>CM041296.1:128361347-129561347 GCA_023052935.1 Piezodorus guildinii | reverse complement strand
TTACGCTGGAGCGACAAGATGGACGCTCAGTACCAAAGTCGAACTGTTTATGATAGATAAAACTCAATTTTTATATTATTTATAATTATGTTCAATTGATATTGGAGAATCATTAACATTGCTTTATATTTCGTCCGAATACTTGGCATTTTTAAGCATATAAATATCAATTGTAGTTTGGTTTTTATAAGCGTTTTGCAAAATCGTTGCATATTTGTCAAATTCGAGCGATTGTCTTAGCATAGGCACTCGTTTTTCTTCCGGCACTAAAAGGGTTAGGTTTATGCGTTTTTAGTCATTCCACTAACCACTTTACAACTCATCATATCCTCATCGCGGAGGAGTGTGAGGTGCTGTCTTATAGAGCCCGACCCAAAGTTCTCTATCCTGTGCCAGCTGTCTTCTCCTTCTCCAATCTATTTCTCTCTTTTTAAAGGCCTCCTTCAGGCTTTTCTCGGTCTTCCTTGTGGTCTCCTTCCCTCCACTCTAACCTCGTGAGTAGCCCTGGCTGTTCTGTCCTCAGCCATTCGCGAGATGTGTCCGAACCACCTAAGCTGGTTCTCCTCGATAACATCTTCAGCTGGCCTCAGTTCCAGGTTCGCTCTTATTGTTGAGTTTCTCACTCTATCCCTTCTTGTTTTCCCTCAATTTTTCTTAGATAGTGCATTTCCATAGCTTGGATTTGGCTCTTATATTTAGTAGTGAGGGTCCAAGACCTTCTACTAAGAAGAATGTAGAAATAATACAATCTGGAACAATCTTGGGCAATGAGTATTAATACTATAAGAATTCATTCATTCCTTATGTACACTAAATAAAGAAATAAAAATAAATGAATACAAAATAAATAAAAATAAAAAAAATTACAAAGAAGAATAAATAACCCTAAATAAAGATATAAAAGAAATAAATAATAATAATCTTGGCCACATTCTGGCCATTGCCAACACTCAGCATTGCTTAGTTATAAGAGGTCTCTAGGCCACTGCCGTTTCAACCTGCGAGGAGGGTTATAGGGATGGCTGGAGCTAGATAGGGATTGGGATAAGAGATTAGGTAGGTGAGTAAGCCTCTGGTGGAAGTTTAGGAATTTAGATAGGATAAGATCGAGGAGAAATGTGTAAGGTCTTGTTTGTAACATAATAGGGAGCATTGACTATTGTTCTGAGGACTTCGGACTGAAAGGATTGGATACGCTTGATGTTTGAAAATTTAGTTGTCCCCCACAGCTCGAGTCCGTAGGTCCAAATCGGTTTTAGAATTGTCTTGTAAATTAATAGTTTATTAGCAACAGAAAGTTTTGATGTTCTGTTTAGTAGTCTATATAGTTGTCCGTATCGTATGTCGTTCAAGTCGAGTGTGTGGGTTCCACGTTAGTATTTTGTCGAGTAAGAATACCAGATACCGGACTGTGTCAGAGCAGGGAAGAGGTATGGAGTTGAAATTGACTTGTGGACAGGATCTGCGGCGAAGATTGAAGGTGATGTACTGACATTTGAAAAAAAAAAATAGCATGAATAAACACATTCATGTTATACATAAAGGGTACTGACTACGTCTGCTAAAGCATGCTATTTGTGTTATTTTGCTAAACCCGTCGAGTTTCTACATTTATTTCCTGTATAAAATTGATGGGTTTAGCACAATAGCACAAATAGCATGCTATAGCAAACGTAGTGAGTACCCCTATAGTTTCAAAAAGTATAAATATCAGTGATAATTTTTATTATTATATTATTTAATTTAAAATAACTTGAACATAGTTGTTGAAAAGCCCAAATAATACATAAATAAATAAATAATCTAAAATGTACGAAATGTTCCCCTCAATTTTTCTTAGATAGTGCATTTCCATAGCTTGGATTTGGCTCTTATTTTAGTAGTGAGGGTCCAAGACTCACTTGCATACGTTAGAATAGGGAGGAATGTGTTTTTGAAGACTACCTTTTAGTGGCCTTGGAAACTTCCTTCTTGTCAAGAAAACCTTTCCTAAGGGAGTAAAAGCATCTTCTGGCCGTTTTACAACCTTTCGATGATATTATTATTCAAAGTTACATGAATTGATCATTGTTTGTGTGTTTTTTGTTTGAATACAAAGAGTATTTTGTCTCGTTGATAAGTATTAAGGAAATAAACAAGACTAAACAAAAGATAAGGAAATGAATGATAAAAAAACACCCTCCATGGCAACGAGGTTTCAGGCAGTAGTAACCCTTATTGTTTTACGATATTAAAAATTAAAAATATTACCAACCTACCGCTTTTGTTTCTCCCCAGAGAATTTATTATATTTATTAACATCAGATTATGCTGCTGTGGCTAATCTGACGATGCTACAGAGGGAGTTCTAAATTTTGCCTATCCAGGTCTAATGAGAATAGTGATCTTTAACGAGTACCTGACATCGCACAGGCTTTTTACACACCCTTCGAAGGGCTGCATTTTTCTCCAATAAAAAAATCCTAGGGACAAATGAACCTGTGATCTTGTGCTGCAAGGGTTGTTATGCTAGCCACTACACCACCGGTGACCCCATATTAAGGTCTTTGAGCTACTAAAAAAAACCTGTACCTCTACAATATATGAAGAGTCTTGGATTCAGTACATATAGTTGTTGTTGATTAGGGCTTAAAGGCACAAAACCCTAAGGTCATCAGTGCCCTAGTACATATAGTAGTCCAAGAGCTGAGGCCGAAAATGCATATTATAAAAAAGCAATTTCAACTTGATTTTCACATTTTAGCCAACTTGAACAATAACATTGTTTTTGTCTGCCACCTCAAACTGGTCGGAATAAAAAATGGCTGCCATCCAAAACTATATCTAATTTTAACATTATAAAGGTAAATATTACAGAAACCAAACATTATACGAAAATACTCACAAATTAATTAACGGACATTAAATAAGCTTCGATTCGAGAGCTGATAGAGGTCTGTAGGTCTTATAGGTATCGAGATATCTTTGTCCATATAATTCATTGTGTTCTAACTACGAAAATTGATCTCATTTTTACGTCTTTAAGGTAAATACTTATTACAGAAAAAAAAAAAAAAAACCTATACCACTACAACCCATGAAGAGTTTTGGGCGCAGTGCATGTAGAGATTCGTACTGTTTCTAGGCCAACGTCCGTGTAATGAGGTGACTCGGCCGAGATCACGCTCAGCCGCCAGGTTGGGTACACACTTTATTGAGGCGGGATGTGCCCCAGAAGGGTCTCCGTACCACAGGATCGCCCCCCGGTGGAAATAACAGAATAAATAATAATTCCGCCACAGCCGTGATTCGAACCCAGGACCCGGAGCACAGTAGCATTCCAGCAAACTTACATGTTGAACTATTTAAAACCAAATAATAAATTTAAGTTCATCCGATTAGCCATAGTAGCATAAAGTGACGTTAAATAAATAAACAACAACAACAAATTGAAGCAGGTAAAGGCGTCAATGTTCACGGCCAACGGCTGTACAAGGAGGTGATTATACCTAAATTATGCAAGGTCGTCAGGTTTTTTCACTAATTTGGAATACACACTTTATAGAGGCTAGGTGTGCCACAGGAAGGTCTCCATACCCAAGGGTCGCTCCACATCTGAAATAACAGAATAAATAATTCAGCGTCAGCCGAGGTTCGAACCCGAGAACAATAAACTAATGCCCTACGGGATCACTTGTAGCTGGGTGGTTAGCATAACAGCCTCCTATGCCAAAGGTCACGGGTTCAAACCCGCAGGAGGTCCTAGAATTTTTTAATGGGAGTAAAAAATCCTTAATTATGCCGTCTTTTGGAGGAGATGTTAAAAGGTGGTCCCGAGCCTGTGCGATGTCAGGTACTCGTAAAAGATCCCTATCCTAATAAAACCTGGATTGGCAAAATTTAGGACTCCCACTGCAGCATCGTCCGATTAGCCATGGCAGCATAAAGTGACGTTAAATAAACAAACAAACAAACAACTAATGCCCTACCCATTAGATCACGCCTCTCCCATTTTTTAAAAATATATTAAATCTTTCTAACAGTTGATGCTAAGGCAGTTACGAAGTAATTTTATCTAATTGGGTAAAAAATATATTATTTTGTTTTTTATACTTTCTTTTTATGTTGAAGGTCTCGTTTTGAACCCCGCGACACGTGTATCCTATAGCTTTACACAAAGACAAATTATGCCAATTTATCGGATCCGTAAGTGTGCCTAATTTCCTCCATCTCCTTTCTTTCTTTCTCCCTTTTTAGCCCTTGATTCCCTTCATTATACCTAACCTTCCCGAGATACCATTAGGACACGTGTAGGGTTATATTTTCCTCCAATCCCCTTTGTATCCTCTCTGTTGACTCGATGAGAGGCGAGTATTCAGATCGATGGGCGGCCAAGTGAGCACACAACACGACCCGTCAACTCCAGGTCCCATGGCTATTCGATAATTTGGCCAAAATCTCGCCGATCGACAAAATTCCGCTGTTTATTAACGTTAGTAGGATACTAGGATAGCAGAGGATCCCACATGTGTTATACGCATATTTATGACAGTTATTATTTTCAATAATGAACCTTTGAATTGACCAAACAAAATTACCCTCCCTCCTCCCCCCTCAAAAATGGATGACTTATGTTTAAAGATACGTAGAACCCGAAAAACGAATTAAAAAACCCGTTTGTCCGCGGCATAAATCCGAAACTAATGGAACTTTTTTTTTAAAATTCGCCACAAAAATACTAGGGCATGCTATATCCTAACACCTGGACGTTGATATCAGCTGGTTATTAAAAAATAGCGGCCAATCAAATCTAATTCCATTTAATAGCCCAGTTATTATTTTAAGACAGAGAAAAAAATATTTGTGTTTTTTATAAAAAAAAAAAAATAAAATAAAAAAAAAAACTGCGAATAATTCTTTAAAAAAAGTAAATTAAAAAATTGAAATTTTATCCATAAATCCGCCCATAATTCAGTTATTTTAGAAGATAGAGAAAAACACGCATAGAGTTTTATATTCAGTAACATCAAGTAATTTCCTCTAAAGCTTCAACTAAAAGATCTAGATTTAGTGGTTCAATCCCGTCCCTACAAAACAAAGACCCCGCCGTGATAATAATAAAAGATTAAATCTACAAATCTCTCCGATCGACAAAACTCCTCCATTTATAAACTTAACTATTCCGTATGTGTTACATGGATTTAGATGATTTTTTTGTGGTGAATTTAGGAACTAAAAGAATATATTGGTTAAAAAAAAGCTATTATTTTCATTTAACTCCGTTGTTAAAATCAATTTAAAAAGTACTTAACAATATTAGAGTTTTTTTTTATTTTTTTTTATTTTTTTTTTTCTTACCCTCTGGTTTTATTTTCGAACAAAATACAAATACAAATATAATATGTATAGCTGTCAGATTTGTCCTTCTGTTACCCGGAGGTATTCTAAAGAGGATTGCTAGTATGCGCTGGATGCACTAGTAATCTTTCAAGGGCTTCTTCTAAGCCTTTATTTATCCATTGCAAAATGGGAGGGACCATTCTTCAGGGTTTTGGCAATAAATTGAGTTCAGACATAGTCCGAACTCCTTCCCTCGGCGACAACGTCAACGAGAGGTAGTGATCCTTGCCACCTCCCAGGCTTGGGTGGTGGGGTGATATCAGAAAATAATGGATTAACACAGGCCTTCAGCCCATCAAAAAATTTAATGTGCCTCCGGCTGATATATTCAGGCATTGTTGGCAATACTAACTCCTGATGAAGGATATGGTTTCTGGCCCTCTGTAAGTTGGTACCTCAGACAATCCGCCGAAGGATGGAGTTCTGGAACGTCTGTAATTGTTTGAGAGTGGACTTAAACAGATGCCGCATCAAGGGCGCACCATAGAGCATAGTCGGACGTATTATAGCCTTGTAGATCTGTAGTTTCAGCCTCAGTGAGAGCTGAGGTGACGTGAGTAGATGATTAGTCTATAGCTCTTTCTCCTGGCCAGTTTGAGTCGTTCCCGGACGTGACTAGATAAGGTGAGGTGCCTATCTAGAGTGACGCCCAGGTAGAGGATTGAATTAGAGACTGGCAGTGTTTCTCCGTTCACTTTAAAATCAGTGGGCAAAGCGCTCTTCCCCTTCTGGAACGACATGACAATAGCATCTGTCTTCTTCGGGTTCACCCTAATGCCAATCTCCTTCAGCTCATCTACAATAGTGGTCGATGCTCCTTGTGCCAGGTGAGAGCCCTTTTCGGTCTCATACTAGAAGCATAGATGCCAATGTCATCGGCGTAGGCTGCTACCAGTGCCATTGGGTGCTTCATTGAGATCACTTTTGCTGTAAAGATCACAAACAATAGTGGTCCCAATACAGAACCTTGAGGAACCCCACAAATGGTGTCCTTTGAAGTTGACAATTTATCGCCTACCCTTACGACGAAGGATCTCCCGCTTAAGTAGCTTCTGATCAATCGGCATAATGAAGCTGGAAAACGATAGTCTTCCAACTGGCGAAGCAGCAACTTGTGGGATACACAATCAAACGCCTGTGTGCAGTCCAGCGAGATGAACGCCGTGGCTTCATTGTTCTTCGTCATACGCTCTATGGTGTGCCTTTGAAGTTTCACTAAATGATTATCGCAGGCTACGCCTCGTGAGAACCCGGTCTGTTCTGGTGGAATGATGGACTCCTCACTGCAGTGCTCTAGCAGATGGTGATGGATCAGCCTCTCGAACACCTTGCTCATATGCGAAAGGAGACTGATAGGCCGATAATGCTCTGGTGAGTCTCCATTCTTCCCAGGTTTAAGTAGCGGCACTATGATCGCTTGCTTCCAGTCATCGGGGAAGTATGAGATCCGCATACAGGAGTTAAAAATGTTTAATAAGAAGGCTTTACCCCTCCGAGGTAGCATCTTCAATAGTACATACGGAATATCATCCAGTCCCGAAGCCTTGTTACCCTTGGTGCGTCGTAGTACCGACTCAAGTTGTCCGAAGGTGGAGAATATCCTCTTTTCATTAGGGGACGTTGGTCTTCCCGCAGGAAGTGTGGGAGCATTTAACAGCCGATCATCTTCCCTCGCCTTATAAGAATCGGCCAAGAGTTCAGCCTGTTCCTCAGGGGATAATAGGGTGCCACCTGATGTAAGGTGTACACTCTTCCTCTTAGTGACGTGTGACCTCACAAGTCTCCAGAACTGACGATGATCATCATGAGTCCTACGGAGTTGCTCGTGCCATAGGAAAGTCTTCCATTCACGCATGAGGCTGGCTATCTGCCGGGTCATCGCATTGATGGCCGGTTTCAAGCCGTAGTCACAAGTTCGGTGGAAAATATTCCTCAGGTTGTTCCTTTGTGCAATGAGAGCAAGAATGTGACTCGGTGGTTTCCTGAAGGCGTTTGGCTGAGGACTAAACCTTGGTATGGTAAGATTGGCTGATACATGGACGGTGGTGGTGATATCCGAGATCGCCTTCTGCACCTCTTTAACAGTTCTTAAGTACTGTATCTTTGGTAGGGTATCATCCACACTAGCCCTATATCCTTTCCAGTCGGCCTTGTGGAAGAGGAACTTGCTCGCGGGTGGTGTTGCTGGAGTTCCCTCAAAGGCATATAGCACAGGCCGGTGGTCCGACGGTCCGTATGGGAGCGCTAGGCACTCAGTAACAGTGTGAAGGTCCCTGGTCAGGAGTAGGTCAAGTGTGGATGTCCAGTCAGGTCGGGCCGCATGCCTAAAGGTGTGCACTCCGGGTTGGAAGACAGCCATCCTGGTCTTGGTGATATAGGTACCCATCGGATTGTTGCTACCGCACAGCCAGGCAGTGTGCCGGGCGTTGAAGTCCCCTAAGATGACAAACCGACTCTTATCCTGGGCGTGCTGCAGCAATAGCTTCATAGATGTTAATATAGCCTTGGGTCTCCTATAGACACAACAGAAAGTAAAACGTTGTTTTAATCGAACATCTACTGTGACTATATGAGTACCCTCTGTAGAAGCTACTGGGTTGGGTACCAACCTCGATGGGATATCTCCTCGAACCAGAATCACTACGGCCTCGTTAGCCCCGGGTTGACAAGCCTCCCGGTATGCAATATACCCCTGAAAATACAGTGAAGCAGAGGTGGGTAGTATAGTGTCGGTCAGCGCCACCACCGATGGCCGGTGCTGCTGCAGGAGGAGTTCTATTTCAGCCTTCTTCAGTAGTAGGCCTCGAATATTATAGGAAATAACTAAGTGCTCAGTCATAATGCTTAGCGATGATCTTCGTCAGCATCTTCATCATTTCTCGAACAGTTGCCATCGTCTCTGCGAATTGGGCGTTGAATAGAGCATTGCTTGGATGTGCTTGTGTATTTAATGTGAATTGCGGTGTTGAGGAGTGAGCGGGTGCTGTCATTGGTTCAGCTTCTTCATGATGCGATGTTGGGGATGTTCTCTGTAGCTGCTGCTGCTGCTGTTGCTGCCCGGCGGGTCCGCCAAGTAGTTCAGTGAAAGCCAAGTTAGGGTTGACTAGCCTACTTGTCTTACTTGAAGGGGCTGCTACATTTATAATTGTCCTCTTTCTCATCTGGAGCAGTTCTTGCCGGCGGGGACACTCTTTGGAGGAGGCATGATGGGCTCCACTACAGTTGGCACATTTGATTGGTGCAAGTCGTGGGCAGCTTCTTTCTTCATGAGTTTGGGCGCACCGGGGGCATTTTACTGTCCTCCCGCAGTATTTCATGGTGTGCCCAAACTCTAAGCAGTTTCGACACTGTGCTGGGCATTTATCTTCTTTAAAGGGGGTTACCCTAAATCTAACCTGGTTCACATGGCGAAGAGCCTGTACATTTTCGATTTTTACCGTAGGCTCAGTGATGAGCAAGATGGCTTCAATCGGGTAGGTCACTTCTCCTTGTCGTTTGGTCAGGCGCTTGGCCATCACGAATCCTGGCAGCCTTTGTTTCACTTCAGTGGCGAACATATTTAAATCACTGTCAACATCGAAGCCGTGAACCACAAACTTCTTTGTCCTCTTGGTGCCGCGAGGTGCATAGGTGTGGAATTGCACCTTATCATCACGACGAAATAGTTTTACCACGGCATAGTGATCGGCATCATTATCCAAGTATAACCTCGTCTCCTTTGCCGAGGTATTTGTAGTAAACTTTGTGATCTTCATTTCCAAGAGAGTCGCTCTGAGAATGGGTTGCGACAGTGGTGGCCTGATTATTACTGGTGGCGGTAACCTCTTCTTGGGCTGATCATTGCCTGACTGAGTGGGAGCAATTGGCGCAAACTGGTTAGAGACAGGTGTCGGTGGAGGCCCGGCGACTGTCCTCAGTTTTTGGGAATTTTTCTTTGAAACTTGGACATATCCCGCTTCATCAGCTCCACTTGACGGGCGCTTCTCGCCTCTAGCCTCTTCCATTATCATGGCCGTCGAAGTCGATGGTTCACCCATATCGTTAGATGGCCGCGTATAGGGGCAAAAACTCTTGTCAGCGCTACGCTGCCCGATTGGCTGTTAAAGATTATTTCCACGGGATAAGTGTGGTCTTCAACAGCATAAGGCGCAAAGCTAAACAAGAGCTGACGTCAGAAAGTCTTCAAGCGGCAGTTCTTCTTACTTCTTCTACTGCTCGTCCCTGCTACTTAATGCTAAGCGATAAGGTTTTGTGGCTTGTTACCACACAAAAATAATATTCACGAGTATCAAGAATTTAAATGTATTAGAGTTTAAAAAAAGTTTAATGAGTTATATTCAGTTTCGTTGGAAACATCTGTTTTAGATTAGATAATAAAAAATTCTTATTTTTTTAATAATTACTCATGTTTATGTCTTATTCGTTACTTTTTTTTGTTTTCAACAAAAATTTTTATTGAGTAAAATTACAATCTGTCCCAATTTGGACATCAATAGTAGTGGTGAAAGATATCATACATACTACATTCATACAATATTTACACAGCATAAAATTACAATAAAATATATACACAATAATGAATCAATACAATAAAGTCAAGAAATCGCTTATACCTATATACACATACACACACTCAGACATACATCACATTGAGTGGAGAATCTAGCCAGTACTAGAACTTCCAATATATTTACAAAAGGTCGCGGGGCCACTGCCGTTTTAACCTTCTAGGTATGGATATGGATTGAGTGGATCTGGATAGGGATTGAGCTAGAGGATTAGGATGATGAATGAGGTTCTGGAGGAATTTGGAAAAGTTGGATGGAATTAGGTCTGAAATAAATGGAACATTAAGGTCGTGGTGCAAGGTATAGTTGGAGACATAATAAGGAGCATTTACTATTGTACGGAGGACTTTGGATTGAAAGGATTGAATGCGTTTGATGTTAGAACGTTTAGCTGTCCCCCATAGTTCAAGTCCGTAGGTCCAGATGGGCTTCAGTTATTCGTTACTTAACATTACTTTCCAAAATTTTATAAAAAAAATAACATTTCTTCTATGATCTTTTTCTTTCCAACGTTATATTATACATCGATATTACTATCGTTATTTTAAAAACGCTGTAAATTATTAAGCAATGTTTTATTATTTCAAAATAACAATATTAGCGTATATATTAAAGCTGTAAATAGGCAATTAAGTAATATCATCACCACTACTAATTTCAAAACGCTATATCTCTGATAATTCTTAACCGATTTCAATGATTCTTTTTTCATTTTGTAGAAAATTTAATTCTCTATGATTTTTTTTTTTTTTTTTGGTTTTTATATATTTATCAATTAGGAAAAACAGATTTTTTAAATTGGTTATTCAGGTTCTACGCATCTTGATTTGGCCTAAAACAGTTATTAATCCTTCCATGACAAACTAAACTCCCACTCAAACCCACTCTTCCATTCCTGACAATTCTGAGCAGTCTGAAAAGAAGATGGCCTCGGGATCTTCTCGACCTTCTAATACAGATCACCTACTGGTCGCTAATTGCTTTCAATGAGCAATTAGTTTCTCTATATGTCTTAAGCATGTATTTTATCTTACGGGTTATTTACTATGTCTATTATCCAATACTGTTGTAAATTTCAATATATAATAAACAAAAAAATATATAAGAAGTTATTTAGGAGTGTAATATATATATATATATATATATATATATATATATATATATATATATATATATATTTATTTATAATACAAATGACCTCAAGACTTGATAACAATCTATTGGTTATATATATATATATATATATATATATATATATATATATATATATAATAATATATATATATATATATATATATATATATATAAAGGTATTACCAGGAAGATGATATACTGTTTTCCAAAGTGGAAGAGATAGCGAACAGGCAGGAACAAGAACGAGGTGGATGATCTTAGGACGTTGACGCCTGAGTCATTGAAGTCCAATTAGGGTGGCGGTATCTTTACTGCCCTGTCTTTAATATCCAGTCATCACTCTTATCTTCATATCTAACCCACGTGTATATTATATTTTTATCTGGGAACATAAACTGTAAAAGTATAATTTGAATGTTATAAAAAATAAATAACTCGTGTTGAGACACATTTAGGAAACAACGCTTTTACCATACAGTGACTAATTTTGCCTATTCAGGTTTAACTAGAATAGGGATCTTTAACGAGTACCTGACATCGCACAGGCTGAGGACCCCCATATTACGTCTTCTCAAAAGGACAGCATAGCCAATGGTTATTTACTCCCTTTAAAAAATCCTAGGAAGATCTGACGGGTTTGAATCCGTTACCTTGGGCATGAAAGGCTGTAATGCTTGCCACTACTCCATAGGGACATCTAGTCAACTTCAAAGAGTTTAAGTCACGAAAATGTATTTCTATTCAGAACTCAGTTTCTCTTCTTAAATTAATCCAATTTTGGCATTATTGGATTCTTTAGACTGAAAAAAAAAAAAAAAAAAAAACGCTACAGATTATTACACAATGTTTTATTATTTCCAAATAACAATATTTGGGTATAACTGTTTATAAAGCTGTTGATAGGCAATTAAGTAATATGAAAAGCAATAATTCAAAGGATAATGGCATATCACTAGTACTGATTTCAAAATACTACCATATCTCTGCTAGTTCTGAACCAATTTCAATAATTTTTTTTTTCATTTTGCAGAAAATTTATTTCTCTATTAAATGACACTTTGGTGTTAAATTTGGTATTTATTCATTCATTAATTACGATAAACGGATTTTATTTTTCCATATTAAAACCAGCACAATTTTTTTCTTCTATCATCTTTTATATTATCCCTATCATACAATTCACAAAATGGTCTAATTTTCGGGGCTTTTTCCCCATTATCAAGACTAAATAGTTTTTAAAAATATTTTACTTTTAGTTAAATGTATTTAATAAAATTATATTTTATTCGTTGTTCGGATTCTACGCATCTTGTAAGTAAGCCTTTAAATTTCGAAGAGAGAAATTTTTTTTTGGACTACATGAGTTCATTATGGAAAATAATAAACCAAAAGTGTTAATAAATTTCAACATATATTGTATTATCTATGTAAGAAATTATGATTAACAAATAGAATCAAAGCTTATATATTTTGTGGGTAAACCTGGTTCTAAAACTAGTAGTGGTGATCACAATTATAGCAAATATCATAATTGATACCTTTACAGAGTCGCAAAAGTGATTAATACATTTCAAATTAAAAATTATGAGTTGGAATCTATAAAAAATAATTAAAATGTGATAAGACACGTTGTTTTTCAAGCACCTAAGCCTACGTGCGCTGTTGGCCTGAGACAGCCTTGTGGTGAATGTCAATAGAAAGTGCTTGACGGAAAGGTCTGCACAATTACAAAATCTCCAATGCTTGACCCCTTCCTTGCAATAAATTGCATTGTTTCATAACCTAAAATCAGATCGTGGTCCTAACAGCTCGAAAGCACGGGGAAAAAAAATCATAACCCGAAGACAATTTTGGAAGCCTCTTCTTATTTTTTATTTTTTTTCCAAGTCTTACAGTATTTAAGGTGAAAAAAAACCCTGAAAAATGGTAGCTCCTTAATTATGAAGGTTAAACTTACATCGTATTTTAGATGAAGGCGCCGTTATTTCATTCAATTGTTTCATTTAATAATAATAAATTCTTGATTTATTCTAGGACAAGTCCTATTAGAATAATATTACAAAATATTAATAAAAATCTGGTGCGGGCAACACACGACTTTTACTTACCTCCCTTAATAAAGTTAATTTAAGAATTTTCAAATTAATCAGATGAAAATAAGTGAAACTAATAAAGAATTAATTAAATTGAATTTCCATAGAAACATGTATTTTATTAAACATTTATATTATATTATTTAATAAAACAATCAATTAGTTTTATCGGCTTTTTACAAGTTTGTGCATAAGATAATATTTTTTCGATGCGATCAGCTGTATTGGTGGCATTTTGGCAATGACACATGCTGCCTCATAGGAGACAGTTCGGAAAGCACTTATAGCTTTCAGGACAGTAAGTACGACGATAGACGGAAACCAGGGGACTTCTATAGCTGAGTGTATTCAAGACCCTTTCCCATATTGCGGCTGCATAGAGCAATATCGACGTTACAACGTTCGATATTAAAAGTCTAGGACTATGCCTGGGTCCTCCTACGTTTGGCATAAATCGGGACAACGCTGTAGTTACCTTTGCTGCTTTATTACTTACTCGTTGGATGTGCTCTTTGAAGTTCAGCCTCTGATCAATAATCACTCCGAGATACCTCAAAGAAGGCTTGGAACGTATCTCCTGATTGCCAACTCTGATTGCAATCTCCTCCATTCTTTTTCTGCTACTAATTAGCAAGACCTCTGTCTTTCCATCTGCCAGTTGCAGTCCAACCGATGCCAACCAGTTGCGGATGAGCGTGATGCTCTGGTATGCTATCAGTGTGACCTCCTCTTTATATTTTGCCTCAACCACCTAAGCAACATCATCAGCAAAACCAATAGTTTTTGTGCCCGCTGGTAGTCTGATCCGGAGCAAACCATCATACATAATATTCCATGACACAGGTCTATGTGTCTGTGTGTGTGTGTAGTACCTCCAGCGCAAAACGAAAAGTTCTATGAAACTGAAATTTCATATTTAAAACAACTATACTCCCCCGAGATGTTACAGCAACTTTTGCACCAAAATCAGCTAACCAGAAGAGGCACTTTATACCATGCATTTTGCACCTTTTTACGATTTTTTCAAAAACGGCTCTTACGATTATGATTAAAATCGCTAAATCGATGTGAAATTTAATGAGCTTCAACATCATGTAGGTTCCATTCTGATTGAAATAGTCTGATAGGGCTTAAATGCCGACATTTTAAATTTTCTCCTTCTAAAGTACCTTTATATTGGTTGATTCTATAAAAATAACAATATTACCTTCCTACCATTGGTAAATAATAGGTATATATATAAGTTGAACGAACTAAAGGAAAAAACCAAAAATATTTTTTTAATGCATTTTTTTGTTTTTGAACATAAGAACAGTAATATACATGTATAATACACCGTCGGAAAGCTAAAGATTTTAGGTAAAATATTATCTTATACATAAGCTTATGAAAGTGAATAAAAGGTGATGAAAAGCTGATAAAACTAACTGATTATTTTAGATAATAATATAATAGATTTTTTAATAAAACACATGTTTCTATTAAGATATTATTTAAATAATTCTTTAACAAATTCATTTTTGTTTATAAAATTCATGAATTGATATAAATAATGGAGGTAGGTGAAAGTCGTGTGTTGCGCGCACCAGATTTTTTATGTTTTTTATTCACAAAAGAACAGAGAATAACTGGTAAAAAAAAATTATGAAACTCAAAAATGTCCAGCGGCTAAATTAATGATAATTGAACGATTACAAATGGATTGACCCTAATATTTTAAAATTATCCTTCAACAATGTCGATTTATTAGCACGGGTTACGGATTAATAGTCGGTTCTTGTGTTGTTCCGAGACGATAAGGATGAAATGCGTCGCACATGGAAGAGATAAAGGAACTCGGACAGATATGACTTATAATCTCTCATCCCTTACGTCACAAGATATCTTGAGCAAACATCCAAGAGAAAACATAATGCAACCTAGATTCTGTTTTCGCTTAATCGTGTGTTTTGTTTTTATAAGATGATAAGGCCTAAAGATAAATATTTGATTGAGATTCGAAATAAAATGTTATCTTTGTTTAAACTTTCTAGAATTCCTACAAGCTAAATGTGTAATCGTTTGGTCAGAGTTACCTTGAAGACCCTAGTACGACTTTTAATATGATAAATATTGATGTAATTGTTTGTTTGAATTGTAGGGTTTTTTTAAGTTCGTAGCATTTTTCAATGTTTCAATTTAATCTTCTCTGTGTTTTTAAAATCATGTTTACTTGGTCAATAATCTTTATATGTTATAAAAAGGATTAGTTAAGGTGCTTTTATGCATCAGTTTTAAACAAGATTCCTTATCTTTAAGTGGTATTTTGACAAATTTATTTTTGTCATTTAATGATTAGTGTTTGTTTATTTATTTATTTAACGTCCCTTTATGCTGCTAATCGGACGATGCTACAGTGAGAGTTCCAAATTTTGCCTATCCAGATATAATTAGGAAGGGATCTTTAACGAGTAACTGACATCACACGAATCGAGACCACCTTTTAACTTTCCCTCCGAAGACTGGCATAACTAAGGATTTTTTGTTCCCATTAAAACATCCTAGGGCCACCTCCGGGTTTGAACCCGGGACCTTGGGCATAGGAGGCTGTTGTGCTAACCACCATAGTACAGGTAATCCCCTTTAATGATTTTTTATTTTCGAAAAGGAAAATCGACTCCAGTTGACAAAATTTGCAGTGTGTATGGTGATGATGCCTTTGGAGAAAACACCGTTCGTAAGTGATTTGCTCGGACATTTTGACTTGGAAGACGTAAAGCTCTCGAGTCGTCCTTTAACTGTTGATGAGGTCCAAATTCAAGCACAGACAACCCTCACTCACACGACACGGTATTTTGCGAAATATATAATTGATCGAAAATATTTACAAAAATCTGAAGTTATTATTGACATAACCAGCAAAAAACGCAACGAACTTATTTTCAACCCAAGACGATTATACTGCTAAATGGTTATTTTAAACAATCCTCTAAAAAAGTTAATCTTAGATCATATTAAACAGTTCTTTTTATTTATTCTTACTTTCACTTAACTATATTTGAAAAACCTGTAATCGTAAAAAATCTCGATTTTGTCTTTTCGCCGGTATGTTACGTTTTAGGGTCTCCTGAGTCCAAATATAAAAGTCCAGTAAAAAGGTTTGTGTGCGTAAGTAGTTTAGCTCAAAAACTTTAAGTTGTATGTAACTGAATGTTCATATTTTAAAAGCTTATATGTCTGAGATATTACAGCAACATTTTCAACAAAATCGGCATAATAGAAGAGCCATTTTTACTGTCACCTTAGTTCGATTTTCTCACTAAGTGTTCAAACTATTTTGAGCAAGCTAGCTATATCAGTGTAAAATTAAATATACTTTAATATCATGTAAGTTCCATCCGGATCAATAGTCTTACAGGACTTTAATGACGATATTTTAAATGTTTGTCCTTCAAAGTATCTTGTCCTTTAATTTTGTAGATTAAAAAATATTCTTTTCCGTAAATACGAATATGACGTTGGAAAGCTAAAGATTTAAAAAAAATATATATTATTTTAATTGTTTTATTTAGAAATAATACAATCTGGAACAATCTTGGGCAATGAGTATTAATGCTATAAGAAGTCATTCATTCCTTATGTACTCGAAATAAAGATAAATGAATACAAAATAAATAGAAATAAAAAAAGTTACAAAGAAGAATAAATAACATTAATAAAGATAAAAAGAAAAGAAAAGAAAGAAATAATAATAATCTTGGCCACATTCATACATATATACACAATATTTACATACTGCTTCTGGGAACTCGTCGCGTCAGCGGTCTAATAAGCCAGTGGAGACTGAGAGAGGGCGCTAGAGCCACAAACTCTCTGACATGAGTGGAGAAGCTGGCCATTGCCAACACTCAGCATTGCTTAGTTATAAGAGGTCTCTAGGCCACTGCCGTTTCAACCTGCGAGGAGGGTTATAGGGATGGCTGGAGCTAGATAGGGATTGGGATAAGGGATTAGGTAGGATTAGATCGAGGAGAAATGTGTAAGGTCTTGTTTGTAACATAATAGGGAGCATTGACTATTGTTCTGAGGACTTTGGACTGAAAGGATTGGAAACGCTGGATGTTCGAAAATTTAGTTGTCCCTCACAGTTCGAGTCCGTAGGTCCAAATCGGTTTTAGAATTGTCTTGTAAATTAATAGTTTATTCGCAACAGAAAGTTTTGATGTTCTGTTTAGTAGTCTATATAGTTGTCCGTATCGTCTGTCGTTTAAGACGAGTGTGTGGGTTCCACGTTAGTCTTTTGTCAAGTAATAATACCAGATACCGGACTGTGTAAGAGCAGGGAAGAGGTATGGAGTTGAAATTGACTTGGGGACAGGATCTGCGGCGAAGGGTGAAGGTGATGTGCTGACATTTGGAAAAAAAAATAACATGAATAAACACATTCATGTTATACATAAGGGGTACTCACTACGTTTGCTATAGCATGCTATTTGTGTTATTTTGCTAAACCCGTCGAGTTTCTACAGTTATTTCCTGTATAAAATTGATGGGTTTAGCACAATAGCACAAATAGCATGCTATAGCAAACGTAGTGAGTACCCCTATAGTTTCAAAAAGTATAAATATCAGTGATACTTTTTATTATTATATTATTTAATTTAAAATAACTTGAACATAGTTGTTGAAAAGCCCAAATAATACATGAATAAATAAATAATCTAAAATGTACGATTATGTCAAAATACTATATAGTTATGTTTCTTCAACTTCAAGTTTATTCAGTACTCGCCGTGTTAGGCTACTTCAACACTTAGTTGACAAACGGTCAAACCTTCCTCTGAACTACAAAAGGCTCACCTACTTGACTATTATAAGACCAATCTGGACTTACGGAGTAGAGCTATGGGACACAACTAACCATCAAATTCTTCCCGCATCCAAGGATTGGATGCGGCAAGGGATGGAACTGGGACTGCTTGCTAGTCCTCTGAGAATTATAATATAAATATACATTTATAATTTTACTTCTAGCTATGCTTTGGGGCTCTACTAAACCATCGAATTCTTCCCATATCCAGTCCTCACAATCCAAAATCCTGCTCAAAATCCTCAACGCTCCTTACTTTGTCACGAATAAACTCATCCATAAAAACCTTAATGTTCCATATGCTACTGATTCGGCCAGGACCAGGTATCAATCCTTTCATGGCTAACTCCATTTCTCACTCTAACCCACTAGTTTCAATCATTTCTTGATGAATTTTTTTTTTTAATACAGTTTGAAATATTAATTACATTCCTAAGAATAACTTCATATTTAAACATTACATATGAGCTATATCTCGCGAATAAGAGACAAGCTTAATAAATCACAAAAACAAGTATAAATCGACTTTTTAATAAATAAATCACAATAGTTACTAATTAGGTTTTTAACTATGTTAGAATAGTGCTCTATTCACGCCGCTACCAATGATGAGAAAAAATGACATATAAAATACAAAGTTTAAGAAGGTAATTAAGGTGGACAAAGAGAGCATAAAGTTTATTGATTGTTGAAGATAATAATGAATGTTGTAGGGTCACCTGTGGTACAATGGCTACCATAATATCCTTCTATGTCGCACGAACTCATGGGATTTCTTATATGGAAGATGAACCTGGCACCTTTAATAACGTTAGATTAAAAAAACTTTTATCCTGTTTTTTATCATCAATTTTGTTTATTTTCACACATTTTTTGTTTTAACTGACAAGTAATAACGAGTTTAATAAAATTAAATAAAAAAAAAAAAAAAAAAAAAAAAAAAAAAAACTAAGGTACTTATATCTCCTTGTTTGCATTATTACTTTATATGTCCAATAAAGTAAGATTTTTTTTTTTTTTTTTTTTTTGGTTAGATTCGCTATATAAGTTGCTTAAGCAAAAAAAAATCGTTTGAAGTACGAGCCATTCTTATACATGATTGCGAAAATTCAAAAAAACTTGCGTCCAAGAGTTCGTAATTATTGGTATGTAAAAAACGGTAGACAAGTTGGTTACAATGATTTTTTTCGATTCGGTTCATGTGAATAATTTCTATTTTTGTTACAATAGTCAGTTCTTAGTAACTTTCTGCTTAAATTTTTATCATTTCAAAATATTAGTTGTTTTTTCCTTTCTTAGAAACTGATTTAAAGGATACTCAAGGTTCGTTTTTAATTAATTTAGCTTAAAGTTAAACTATATTCTGAGATAGCAAGAATCAATGTTAACTTACACGATGGCTTAGACAGGATTTTCATATGAAGAGAATTTAAAAAAAATAATTAAAGGGGCAAAATAGCTCAAAAATATAACTTAACTTTTCCAAACACTTTCTACATACTTAAATAGCAATTTTCAAATAGCATTTTTAAATCACTCCCCTTTCGATTTATTCTTGCTTACCTAAACAACGTTAATTAATTTGAGTAATTTAGTAGTCCGTTCGGGTTCCAAACAAGGAATTATCTTTGGAACGTGAACGGACTACTACAATATTGGACGGAATTGGATTTATATTTACATGAAAAGTATATTGACATTGGAATAATCACAGAGAGAAACTTAAAATTTGGTATTTACTTGAAATACAGAACAAACCATCCGCGAAACACAGCACATAGCGGGACTGCAATTCTAATTAAAACACCACTCAAACATAGCCTTTTATACTTACCTATTACACCTGACATCCAAACCACCGGAATTTCAGTATAGCAGTATAGCTTCGTTGTTCTGTTCTTCAAGATATGTACTGGCTTCTACTTACTATGTATCGAGAATACTGGGAGGAAAATAAATAATATTTAATAGTATAAAATATAACTGTTTCCGGGCTACAAGCAGGAAGGTTTCTTAGAAGGGCTATGCAAAAAATACACCCCTCTACTTCTAGAGCAGGAAAAGCCCTCTACCTGGGGAGTCTTAGCCCGAACAGGATAGGAATTGGAAGTCCTGCCACGGATGGAGGTAGGCGGGGGTCAAGCCAGGGAAAATTATGCAGTTATGTACAAAGATACCTTTTTCATATTATATTACGTGGTTAATCTGAACAAACTTCAGTATTCTCGATAATGAGCAATACCTCGCTGTGTATTTTTATGTGTAATACAATAATATGAACTATTTTATAAATAAATGAGTATTTTAAGTTAATTACTTTATTCCCCTTTATGTCACCTGATCCCAATGACTTCCTGCCATACAGTATCCTTAAAGAACACTCCACTAGCCCCTGTTGTACAGATCCGCTACCTAGGACTCCTTCCTACTTGACAAACGTCTCACATGGAATTCGCCCACTAGACTGAAACGACAATAAACTACTCGCTGCTTTCGGTTACTTCAACACTTACGAGACACACGCTTAAACCTTCCACTTAATTACTTACTTAATTACTTTAAGTACTTAATTACTTACTTAATTACTTAATTAAAAAGGCTCCTCTACATGACCATCATATGACCTAAATGGACTTACGGAGTTGAGCTTTGGAGCTCTTACCAAACCATCGAATTCTTCACATATCAAATCCAAAATCCTCAACGCTCCTTACTTTGTCCCAAATAAAATCATACATAAAGACATAAATGTTCCATATGTTGCTGATTTTTTCCCGAACCAGATATCAATCCTTTTATGCCAAACTCTTATCCCACCCCAACCTATTAGTTTCAACCCTTGCTTCCTTTCCGATTCCTGATAATCATCCGAGGCGTTTGAAAATAAGATGGCCTTGAGACCTTCTAATTTAAAATAGTTACTATTTATATAATAGTTATAGTCATTTTTTTTAGCATATTTATGAAGTACAGTTGTAAA
Organism: Piezodorus guildinii; assembly: GCA_023052935.1. Taxonomy (NCBI): domain Eukaryota; kingdom Metazoa; phylum Arthropoda; class Insecta; order Hemiptera; family Pentatomidae; genus Piezodorus; species Piezodorus guildinii. The sequence goes on along the minus strand of CM041296.1, from coordinate 129,540,344 downwards.
TTTCAATAAAAAAAAAATATATATATTAAACCATGAAGCTGACATTTTACTTTTATTTTTTCTCTTATATACACTTAAACATAAATATGTACATATATTATAATATTTTCAGTTTTATTAATTTTTTTTAAAACTATTTTTTGTGTTCATTTATGTTATTCTTAAGGGACCTTGCCATAAATTTGTCATTGTACCATTTTTTTTCTCTCTCCTTTGATTATTTAAAAGTAGTTGTATACATTTATTACAATTAATGCATTATTGCTTTTGGGCAGTTATAATTTTGATTTCGTCCTTATATGTTATTCTTAAGGAACCTTATCCCAGAATGAAGATTTTCTATTCTATTCTTTTCTAATCTATTCTATGCCTCGGTATAAAAAGTCGTATGTATTTGAACTGGCTACTCGCCCGACGTCGGTATGGTTCCTCAGGTGTGGGAGCGAAAAGGACCAAAAAGACAAACCTGAAGAATCTATTCAAGAAGAAGGACAATTGGGTGTTTTTTCTCGGACCGTGCCTAAAGGTACAAAGACGGCGAAGCATTCAGAAACCCTTTCCTCCCTCGGCTTGCTACGGCTACAATATCATTCCTTTCTTTTCATCTCATTCATCTTATAGTTGGAAATATTCTTGAGTGTTTTCTCTTTTTTTCTTCCTTTTCACTCTACCAGTAAATCGTTCGGGAATGATTAATTAAGAAGATGGGATACTTAGGAGATCCCAAGAGGTCTTTTTAAAAAGCAACTACATTTGAAATGTAACTTTCAGCAGTGAAACATTTTTTGTTATTTTTAAGTGGAAGTAATCTAAACCAAGCAATAGAAAATTTCCAGAAACGGAATGAACGATGTATTATTCATAAGTTGTTAGTTGTTCATTAATTTAAAATCACGTCTATTCTAAAGTGGAATTTCTAAATTTGGTCTATTCATGTTTAATTAGAATAGGGATTATATTGAGCACCTGACAGCTCAGGTTCAGAACCACCAATTTACGTCCTCTTCTGAATGACGGTATTCACAAAGGTTATACATACATGCATGAGTTAAATAAGTAGAACTTTTAAGAATATATATGTAAGACATACATTTATATATATATATATATATATATAATCAACCGTTGGAAGATTTAAAAGAAAATTAGTTATTTATTGTTTAGCCCATTTTGCTATGGAGGAGCCCGTGGCTGAGGGGCTAGCGCGCTAATCTCGTACGGTAAAGGTTGTTTGTTCGAATCCCTGTCCCGGCGGGACTTTTATAGAGGATTCACTCACAGCCTCTCCCCGGGTTAGTGAGACCCGTCATGCTACTGGTGGCCACTAACAAAAATAGGCGTAGGGAGTGATGGTTCTAACCTATACAATTTCATCGAGAAACGTGGTGAGTATATTCTCCCAGGAGATTACACCACGCGCCCAAGGTCCTACACGGCCTGTCGCGGCAGAAAAAACAAATTCAGCTAATTACTATTCTAAAACTATTTATTTTGTAGGATACACATTGTAGGACATCTTCAGAGATTCTGAAGGAAAGACAAATCGGAAGAGAGTCTATTTTTTTCCTTTATTCTAAATTTTATTTACGATAGTTATACATACATGCATGAGTTAAATAAGTATAACTTTTAAGAATATATATACAAGACATACATTTATATATATATATATATATATATATATATATATATATATATATATATATTATAATATATATATATATATAAACAATCTGTTCCTCTACAACCCATGAAGGGTCTCTGGTTCAGTACTTATAAGATTCGTACTATTTTACGGCCAACGACCGGCAAGGTCTAAATCACGCTTGGCCGCCAGGTTTTTCCCACAATTTTGGGTACTCACTTTATAGAATGGTATTTACCCAATTTATATATGAATATGTGTGTGTATATATATATATATATATATATATATATATATATATATATATACCTTACCATTTTATGTACCTTACCAGTACCAGTACGAGAACCCTCAAAACTCTCTTAAGAGTATCAAGGAGTATTATGCCACCTTGTAGTGCCCCTGGGTCTAGATCAACTACTAAACCATTGTATATATTTTTTCTTTTGAACTAATGCTTTGAGTAGTAGTAAGCGATGGAAGAACAGTTACCTTACTTGGCTATCTTATTCCTTTGTATTGTTAGACAGAGATAGTTGAGGAAGGCAGCTGCCTTCGACTTCCGCTGGCTACGCTCCTTCAGGAACTCAACACATTCCCACCGGGTCCTTGTAATTTGAGGCTTACATGTCGAATAAAGTGGGTCTCTTTAGCGGAAGTGTTTTCTCGAAAACAGCTATAACGATTTTCATTAAAATTGTTATATCAATGTAAAATTGAAAGCGCTTTGATATCACCTTGGTTTTATACTAATTGAAATAGTTTGATAGGGCTTACACGCTGAATGCTTCTGTGGCTAATCGGACAATACTACTTTGGGAGTCCTAAATTAGCCATATTTAATTAGGTTAAGAATCTTTAAAACCTACCTGTCATCGCACTCCACCACTCTACGGTACCTTCGAAGGACAGCATTAAAAAATATTTTTTAGTTTATTTAAATAATTCTTAGAACATCTTCCGGGTTTGAACACGCGAGCTTGGGTATAGAAGGCTGTCATGCTAGCCACTTCACCACAGCTGGCCCATCTATTTTTTAATGGAATTAATAGAAGTAGAGTATAAAATTCAAAACTAAGTAACCGATGGAAGTATGAGACGTACGCCACCTAGAAAGTAGACATATCAAGTAAGAATTGAGACCATCATGGCTTGAATCCGCGATCTTGTTTATGAAGGCCTGTAATGCTAGCCACTGCACCACAGGTGACCTGGTCAGGACAATGCAAGGATAATAAGGCATTTATATTTTCTTTTGTATTGAACCTGGTAAAATACATTTTTCTTCTTTATCAAAAGCTTCCATAGTTTATACTCCTACCGAAATTTTTTAAATTTATTTTAACGTGTTGCATACTGTATTCATATTTTATTCCTTTCTCTTTAGACCAAGAAGAACTTCTGAAGAATAAAGACTGCCCTAGAAGCAGCTGTGCATTGCAATATTTATAGGTAAACAGGAGTTGGTAATGAGTAGGGCTGTTGAATGCAAGTGATGTACCTTCTACGTATATCTTTATAGGTTATAATTTTTTCCATTCTAACATCTTAACCATTCGTGCTGGATATTAAAAAAATCAATACTACCAATATATTTTCCAATTTATCTTTTCTTTTTTTTCTCACAGAAATTTTTTTTTCTTTTTCTTTTCTCATAACTTAACTTTCTAAACAATTTTATTTTTTGTTAAATATAACATTCCTTCTAAGTTTTATATATTTCAATTTTTCAACTGCTAGAACAATGGGATACAACCTTTGTTTTGACTGAACCATTTTAAATAGATACTTCAGAGGAAGAAATTAAAACATGTCAGCATTCAAGTATGATTGATTATTCATTTTACACCACTTTATAACAATGTGTCTAATCGGACGATGCATCAGTAAGAATTATAAATTCAGTCTATCGATGTTTAATTTCGAAAGGTTTTTTTGCGAGTACATGGGTACAGACTTGGGATTATTATTTTTCGTTCTCTACGAGGGACGGTATAACTCAGGATTTTATATTTCCTGAAAAAATCTTATGGCCATCGGCTGGGTTTGAAACAGCGACCTTGGGCGTAGAAGGTTTATGCTAGCCACTATACCCCTGATGATCCCTTATGTTTTAATTAGGGTAGGGATCTTTAACGAGTAAATGACATTGCACAACTACGATCTTTGATCCCTTTGAAAAAAATAATAATAATATAATTTTAAAAATAGGAGCGGGGTAGCTGAGCGGGTTAACGCGAAGTGCTTAAAACGCGCGTTGCCTAGAGGACCAAATAATTTGAAAACCAAAAAATTACGAGTTCGAGTTCTGTGGTGGGATTCTATTTCAGCATTTATCCAGAAACCCCATATAGCCTTCAAAGGCGAGGTAGAGGAGAACAGGAAAAAAAAATTCTAGGGCCATCCACCAAGTCGGAACACGAAATCTTGGGCGTAGAGTGCAGTTATGATAGCCACTACACCACAGTTGATCTGGTAAGGAAATTTAGTATTAAAACTGGTAACCTACATCTCCTTTTATTGTTTTTTTATTGACCGCACTCCCAACCATCTTCCTCATTAAACGTTCTAAACGATCAACTAAACTCCATCATTATTATTTCTCCTTTAGTTGAATATTTAATATTTCATACTTTATACTCCACACTAACTTGTGCTCTTCGATACTACATTAAATTTCCAAAAAAAAAAAAAAAAAGAATCACTGAAATCGGCACAGAAATAGAAGATATATGGTGTTTTAAAATTAGTTGTGGTGTTAAACCATTTTTCTTTGAATAAAAATAAATAAATAAACTTTATTCACATATTTACATTTTGACAAAATGTTAAAAATGATTTTGGATGAGTCATCCTTACAATCAGAAAATATTTTTGTTTTTTTGTGATTATAGTACTTTATCCTAAATGGCAAACATATGGTGAAATAAAATTGAGGTTATATTGCGATTGTAGGGAAAATTATACAAAAAACCTACGCATAAAAACTACACATAAAATAATTGAGAATACATAAAATATTTGAAGATACATGAAATAATTAAAAATACAAAAATTAATAAAAAATACATAATATGATTGAAAATTATAAAATTAAGAAATTTTTAACATAAGAAAGTAAGTTAATTTAATAATACATGTTTTGTTCTCTTATGGGTATATCCTTTTAGTGAAAATTAATTGTAATTACCGATTTCTTTCATTAATGGGTTTTTGGAGACTGGAGTTTTACTGAAGTAAGAAGCTGTTTGTGAATGGACAAGTTGTTTGATTGTCGGGAGCTGCAAGTCTTGAAGCATTGATGATATTTTCGTGTATCGGGGGAAATTATTAATTATCCGCATTGACAAGTTTTGAATTCTCTCGAGTTTTTGGAAATTAGTCGAGCAGGATGAGTTACAGACTGGAGAGGCGTATGTGATAACGGGCGGATGACTGATTTATATATTGTTAATTTTTTTTGTCTTTGAATTATTTATTGCTTTTCATAGTAGTTAATTGCCTGTAAACAACTATGTAAACAGGTCTACCCAGATATAGTTATTTTGATATGATTGATTTTTCTTAAACCTTCTGATAAATTGACGAGGCTGAGATAATTCTACGATAAATAGAAACATGCCACCGTGTTCCCACTTCTCTTCTCTTTCCTCTTCCTCTCCTACACTTTCCAAGCCGAATAAGTTTTATTAGGATAGGGAAAATTATAATTAAAATTAATCTTTAACGAGCACCTGGTATCCCACAGACTCGTTACCACCATTTTACGTCCTCTCCGATGGACGGTATAACTAAAGATTTATTGAAAAAATCTTAGGGCTTTCACCTGGGTTTGAGCCAGCGACCTTGGGGATAGAAGACTTTGATGACAGACCACAGGTGACCTGGTGAGGTCCTCTTCGAAGATATCTAGGACGATAAGACTTACATATTTCCTCATCTCATTTGAGATATTTTGTATTCAATCTATGAAAATACTTGTTAATCATTTGATGTTCTATTGTTTATACTTACACATTTTCTATCAGTCCATAAAATACTTTTAAAGTCGTTGTATACTGTAAACTTATATTATTCCTTTCACCCTAGACCAAGAAGAGCAACCGAAGGATGAAGACGGCCGCAGAAGCAGCTGTGCATTGCAATATTTATAGGTAAACAGGAGGAGTGGAGTAGGGCTGTTGAATGCAGCTGAGACCGTGACGTGGTGTTGGTGGGGGTTGCGCGGGACCACTGCGCCTCCGACCGATAGTCCTCGCTCACCTTCCTCCATCAGAGGTAGTCGACAACATTCTCCTCAGCCTACTCACTATCTGGCTCTTCTGCATCGCCGGAGTTATCATCCCTACAGGAGATTAGCTGGCGAGGTGTGTCGTCGGATCGATTCAGCTCGGCTGTAATGGAGGTGAGTCCCAATATCCATAACATAACATTGTCTTCCACCGTTCTGTCACTTGACAACACGCACCTGCAATAATACTCTTCTTATCAAAACCCAAAGTGATAACGTTCTAAACAAACCTACAGAACGAAGTACTGCGCGCTTATTACGTAATTACATTCAACACAACTCCGTACAAAACAAAAAAAAATTAAATTAAATAAACTCAACCATCTCTGTCAATGTTTACTATTACATAGTTTCATCGAAATAGCCTGAAGGTCAGTTCCTATATATTTCCGTGTGATATGGAGTCAATCGATACGCAAAGCCCGTTCTCTACTTTCGTGACAGCTGTTCCTCACTGTCCCTAACACTTCGACAGTGAATGTAAACCGTGTAAATTCGATTAATTAGTGAGTTTTGAAGAGTTTTTCGAAAGAAACTAAGCGAGAATGTATTCTGCCTTTGTAATGTTTTGGTAGTCAGCTGTGAGGTGGCGAGGAGTGGGGGTAGGCTGCAGGTGGTGGGGGAACCCACGAAATCGGTCCCTCTCTACAGTTTATCCCACATTCGAATATTTTTACTTTAAACCTTCGCCTATTCTTCACAATTAAGAAAAAAAAAAACAGCAACAATAAAACACACTATTAATAATCAAAATCACTTAATAATAACCCATAGAAGATACGATAATAACGTCCTTAATTCCGTGTGTTTATTTCGGGTCGCGTAGGTACGAGAGCACCTGGCCATTGCCAAGTTCAAAGACGTATATTTTCGGTCTTGAAAAACTAATAGGCTTAACCTTCGACCGATTATTTTGGTCCGTTAGTTGTTTACATCTTTGTTTTTTTTCCGCGTACTTCAAAGGCATCACTTAATACTTTTTTAAAAGCATTATCAGTGACAAATCTGTCAAAAACCTTAAGTGTACTTAAAATAATTTAATTTGTCATTAAGTAATTATGCTGATAAATATTTTTATTGTTTCAAAGATTTTCGTTTTAAATATTTGCAGCTAATAGTTATAGTTAAAAGACATGTTCAAACTCACATTTCCGTATTTATTAAATATTCAAATGTATTATAATATTAACCTTTTTTTTCCCTTTGTTTTTTCCTGACATTTGTAAGACAGTAGTTGAATTTCTTTTAAAAATATAATGAATAATGAGACGATTTGTCTGCATCATAGAATTTCTTTAAACATTTTTTTTTTAAATGTACATGTAATACTTTTGACAAAAAACATAAACAAAACTCATACTTGCTGCCTTATGTATTAAATATTTCTATGTATTTTCAAACTGTAGTTTTAATAATAACAATTATTTTTTACATCTTGTTTTTCTTCCTTAAACTTCGAAGGTAGCACTTGATGCTTTTTAAAAAGCTTATCAGTGATAAATCTGTCAAAAATCTTAAGTGTACTTAAAATAATTTTAATTTATCAATTAATAATTTATTTTTGGTTTTTATATATACAATGTTATAGTTATAATTACAAGACATGTACAAACTCACACTTAATTCCGTATATAATAAATTTATTTTAATAATAACTATTTTTTTCTACTTAAGTTTTTCTCCTCAAACTTAGAAGACAGTACTTAATAATTTAAAAAAATCTGTATTAGGGAGAAATCCGCCAGAAAACTTAATCATACTAATAATAACGCTTAAATTTGCTAATAATTCTTGTTTTAAACAGTTTTATTGTATACATAGTTTTAGATAAAAAATGTCTACAAACACACACTTACATTAAATATTGAAATATATTTTCAAAGTTTAGCCATTATAATAGTATAACAATTACATTTTAAAGTTTATAGTTTTTCTCCTTAACTGAAAATATATATCAATGAATAAATAACATAATGACAAATTTGTCCTAAAACCTTAATCATACTTAAAATAATTTAGTTTATCATTGAATTATTACTAACGTATTTTATCTTGTTTAAAGAGTTTTATTTTAACTATTTACTCGCAATAGCTATAGATAAAAAACACACTTACTTCAATATTTATTAAATCTTTCAATTTTATAAATATGTTTCATATAAAGTTTAGTTTTAATCATGAAAAATATTTTTTAAACTTTTTTTTTTCCTGAGCTTCATAAGACAGTACTACTTAATACTTTTTAAAAAGCTTTACCAGTGACTTAATTTGCGAAAATCCTTAATCATACTTAAAATAGTTTTATTTATCAAAACATAATTCTTTGGACGTATTTTGCGTTTTATTTTAAATATGTACACGTAATAGTTATCGATAAAAACATGCAAAAACTCACACTTACTTTCATTTGAATTAAATGTTTAAATATTTTTTTTAACAATTATTTTTAACATCTTGTGTTTCTCCTGAACTTAACTTTTTTGAGCAGAATCTGTGACAAATCAGTCAAAAACTTTTTTTGTTTAATTTTTTAAACTTGTTTTTCTTGTTTTAAAGAGTTGTATTATGGATATGTACACGTAAGAGTTAAAGATAAAAAGCATATACAAAGTCACACTTACTTCAGTATTTATTAAATAATTAAATGTATTTTCAAACTTTAGTTTTAATAATCAAAAATATTCTTTAGTCCTATTATAATTAAACAAAAAAAATAATAGAAGTACTGTCCTATGAAGTTCAGGAAAAAACTAAGTGTGCAAAAAATATTTAAAAAAAAATCATAATAAGATTTGAATAATACGAAAATATTGACAGAAAACCTTCTTAAGCATGCTTAAAATTAATAAATAATTCTGCTAACATATATATTTTTTGCTAGTTAATAGCCATCGTAAAATTGTTGTTTCAAGGATTTTTTTTTTAAAGTACAAAAAAATCAAATTTACTTCAGTAATGATTAAATATTCATAGGTATTTTCATAGTTTGATTATAATAACAGAATAATTTTTTACGTCATGTTTGTCTCCTGAGCTTCATAAAACATTACTTAAAAAAAAAAAAATCTATACATATAGCAAATTTGTCAAAATCCTTAATCAATCTTAAATTAACGGTTTTCGTTAAGTTGTTCATGAAAATGACATTTAGTTTTTCAGGAAACAAATACTTTCCATTAAATAATGTTATATAAATTATCATTTACCTAAATTGGTTAAAATTGTGAGTTTTTGTTCAGTCTTTGTAGGGTATATATTTTTTCTATTTTTCTACAACTTAAGCTTTCCTACTAAATATAATACTTCTACGAGTATGTTACCACTCTTATTTACGGATTTTATAATTCAAACTTAGGAAAATTTTTTCGTTTAGTTAATTATCACATTGCTTCAAACTTCTGTAATAATCACTTATTTAAACTGCTAATTATAAGACTAAAAATTATTAAAATAAACAAATTTTATAGGTGCTCTTTTCCTCTAAGATTTTTAACTACGAGCATTCAAATCCTGTTCGAACATTTCAAGGACGATATGGCATTCATATTTCTTATCGTATTTCGGCAAATTTCTATTTACCTAATAACGACCTTCTTTTCTTTTTTAGTAAATTATCAAATATTATTATATCTTGTAAACACAATTTTTCTATCACTCTTACGGATTATTTCAAATAAATAAAAATTAAGAGTATTTCGACCATGAGGTACGGTTTCAGAATTGGAGAATTAAAATAAAGTCCAACAAATCCTTCCAAATTACCTTTACCCTTCGTCGTCTACCTATGACATCCTGCCCTACAGTGTCCTTCAATAACATTCCGCTAGTTCCTGTTGAACAGATCCGATAGAGATATCTAGGACTCCACCTAGACAAACGCCTTACATGGAACCCTCATTCGAGACTAAAACGACAAGAAACTGCTCGATTTTTTTCGGCTACTCCAGCACTTACTAGGAAAACGTTCCAATCTTCCACTACAAAAGACACCTACATGACTATCATACGGCCTATATGAACTTACGGAGTTGAGGTTTGTGGCTCTACTAAATCATCAAATTCTTCCCGTATCCAATCACTACAATTCAAAATCCTTGGTAAAATCCTCAATGCTCCTTACTTTGTAGCGAATAAGCACATCCATAAAGACCTTAATGTTCCGTATGTTGATTTGCTTCGAACCAGATATCATTCCTTTCACGACAAACTCCCTTCCTACTCTAATCCTCTAGTTTCAATCCTTTCTTCCACTTCAATTCCTGATAATCCTCCAAGGCGTCTGAAAAGTACATGACTTAGAGACCCTTTAGTTTAAAATATTTTTAGAGTGCTGCCGCTGGGTAGCTTCTCTACATGTCTTGTTCATGTCTATTTTATTCTAGCCTAATTACTAGATGTGTTGATCAATACAGTTTTAAATATCAATATATTTTTTTTTTAATTAATATTTCAGAATAAGAAATTTCGAAGTTAACCTCTGTCGATTTCCTAGAATAAAATCAAATATGACTTTCTTGATATTAAATACTTTTTAATTATCCAGTAATATAAAGAATTTAGAAGAAAATCTTATGAGTTATTTTATTAAGAAGTACTCATAAATCATAAATGCATTAACCATGGATATACATACGTTGAATATGATATTTCAGTTTCGAGGTATTTTTGAGGTAAAACGAAGAATGTTTTGATCTACAGTTACACGTTATTGTTACTCAAAAATGAATTTTTAAATAATTTGTACACGAAATTGCATTGATAAGGCAAAACAGTGCATAATTCAATAGGTTAGTCTTAAAGTTAAGTCTTCAATGGGATTTTAAAGTGACTAAAACAAACATTCAAATAATCCGCTTTCATATTTATTAGTGATTACCTAGTTAATCCTAATTAAATATAAAGCTTACCATTTTTTTTGTTTGACAAAATTAATGGATTCTTTTTTTTTTTTTTTATATATTATATTCTTTTTTTTTTTAATCAACACTATAGGAAATGAAAATTGGTTTAAAATAAATTAATAAATTGAATTTTAATTGGTGTTTCGAAAATATCCGATCCAAATTTAAAATAGAATATGAAATTATTACTTTCACGTAAAAATAGATTTATATTTTAGGATTATTAATCCTGCCATTTTTTTATGTCATGAGAAGCCGGATGAAATCAATATTACGTATATTAAATGCGATATAATTTAAAAATGATATGATCCCTTTCAATAACTTGGTTTAAATACATAGCAATAGTTATTGAATCGTACGAGTTTACTAAATATGGTTTACATGTTATTAAATTATAAAACTCTAACTGGTTTCAATCCTTGCTTCCTCTTCCATTTCTGACAATTCTCCGAGGCGTCTGAAAAGAAGATGGCCTCGACACCTTCTAGTTTAGATTGCTGCCAATGGGCATATTCTCTTCATTTATTTTATCTGACAGCTAATTTACTTAATGTATTAACTAATTCAGTTGTATATCTCAATAAATAATAATAATAAAAAAATCGAAGATGAATGAATCATTAAAAAACTATATGAAAGATACTTTTTTTTTGCTAGGTAAATCTTCTGATGAGGGTAACATTCTCATAAGACTTTGAAGTTAGTGTGTTGAATAAAACTCCTGTTACGTGTGCATGATATAAGTGTTGGTAAGCTATGCAGCTCTCCAACTGAGCATGGAAAATGTTCTGTTCATGGCCGTTGTGTCTTGTATCTACTACCTCTAGGTTATATATGTATATATATATATATATATATATATATATATATATATATATATATATATATATATATTTATATATATTTATATATACCCACACTTATACATACTTCTCTGTGTTTGGATAAAATGATAGAGGTTATATAAATAATATAACTATTACAGTTATTATATACAACAATTACATTCGTTTTTGATACTCTTTAAATATTCAAGTTTGTTACTCTTTAAATGTTCGTTACTCTTTCAAAGACTTTGATTGTTAACGTTCGTCATCCCAACATATATCATACATCTATATATATATATATATATATATATATATATATATATATATATATATATATATATTTTTTTTTTTTTTTTTTTTTTATTCGTATATATTACAATTTGTCATAATAGACAATAATAATAGTGCTACAGGATCTCATTCATACAATATTTACAATATAAACAAAAGGAAAGTCAAATTACATAAAATAAAATCAAAATAAGTAAACGTATACAATAACAAAATTAAGTAGACAAAATAAATACAAATAAATGAAGTTAACAATAAATAAACAAAACATGTCACATTCATACCTATGTACAATATTTACAATCAGCTCGGGAACCCCGAACGGGGCATGTCCCCCAACTTGTGGAAGGACAAGCAGAGTCCAAAGGATCCCAGCGCCTCCCTCTCAGCCGCATCACTGGTGAGAGCCAGCGGAAGCTAAGTAAGGGCGCCATAGCCACAATCACATCGCACTTGAGAGGAGAATCTGACCAGTGTCAGAACTCCAGCATATGTATTTACAATATATCTCGGGGCCACTGCCGTTTCAACCTTCTAGGTGGGTTGTATGGATGAGTGGAGTTGGATAGGGATCGTGCTAAAGGATTAGGATGATGAATGAGGTTCTGATGGAATTTGGATGGAATTAGGTCTGAAATAAATGGAACATTAAGGTCGTGGTGCAAGGTATAGTTGGATACATAATAAGGAGCCTTTACTATTATTCGGAGGACTTTGGATTGAAAGGATTGAATGCGTTTGATGTTAGAACGTTTAGCTGTTCAAGTCCGTAGGTCCAGATGGGCTTCAGTATTGTCTTATAAATTAATAATTTGTTGTCAACTGTAAGTTCAGATTTTCTGTTTAATAGTCTGTATAACTGTCCGAATCGTCGATTGATTTCTTTTCTTTTAAGTCTTGTATGTGGGTTCCACGTCAGTCTTTTGTCTAGTAGTAAGCCAAGATAGCGGACTGTATCTGAAGGAGGAATAGGAATGGAATTGAAGTAAACTGGCGGACAGGAACATCTATATTAGTACTCGTATTTTACAAAGGAATTTAATTTTATAATATTTTACATTCTTTCTTCTTAAATAGGTTTAAAAAAATCTTTTATACTTAATTTTCCATAGACGGTGAATTATCTAAAATTTAATTATTAAATTAGAATTAATTTAATAAAATTTAAAAGAAAGTTATTCTTCGTGTTCATTATTTAAGTCCTATCAGAATATTTCAATCTCTATGATTTTAATTACCATTTAATCGAAATCGTTAAAGCCGTTTTAGAGAACATAATTAAAAGTGTGAAATGGAATATTTTTTTTTAATTACTCAAGCACATTTATTTAGATACATGGTTAGTTAGTTAAAAAATGTATTCGGAAATTAAATAATTCCTCTTTTATGAAGGATCAATACATGTACGTAAAGTGGAGTTGGCAAGCCCTTTAGTCAGGGTTGCGGTTTTAGGAGTAATTACCCGAAAAGGCATTAGCGTGCGATTTAGAGGATTAAAAAATATAAATTTTTTTGGGTTTTTTAAATCATATTCAATTAATTTTTTAAAAAATATTGTTTATTGTTTAGTCAGTTCTACCCCAAAGAGCCATTAGCAGTTCATGGCTTTTTGACTTTTTATTTTTAGTGAGATTTACAACTGTATATTATAATACAACAAGTAAATATGCTGATTAATGATAAAATACACAAAAAAGCTTGAAGAGAAACTGCCCATTTGCAGCACTTGGTAGAGAATCTAAACAAGAAGGTCTCGAGACCATCTTCTTTTCAGACGCCTCGGTGGATTGTCAAGAATTGAAGAGGAAGCAAGGATTGAAACTAGTGGATTAGAGTTTTTTATGGAAGAAATGATACCTGGTTCTGTACAAATCTTCTTACATTATATAGGAAAACTGAGTAGTTTTAATAAATTTCATAAGGGAATTTACCTGTGTTTCGTTCATGCTTCTTTCTTATAGACTCATATTCTAGACACTAACAAATATGGTTAACTGTGTTAATAGTAGTGCATAGAGCACAAGGAGGGGATTTTGGAAAATTTACAAAGGAATTATAAAACTGCATAAGAGTATTTCCTCTTGTAAATTACTTACAATTAGTTGTTATTTGCAGTATTTTCTTTTATGTTTAATGAATTCGAAGGATTATTCCTGACTTACGTCATAATCATGGTTTTTAAAATTATTATCAAGGAATAATTCTCGTATATTTCGAGCTAATAAGAACCGATATGCAATTTTATTTCGCATAATGTAAAAATAAGATAAGCTTTTATGTTTTTTTTTTTTTTTCAGATTTTTTCCCTCCGATTGTTTTTCTTAAAATTTCTCTATGTGTTATAACCGCGCATCCTACTCTTGAAACTCAAGAATGAGAAGCATCAGTGACCATCTCGCAGGGTTCATTGCATTTATTCCCCTCAAAAGTAGCTAACACAGTTTCTATGCTTCTGTCAGTCGGTGATCAACAAGGAAATAGGATATTCTGTTAGGAATGTCTTTCCCCGTTCTCACCGCAAAAAAAATAACAATCTAGTAAAAAATGAATATATAATGTCTTATTTAAAGTACTAAAACTTGTAATAAATACCGGCTTTTTTATCAACAGTCGTGAGTTAAAGATATATTTATTATAAAAAAAAACTGTACCACTACAACCCATGAAGGGTCTTGGGCTCAGTACATATAGAGATTCGTACTGTTTCTAGGCCAACGGCAGTGCAATGAGGTGATTAGGCCTTAATCACGCTCAGCCGCCAGGTTTTTCCCCAATTAATTTGGGTTCCCACTTTATAGAGGCTGGGTCTGCCCCAGGAGGGTCTCCATACCCTAGGGTCGCTCCCCGACTGAATTAACAGAATAAATAATATTTCTGCCACAGCCGGGATTCGAACCCAGGACCCGGAGCACAGCAGACTAGTGCTCTATCCACTAGACCACGCCGTTCCCTATCATTTATTATACGATATTAAAATATATATTTTAATCAATTATATATGGCTCATTTCGATCTATTACCTGTTGCCATCTTACAGGAATTTTTTAAATTTTGTTATCATTGACAGTTGAAGGACGATGCGTGCGCTTTGTCAAAATTCCCAGTTCTAAACCTAACAAACCACTTACGGACGGTGCTTTCTCCGAAGACATCATAGCGATACACACAGCAAAGTTTGTTAACCGTCTGTGCAGCGGATTTTCTTTTTAGGAAATAAAATATCGTTAAATGACGAAAATGAAATGTTTTCTCTTCCATTTTGAGTTAGGAAAATACCACTTAATGATAAGGAATCTCGGTTGAAACTGATGCATAAAAGCACCTTATCTAATCCTTTTTTAGAATATGTAAACATAATTGAAAAAATCTGGTGCGGGCAACACACGACTTTCACTTACCGTTGTTATAATAAATTAAAGAATTTTCAAATACAGTTAGAGATAAAAATACGTGAAAATATTTAATGAATTTATAAACTATGAATTGGTTTTATTAAAAAATCTATTATATTATTATCTAAAATAATCAGTTAGTTTTCTCGGCTTTTTATCACTCTCTATTAACTTTTAAAAGCTTGTGTATGAGATAATATTTTTTCTAAAATCATTAGGTTTCCAACGGTGTATCATACATGTATATTACTGCTCTTACGTTCAAAAACAAAAAAATGAATTAAAAAAATATTTGTTCTGTTTTCTCCTTTAGTTGGGTATCGAATTCATTCAATTTATATATTTACCTGTTTTTCATCAGTGGTAACAAGATAATATAGTTATTTTTGCAGAATTAACAAAATTAAAGGTACTTTAGAAAAAGAAAATTTAAAATATCGGCATTTAAACCCTGTCAGACAATTTTAATCAGAATGAAACCTACATGATATTAAAGCCCATTAAATTTTACTTCGATATAGCGAGTTTAATCAAAGACGTCGGAACCGAAAACTGGAATTCGAAAATTTTCACGATCGCAATACTTTTCCTTACTATATATATAGTAAGTGAAAGTAAAAGGCAACAGGATTTTATAAATACAGAGAGGATTAAATTGAAATATTAAAAAACCTATGAACTTATTTACAACTCAATATACTATGATATTTCACTTTTAATTGAATTTTTAGTGGGGCAAACGTTGTCATATTTTATATGTTGTTGTTATACCCTTTTTAACTTCAAAGAAAGTTCTGTTATATCGGTCTATAGGCTTTGGACTCGTGATATTCTGCACGCGTCTGAACGTATCCTTTGTACGACGTCCAGCATCTTGAGAACAGATTTTCTGGTCGAGCCGTAGATAATCTAGCCGTAGTCAATCTTGTGTCTTGTGGTTGCTTTATAAGTCTTCATGGTACAGTCTGTCAGCTGTAGCTAATCTGAGAAGGGCTAAACATTTTAAGTTGTCCTTCCCGGGAAGATCAATATATTGATCCATGTTTAACACTTGTAGAACTATATTGCTAAATGTTTCCGTTGATTAAGAGGTATAAATATAATTAACTAGCATTCAATTAGGGTCTTTTTTACTTTCACTTGCCTATATGTGAAATATATAGTAAGGGAAAGTATTGCGATCGTGAAAATTTTCGAATTCCAGTTTTCAACGGATATACACGTTTTAGGGTCCCCTGAATCCAAATGACCAAGTCCCGCAAAAAGGTCTGTGTGTGTGTGTGTGGTAACTCCCGGGCGGAAACGAAATGTCCTATGAAATTTCATATTTAAGACAACTATCCGCCCGAGATGTTACAGCAACATTTTCATCAAAATCAAATAACCAGAAGAGCAAATTTATACCACGCATTTTGCCCGTATTTACGATTTTCTCAAAAATGGTTCTAACGATTTTGATTAAACTCGCTATATCGATGTAGAATTGGACGCGCTTTAATATCATGTAGGTTTCATTCTGATGAAATAGTCTTACAGGGCTTAAATGGCGAAATTTTTTTTTTTTTTTTTTTTTATTCATATTTTATTGAATTTTACAACTGTATTAACATAAATACAATAAGTAAAACTGTTGAGTTAGAATAAAGGGCGTGAAAGGCTTGTGAAGAAACTACCCAGTGGTAGAACTTCGATGTTTATTTAAGTAAGTAGATCCCGAGGCCATCTTCTTTTCAATCGCCTAGGAGGGTTGTCAGGAATATGTGAGGTTGATAGGTTGCGGACAAGAGGGTTTATATGGGCTGGGAGTTTGGAATTAAAAGTGGTATATCTGGTACGAGAAAGGTCTGTAACAAATGGGATATTAAGGTCGTTATGGATTATTTTAGTTATTATTCGTTATGAGGCCACTGGGGAGTTTAGAAGGTTGCATA
Organism: Piezodorus guildinii; assembly: GCA_023052935.1. Classification (NCBI taxonomy): domain Eukaryota; kingdom Metazoa; phylum Arthropoda; class Insecta; order Hemiptera; family Pentatomidae; genus Piezodorus; species Piezodorus guildinii. The sequence continues at coordinate 129,523,060 of CM041296.1, read as the reverse complement.
ACGCGGAATTGCGGAACTTGCATCCTGTGAATATAATTGAGCTGATTGCATCGCGGAGACTCAAATGGGCGAGTAAAGTTGTTGGGCTCGATGACGAACGGATTCCGAGAAAGTTGGTATTTGCTGATCCGACTGGTAGGCGTCCGAAAGGTAGGCCGAAGCGGAGATGGGAGGATTGCGTTAAGGCTGATCTCGGGAGCTTGGGCTTGAATGGTGAGCATTGGACGAATCTGTGTAGGCGGAATTTGGTGGTATCGGCATCGAGCCTTCGGGTTCGCTAAGCCTATTATTATTATTATTATTATTATTATTATTATTATTATGGATTATTTTATTTGTGACGAAATAAGGAGCATTTAGGATTTTGGATTGTAAGGATTGGATACGGGAGGAATTAGATGGCTTCGTAGAGCCCCCTAGCTCGATTCCATATGTCCAGATGGGTCTGATGACGGTAATATAAATGAGCTTTTTGTAATGAATTGGAAGTTTTGAACGTTTGTCGAGTAAGTGTTGTAGTAATCGGTATCTACGGGCAGTCTCTTGTCGTTTTAGTCTCGTGTGAGGATTCCATGTAAGACGTTTATCAAGATGGAGTCCTAGGTATCGGATTTGTTCAACAGGAATGAGTGGGGTATTGTTGAAGGATACTGTGGGGCAGGAGGTCATCGGTTTGCGACGAAGGGTAAAGGTAATTTGGTGGGATTTATTAGGATTTATTTTAATCCTCCAGTTCTGACACCATTTCTCAATGGCTGTGATGTGGGACTGAAGGGTTTGGGATGCAGCGGTTGGATCATTATGGACGGATAACACACAAGTGTCATCCGCGTAAGTTGTGAGGACAGTGCTAGGATGGAGTGGAATATCAGCTGTATATACCGTATAAAGGATGGGACCTAGGATACTACCCTGAGGTACACCTGCAGACTGAGAAAATGTGGAAGAATAGGAAAGATTATGATTTACTTTGAACGTTCTATCAGTAAGGTAGGAACGGATTATCAGGAAGTATGTAGCGGGAAGGAATTGACGGAGTTTATAAAGGAGTCCTGGGTGCCAGACTCGGTCGAACGCTTGTTCTACGTCAAGAAAAGCACCCGTGCAATACATTCCACGCTCCAATGTAGAGGATATAACATCCACCACACGGTGACATTGCTGAATTGTAGAATGGGATGTCCGAAATCCAAACTGATGGTCAGGAATTACGTGATTCATTTCTAGGATCGGATACAGGCGTTTCAAAATGAGTTTTTCTAGGATCTTTCCCATGATGGGTAAAAGGGAGATCGGACGGTATGAGGATGGATGTTCAGGAGGCTTTTGGGGTTTTGGGATCATTTTGATTATTGACAGTTTCCATGGTTCAGGGAAATAGGTGGTTCGGAGAGTAGCGTTGAATATATAAGTGAGGTAGAGGATTGCTTTTCGAGGTAGCTGTTTTAGGATATAGGATGTGATGAGATCATGACCAGGTGCTTTTTTAAAACGTAATTGATGGATAACATTAATTATTTCAGAAGGATGAAAGGCTTTAGGAGGAGGGGACATTTGGAGTGGAATAGTTAGTTCTGCTTCAATATGGTCAATATGGGTTGGATTAAGGATATCAGGATGTGGATTAAATATTTTGGAAAGGTGTTCACCAAATATTTGAGTCTTTTCTTCATCTGATCGAGACCAGGTAGAAGATTCGGTAAGGAGTGGGTGATTAAAGGTTTTGAATTTGAGCAAATTTTTGGTAGTTGTCCATAAAGATTTGTCAGTTGGTCTTAGGTTTTCTGTGAAGTCCCGAAATGTTTGTATTTTGAATTTTCTAATTTCAGTTTTGAGTTTGTTAGTTAGATGAGTATAGTATGTTTTGTCGGACGGGTATCTGGACCTATGCCACTTAGCCCTTGCTCGCCGTTTCTCTGCTAATAAGTTTCGAATGTGATATGGTAAGTTAGTGTCGCGGGATTAATTATTTTTGGGATGTGATGAGTTGTTATTAATTGCAGTACCTATTGTTCTTGTTAGTTTTTCGATAGCAAAGTTAATTTGTTGTTCTGTTTTTAGTGGAATCGTTAAGTCAAGTTCGTTTTCTAATTCAGAGCGAAAGTTGTCCCAGTCAACATGTCCTGTAATTAAAGAAGGAGGGAAGGATTTAGGAATAGGGTCTGAATGAAGAAGCAGCAGAACTGGGCTATGGTCTGAGGAGAGGTCTTCTAAGGATGTTACTGTAGATTGAAAGGTGGGAATTTGGGATGTGACGAATATATCAAGAATATCTGGGCGCTTTTTAAGGGAAGTAGGCCAGTAAGTAGGATCTTTGGGTGATAAGACGGAATAGCTGTTGGAAGTGGTGACTTGGGAGAGAATCCTGCCACGAGTGTTGGATGTTCGGCATCCCCACCGTTGATCTTTGGCGTTGTAATCTCCCCCGGCAATGAAGCGCGGACCAAAGGACTGAAATAAGGAATTAAATTGGTGAGAGGAGAGGGAATTGCCAGGAGGGCAATATACAGCTGAGATGGTAATATTAAATGGACGGCAGGATAAGGTAATAGAAGTCGATTGGATGGCGTCAGTTGGAGTAGAAGGAATCAGGGAGTGAGTTAAGGAATTGTGAATAAGGATACAAGAGCCAGCGTGGGATGTTTTGTCAGGGTGATCTGATCTGTGTGTGATGTAGTCACGTATGTAAAAGTGTGAATGAGGTGTGAAATGGGTTTCAGTCACAAGGGCAATGTCTATGTTATTGTCGTGAATAAATAAGTCAAGCTCGTCTCGGTGATTAAGCAGTCCATTAGCGTTCCATAATAGAATAGCCAGGGTTCTCCTACTCATCGTGGGAGATTGAAGGGGATTTCTGAAAGGAGTCTAGTAAGGAGAGTAATAAGGGGCTTGATGGTATTTTGGCGATCTAGGAGAAAAGATGAAAGAATAGGAATAATATCAGATGAATGTTGGTAGGAATAGGAGTAGGAGGGGGTGTCTTTAGGCCGAGGATTCATAGGTCTTGGAGGAGGTTGAACCCTTCTCTGAGGTTGTTGACAAGGGATCATGTTTAATGGAGCTTCTAGTGAGTGGTTTTCAGGAACTGATGATATAGATGGAAGAGGCTGGTTGGAAATGGTCTGAGGAGGTATCAGTGGTGGTAACTTCACTCTTAGGGATGAGTTTTGAGGATCACTTTTAGGGACTTTGAACACTGGATGGGAATTCTGAGATTGAGGATGCGATTTTTGGGGTTGTGGATGGATAGTCTGGGGAGGATCATAGGAAGTCTGGGAATGATGATGGGGTGGCTGAGGCTGTTTTGAGGTTTGAGGCGATTGAGGTCGTGGTGTATGGTGAGAAGCTATTGCAGAAATGGTTGTGGTCTTGGAGTTGAAGCTCGAAGTGTGTTGATTCTCATCGATGACGGTAGGGTGCTGGAACACAGGTGTACTCTTGATGGACCGGCATGGTTTTTCGTTAACTGGCTCTGAGTTTCTTTGAGTAAAAGCTGCTGCATATAAACCTTTTTGTCTTAGCAGGTTTTTATATACAATGCATCCTTTATAGTTAGCAGGATGTGCTTCACTACACAAAGCACATTTTGCAGGGGTGTCTCTAGATTTTTGGCAGGTGCTGGAAGCGTGAGATCCTGCACATTTGACACATCTGGGAGGATGGTGGCAATAGGTTTTCGTGTGCCCTAGAGTTTGGCAGTTTGCGCATTGTACAATTTCAGGTCTCATCTTGGGCTCCTCAAATCTAATGCAGGAGTATACTAGCCTATTGACTTTGAAGATTTCATGATTACCAGGTGCTGGTTCAAGATCTACAAAGAATAAGGGCAGAGGATACTTTTGAACAGGATGAGTGATGCATGATATGTGTCTAACATTAAATCCTAATTCGTCTAGGTCTTTCTTGATGGCCTCTGTGGGGGTGGTGCTGTGAAGACCTCGTAAAACCACTCTATAAGGTTTCTCTTCTTTCAGCTGATAACAGTGAAAGTCGTACTTTTTCTGTGTTAAGTGGTAAACTAATTTTTTATAAATGTCTTTATTTGGAGTGTTAATCTTGATGTCTTGTAATCTTGAAAAACATTGAAAATTTTGTTGTCCAATCAGAGCTGAGATTTCCTGGCCAAACTTCATGAAGTCACGAATGTTACTGACATATATAGGTGGCGGCTCGGGTTCGTTTGATTCTCGGGGTGCTAAAGGAGCATTAGACGAATTATTGGTGGCTGCAATGTTATTGCTGGAAGGTAGGTCGTGAGAAGTAGTTTGAGATGGAGTTGTGTTGGCTGAGTTTGAACTCTGATTTTCGTTTTCGGCTGGAAGTGCTTGTTTAGACTTGGCTTTCTTTTTTTTTTTCTTGTTGGGTGAGTTCCCTGCGGAACCCGGTAGTACATTCCTATCACGTTTCTGGAGCGTTCGACGTTTTAAATACTGCGAATCCGTTTCGCTAACTTCACTAAAGGCTGTGTCATCGTCCGTATCCATGATTGAATTTTTGTCAGTGGACATAATAATGATATAAAATTAAAAAAGAAAAAAATAATTAAATTAAAAAATAATACATGGATCAAAAAATAAATGGATTGATAATATTTAACTAATATCGTATTTACAATGATTTACATAGGTATTTAAATTTAAAAAAAATAAAAAACATTTTCTAAAATATTTTTATACAAAATTAAATAAAGAAATTAAAAGAAAAAATGTCTTATACAAAATGAAAGAAGAAAATGATATTTGAAAAAAAGAAAAAAAATTGGAAAAAAAAAAAAAAAAAAATTAAACGTCTCTTGAGCTACGAACTCAGTTCTATTCGAGCGGAGTAAGGAGCGCTACCTCCGAGCCACTGGTGATCTGATTAAGAACTAGTCCTAGTGAGTGATAGCCTATGACAGCCTGTACAGGCAGCAGCCTGCTTACCACGTGGCGCACCTTTAGGCTATTAACACTACTCCAAAAGTTAACTAATAATCACTCACCTCACTGAATTACAGTATAAACTTAATTACTGTCGTAAAAAGACGATGTTTATAAACGTTGGCAATAATCCGTGAGTTAATACCACAGTTATAAAGATGCTAGTGCAGAGCGATAACTAAGCGTGACATTAGTCGGCGAAATTTTAAATTTTCATTAAGATTTTATTAATATGTAACAACAATGATAAGGCTGTAAATTGTATTTTTACTGAATATGCTACCAAAGGCCTTATTACCTAACATGTTGAGACCTGATTTTTAGATTCCCCGCTATAAAAGCATGTGGCAATTTTAAGTGAATTACCTGAGGTCTCGACACAACTTCATAAAAGGCACTCAGAGAAATATGCACTCAATACAGGCATGTAGCATTATTCAGTGTTTAGATTTTAGGTATCTTATTCTGAACAATTCAAAAAAAGATTTTTTTTTTTATTTATTTTTTTTTATTTACACGATAATTATGGTTTTAAACTTAAGAATTTATAATTCATGGCTATGAACACATTTTCCTTAAAATATAATATAATATTTTTCTTGATAATGCGTAACATCAGTTCAAAAATCAGTTATATTTACGTGGCAAATCTTTCATTTGTATCGCAAATTTATGTATCAAATGTATCGCTCTAGAATTGCTCTACTAAACCATCGAATTCTTCTCGTATCCGAACTGTAAACCAAAATTCTTCGCAAAATCCTCAAAGCTAATGGAACACTCATACATAATGTTCCATATGTTTCTGATTTGGCCCGAACCAGGTATCACTCCTTCCTTAACTCCATTTCCACTCTTTACCACCAGTTTTAATCCTTCGAGGCATCTGAAGAGAAGATGGTTTCGAGACCTTCTGACTTCTAATTTTAATTGGAGTGCTATAATTGGATAATTTTCTACTCTTTTTTTTTTCATTAATTTTATATTTCATTATAATCACTTGATGTATTATTACGGTAGTAAATTGGTAAATAAAAAAAAATAAAAAACTGTACTTCTACAGCCTATGAAGCGGTTTCAGTAATTATAGATATTCTTAATGTTTCACGGTCAACTACCGTGCAAGGAGGTGATTAGGCCTAAATCACGCTCAACCGCTAGGTTTTTTCTTTTGGGTACCAACTTTATGTGTCCCAGGAGTGTCTCAATAGCCCAGGGTCTGAAAAAAATAAATAATTCTACCTCAGCCGGGTTTCGAACCTGGGACCTGAAGAACCGTAGACAATGCTCTATCCGCTAGACCACACCGCTCTCTATAGAATAGATAATTTTTTTTTTTTTTTAATTCCTTAATAAATATTTCGTCAAAATTATTGCTTTTTATTTTCACTTACTATATATAGTAAGGGAAAGTATTGCAATCCTGAAAATTTTCGAATTCCAGTTGTAAACGGAAATACACATTTTAGGGTTCCTTGAGTCCAAATAACCAAATACCGCAAAAAGGTCTGTGTGTGTGTGGCAACTTCCGGGCGGAAACGGTAAGTCCTATGAAACTGAAATTTCATATTTAAGACAAATATACGCCCGAGACATTACAAAACCTTTTTCATCAAAATGAGCTTACCAGAAGAGTTACTTTATTCCAAGCATTTTGCACCTTTTTTCGATTTTCTCAAAAACGGTTCCGACGATTTTGATTAAACTCGCTATATCGATGCAAAATTTAATGGGCTTTAATATCATGTCGGTTTCATTCTGATTAAAATGGTCTGACAAGGTTTAAATGCCGATATTTTAAATTTTCTTCCCCTAAAGTACCTTTAATTTTGTTGATTCTATAAAAATAACTATATTATTTTTTTACCACTTGTGAAAAACAGCTAAATATGAATGTTGAGCGAATTTGAAAAACAACTAAAGGAGAAAACTGAAAAAAATATTTTTTAATGCAATGTTTCGTTTTTTAACACAAGAGCAGTAATATACATGTATGATATACCGTTGGAAAGCTAAAGATTTTAGAAAAAATATTATCTCATACACAAGCTTTTAAAAGTTAATAGAGAGTAATGAAATGCACATAAAACTAACTGATTATTTTAGAGAATAATAGAATTTTTAATAAACACAATAGTTTCACGTATTTTTATCTCTTACTGTTTTTGAAATTCTTTCATTGATTTTAAAAATGGAGGTAAGTGAAAGTCGTGTGTTGCCCGCACCAGATTTTTTTTATTGCTCAGCCATTGTAAAGCATCTGAGTATAGTCTAAGGTTTAATTATAAATATCTAACATATTTCCATGTCTTTGAAAGGAAAGGTGGAATTTACGAATGAAATCGCATTACATTGAAAGCTAAGTTGATATCTTGCTTTCAAATCTAGATCCCTGTTTTATTTTAAGCACAACTCCGCCAGTATTTAACTTTAGGTATTAGTATAGTTAAAACTCAAAGCAAACAGTTATTAATGTGACATGTACTTAAGATGTATGCGTCTACGATGACTTGTTTGAAAGTACTTTGAAATTTGAATTATGAAGCTCTAAGTGTATTATCTGTAATACTGTTCTTAAAGTCTGTCACTGACTTAGAAACCCTTGTTTTCTTTTTAGTGTTCCTACATGAAACAAGTCGACACGTGTTTCGCCATTTCATCCATAGGGATTGCTATAACAAAGAAATCAGGTGCGGGCAACACACGACTTTCACTTACCTGGACTCTTAAAATCAATTTAAAACTTATTAAATGTACTTATATTCGAAAGTTATTTTAAGTTGATTTTAATAAAACGAATATTCATTTTCGTTGGAAACATATGATTTAGACTAAATAATATAACTATATTAAATTGTTAGTCTATATCAAGTTTATTACCTATTCATTACTTTATATTACCTCTTACAGCTTAGTGTATCAGATAATATTTTTTCTGAAATCTTTCTCTTTCCAACGATATATTATACGTCTATATTACTGTTCTTATCAAAAAACCAAAAGTTACATAAATAGTTTTGCTCTTTTATCCTTTAGTTGATGATCAAATTCGTCCAACTTGAATATTTAGCCGTCCTTTATCAACATTATTAAGATGATATGGTTAATCTTTTGGAATGTACCAAATTAAAGGTAGTTTGTTTGTTTTGGTTTTAAGGCGTAAAACCCTAAGGTCATCAACGCCTAGAGTTTTATAGTTTTATAAACTACCTGTTAAAGGTAGTTTAGAGGAAGAAAATTTAAAATATCGTCATTTAAGCCCTGTAAGACTATTTCAATCAGAATGAAACCTACTTGATATTAAAGCTTGTTAAATTTTACGTGTTTTTGATAAAGTCGTAAAAAGGTGCAAAATGCATGGTATAAAGTGGCTCTTCTGGTTAGCCGATTTTGATGAAAAAGTTGCTATAACATCTCGGACTTATGGTTGTCTTAAATATGAAATTTCAGTTTTGTACGACTCATCTTTTTGGCGCTAGGCTTACCACACACAAAGACCTTTTTGCGAGACTGGGTCATTTGGACTCATGAGACCCTAAAACGTGTATTTCGGGTGAAAATTAGAATTCGAAAATTGTCACGATCGCAATACTTTCCCTTACTATATATTTCATATATAGGTAAGTGAAAGTGAATAAAATGGTTCTATGAATTTTTAAAGGGAGTAAAAAATACTTGGTTAAGCCGTTCTCCGGTGGGAATGTAAAATGGTGGTCCCGGGGCTGTGTTGATGTCAGGTACTTTTTAAAGATTCATATCCTAACTAAACCTTGATATGCATAACTTAGGACCCCCACTGTAGCTTCTTCCGATTAGCCACAGCTAAAGTAGCATAAGGTAACGTTAAATTTAATAAAAAAAAACATGATTACTTCTCTTTTTTTCATTTATAAAATGACAAAGTGATTCTTGGCATCCTTTCCTGAAGGTTTATAAGTAAAATACATCGCAATAAAGCTTTTATTTAGACAGAAAAATTAAATTTTCTGTAATCAAGGCATCAAAAAAAATTTTCCGGAAATATAAGTAGTAATATAGACGTATCATATACTGCTGGAAAGCGTAAGCTAAACGCTTCTAAACGAAAAGATAATATGCAATAAAATATGTCGTAAAACGTAATATAAATTTGTCATAATATGAACATATGTTTGTAATGTTGTAATGAGTGAGGTTATTGTGATACAGTGTTGCCACTCAACAGTTTCCTACTCGTCATATCCATCAATAAATTACTCAAGTTTAAAAAAAAACATATTATGTAACAAATCGTACATAAGTTGTTAAAATAACCACAAAGTTGTTATAAATCCATAAACTTAAATTGTTAATGATTATCTTCACTTTTAGTTCATTTCGTGAAAACTGATGATCTACTGTAAACTAAGTGGGAATCCCATAGAAAACGTTAATTTGAAATATATTTATAATATATTAATTCACCACTTAATGTTTCTAATTTCTGTTCTACCTCTCTCTATATATATAAAACGATAACCCGAGTTTGGTTTCCGCTAACTCCTGCTAAACCACTTTACTGATTTTGATAAGGTTTTCATCATCATTTTGGGCATTCGTCTCTGAAGGGTTATAAGTAAAATACATTGCAATTTAGCTTTTTTTTAAACGAGCAAAATTAATTTTCTGTAACCAATTCATAAAAAATTTATTCCTGAAACATAAGCAGTATCATAGACGTATAATATACCATTGGAAAGTCCAAGATTAAAAAAATAAGTAATAAACAATAAAATAAATCGTACAAGTTAATATAACATTGGTGTAAGCCTATAAACTTATGAACTTCTGTTGAACGAGGTTATTGTTAACGTACTGGTTATATTATTTCATGCAGTACTCGAGATTTTAGAAAAAATGTTATGTAAATCGTACATATGTTGTAAAAATAAATGGAAAGTTATCAAACACTAACATTGCTAATAATTATTTCTACCTTTTGATCGTTTAATAGAAAATATATCTCACTGTAAACTAAATCGGACTTTTTGTGGAAACTAATTAACTTTTAAAATATATTTAGAAAACGTTCTTTTGAAATATATTTATTTAGCAATTTATGTTTTTAATTTCTGCCGATGTTCAAATATAATAATAAATAGACGTAATAAAAGAAACATAACGTTTTATTGTTAAGTTTTTTTTTGTTTTTTTTATTCATATTTTATTGAATTTTACAACTGTATTAACATAAATACAATAAGTAAAACTGTTGAATTAGAATAAAGGGCGTGAAAGGCTTGTGAAGAAACTACCCAGTGGTAGAACTTCGATGTTTATTTAAGTAAGTAGATCCCGAGGCCATCTTCTTTTCAATCGCCTAGGAGGGTTGTCAGGAATATGTGAGGTTGATAGGTTGCGGACAAGAGGGTTTATATGGGTTGGGAGTTTGGAATTAAAAGTGGTATATCTAGTACGAGAAAGGTCTGTAACAAATGGGATATTAAGGTCGTTATGGATTATTTTATTTGTGACGAAATAAGGAGCATTTAGGATTTTTCGAAGGATTTTGGATTGTAAGGATTGGATACGGGAGGAATTAGATGGCTTCGTAGAGCCCCAAAGCTCGATTCCATATGTCCAGATGGGTCTGATGACGGTAATATAAATTAGCTTTTTGTAATGAATTGGAAGTTTTGAACGTTTGTCGAGTAAGTGTTGTAGTAATCGGTATCTACGGGCAGTCTCTTGTCGTTTTAGTCTCGTGTGAGGATTCCATGTAAGACGTTTATCAAGATGGAGTCCTAGGTATCGGATTTGTTCAACAGGAATGAGTGGGGTATTGTTAAAGGATACTGTGGGGCAGGAGGTCATCGGTTTGCGACGAAGGGTAAAGGTAATTTGGTGGGATTTATTAGGATTTATTTTAATCCTCCAGTTCTGACACCATTTCTCAATGGCTGTGATGTGGGACTGAAGGGTTTGGGATGCAGCGGTTGGATCATTATGGGCGGATAACACACAAGTGTCATCCGCGTAAGTTGTGAGGACAGTGCTAGGATGGAGTGGAATATCAGCTGTATATACCGTATAAAGGATGGGACCTAGGATACTACCCTGAGGTACACCTGCAGACTGAGAAAATGTGGATGAATAGGAAAGATTATGATTTACTTTGAACGTTCTATCAGTAAGGTAGGAACGGATTATCAGGAAGTATGTAGCGGGAAGGAATTGACGGAGTTTATAAAGGAGTCCTGGGTGCCAGACTCGGTCGAACGCTTGTTCTACGTCAAGAAAAGCACCCGTGCAATACATTCCACGCTCCAATGTGGAGGATATAACATCCACTACACGGTGACATTGCTGAATTGTAGAATGGGATGTCCGAAATCCAAACTGATGGTCAGGAATTACGTGATTCATTTCTAGGATCGGATACAGGCGTTTCAAAATGAGTTTTTCTAGGATCTTTCCCATGATGGGTAAAAGGGAGATCGGACGGTATGAGGATGGATGTTCAGGAGGCTTTTGGGGTTTTGGGATCATTTTGATTATTGACAGTTTCCATGGTTCAGGGAAATAGGTGGTTCGGAGAGTAGCGTTGAATATATAAGTGAGGTAGAGGATTGCTTTTCGAGGTAGCTGTTTTAGGATATAGGATGTGATGAGATCATGACCAGGTGCTTTTTTAATACGTAATTGATGGATAACGTTAATTATTTCAGAAGGATGAAAGGCTTTAGGAGGAGGGGACATTTGGAGTGGAATAGTTAGTTCTGCTTCAATATGGTCAATATGGGTTGGATTAAGGATTTCAGGATGTGGATTAAATATTTTGGAAAGGTGTTCACCAAATATTTGAGTCTTTTCTTCATCTGATCGAGACCAGGTAGAAGATTCGGTAAGGAGTGGGTGATTAAAGGTTTTGAATTTGAGCAAATTTTTGGTAGTTGTCCATAAAGATTTGTCAGTTGGTCTTAGGTTTTCTGTGAAGTCCCGAAATGTTTGTATTTTGAATTTTCTAATTTCAGTTTTGAGTTTGTTAGTTAGATGAGTATAGTATGTTTTGTCGGACGGGTATCTGGACCTATGCCACTTAGCCCTTGCTCGCCGTTTCTCTGCTAATAAGTTTCGAATGTGATATGGTAAGTTAGTGTCGCGGGAGTAGTTATTTTTGGGATGTGATGAGTTGTTATTAATTGCAGTACCTATTGTTATTGTTAGTTTTTCGATAGCAAAGTTAATTTGTTGTTCTGTTTTTAGTGGAATCGTTAAGTCAAGTTCGTTTTCTAGTTCAGAGCGAAAGTTGTCCCAGTCAACATGTCCTGTAATTAAAGAAGGAGGGAAGGATTTAGGAATAGGGTCTGAATGAAGAAGCAGCAGAACTGGGCTATGGTCTGAGGAGAGGTCTTCTAAGGATGTTACTGTAGATTGAAAGGTAGGAATTTGGGATGTGACGAATATATCAAGAATATCTGGGCGCTTTTTAAGAGAAGTAGGCCAGTAAGTAGGATCTTTGGGTGATAAGACGGAATAGCTGTTGGAAGTGGTGACTTGGGAGAGAATCCTGCCACGAGTGTTGGATGTTCGGCATCCCCACCGTTGATCTTTGGCGTTGTAATTATTGTTAAGTTAACTTTTTGTTTTTACGCTCTCGTAATCTCAAAGTGATAGATTCTTTTTTTGTCAAAATGAACGTTTTTAAACATATTGTAAATGACACCGTATTTAAATTGCACCCTTGGGTAGCACTGATATAATTCGTGATATATCGTGATTCTTTTTTCAGATTTCGCAGATGTTTTATTTAACACAGAAAAAATCGAGGTCGTTGACTGTTGTTCAAACTTTATGAAAGTTTAAACGTTTTTTTTTTCTTTCTTTTCTTTTTCGGCTTTTCTACCTTCTTTTTTCTTTGCAATATTTCCGCTTTGCCCCCGCTAATGAGTACTCTAAACACAAAAGAGCTGTTATTAAGGCAGTGAGTGAAGCAGGACAGCTAGCGTTCATTTTTCAACCGGCCCGGTCTCGGTCTCCAGATTGTTTGTCTCGAGCTAATCATTAACAGTTCTTATGGACATTTCTCGCTGTATGAAATGTTTATGTTTTTTTTGTTTATGTTTATGTGTTTATGAAATTTTAATCAAGCAATTTAGTTTTGAAAACATTTAATAAAAATCTGGTGAGTGCAAACCACTTACCTCCATTGTTAAAATCTTTGAGAACTATCAAATAAAGGGTATAGCTGGGTAAGTATGGTAAATCTGCCTCTGTGGCTTTTTTTACTCAATTTTAGAGGATCAGTTTGGTGTAAAATAAAAATAATTCATCTAAAAGTTTAGCTTTTAAATCAAACGGTTTTCGAATTTTTAAAAAATTTTCGATTTTATAATTTTTTTTGGAATTAATTAATGATGATTTTCCCTGATAGCCAAAGACATGAAAAAATGATATGATCCTGATTCTTAAACAAAAGCCGATTTTTAGCGTAAGAAAGAAAATCAAAATATATATTTTTTTATTAACCTTTTCGAAAGGTGTCAATCAAATTTTTTTTCTGAAAATGTCTTTTATACTCCTCTATACATAGGAATATTTCGTAGTGGTTGTAGAATATGAAAAAAATTAAGAACTAATTGTACTTTTTATCAATTTATTTACAATAATTGATTATTATACAAGCTGTAGTTTTAGTTGTGGTACTTTTAGATGCCTAATAAAATATTATCGGGGAAAGATCTTTCTTTGTTTATTCATTAAAGGTAACTTTATCCTACTGTGGATAATCGAACGATGCTTAAGTGGTTTTGCCTATCCAGGTTTGTTAGGATATGAATCTTTAACGAATACCTAACATCACAACAGGCTCCGGAGTACCTTTTTACTTCCTCTCCGTCAGACAGCACGACCTGACTTCGCTTAGCTATCGATTCAAATCCTAGGGTCATCTTCCAGGTTTGAACCCGGAATCTTGGGCATATTAGGCTGTTATGCTAGCCAATAAACCACAGGTGACCTTTGGAGAGATCTTTAAATATTATTAATGTGTGCTCCATGGAAGGTCTCCATACCCCAGGGTCGCTCCACGGCCAAAACTAACAGAATAAATAATTCGGGATTCGAACAGTAGCCTATTGCTCTATCAAATATGCCACGCCGCTCCCTCATGATAAGAGTTGCTTTCAATAAATGATTTTTGAAAAAGAAAACTAGTTTGAGGAAATAACGTTTCGATCCACACTGCCGGTCTTTACAGACTTCTTTATCCATGTGTAGGATGTTAATTTTCGAACGTCGCTTTTTCGAAAGAGCATAAGCAAGATTTTTAACTCTCTTTAGAAATCTGGTAATCTTTCAGTTTGAACCGTAACCTTTGGACATATAAGGCTGTTATGATAGCCACTAAACCACAGTTGAACATAGGAGAGATCTTGAAATATTATTTAAACTACTATAAAGTATATAATAGACGTTTCTGTAAGTGGGATATTGAATATTATTTGTACTTGATGTCTGCAAAGTGGTTTCCATTTGCATTTCGGTTTAATGGCCTCAACTGTACAAATATTTGTACCACTTGCCGATGCATTACTTCGGTAGCTGCCCTATTTTCCTCTACCGAATAATAGTTAATGCATAGCTTTAGGTACTAATAATAATATCCATTCAACTTTAAATATATTAACTTGTTTAGTTAACAATCTCATTCCTCGTAGTGATGGTTTAGAAAAGACGCTGTCAATAGTAGCATTGTTTTGACTTATCTAGAAATGATAACCATTGTTACTGTTATAAAAAAAACAAATAAAAAAAAATGTCCACAGATTCGATTATTTGTTACTACTACTGAGGTCTTATATGAACAAGTTTCGATTCTTGGATTTTTGGGAAAATAGAAAATTCTTGCTCTTAGTTTTTTTATACCTCAAATAAAAATCTTACTGAGGTGATATGTTGTAGTCTATTTGTATACCAACAGTAAAATTAATTATAAATAATTAGTAGGCTCCTTATTCTAATCTTCCAAAAACAGTTTATTAAACATAGACTTTAAAACGAGTCAACGTTTTGGGGGTCTTCTCTATCACTCACTAAAATACATTAAAAAATGATCAATTAACATTATAAAATAAATTTTATAATAATAAATCAGTGTGTACTTTCTGCAGTAAATAGGGTGTCCCTAATCCATAGGGGCCAAAGAATATGTCAGTTTTGATGTGTGATTATCCTTAGTGTTAATTTTTTTTTAAATAATAAAAAAACAATTTTAATGAGATAAATTATTGACAACATTTTAATTAAAAGTGGATAATATTTTAATTTTTAAATGACTTTCAAGTAAATATAATTTTATGTAACATCTTTATTTATAATGAATTTAATTAGTATATAAAATTATTTAATTATGTTAATTGATAATTTGTTAATGTATTTTTGTGAGTCCTCATATAGGGAAGTGACCCTACCATATAAGTGGCATCGAGAAACGCGAGTGAAGTATCCCAGGTGATTATACCAGGCACGGCCTGTAGCGCCACTGAATAAAAAATAAAATAAAGATGATGGGAAAGGCCCCCGAAACGTTGACTGGTTTTGGAAGATTTAGGAACCTACTAATTACTTATTATCAAATTGTATTCTTCCAATTAACCTATTTTACTTTCACTTACATATATAGTATGGGAAAGTATTGCGATCGTGAAATTTTTTTAACGAAAATATACGTTTTAGGGTCTTTATAGGTTTACATCAAAATGAGCTTACCAGAAGAGCCACTTTTTACCATGCATTTTGGACCTTTTCACGATTTTCTCAAAAACGGCTCTAACGATTTTGATTAAACTAGCTATATTCGATGTAAAATTTGATGGGCTTTAAATGATGTAGGTTTGATTCTGATTGAAATAGTCTGACAGGGCTTAAATGCCGATATTTTGTAGATACTAAAAAAATAACAATATAACCTTGTTATCAACGATGAAAAACAGGTAAATATATTAGTTGAACGAAGCAAAACTACAATCTCTAACTAAAGGAGAAAACTGCAAACATATTATTTTTTTTTCATTTTTCGTTTTTGAACATAAGAAAAGTAATATAGACGTATAATGTACCGTTGGAAAGCTAAAGATTTTATAAAAAATATTGTCTTATACACAAGCTTGTAAAAGGTAATAAAGAGTGAAGAAAAGCCGATAAAACTAAATGATTATTTTAGATAATAATATAATCGATTTTATTAATAAAACACACGTTTCTATAGAAATCCAATTTAAATAATTCTGTATTAGTTTCACTCATTTTTATCTTTAACTTTATTTGAAAATTCTTTAATCGATTTTCAAAACGACGGTTAGTGAAAGTCGTGTGTTGCCCGCACCAGATTTTTTATTATGTAAAATGAATTGTTTATTTAATTTTTTTTAAATCATTTTAATTTGTATATTTAGGGCTACATTACGTAATACTAAATTACATAGTTATAACTATAATTAATCGGACTTTTAGAAGAGAAAACAAATTATATAAAATGGGAATCAAAAAACTATTATAAAACAATTACGTTTGTAATATAAGTAGATCAAGATAACAAAAAAAAAAGACTATCGAATAAGCAATAAAGAAATGCCCTGAATACGAAAATAAACCCTACAGAGTATTTAGAAAAGAGGTTAAGAAGGAATAGGGAAAGAAAAGAGTCACTTTTCAGGTGAAAAATAAGGCCATCAATTTGTCAGGATCGGGTTGAAAGGGTTTCGAATTTTCTCGATAAGATCAAACTCCACTTGCAGGATTTTTTCCCCCCTTTCAAATAAGGACATATATATTGGGAACAGGAGTAATCTGCTATTTATGAAAAGCCAAAGTAAATTTCCTAATCGATAGTGTATTTTACGTTCATTTTCCGAGAAAATACTTCAGGGAAGTACTCCTTAAAATGATTGTTCCATCTAAGGTCACAGAGATATTTTACACGCGTCAAAAGAAAATTCAGAATGTAAGGATAGGTTTATCTGTCTAGTTATGAGTGATGCCGGAGTGTGTTCTGAGATAGATGTTAATAAAAACTCCAGCTTTACGTTATGTTTCACCTTATATTCCTGAACTGTTTCTTCTAGTTTAGCTGATTGAACTGTCTCACATGATTTACATTTTTTTCATTTTAAACATAGAACTTACTTTAAGATTGATTTTTGTTTTTTACACTACATCTTGTGATAAAACACTTACGTTGTATTTATTTATTAATTTGGACAAACGGTTTTTTTTATTGATATTTACAATTGTATAATAAAATACATCTAGTAAATATGGAACAATATGATACTTCTATGATTCACATGTAGAGATACTACCCATTGGCAGCTCTCCAAAAATTATGCTAAACCAGAAGGTCTCGAGGCCATCGTTTTTTCCTTTTCAGACGCCTCGGACGATTATCAGGGATTGCAGTGGTAGCAAGGTTTGAAACTAGTAGATTAGGGTGGGAATGAAGTTTGCCATGAAAAAAGTGGCATCTGGTTCGGGCCAAGTCAGCAACATAGGGAACATATAGATCTTTATGGATGAGTTTATTTTTGACAAAATACGGAGTATTGAGGATTTTTCGAAGGATTTTGTATTGAAGACGGGAAGAATTTGATGGTTTAGTAGAGCCAGGAAGCTCTACTCCGTTAGTCCATATCGGCCTTATCGGAAGAATAGGAATTATTGTGATTTACTTTGAAGGATATATCAGTGAGAAAGGACTGGATGATGATGAAATATTTAGGGAGAAGGAATTTGCGGAGTTTATAAAGCAATCCCGGGGTCATACTCGGTCAAAGGCTTGTTCAACGTCGAGGAAGGCTCCCGTGCAGTACAGTTTGCGCTCCAAGATTAAGGAGATAACGTTGTTCGGAATCCAAACTGGTGATCTGGGATTATGTGATTGCAATCAGGGATCGGATATATGCGTTTAAGCAGAAGTTTTTCAAAGATTTTGCCCATAATGCATGTGAGAGAAATGGGACAGTACGGATTTTTACGTATCTTGAAACGTAATCACTCACATTTTAAGAGAGGGTAAGTTTTTTTTTTTTTTGGTCGATTACAAATGTTCGGTATTGAAAATAGTAAACCAAAAACATTTATACTAGACTTCTTTATTATTTATTATTTTTACTATTTATTTCCTTTCGTTTTTCATTCAAATATAATTTCCTGATTCAAGGACATTGTTTCTCTACGATGAATAATCACCGAGATATCAGAGAATCACATCTCTTAGTTGTTTGCTTGACCATGTAAGAATATTTTTTTAATTTTTATTATTATTATTTTTATAAAGTAATTATTTTCGGTTTCTTAGTTAAAAAATCCAATATGTTTTTTCTCTACCTTTAAAAATAACTGAGTTATTGAATTAAATCACTTTTTAAAGCTAATTACCGCCATTTTAAAACTATTCGGCTAATGTCTAGGTGTTGGGATCGTCGTTGGATGCACTGGTATGTTTGTGACTAATTAAAAAAAAAATGGTCCAGTAGTTCTGGAAAAAGCCGCGGACGAACGGATTTTTTTTGTTCGTTTTTCGGGTTTAACGTATCTTAAAACGTAAGCCCTTAAGTTTTAAGGAGGTAATTATTTTTTAATTTTAGTCGATTACAAAGGTTCATTATTGAAAATAACAAACACAAATGGTACTGTCCATGATTACTCATTTGTCCAAGACTTCTATTAGAACAAATATACAACTATCTCCATTATTTACTGAAATAGTTTCCGATATTTTTACAGTGATTAAAATTCTTAAATTGAAAACAAAACTATTATTACTAAATCAGATGGTCTCTAATCAAAATTAGCAACAGCGTTTTCAACTCCTTTTTTTGAAATCAAATGTTTTCCTCTACTCAACGGAGCGAGATGAGCAAAACAATTTTCTGAACGGTTGCCAAAATTCCTGTTAGGAAGTGGTTGAGTAAACAGAGCTCTCTGCAGATTTTGAGTTTGAAGTTTGCTACGTATTACTTTTGAATTCTCCGAGTTTGAAAAATCCTAAACTTTACAAGGATTTATTTTCGTAGGAGGAATGGCGTTGTTGTGTTGGGTTGTTGGCCTCTACCTACACCCACCATGCTATATCTATATCCCTCTCAACTTATGTTATAAGGCGTGAAATAGCTCAGCTACTTTAGTATTATTTGTAGTTGCTCAATATTACGAAACTAGGTGCGCTTTGTAGCCTTTCAGCATAGCAAATAAAAAAAAATATATTATTTATTGTAGTTTTAAAATAATCTAATACGGACAACACATGACTTCCACTTACCTCGGTTGTTAAAATCAATTTAATCATGCATCATGGATTGATTATTTATTCATTCTAGAAATAACCATGATTCCCTCCATATAATCTGAATTTTTCATGCTGTTTGATTGAAAAATAACGATAGTACAATTTTATTTCTTTGAGTAAGGTAGCGCTACTGGGATCGCCGAGGTTATGAAAATGCCAAAGTTTGGGTGGCTCTAAATTGAAAACTAGTTAAGATAGAATACTTAAATTTTGTATAACATCCCAACTGCATGAAAAGATACATCGTTCCAAATTTCATGAAAATCTGAAATTCTAAAATTTCTTGATGAATTCGCATGGAATGACCCCTATTAGGAGTGGACATAATCGAATGACGATTATCGGATCATTCGAATTAATCGATTATCGGATCAATCGGTTTGGAGAAACGAATGATCATTCGAATTGAATTGTTTAACGATAATCCAGGGGTTATAAGGAGCGCGGATACCCGAACGACTTTTTTTTTCTTTTTTTTTTCTCATCACATAGACATAGAGACGAGAATTGTGGTATATGGTCTCTCAGAACCCATATTAATCATTCGGTCATTCGATCATGAAATCATTCGATTATTTAGATCATCGAAGTCCGATGATCCGATTATGACTATTATTAGATTATGCCCATCCCTAACCCCTATATGTACTGAACCCAATAGATAGATCCGTCAAGGGTTGTAGTTATACAGAACACAATAATACATTCCTTTATTTTCTTAAAAAAAAAACAACAACATATTTTAGACTGAATATCTAAATGTAACGCTCCAGATAACTGAATAATTCTGAAAAAGGTATATATAAATTGAATAAAACAGTCGGTGAAATGATGTTACAGATTCCAAGAAGCAGGCTATGTAGAATCAATACTAATTTCTTTCGTAAAATGAAATTACCCCCGTCAGTCCCTATCGCATTAATACAATTTCCCTGAAAAAAAAGGAGAAAAAAGTATTCTCTGAAAAAGGTTTTAATTATTGGAATCTTTTTATATGTATTGGAATATTAACATTATTAATCATTCATTCGCTTTTACCTCCTACGCTTATCATGCATTTGTTTATTAAAATATATAATAATGTATTCTCATATTACGATATATACATATATATATATATATATATATATATATATATTATATATATATTTTATTTATTGAATTTTACAACTTTATTTATGCAATCAAATTAGGAAATATTCAAGTTTAATTACAACACATATTGTAATGTATTGGATAATACACGAATTACATAACCTTTAGGTATAATACTTGAAACAAAATTGTAGAAAAACAGCTTGTTTGTTGCACTCCATTAGGTAATCTAAACCAGAAGGCCTCGATTTGCAGACGCCTCGGAGGATTATCAAGAATGGAAGAGGAAGCAAGGATTGAAACTTTTGGGAATAGAGCTTGTCATGGGAGTAGTGATACCTGGTTCGGGCCAAATCAGCAATGTGTGGAGCATTATGAATGAGTTTAATAGTGACAAAGTAATGAGTGTTGAGGATTTTATGAAGGATTTTGGATTGTAAGAATCGGATAAGGAAAGAATTTGATAGATTAGTGGAGTTCCAAAGCTCAACTCTTATTAAGTCCAGATCTGTTTTAAGATGGCCATGTAGAGGAGCCTTTTGTAGTTTAGGCGTCTGTCTAGATGCGTTGAAGTAACCGAAAACGGCGTAATTTAAGTCCAAAGATCCATTTTTCATTCAAGCCTTGTTGAAGAATTATCCTAATACATAGGGATGAGAGTTTGGAATTTCTTTGGAAAAGTCTGCAGCTATTGAAATAAATATTTATGTCTTAATGAATGATATTATTGGTTATTAAGTGAGGGGCACTCAGAATTTAGGATTGCAAGGATTGGATTGTTGTGAAACTTGATCGTTCAGTTAGTCCTCTAAGATCAATCTCATAAGTCTAAATATTACGTTCATTACTTCTTTTGTACTTAATTTTATATATTTTTTTCTTTTCTACCTCGTCATTGTAGGCTACTCGTGGGTTTTCTGAGCCCTGGGGTGGGAACGGGAGATTAATACCAGAATTAACTATTAGTTTATCATTCATATAATATATTTACCTTTCTTTTTGCCGCCCACTCCGCCCTTTATTGATTCCTATCTAAAACACAATTTTGATTTCTCATTGTTTTTAACAACTATTCAAATTCGACGTCATTAGAACCAAGACAATACCTCCTTTATTTAGGCCTTACTAAGAAAATATTAATGTTTTATAACATCTCATACACTTTGTTTTTTTAATACTTTGCACGAGAAAGGGCTTTTCATAAGTTTGTAATTTTATATTAATATTAATGGAAGATAACTAAAATTAAAAGTATGAAGTATATTAAGTCAATTTTTATTTTCACTTACCTATATATGAAATGTATGGTTAGGGAAAGTATTGCGGTCGTGAAAATATTCGAATTCCAGTTTTTAAAGGAAATAACGTATTAGGATTCCCAGAGTCTAAATAACCAAGTCCTTTAAAAGGTCTGTGTGTAGTACTAGCGCAAAAACGAAACTTTTTCTCCAAAATCGTCTGACCGAAAGATCTATTTTATACCTTGCATTATGAACCTTTTTACGATTTTCTCAAAACTAGCTCTAACGATTTTGATTAAACTCGCTGTACAGATGAAAAATTTAACGGGATTTAATATCACATAGGTTTCATTCTGATTGAAATTGACTGACAGTGCTTAAATGCGCTTCGGAGGGAACGTTAAAAGGTGGTCCCGAGCCTCGTCAGGTACTCGTTAAAGATCCCTATCCTAATAAAACCTGGACAGGCAATATTTAGGACTCCCACTGTAGCATCGTCCGATTAGCCACAGCAGCATAAAGGGACGTTAAATAAATAAACAAACAGACAATAAAACATATGTTTCTATTGAAACTCAATGCAATTAATTCTTTAATAATTAATTTTCTTCTCTAAATGCATATCAATAAAACGGAGGTAAGTGAAAGTCTTGTGTTGCTAGCACCAGATTTTTTAAATAGTTAAAATATATAATCGATTTATAATAATTCATGTTATGCATTATTATGAAATTTTTTTTCAAAACACATTAAGTTCCTATTTTTAAGTACACCTTATATATTAATAAAACTGCCTTATATATAATTTATAATTTCAAAGTCCTTAATATTTTGCTAAGGCTCAGAATTAATATTTATCTCTAGATAGTAAAGCCTATACCAACAGAGTCTTATTATCCGGTAATCTTACCTTCCTGACGATCCCTGATAATACTCCAGAGGCACTCGAAAAGAAAATGGCTTCGTGACCTACTTAAAACGGTGGAGTGCTTTGGTGGGCTTGGTCCCACCATGTCACTCTCAGGCTGAGCCTCAACGGTTCGTCATATTTTTTCAGCTTTAATAATATTTTTTTTTTCGCAATGAACATTAAAAAGTAATATTTATAGTAATGCTAATTAAGTAATACATTGCATTTGAAATTTTAATTAACTAACATTTTTTTTTTAAATAAATTGAAATTCTAACTCAGTGGTATTATTGGACAAAATAAAAAGAAAATCCTTACCTCCTTACTTCTATCTAATCAATAGAAGGACCCCTTAAATTAAAAACAGTACAGTATATATTATCTTCCTTCTTCTAGTGGCGCGACCGGCCGTGTACACCCTTGGCCTCACGGTGTAATTTCCTGGGAGATTACAAACACGTTTCTCGATGTATTTTATAGTGTAGGGTCATCACTCCCTACCCTAACTTTGTGAGTGGCCTCCATTTGGCTGACGGATCTCACATACCCGGGGGAGAGACTGTGAGTGTATAGCCATTTAATCAAATACTTGAAAAAGTCCCGCCGCTACTGGGATTGGAACTCACAGCCTTTAGCGTGAGAGATTAGCTCGCTAGCCACTCAGCCACGGGCTCCCCAATATATATTATCATAAACCCTAATTCTATTTCCTCTAACGAATTCACAAGTACTTGAAAAACGCGTTTGCGAATTAAAGTTCTTTCCTCATTTTCAAAGGTACTAATTGTCAGTTCAAATCGTATTTCATTCTCTTATCGTACATCTTATCATTACAATCCGCGAATCATTGTTCTTAGAGAAATGTTTTTTGTTTTTTTTAAAATATATTTTATTCGTTTTTACAACTATATATACAAATAAAATAAGTAACATTTCTGAATTACAATAATAGGCATGGATAAACATGTGAAGAAGCTACCCAGTTGTAGCACATCAAAGTTTATCTTATTAGCAGATCTCGAGGCCACCGTCTTTTCAGGCGCCTCAAAGGAATATATCGGGAATATATATAGATGATAGATTATGGACAAGCGGGTTTGAGTAGGCAGGTAGTTTGGAATTAAAGGAGTATCTATCGCGGGCTAAGTCGGCAACTAGTGGGATAGTAACTAGTAGGATAGTAACTAGTGTGATAGTAACTAGTGGGATAGTAACTAGTTTGTTAGTAACTAGTGGGATATAATAAAATTTAAAAATTAAATATATGTATATATATATATATATATATATATATATATATATATATATATATATATATATTACTTTTGCTATTACACTAGTGTATTACCATGAAGTATTACTTACCGCACGCATTTTAAGGTGCCTGTATAATCTTAAAGGAGAATTAATTTAATTTAAGGTATTATTTATTGCTGGGACGGGATATTTTTTATTTTAAAACATTAATTAATAACGCTAAAACATTAAGAAATGTTAAATTTTATGTTTACATTCTAGTTTCTTTGGTAATAATTTTCGTACATCAGCTCAGATTATTAAAAATCATTTCTAAATATATAATATATATGATTGTTAGAATTAATTTTGATAGTTATATTATTATTTTAATTTCAATCGTAGATAATGACAGTGTATTGAAAGAATATTTTTAGAAGAGAAAGTGTTAAGCGTAAGATATGAAAAGGCGCTATTGACCTCGCGTTGCATGCGGCCTATTCTCTTTGTCAAGGCTCTTGTATTATAAGAAGAGAAAATATTATTGAGAAACTGTTTTCATTAGAATATAATATTTTTTTTTTACTACAATGTTAATATTAAATTAATTCAATTAAAGAAAATTTATTTATTTGGATTACAACTTTTAAAACGCTGTAAATTATTAGACAATGGTTTATTATTTCCAAATAACAATATTATGGTATAATTGTTTATATAGGCAATTAAGTAATATAAAAAGCAAAAATTCAGTAAGGATATGATATTATTGTTGTTTTCAAAACGCTATATCTCAGCTAGTTGTTAACCAATATCAATTTTTTATTTATTTATTAATTAGGGGAAACAATTTTTTAATCTTAATCTCGATAATCTTTTTGATTTTTCTCTATCTTCAACAATAACCAATTTTTGGTGGAATAACATCTATTATAATTTTTTACTCTGAATATACAGATGGATTTTAAAAAAAAATGTATTTATCGCGCATTATTGATTCTAAAACTCTTTACGTATTTTTCTCTATCTTCAAAAATAAGTGAGTTATGAGCGTATTAAGGGTAAAATTTAATTTTTTTTATAATTATTCGAGGTTTTTCAGTTAAAAAACAACAATTTTTTTTTTTGTATCTCTGGAAAATAACGTAGTCACAAGCGTATGTAGCCGAGATTTCAATTTTTTCATTTTTTTTTCTTTTTTTTTTGTTATCGCGCTTTACTGAGTCTAAAACTCTATACATAATTTTCTCTATCGTAAAAAATAACTGAGTTATAAGCGTATTTATGTGTAAAATTTCAAATTTTTTATTTTCTATTTTATACAATTATTTGGGTTTTTAAAAAAACACCGATAATTTTTTTTCTATATTAAAATATAACTGAGTTATTGAGTAAAATCACTTTTAATCAGCCGCTACTTTAAAAATAACCAGCTGATATCAACGTCAAAGTGGATCATCGTTGCATTGACTAGTATTTTTGTAGTGAATTTAAAAAAATAAATGGTCCAGTAGTTTCGGAGAAATACGCCAGACGGCGGACAAACGGATTGTTCTTTATTCGTTATTCGGATTCTACGCATCTTGAAAAACGTTAAGCTCTCAAATTTTGTGGAGGAGTAATTTTTTTTTTTTTTGGTCGATTTCAAAGGTTCATCATTTAAAATAATAAACCAAAAATATTACGAGCGAACTAAGCTAAACTCAAGAAACAAATCGATCCTCTATAAATGTTATACCTTCACAACTTATGCTTTACTCGTGTGGAGTTCCACCTGCCTAACTAACCATAAAAAGCTCGAAATAATCCAAAATTGACGCATCAGAATAATTGACAGTTACCCTCGTTACACAAAAACATCCACTATGATTTTCAGACTAGAATCTTCCGTCAATACAAGATCTAGTTTATTCAAAACCGAGACATATTTCAGGAAAACTGCAGCATCTCTGAACCCACTAATAGAAGAGATGCAATTACAATAAATGCTCCTAACAACGATTGTACATAAAAAAACTGAACACCGTTGTTAAGTTAGTAAAGTATTTTTTATTTATATTAATTACACCTTCATTAACATGTTGATAATAAATTTAACGTGAAAAATGTTTACGCATATATGTAATTTTATTGTTTTCTCTAATAATAATATAAGTTAATAATAATAATAGGCTTACAGAACCGGAAGGGTCGATGCCCATACCACCGAACCCCGCTTACAAAGAAAGACTCGTCTAATATTCACCGTTCAAGCCCAAGCCCTCGAGATCAGCCTTACTACAATCCTCCCATCAACGCTTTAGGCTACCTTTCGGACGCCTACCAGTCGGATCAGCAAATACCAACTTTCTCGGAATCCGTTTCTCACCGAGCCCAACCACTTTGCTCGCCCATTTGAGTCTCCGCGATGCTATCAACTCAATTATATTCTCAGGGTACAAGCTGCGCGATTCCGCGTTGTACCTATATATGGAATATATACTAATAGAAAGTATTGTTATACTGAAAATATTTGAATTCGAGTTTTCATCGCAAAAAAAAAAAACCGTTCTAGGGTCGGTCCACTGAGTCCAAATAACTAAGTAGCGCGTCCTTTGGAGGGGATGTCAAAAGGTAGCCCCGAGGCCTGTGTGATGTCAGGTACTCGTTAAAGATCCCTATCCTAATAAAACCTGGATAGGAAAAATTTAGGACTTCCACTGT
This sequence comes from Piezodorus guildinii, assembly GCA_023052935.1. NCBI lineage: Eukaryota > Metazoa > Arthropoda > Insecta > Hemiptera > Pentatomidae > Piezodorus > Piezodorus guildinii. The sequence continues at coordinate 129,496,651 of CM041296.1, read as the reverse complement.
TGCATCGTCCGATTAGCCAGAGTAACATAAAGTGACGTTAAATAAATAAACAAAGAAACTAAATAGCGCGAAAAGCTCTGTATGTTGAATGTGTGTTCGTGCGTGCGTGAGTGTTAGTGTGAATGTAGCTCAAAAACTGTAGGTCGTACGAAACTGAATTTTTTTTTCTGATTCCTTTTCTCACTTTTACTAAGAGGTTTTTTAATTGATTTTAAATTTACTTCAGCAAACGAGGAGTGAACGACCTGTGTGTCTAAAATAGAATTTTTGTGTGAAATAATGAAGCAGCATTAAAAAAAAATATATATATATATAAATTATTTTTTTATTTATGTTTATATACTTTTATTGAAACTATGTTAACGAAATATGCCAACTTATAAGATTCAATGATACGCGTTGTGTTGCAAGATACAATAAGGTAACGGGTAAAAAAAAGTTTATTTAGTGACATCTAAGCTTCATTTTTTTTTTTTTTTTTTATTTTATTTCGTAGGCGTAACCACTTGGTTCATTTTCGGAAAAAAGAAAAGCTTCATTTAATCAATGATATAATGATTAGATGCTATCTGAATTTTGAAATCGCATATGAATAAAAGTTGGACTTGCATCTTTGCAATGAAGTTGGCAAGGTATGTGTTGTGTTTATTTCTGTTCGTTGCATCTCTGCCAGCTGTTCCTACTTCAAAACAGGGAATTGTGTTATTGCACATGTTAATTCCTGTTCCTTAAAAATTATATGAATGGAATGTATTCATGAATTACAGTAAAAATAAAATACTCTTGTGAGCAACGCTTGACTTTTACATACGGTTGTTAAAACTTTTAAGCATCGAATTGAGTATGAAATTTATATTGAAAACTATAAGATATTTTTATTTTAAAAAATCTGGTGCAGGCTCACGACTTTCGCTTACCTATGTGGTTAAAATCAAGTTAATAACTACCAAATAAAATTATAGTTGAAAATAGTTCATATATAGATTATTGAAAGTGAAAGTTGAAAGAATTATATTTAGTTTCGGCGGAAACATATGTTTTCGATTAAATTATATAAAAATATATAATTATCACGTGCAATAATCAGTTTTTTTATGGCCCTATTTGTCAATTTCCTTCACCTTTCTTAACTTTGTATATAAGATAACATTGTATTTAAAATATTTAGCTTTCCAAAGGATTATTATACACCTATATTAATATTATTGTGTTCAGGTAGAGGGGAATACCTCGAAAAATATGTTTCCTCTTTTCTCCTTAAGTTGAGTATCAAATTCGTTCAACTTCTTTATTCAGCCGTTTTTTATCAATGTAAACAAAATTATATGGTTATTTTTTTGGAATCTACAAAATTAAAGGTACTTAAGAGGACGAAAATTTAAAAAAATTGTCATTTAAGTCCTGTAAGACTATTTCAATGGGAATGAAAACTGCAGAATATTAAAGCCTGTAAAGTTTTACATCAATGTAGAAAGTTTATTCATAATCGTTTTAGCCGTTTTAGATAAAATTGTAAAAAATCCATGGTACAAAGTGGCGAGTCTGGTTATTCGATTTTGATGAAATAGTTGCTGTAACGTCTCGGGAGTATTGTTGCTTTGAATATAAAATTACAGTTTCATACGAATCTTTGTTTTCGGGCTAGACTAACCACACACACATAGACCTTTTTTCGGGACTTGGTTATTTGGACTTTTAGGCAACCATAAAACCTGTATTTCCGTTGAAACCTGGATTTCACGATCGCAATACTTTCCTTCATTATATATTTCATATATAGTTAAGTAAAAGGAAAAAAACAAACATTTAAATTTGTTACGAAATAGCGGAGATATAGCGTTTTGAACTTAGTGCTGGTGATTACTAATTTTCTTTGAACGTAAACTTACGGTGTAGCAGGTTTATCTTTCTTAAGCACTTCTATTACTTGAATGCTAGTTAATTATATGTATGTGTCTTATTCAACGGAAATATTTAACTGCAGGTGTTAAACATGGATAAATATAGTGAACTTATTTTTTGGAAATTTAGTTTGTACTACGAGGCATGTTTTTTAAGTAAGTACCGTTTTCTAATTAAAAAAATACGTGCAAAGATATCGCAATAATTTTATTTATACATGAAAGCCTGTACCTTAATCTACTTTTCTACATAATTTCCATGAATTTTGAGGCACTTGTCATAACGCGGCACCAGTTTTTAAATTCCCTCCTCGAAAAATTCTGCCGCCTGACTTGTTAACCACTGCATCACAAATGTTTTGACTTCGTTATCGTCTTAAAAAGACGTGGCAAGTTGAGTAAGGGTATCGTTTTGCTGCATGACAATGCCTGACCACATGTGGCTAATCGGACCAAAGATCTCATCAAATCATTTAAATGGGAAACTCTAGATCATCCTCCATACAGCCCTGATCTTTACCATTTGTTCCTGCACTTGAAGAAAAACCTGGGCGGTCGGCGTCTTCAAGACGATAACGAAGTCAAAACATTTGTGATGCAGTGGTTAACAAGTCAGGCGGCAGAATTTTTTGAGGAGGGTATTGGTGCCGCGTTATGACAAGTGCCTCAAAATTCATGGAAATTATATAGAAAAGTAGATTAAGGTACAGGCTTTCATGTAAAAATAAAATTATTGCGATATCTTTACACGTCTTTTTTAATTCCAAAACGGTACTTACTTAAAAAACATACCCCGTACTTTGCGGTTTCGTGTTAGACTTATCACACATAAAAAATGTATTTCCGTTGAAAATTGAAATTCTAAAATTTTCACGATCGCAATACTTTTCCTTACTGTATATTTCATACACAGGTAAGTGAAAGTATAAAATCCTTTGGGGTTTTGTAATCATGTCTTTATGTTCTGGTAACGCTGTTCTCGTATAAACTCGATGTTAATAAAAGGCTGAAACCTAACCTTTGTAATTTAGGGTCATATTTCATATCCAGTAACACTTCTTTTTATCAAGTGGTTCAATTATTTCCTAATAAGATTCAACACAAGGTATGACACTATCTCGGAAAAAAAAAATTGAAATAAAAATGCGTCAATGCTTTTGATCAAAACAATATATTACAAAATTACTGTTTATGATTTAATGTTTGTAAAGTGCTTCTTAGAGGTAATTAAAAAGAGTAATTTTCAGGTCTACTTGCTGGAATTACTAATTATAATTACTTTTTACTACTTATCACTTTAGCTAATGGAATATAATTTGAAACATTTTAAATGTTAATTGAAGTTCATTTCATATAACTCGTTCTGGAAAACCTCTAACAAAGGTCATTTATAATAATTTTAGTTATTTTATGATTAATTAAAAAATAAGTAACAATAGTTGGTGCATTTCACCCAGTTTTAAATAATGCAGTCTCATTTCGTCGAAGTATGAAATTAACATTAAAATGAATGTGATGCTTTTATTTAAAAAAATCTGTTGCTAGCAACTCACGTCTTTCTCTGTTGTTAAAATCAAGTTAATAACTACCAAATTAAGTTTTATTAATTTTTTTCTTATTTATATTAATTCTGCTGTTGATCACAAGTCAGCTAAAATTATTACGATGTTCCGGTCTAGATAAAACAACGGAACACTGGCTCATCAGTTCCTTTATCATGAAATAACTACAGAATACAAAATATATATATATATATATATTTTAATAGTTCTATGATGATTCCCTGTTATTGAAATCATTTATAAATTCCAATTAAAACAAGAAATATTTTTTTCTTTAGTTTTGGGCTTTTAATAATAAAATACAAGACACGCCTTTTGGCTAAAATATTCGAAATTGTAACTTTTTATTTTTGTTACTTTGATCTGCTAACCTTTAATCCAGGCAATTATTCAATTAACGTCACTTTTATGCTACTGTAACTGTTCGGACGATGCTCTTAAATTAATCATATCTAGGTTTTGTTAGGATAATGATCTTTACTAGTACTTGATTTAAATGCGAATAAAGGACCCTAGGTGGAGCTAGGCAATTACCGAATGGACACCTCTCGGAAAGCAACGTAAGCAAGGAGGGCAACTCAAAACATGGTCGGACGAAATTAAGAAACAAGAAGGAATATCTTGGCATAGGAAAACAGAAGATCGAAAATATTGGGAATTAAAATGCCAAGATGTTGAAAAACCAGCGGCGAACTCATAACCCAGAAGGTACGGCTGGTCACCGATCAAGACTATTCCTTCTTCAGGAGAGGCCTAAACATTAGTAGAAAAAACATTTTATTTTTATTTATCTAAACATACAAATTTTTATTTAGTCAAGTTTTTTTTTTTTTTGTTGTTGCAATTTTATTAAAAAAGATGTTAGTAAATTTTATTTAAAAAGTTGTATACAATATTTGGTCACATTGTTTCTTTTTACTTACATCAATTATTAAAAGTGTTTTAAAATAAAAATAAATATATATAAACTTTATGTGCCAACAAAAATTGTAAAGATGTGTAAATAAAGGCTTATCTTATCTTATCTTACTAGTACTTGATATCGCCACAGGGTTGGGACCACCATATTACGTGTTCTCCGAAGGATGGCATAACTAAGGATTTTTACTCCCTTTAAAAATATGGAACCATCTACCGAGTTTGAAACCACAACCTTGGATATAGAAGGCTGTCATGCTCTAGCCACAACACCACAGGCGATCTCGACAATACAATTCTTTATATCATATAATGTGCTATATAAGAAGTACTGTTTACCATGGTATATTGAGTTGATATACAGTGTTAGAACAGGATATTAGGAGAATAAAATACAATCGTGTTTGAACTAGATGGAATAAATAATAAACAAAAGGTATAAAATAAAACAATAGATTTTACGAACTTCATTTAATCAACTAACAATCCCTTTTTTTCAGAGAGGCTTTAAATATAAAACAGAACGTTGTTCGACAGGAAGTTCCTATGGATTAGACAACAAATTTCAACGTTTTCTTTGTTTTTATGCCATTTTAAAAACGTAAAAAATAAAGGTTTTTTTTTTTTTTTTTTTTTTTATTTGGTATGGGGTAAAAGTTATAAATCAATAACACCAAATTTATTTATTTTCAGTATCACATACCGTGATTCTGTTAAACTGTGAGTTTCAAACCAAATTTATGTGGCCGCTAGAAGAGACTATGAAAAAGACTGATTTAATTGAGAACCTGCTAGAACCAAAGTAACGCAACTAAGTTTTTTAAAACAGCCTAAAAACTGATTATTAGTTGAAAACCATTGATCGAGATAATAGCGGTGATTCAAGGCGTGCTAAATGAACCAATGAAAATGCCCAAAATTGAGAAAACAATAAATTTATGGTATTATATTTCGGTGTTAGGTTCTTCTGCTGTGATGTAGGGAACGTAGTACTTTTGGAAGGAAAGGTTATCTGTTTACATAGGATATAGTACGTTTTGGAAGAAATTGTTTTAGTACCTTTTGGAATGAAATGAATTTGGATTTAGTACTTTTGGAATGAACTGAAATTTTCAAATACGGTTTTAAAGGATTTTTATTTTTTTTAGATAAAATCTGATGACGGTTTTAGATAAAACTAAACCATTTGAATACAAAGTCAAAATATCAATTAAGAATAAAACGTCATTTTGGAAATCATCGTCTCAATTGTGTAAATAAACTTATTGTTTTTTATTTTCTCTTTTGCAGTTTTACGTAATCGGTTTGATTGAACGCATTCAGGAAAAGCTTTGATTGTTTCTTCAACTTTTAATTGATGTCAAAAGTTGAGCAGTGGTCGTATAGATGTTTTGATAAAGAAATAATGCCCTGAATTTCTTTGAATTTCTTATCACGTATATAATTATCTCTGTCATTATATTTCATTATGTCCAAAAACAAAATAAAAAAGTTTTACTAACAATTTCGTGACATTTAAATATGAGAAATAACAACACAAAAAAAAAACTACTTTATAAGAATTTTTTTTAAAAGTTATTTCGATAACTGATAAAGTTAATCAACTGATATCTGACTAATTTTTGAGATTATCACATTACAGATAACATTCACTTTTCTCGTTTCACGTAAAACTTTTTTTTTATACTAAACTATTTAATTCTCCTACTAGTTTGATTAATTTTATAGCAATGATTGCAATTGTTTTTCTCTTTATTGAATTATTATGTGCTCTTTCAATTATTACTTTATAATGTTTCTTCGCAAGCGTAATCACTCTCACAAAGCCCATAAAAGAATTTTTACTTTCTCATCATTGTCATAATTGTTCTTTTGGTTGAATATTTGTTCGATAAATATTAGGCCGTTCTGCAAAAGAAATCTTGGATATATTTTTTTTAAAACAATTTATTTAATTTCCAGACATCGCAACGTTTCAGCCTTCAGGACCACTCTCAAGCTTCATGCATATCCATGTTACATATCAATTTATTTCACCGCTTATCAGCAACGTCGTCATAATTTTTAAAAATATCATTTTTCAAAAAAACTCAACAGTTTTCGGCCGTCTTATAGGTGTTCTCGTGCGCAACTGAAAAAAATATATCCGAGATTTCTTTTGTAGAACGGCCTAATATTTATCGAACACGCATTTTTACTTTCACTTACCTATTACTTAAATATATAGTAATGCTAAAGATTAAGATCTTGAACATTTTTTTAATTTGAATTTTTCAAGGATATAAACGTTAAAGGGTTCCCTGAGCCTAAATGACTTAAGTCCCGCAAAAAGGTCTATGTCTGTGTATTTGGCAAGTCTACTCAAAAACGAGAAGCTGTTTGAAACTGAATTTTTATTTTTTCTAAGGGTATATGCCTAAGGTGCTATAGCATTTTTTTTATTTATTCGTTCAAAAACGGCTCAAATAATTTTGATTAAACTCGCTGACTCAGTGTTAAATTCAATTGAAATATTCTAAGGGCTTAAATGCCAATTTTTGAAACTTTCTTCCTCTAAAGTGTATGTAAAAGACAGGTGAAAATAAAAGTTGAACGAATGTGATACTAGACATAGTCTCTGAATAAAGTTATTTTTTACTTTCACTTACTTACATATGAAATATATAATATTAAGGGAAAGTATTGTGATCGTGAACATTTTCGAATTCTAGCTTTCACCGGAAATACACGTTTTAGGGTCTCCTGAGTCCAAATGACCAAGTCCGGGAAAAAGGTCTGTATGTGTGTGTGTGGTAAGTCTAGCGCGAAAAAAAAAAAAGTCGTACGAAACAGAAATTTCATATTTAAGAAAACTATACGAATGAGATGTTGCATATGTTTTTCATCAAAATTGGCTGACAAGAAGAGCCACTTTATACCGTGCATTGTCCAGCTTTTTACGGTTTTCTCAAATATTGCTCTAACAATTTTGATTAAACTGGCTATAATGATGTGAAATTTAACGGGCTTTAATATCATGCAGGTTTCATTCTGATTGAAATAGTCTGACTGAGCTTAATTGCCTTTAATTTTGTTCATCATCTTAATGGCATTGATGAAGGACGGCTAAATATACCATTTGGTCGTATATTTATAACTCAACAGCAAACCTCTTTTTTATGTAATTTTTTTTTTTTTTTTTTATAAGAACAGTAACATAGAAGTATAATATACCGTTAGAAAGAGAAAGGTTTTTGAAAAAATATTATCTGATACAAAAAGTTGTATAAGGTAATATAAAGTGGCGAATAGGAAATAAACTTATTACTGATTATTATACGTAACAATTTAATATTGTTTTATTATTTAATGTAGTTACATTATTTAATCTAAGTCATACGTTTTCAACGAAAATGAATAAACGTTTTATTAAAATCAAATTAAAATATTTTTTAAATTGAAGTATATTTAATAGTTTTTAAATTGATTTTAACAGTCGAATTAAGTGAAAGTCGTGTGTTGCTCGCACCAGATTCTTATATCTTCTTTTAATAGTTTTTAAATTGATTTTAACAACAGTCGTTGTCCTTACCAGATTTTATTTATTATTATAATCGGTTAATTTTTTTTCAAAACGTACTTTGTAATAATATATTCAGAATTACATGCTGCCCATATGCATGTAACAAGTTTATGGTTGATTTCGATTTTATCTTTTTTTTTTGTGTATATACGTTCTTAACGTGTGAGGTAAAAATCTGCAGTTCCAATTTTCACTTTCAGCTGTTGGAAAGTTGATGAGTAAGACTGGCTGGGGAAGGTTTGCTTCTCTTGTCTGTTGCATCACATCGGAGCCTTCTTCTGCTTCAACCGAAAAAACGTTATGAACTTATTTTAGCAAAACAAGAAAATATGTTTTATAAACTTTTGCTTGTTTCTCAGTATGCTGTTTCAATCTCAGCTTAACGGAGAGACCGTAACATTAAAGGAGAAAAAGTTACCGTTTCGTTACGATGACTCGATGACATAAGGAGTCCCGAAAATTCGCATAACGCTTCCGCCAAAACAATGGATATTACACTGGTATATTTTCCTCTCACGTAAAAAAATGTATATATTTACTTTCTATATTGTATAAAAAATAAGACGAAGTATATAATTAGTAGTGGTGACGGTGAAGACATTGGTGATACTATGATATCAAGAAATACCTTTAAACACATAGAGGAATTTAAGTATTTTGGGTTCATGATAACGAAAAAAAAAACGTAATCTAGGAAGAAATAAAGTCTCGGTTGAAGGCGGGAAATGCTTCCTATTATTAAGCACTTAGCTCGCGGATTCTGTCAAGAAACTTATGAAAGGAGTGGTACCTGGTTCGGGCCAAGTCAGCAACATTGGGAACATTGAGGTCTTTATGGATGAGTTGATTCTTGACAAAATAAGGAACTTTAAGGATTTTTCGAAGGGTTTTGAATTTCAAGGATTAGAGATAGGAAGAATTTAATGGTTTAGTAGAGCCCAAAGCTCTATTCCGTAAGTCCATATCGGTCTTATGATAGTCATGTAGATGAGTCTTTTGAAGTTCAGCGGAAGGTTTGTCCAGTAAGTGTTGAAGTAGTCAAAAACGTTGGGCAGTTTCTTGTCGTTTCAGTCTTGTGTGAGGATTCCAAGTAAGAATTTATAAAATTATAATTCTCCTGATGGTTCTATACGAATGTGAAACGTGGTCGCTTACTTTAAAGAATACCTTAAGGTTTTCGCGAATAAGTTAATACGTAAAATATTCAGTCCAAATACGGCCATTGGAGAATTCAAAAGGTTAGATAACGTAGGGATTGCGAAGCTTGTACCATATCAATATAATTAAGTTTATAGCGTCGCGGAGACTCAAATTGAAGTGTAAACTTATTGGGCTCTGTAAAAAAAGAATTAAAAAAATTTCGGTAGTTGAACTCACTGTCTGGCGTCCGAGAGGTTGGGCGAAGCGTCGATGGGAGAATTGTGGTAAGTCTGATCTCGAGGTATTGGGCTTTAACAGTGCAAATTTTAAAGAATGTCTCATTATTTTCGAATAATTGTAATACAGTATAACAATTTAAATATCTGTGTAGGGAATTCACTTATGTATAGCAATAAATTTATTAAAGATCTAATATCACTGCTATTTGTTGAACGGTTTCAATGATTTTTTTTTTTTTTTTTTTTGAGATGTTGTTAGTTGAGACATATTTATTCGTCATTCGAGTTAATTAAAAAAAAATATTATAAGAAATACTGCAAATTATTACACAATAACTTACAAGGAAAGTATCCCGAAAATGTCATCGATTTTGATTTTTTTTTTTCAGGTAAAACTATAAAATGTGCTTTCCGATTTTTTTACGCGATTCCTGGGTAGCGTTGGCCCGAATATTTTTCAGAGTATGAAGGTTTAGTGGCTAGTTTCCCTAAAAAAAATTCATAAAAATCGATGAGACACATTTGTGTTTATCTCCGGAAACACTCCAGGATATTGTTATTTAACTAGATGCAGTCCTGAAAACAATACTTTTTACTTATTATAACTTTATAATACAATTAAAACTAAAAGAACAATACAATGTTACTTCAAAGAGGGCTTGTTAGAGTAAGAGCACTGAAAGTTAGAATTATTAATTAATTGCCGAGTGTTCAGTTACTAATTGAAAAAACAACAACTAAAAAACAATTATTGAAAAAACTTATAATATTTTCTCTATTAACTTATAGTTTTATTTTGTCGAGTTCAATGAATTACTCTTTCTTTATTCCTTTTTTTTTTTTTTTTTTTTATTCTTGAAATAATGCGATGGTGTTTATCTCTATGTCAGCTAATTGAAACATTTAATTAGGTTTTCCTTATAGTCATCACGGGCTCAATTCATTATATGAGTTTACTATATTTAACTTATCAATGAATATTAGTTTTATTTTTATCTCCTTAATTTGCTTTTGATCATAATTAATGTTCTAATGGTAATTGTTTTAATTAATTCAATATTTTATATAATACTAAACCAATAGTTAGTAAAAGTAGAATATTTATTACCTTCAAGACTTTATTTAGCAGGTTATTCTCTGTAAAACTATTATTTTAGCTGTCTTAAGATTTCTCGTAACTTACTTTTTTTTTTTTAATATTATAAATCAATAAATATATACATATACATATATACAATAAACCAATATGCAGTTCGCCTCAAAAGAGTTGGTCATTTTGACACAGAAGACCCTGAAAGTCTATTTCCAGGTTAAACTCGAATTTGAAAATTTACACCATCGCAATAAAATTAATTACAATCAGTGTATGTGCTTATGAAACAACTTTTTGCCTATCTTTTTTTATAGGAATTTTAAATAAGTACTTGACAACGCACAGGTTTACTATTTTACGTCCCTTCCGAAGGACAGCATGACCAAGACTTTTTCCCTCTCTTAAAATATCCTAGGGCCATTTGCTGCGTTTGAACCCGCGGTCTTGGGTAGAGAGGGCTTTTTTGCTAGCCACCACACAACAGGAGACCTTTGAAGTTTTATTTAATATATGTATTATATTTTCCATTGGACTTACTGCCTCAGATATAGCATTAACGTCTTTTTACTATACTAACATTAATTAACTAACTAACGCATGATATTATTAATTCATATAATATAATAAAGAGTTGCTTTATCTCACAGTACTCACGTCAATTTTTCCTTCTTTTTTTTTCTACTGGTGATTTCAATTCAAACTTCTGATTCTTTTAAATATTTTTTTATAAATTATATGACCCATTTTTATCTATTACATGTTACCATCTTTCCCGTAATTTTTGGAATTCGGCCATCATCAACAGTCGAAGGATGACCCGAGCGCTTTGCGTATTTCAAGTCAAAATTTCCGGGTCTGAACCAACCAAACCGCTTACGGTCGATGCTTTCTCCTAAGACATCATCGCCATAAACACTAAAAATTTTGTTAAGCATCTATACAGTGGATTTTCATATTCGGAAATCAAAAATCATTAAAAAACGAAAAAAATTCTCTTGCATTTTTAGCAAGCAAAATACCACTTAAAGATGAAGAATTTCGATTGAAACTAATGTGTGAAAGCACCTTAGCTAGAATAGAATAGAATAGAATTTATTTGTTTAAGATTTACATTCTTGTACAAATCAATTCAAATTATAAATCTCTTCAATTGCCAACATGAGTCTAGTTAAAAATTAATGTCCATTTATTCGGCTCTTGAGAAAAACTTAAAAATAATAATTGTAAACTATTTAAATAATACATTTTATCATTTAATTGATACATAATAGAAAAACGCTGAAATATAACATAAAAAACAATTAACAACTTGAAAAACAAACTGAAAACATTCGCCGTAGAATGAAAAATAATAAACAGTTAACCTTAACTAAACCTCTTTAAGAATATGTAAACATTATTGACCGAGTAAACATGATTTTATAAACACAGAGAAGATTAAATATATAAAAAAAATAAATAAATTTTGATTATTAATTTAACGGCATGATTATTAATTACTTATATTAATAATGATTAAAATAGACAGAAAAAATTGACAAATAAATAGATGGAAAATTTACTAAATAATGATTTACAAGAGTTTTATAAATATCATACAGAACTCATGAACTATGTACAAGATCTACAGGTCACTCTTTCTAGTTTCGCCATCCATGTCCACAAATTATGCTTGGGTAGACTCCGTTATTTGTACTTGGGGGAACTCGATGTATTTCCCTTGAAAACTTGGATTTGAAAAATTTCAAGTTCGTGACTAGAAATTCTATGAATAGTAAATAGAAAGTTAGAACGAAAGTTATTATAAAATATAATTAGTTTGCGTATTTTTAAAAATAAAGTCTTGAAAGTAACTTTTGAATGATCTAACCATTCGTGCTAATTGAAAGTAAAATGCATTCCATAATATTTATTACTACATCCTTCATATCATTTACTGACAAAGTTATTATCCTCTCTATAAGTATTTTACTAACTATAAGTATTGTAAATATTTTACAATTTCCCACTGCGTTTTATTCGATAGGTAATTGAATAAGCGTAGTTTGTCTTGTTACAACACCGTTTTTATCGAAGCTGACTCTGCGATTGTATGTCTTCTTCCCTGACATCGGTTTTAACATGAATAGCAAGAAAATATACCAAAATCAAAATCTCACTTCCCTTTTTTTCACAGGATTATTTATTGTTGGAGAATAAAATTCGTTTAGTTTTATTTTTATTTCCCAGCATTCGGCTGTGAAATTCGATTACTTCATGGTTATATTATTATGCTATCATTTGAGTAAAAATAAGATTCCTCTGAGATACGAAAAAACAAAGAAACGAATCTGGTTCGGGAAATATATGACTTTTACATACCTCGGCGGTATAAATAAATTTAATTAACTTGAAGTTGGAGAAAGTTTAAAGTTAATTTATGTAAAAAGTTTATTAATTATTGTAGAAAACAATATAATTTACATTAAATAATAAAACAATATTAAATTGTTACGTATAATAATCAGTAATAAGTTTATGCCCTATTCGTCTCTTTACATTTTACAACTTTGTCTATAAGAAAATATTTTTTCAAAAATCTTTAGCTTATATTATACCTGTATGTAATTGTTCAAAAAAAAAAAATGTATTAAAAATATTTTTTCTCTTTTCTTTATTAGTTTGTTGGAAAATTCGTTCAACTTTTATATTCAATTGCCTTTTATCAATCCTAATAAGATGATATGATGAACTTTCTAAAATCTAAAACATCAAAGATACTTCAGAGAAAGAAAAGAAAAAAAAATTCAGCAGTTAATCCCTGTCAGACTATTTCAAGCAGAATGAAACTTACACGATCCTAAAGCACATTTAATTTTACATCTATATAGCGAGTTAATTTAAAATTGTTTTTTTAAATAATCGTAAAAAAGTGCGTAATTCATCGTATAAAGAGGCCCTTCTGGTTTGCTTTTTTTGATGAAGTTGCTGTAACATCTCGGACGTATAGTTAAAAGAATCTTAATCTGAGGAGTGAGGAGCAGTGTTTTTAAGAAACTTTATTAAAAGTGCTTTTTTGACGAAATTATTTATATTTTTAGGGTTATTACTAAGCATAAAACTTAAATATTTTAATGGCTTATTTTTTTAATTAATCCGCTTTGAAATAGAATAATTATGACATCAAACTTTTTTTGTACCTTCTTTAGAACTAGAGATATTTTATAAAATATGTTTTTTGCTAGCAAACTTTTAGATTTTTTTACTTTCACTTACTATATATAGTAAGGGAAAGTATTGCGATCGTGAAAATTTTCGAATTCCAAACTCGCTATATCGATGCAAAATTTAATGGGCTTTAATATCATTTAGGTTTCATTCGGATAAAAATGGTTTGACAGGGCTTAAATGCCGATTTTTTAAATTTTCTTCCTCTAAAGTACCTTTAATTTTGTTGATTCTATAAAACAAACTATATTATCTTGTTACCTCTGATGAAAAACAGGTAAATATATAAATTGAATGAATTCGATACCCAACTAAAGGAGAAAACAGAAAAAAAAAAAAAATTAAGGCAATTTTTCGTTTTTAAACATAAGATCAGTAATATACATGTATGATACACCGTTGGAAAGCTAAAGATTTCAGAAAAAATAGTATCTCATACACAAGCTTTTAAAAGTTAATAGAGTTAATGATAAAAATCCGATAAAACTAAGTGATTGTTTTAGATAATAATATAATAGATTTTTTAATAAAATACATGTTTCTATAGAAATTTAATTTAATTAATTCTTTAATAGTTTCACGTATTTTTATTTCTAACTGTATTTAAAAATTATTTCATTGATTTTAAAAATGGAGGTAAGTGAAAGTCGTGTGTTGCCCGCACCAGATTTTTACACGACTCCTGGAGAGCGTTGGCCCTTAATATTTTGCCGAGTCTAATAGTGTAATTTGTAGTTTTAGTTTTACAAATTCATCAAAATCGATGAGACCTATTGGGGATTCTCTCCTTGTTAGTGCTTATTTTTTTATGTATACAAATTTATATAAAATATAAATTCTAGGAAAATAAATATAAAAAAAACAATTTTTTTCTTAGTTTGGTCTCCTATGGGCTATACCCTACTAATAGTGTGATAAATCTTTGGCAACTCAAATGGGTTTCCTTTGTAGAATCCTTGGACAAATCTTCTCGTTTTTCAAGTACTTCTGGGAGGCCTTTGGAGTACCTCTTGCGTCATATCGATCACTATTGCTTCTATTACGTCTGGAATGTCTTGTTACATAATTCTCTGCAAAACGGTCTCAAATACATTTTTGCTACTTCAAAATAAAGTGCGGAAGTCATTGGAGAGAGAAGGTCTGCAATATCCCCATTTCGAGAAATGACGTAGCTGTACATGGGACAAAGCATTCATAGCATTTTCATTTAAATTCCTGTTGTGTGCCTTCTTGCTCCGTCTTGTGAAATAGGACATATGTTTTTAAAAATTGTTTTTGTCCCTTAGAACGCTAAATATTTCTTATTCTAATTATTCATGTACGAAAAATTATTACTTTTAATAATCACATAATTTTAAAATGAAGGGATGTTTTGCTGCCGTACAACATTAAGATCAGGACGACATCAATACCTCAGTTATTCTTGAAGATAGAAAATAAATTTATTAGCGGTTTTTTTACACAATTATTATAAAAAAATAAGAAAAAAAATTAAATTTTACCTATAACTCAGTTATTTTTGAAGATAGAGAAAAATTTGTACAGAGGACACCCCGACGAATGGAAAAAATAAAAATAAAATAAAAGAGGAGGAAAGAGGAAAAAATTGAAATCTAACTCATATATACGCTTGTAACTCCTTTATTTTCGAAGATAGAGAAAAAAAAAAAAAAAAATATATATATATATATATATATATATATATATATATATATATATATATATACAAGAAATTAATTTATCGACCCTTTTATATTATAATTTTATTTGAAATGATTTGGGTTTTAGGTCATTAAACTATCCCTCCTTCTTAATTTTCTTTATTTATATTTTATGTTTATACATAGGATCCTTTTCAACACAGTTAGCCGTAGTGGTGTGTCGGCGCTCAATGAAATTCTTTGTGTTGATAAGGATTCTATGTATATACATAGACGGAGGATTGAAACGCCCAAATTAAGGAGTGATAGTTTAATGACCTAAAACCCGAATCATTTCAAATAAAATTATATATATATATATATATATATATATATATATATATATATATATATATATATATATATATATATAAACTCAGTTTTTTTTAAGATAAAAATGTCTATAGTTTTATAATCAGCAAATCGCGATTAAGAAAAAAAATAAAAAAATATATTGTGGTCACAAATAAGAAGAGTAATTACACCAAAACAAAGATAAAGAAAAATCGAAAAGATTTTCAAGATCAAGAAAAAGAAAAGATTTTCAAGCCACAGGTATGAACAAAGAAAAAAAAAATCTTACATGGTCAAGCCACAACTTAAAAGAGTTTTGATCGATGATAGAGGGAAAAGTTTAATATTTCCAAATAACTCTTTTAGGGTATAACTGTTTATATAACTGTTTAAAAGCAATTAACTAATATGAAAAGCCATAAATAATTGAAAGAAAAATGGATTATTACCACTGCTAATTTCAAAACGCTATATCTCAGCTGTTTCTAAACCTATTTCAATGATTCGTTTGGTAGAAAGTTTAATTCTCTGTAGAATAGCTCTAGCAACTAAATTTTTTTAAGAGTTTTTGTATGTATTTATTTATTTGAAAAGTGGACAAACAGTTATTTTATTGTTCGTCATTCGGATTCTATGTATCTTGAAATGTAATCACTAAAATTATAGAGGAAGAGGGATCTTTTTTTTTTACAATCGTTCATTATTGAAAATTTCATATCTCCGTATCGACATTAAAAAAATAGTTAAAAGTTTGCTGCTCAAAAGGAATGCGTATTTTTTTATGTGAAAAAGAAAAAAAGTAGAAAGATCAAAGGAACTCCTTTTTCATTTTAAGGAATATTTTCTCTCGTCATTTCTGGAAAACAATTAGGTTCCTCTGCTTTCTATATCAGCTTTCAATTTGTATTCGTCTTGCCTCACTACATACATAAAAGGGCCCGAATTATTGAAGGGGAGTCAAAAGATGTTTCATTTCCAGAGAAATTTCTTTTTTAGGTCATATAAAATCATTAGTTTCTGCATCTCCAGTTCTTTTCACTTAAATTCAGAAAATAAAATGAGTTAATATGTAACAACATATTATTTATTTTTAAAATTATGTTGCTATTTATTGATGTACTGCATTAATTAATAATTAATTTTATTTTTTCAGGTAATTGGATTTTTTATTTAAAAGACATTTTTTGGAAGAAGAAAATTAAAGACGTAAGTAGCTGTCATTATCCTAGATTTATGATCAATAGTAATTTATTCAATGATAAATTATTATTCCTGATTTATTCTTCAATCATTAATCAGATGTACATATTATTTCGGTTATTAATCACAAGGGTGATATTAATTTTCTTGCGTACTTTCCTTTCTGAATGAACTAATGACCAAAAAAAAAGACGCATCTTTGGTACCTCGGAATTTGTAAACAGAAACGATTATTTTTTTTCTTTATAACCTTTATTTAGACAGGTAAATAAATCATTAGTTCTAATTAAAGATTTTATATCTTTCGTTCTTTATATTATAGTATATTGGATGATAATGTTTGAAAAAGCAATAAATGTGTTACCGGACTATTCCTATTACATATTCCCAGTTCCCATCTATGGTGTGCAATTATTAAATAATTGTGTATAAATTGAATTAAAAAGAGATTTTTAAAGTATTATTGATAGGAAAAGAACTGCATTGTTTATGTTTTTATTATTATTTTTTTTTAAATCATAAAATTGCTAAGATATATTTTGTATAGATCTAATGCAGATTATAAAACTTTTTATTTATTTTTTTTTTATCCGTCCTCGAATATTTTCCCTTTGCTTTTTTTTATAAATGGAATATGGTTGTTCTTATTTTGCATTTATTTAACGTCACTGTATGCCACTGTGACTATTCAGACGATACTACAGTGAAAGTAAATTTTGCCTATCCAGGTTTGATTAGGACAGGGATCTTGAAAGAGTCCCTGGTTTCGGGCAGGTTCGGAACCACCATTTTACGTTCTCTTCGAAGAATGGCATAGTCTACGATTTTTTAAAAATTTACGATTCAGTTGGGTTGCTGGGATCAATCTTGAGCATTGACGGCTGTACTAGACCTAGACCACAGGTTACCCCTAATGATATATGGATGACTATGTCAATTATTTGAAATTAAAGGTACTTCAGGGAAAATATTTTTCGTGGCATCGTCGTTCGTGCTACCCTATATTGGAATATACTTCACCTCATTTTTTTTTATTTTACCTCTTTCAAACATCCATTATTTTTTTACAATCGATCTTACCGAGAAATGTCAAATTTAAAGTTTTAAATGAAAACTAGACATCGCTACCAAATCAGATCCAACTCTGTATTGAAGTATTTAAATGACCAGGAAAATGACATCAAATGTGTCCATTTCTACTTTCACTTACCTATATTTGAAGTAAATAGTAAAAAAATAGTTTTCTAACTTTTTCATCAAAACCAGCAAACCAGAAAAGCTACTTTGCACCACGCATTTTGCACCTTTTTACGAATTTCCAAAAACGGCTCAAACGATTTTGACTAAAGTCGTTATTTCAATGTAAAGTTGTATGGGCTTTAATATAACATAGATTTCTTTCTGATTAAAATAGTTTGACAGGGCATAAATGCCGATATTTCAAAATTTCTTCCTCTAAATTACCTATAATTTTGTAGGTTCGACAAAATTAACCAGTTTTTTTTGTTAGCACTGATAAAAAACGTGTAAATGTATAGGTTGAACTAATTCGATACACAACTAAAGAAGAAAAGATAAAAAATATTTTTTAATCCAATTTTTGTGTTTTCAAACATAAAAAACAGTAATATAGATGAATAATATACCGTTGGGAAGCTAAAGATTATAGAAAAAAAATTATTTCACACTCAAAAAAGCACTCCTTAACTTCATTTTCTTACACATTTATTTTTCTTCACAATCTATTTCATAGTTTTTCTACGTTTCGGTGTTGTTTCCTCATTATCAAGATATTATATGCTTTTCTAAAAGTTCACCCATTTTTCCAAGATAAGAAACTAAATTTAAATATGGAAATTTAATATATGTTTTAGTTCATTAAATAAACCATCGAATATTTATTTTTTATCTAAGGTGTAGATTCTTTTAGGTGAAGGTCAAATTTTTTATAAAAAAATTGGAGGCTGATGTCTACTTCACCACTATTTGGTCATGTGGTTTTGACTAGGAAGCAGCTACCCACACTAAATCTAAGTTGTTCCACTGCACCAGAAGATGGCATTGTTAGCCGAAACGTAGTGCGAATATTTTTTTTCAATAAAATAGTGGTGAAGTAGACATCAGCCTCCAATTTTTTTATAAATAATTTATTTTTTATATTTTTAGCTTTTTGTTAGGGAAAAAGAGAGAGAAAATTTTCTCCGTTGTTACCCTCTCTGGGACCCCTCACATGTCCATACAGACTTTCATACAGTTATTTTCGTGTGAATGTGAGTGTGTTGATACACGCATTCACTTCGCGTCCTTGAGATGTCGAGTCTATTATTATTAGCTCTTATTCTTCCTGTTCCAGATATAACAGTGACAAAATTAAATTAGTTACATAACCTTGTAGTGATAGATCAGAGAATTCATCTAGAAAAACATCATATAAGTTTGTTTTATTGCATTTTTTTTATAGAAAAAAAAATCAAATTATATCAACTAATTATTTATTATTCCGAGACTGGGAAATACGCGTTTTCGCAACCGCAGCCAACCCCTTATCAGTGGAATACCTGCTGATAAGATTTTGGTTCCGGTTACGTGTGAGAACTAATAGATTATTATTTATACTTATCTTTGGAGTGGATTGTTTATTTTTTTCGATGTTTTTTCACCCGTTTCATGTTAGTTTACTCTCTCATAAACTCATAATTAGATTCCTAGTTACTAAAAATAAGGTGCCTTATGAAATTTGTTTTGTTTTTTAGCTTTTAAGGTTTCTTTGGACAATGAACTATTAGATCTTACTTTTTTTTGTTTAATATTAAATATATTCGTTCTCTGCAAGTCTTGATATATGAGTTTCTAAAAATATATATATATATATATATATATATATATATATATATATATAATATATATATATTCATTGTTTTAGTAGTTAATATTTTTTTTTAAGGATTTACAAAAATAGAATCAGTATTTAAAGATAAGAATATTTAATAAAAAAAGCGTATGATTGAAACATACTTTAGTATTTTCTAAAATGTACTTCTAATAAAATATTAAATATGTATGTTATATAATATATATGTTTATTATGTGTGACTCATTATTCGTTTTGGAGTCTTGGCAGGTATGTATTGTATCTGGTTACTATTGATTTGATATTATTTCTTTCTGTCTGAATAGTTTTTACAATTGTGTTTTTATAACGTTAATATATCCTACCATATAAGTCTCTCTTTTCTTCTAGATGTTGTTTATTTATTTGACGTTACTTTATGCTAATGTGGCTAATCAGAAAATACTACAGTGGGAGTCATAAGTTTTGCCGAATTAAATTAGCGAGTACCTGAAATCGCACAGGCTCGGGACTACCTTTTTATGAAGGACGGCTTAACTAAGGCTTGAACCTAATTTTTTTTTTTTGTTCCCTCGTACCACGCTTTTGAAGGCTATTTTTCTCTTTTTATAATTATTCGAGGATTTTTTATTAAAAAAAAAAAAACATAATATTTTTTTCTACCTTCGAAAATAACGGAGTTAAAGCGTATATATAGGCCAGATTTAATTTTATTTTTTTTATTTTTTTTTTGTTTTTGTTTGTGGCGCTTTACTGATTCGAAGACTTATATTTTTCTCAATAAATAAAATTGGAGGCTGATGTCTACTTCACCACTATTTTATTGAAAAAAATATTCGCACTACGTTTCGGCTAACAATGCCACCTTCTGGTGCAGTGGAACAACTTAGATTTAGTGTGGGTAGCTGCTTCCTAGTCAAAACCACATGACCAATATCGTTATAAGTAAGTAGACATCAGCCTCCAATTTTATTTATAAAAAATTTGACCTTCACCTAAAAGAATCTACACCTTAGATATATTTTTCTCTTTCTTCGAAAGTAACTGAGTTATTGGCGTATTTATAAAACACTAATAATTTTTTCATAAGTTATTGAATTGAATTACTTTTAATCCGCCGCCATTTAAAAAAATAATCAGCTGATATAAACGTCAGGATCATCGTTGGATGCCGTTTATTGAAAACAATAAACCAAAATGACTAATTTAAGACTTAAATTATTGTATTGCATTCAAATGAAAGGAACAGGAATTATTCGTGTATATTGATCTGTACAAAACTTGACCAACGCTCTGAACTTTCATCTTATAATAAATAAAAAAATATATTACCATCTTCAGGCCTTATTGGTCATATTTCATGAGCTTTGGGGTTCATGCGAATTTCTTCAGCTTTCAAATCATGCAATTAAAAAAATCATTGCAAAAATCCTAAATTATCGCTTCGAGCTTTTATCCTGCACCTCAGTAAAGAGGTAGCTAAGTGGACCACGTGCATTTCCATGTCTTCGGTTCGGACGTGACCAGCTTAAGATCCAAGGTCCCTTGCTCGGAGTCCTTGTGTGTCGTTGGTCTGCGTCGTCAATAGCGGCTTCCCATTCTTCTTACTTCAAAGCTATTGCAAACTATTTATTAGGCTTTTTATTTATATAGTCATAATTAACTCATTTTCATATATTAGATTCCTTTTACCTATTTTTATTTAATTTTTTTTTAAACATTATTTATTAAAATTTACAACTGTACTTCATAAAACAAGTAAATGTGATAAAAGAAAAATGACATGAAACAGACGTAGAAGAACTGTAACTATTCTAAACCAGAATGTCTCGCCATCTTTTCAGATTCCTCGAAGGATTGTTAGGTATGGTAGAGGAAGCAAGGATTAGTGTATAAACTAGTGGGTTAGAGTGAGAGAGTAGTTTGTTATGGAAGACCTATATCCATATAGGCCTAATGATGTATTCATGTTAAGGAGTCTTTTGTAATCAAGTGAAAGATTAGAGCGTTTTTCAAGTAAGTGGTGAAGTAATCGAAAGCGGCGAGTAGTTTCTTGTTTTTTCAGTTTAGTTTGCGGATAGAAACTGCCTCTTTAGTTTCCAAGTGAGACGTTTGTCAAGAAGGAGACCTAGATAGCGGATCTGTTCGACCGGGACAAGTGGAATATTATTAAAGGATACTGCAGGATATGTTCTCATTGGTTTACGACGGTGGGTAAAGGTTATTTGGAGTGATTCGTCTGAATTTATTTTAATTCTCCAATTCTGACACCATACCTGAAGGTCTCTGATGTGGATTTGTAAGGTTTGAGAGGTAATAATGGGATCGTTATTGACTGATAACACACAAGCGTCATCAGCATACGTAGAAAGGAAAGTGTTTGGATTGGTTGGTAAGCTGAATAGGCTGTGAAGGGAATGGGTCAGAGGATACTGCCTTGTGGGACGCCAGCGGACTGGACAAAAAGGGATGAATAGGAACTATTGTGATTTTTTTGGAGGATCTTTCAGTAAAATAGGACTGGATAATGAGGAAGTATGTTGGAGGGAGGAATTATCGGAGTTTGTAAGGCAGTCCTGGGTGGCAGGCTCGGTGAAAGTTGTATTTAATTTAGCGTTAGAATATGTCATAGAAAAGGAGACGCGTACCTAGAAATGTTGAACTTTACCACCAAATACTGCCTACACAATTTCATCGAATGATAACCGATCAAGCTCAATGATCAACCGATATCTATAACTTTCTCAGAACCCGTTCCTCACGGAGCCCAACACTTTACACGCCCATTTGGTCTCCGCGATGCTATCAACTCAATTATACAGGGCAAAAGCTCCGCGATTCCGCGTTGTGCAACCTTCTAAACGCTCTAGTGTCCTCATCTCTCTTTGGGCAGAAATAAGGATAAGACGAATCATATGAGTGGTATAGAAACGGTGACGATCTTGGTGATATTGATATATCAAAATGTACGTTTTAATGTATTGAGAAATTTAAGTATTCAGGTTCAATTTTTTTATTCCAGTGGTGTGACAGGTCAATCAAACACTTGGGTATCTCGACGTATTGTATAGGGTAGGGTCAACACATCCTGCGCCTATTTTTGTGAGTGGCCACCAGTTGGCTGAGAAACAAACAATACTAGATTTGCGATACAATTTAAATTAAAAAAAAAAAAAAAAACAGCTAATAAAGTTCTGTACTCTCTTCAAAATCATCAAAACTGAAAATTATATAGAAACTGAATACATATACCTCTTCATAACAACAAATCCTTACATACCGACTTAGGCAACTGTTGACCAACACATACGAACTCTCTAATCGTGTTTTCATTGAAAACTACACAGTCATTAGAATAGACTTACAGAAGACATACCAACATCTATCAAAAGAAGGCTAAAAAGAAGCTGGATGGGAGACTAAGGCTAAATTAAAGCCTAGAAAGGGGTGCTAATTGGCACTTTTCTTCTCCATGTTTATCATGTCTGCTGATGATTTTTTGTTATAGCTCAACTTCTAACTGAAGTGCAAATAAAATAAAAAAAAAAGAAGATAAAAATAGGTAATAATTAATTTATTATTTAGTTAATCACAGATAACCTAGGAGTTACACACTGATTATCTTGATTTAGTCTAGTTATGTAACAACCCAAAAAAAAATCAAGATATCTATTAATTCGGAGTTTTTGATAATGGTTAAAGAGGATTGTACACAATTTATTATTTCTTACGTTATATATATAATTTTTTTTTTTTTTTTTTTTTTTTTTTTTTTTTTTTTTTTTTTTTTATGATTTAACATTTACTCTTAAAATATTCATGTACGTATTATTTTTAGCTGTCTTTTCGATTAGCTTACTTATTAATTTTTGGGTTATAAAACAATTCTATTAAAATAATAGACTTTATTATTATTGCATTTTGAATTTAAATAAAACAAGCTCATAACATGAAGATTGTAGGAAAGCTGCAAAATGAGGAAATTTATTGAATGTACTAGCTGTTGAACTAGTCGATTTCCTTTGGCTTTATATAACTATAAATGTTTAATTACTTACTTTTACTAATAATTAAACAACCATTGATACATTTAGATTGAATTTATAATTAGAAATTTGTTATTTTATAAAATGTTATTATTCTTTGAGCCAACAATTTTTTCTCACATATAAGTAACTGTAATTTTCAGCTGACATTTAGCCGCTAAGCGAAATTAACAGCACTTATAAATACCATTAAAGTAGAAATTATTAACTCCCACTAACACTTACAATTAGGTTCAAGCGTTTTTTCATTACCGTCTAAGCTTTTATGTGTTGAGTAATTTTTCTTTTCAATCTTAAGCTTTTCAACGGTATGTTATACTATATATTGCTTTTCTTATTTCTGGAAATTTTTCGTCAAAGTTAGAAGTTTTCTTTGTTGTCTCTCAAGGGTCAAAACTGAAGAATTTTATCATTAGCGATCTTACAAAATACATAAAGGAACAATTTATTTGGTTTTCAGTTCCTAAAATCAAAGGAAGTTTTACGAAGGCATTTATGTAGAAACCTTGATTTTTCTCCTGCCTCATACTGTTAGAATTTTAAATATCGATATTAATTCTCGAAAAACTCAAACGACCAGCGAAACATTTCACGTTATTAATTTTTTTACTTACACTTATCTATATATGAAATATATAGTAAGGAAGAGTATTGCGATAGTGAAAATTTTCGAATTCCAGTTTTCGACGAAAATACACGGACGGAAGGGTCTCCTGAGACCAAATGACCAAGTCACGCAAAAAGGTCTGCGTGTGTGTGTGGTAACTCCCGGGCGAAAACGAAAAGTCCTATGAAACTGAAATTTCATATTTAAGACAACTATACGTCCGAGATGTTACAGAATCTTTTTCATCGAATTCAGCTGACCGGAAGATCTACTTTATACCGTGCATTTTGCACGTTTTTACGATTTTCTCAAAAACTGCACTAACGATATTGATTGAAAATTTCTATATCGATGTAAAATCGATGTTAATATGATGTAGGTTTCATTCTCATTGAAATAGTCTGACAGAGCTTAAATGCTGATAGTTTAAATTTTCTTCCTCGAAAGTATCTTTAATTTTGTACATTCGAAAAAATTAAACATTTCATGTTGTTAGCACTGATTAGTAACCGCTAAATATATAAGTTGAATGAATTTGATAATAACAAACTGAAAGATAAAATTGTAAAAGTATTTTTTAATGTAATTTTTGTTTTTTTAAAGATGAGTACCGTATTATATATGTATAATATACCGTTGGAAACCTAAAAAATTTAGAAAAAATAATATCTTATGCACAAAGTTGTTAAATGTAATGGAGAGGGATGAAAAGCGGATAACTGATTGTTTTAGATAATAACATAATAGATTATTTAATAAAACACATGTTTCTTTCGAAAATCAATTTAATTAATTCTTTAAACTAATTTATCTCTAACGGTATTTAAAAAATCTTAAATTGATTTTAACAAGCGTGGTAAGTGAAAGTCGTGTGTTGCGCGCACCAGATTTTTTACGACAGTACTTTGTTTCTTGTACAAAATTTTTTTTAGAAATGAAAAAATATTAAATGACAAAAATGAATTTTTTTTTTCAATTTAAGCTAGCACAATACCACTTAAAGATAAGGAATCTCGGTTGAAACTGATGCATAAAAGTACCTAAAATAATCTTTTTTTTAGTATATGAAAGATTATTGGCCAAATAAACATGATTTTATAAACACAGCGAGGATTTAATATATCAACAAAAAATTATGATTATTTATTAATAGGGTTGCCATTATTACCATTGTTATACATTAAACTTAATTTGAAATTTTGGTTATTCCTAAATATTTTTCAAATGGCTATTATACTCTTATTAATGAAAACTATAACTGTAAGGAGTACGAGAATTTCAAGAGAAGTAAACTCCGTATTGGTTTCAAAGTTAGTAAACATGAAAAGCATCATGTTTCACACTGATCTTAGCAATTCAGCATACAAGTGTAAACACTTTTAAAAAACTGTTTAGTCTGACGAAATATTTATTTAAAACCTTCGGTATTCTTACACCCTGTTTCTTTCCCTGGCTTCGGTAAGAATATTTTTTGTTGATGTGGGCAGACTGAGTATGTGTAAATGGGTCAAACGTTCGCTAAAACCATCACAGACATCTTAAAAACAACCGTAAGGCATTTTACTTTCACTTATATTTATGTACAATGTATATAAAGTGAAAGTATTACGTTTGTAAACAATTTTTAATGGAAATACACGTTTTTGGCTCAAAAAAGTACCACAAATTTGTCTAGCTAGAAAAAAAAATGTTGAAAGTGAAATATCCTATTTGTTATGAGAATATGTCACAGTTGCAACCGAAACATTCCTGAATCGAGGAACCAGAAAAGCAACTTTATAATATGATTTTGGTTTATTATTTTCAATAATGAATAATGAATCTTTGTAATCGGCCAAAAAAAAAAAAAATAACCCCCCTCCCCTTCAAAATTTGATTTCAAGATGCGTAGAATCCGAATAACGAATAAAAAAAAAAATTCGTTTCTCCTAATAAACAAATTAATAAATACCAAAAATATACTGTATTATAATTATTTGATGTATCAAGTGCCATTTGATAGAGAATTAAATTTTGGAAAAAATGAAAAAAAAATCATTGAAATTGGTTTTCAACTAGCTTGGATATTGCGTTTTGAAATTAGTGGTAGTGATATAATATGATGGTTTGAATAAGTGCTTTTCGTATTACTTAATTGCCTATCAACAGCCATATAAATAGTTATACCTAATATTGTTATTTGTAAATAATAATCCATTGTATAATAGTTTGCAGCGTTTTCTACCTTTTTACTATTAAAAATTCAAAATTGTCATTAATTATTGTTTATGTAACTCATTAGCATATATTTATTCTCATGACGTTCCGGATTTTCCCTACATTTTCAAGGTTTTCCTCCTAAAAACAAAATGTTATTGTCTCTAATTTCATTTAAATAAAAATATTTATTTTTAAGTAATTTAGAAAGTCGTAAATTTGCAATAACGAAGTCCCTCATTGCTGCAATAGTCCTGAACTGGGTTCTGATCGATGACATGAATGTTCTACATTCTTATTTAAAGTTCATTCTTGACTCCGTTTGTTTTTTTCATAAATTTTATTTCAGTCATAAATTCGGTTATTTAGTATTTCAACTCTGTACTCTACTGTACGTTTGTAATTATTATTATATTTTCTTTTATGATTTATGTTTAGATCAAAGCTTAAAATGTACTATATGAATTCCTTAAATATTAAAAAAAAAAAAAAAAATTTTGTAGGTTTTAACATTTTATTCAATTAATATATTATATATTATACAAGTTTTATTATTACGTTTTTACAAATATTATTAATGAAATTTTATAAATAATAATGGATTCTCTAACTGTATAATAACACAAAATTCCCTTTCTCAAGAAAAAATAAATAATAATGATAATTAATCAAAGACATAATACACGCACCAGGAGGGTGACCTCTGGTGTAGTACCTAGCACAACAGTTTTCTAGGCCCTAGTTCGCGGGTTCAAACCTGATAAGTAAATAGTCCGTGGTTATGCCGTCCTTCGGAGAAGAGCTATAAAGGTGGTCTCGAGTCTGTGTGATGTCAGGTATTGGTTAAAGATCTCCGATAAGATCAAAGATCCGAATTAAACCTGGAAAGGCAAAATTTAGGATTCTTATTGTAGCATCGTCCGACTAGCCACTGTACTAAACAGTGACGTTAAATGAATTAACAATAATAATACCCGGCAGATGGCTCTATGGTTAATAATTCCTGTTAAATGTTCTTTAAAATCATAACAATGAGATCACCTGCGCCGTAGTGGCTAGTAATTTAGGATATTAATCTTCAAATTTGCAGGATCACACCCGACAGAAGATGTGATTTTTTCAATGATCGCATTCCCAACTTTTCTTATTTATCGATTCAACGTTCAACTTTTCTTCCAAGATTAAAAATTCTTATAAATCAATATTCTCAATGAAATGCAGATTTATCAATTAAACTACTCCTAGATGTTGCAATAATCCGATTAAGTAATACTTGAATGGGGTGAGTTGTGGTTTAGTGGCTAATATAAGAGCCTTTTATTTGAAAGGTCCTGGGTTCAAATCCGGCAGATGGAGAATTTTTTGACGGAGTGAAAAATCCTTGGTCATCTCGGACTTCGGAGGGAACATTAAATAGTGATCCCGAGCCTGTGCGACTCAGAAACTCTTTAAGATCTCTATCCTAATTAATCCTGGATAGTCGAAATTAAATATTCCTATTGTAACATCATCCGATTAGCCATAGGAGCATAAAGTTGACGTAAATGAATAAAAATTACAATAGTAATTAATATAAAAAAATTAATGTCGGAGATGATATGGACAGATGTGAAGGACGTATTTTTATTTAAAATTTTTATGTTAAAAAAAATAATTAAATGTAGTCAAATAGATACAAGTCTGTCTGTAGAGCGAAAATAGTTTAGAGTAGAATGGCAAGCAATTTTTTTATTTCATTTTATTTTTTTTATGTTCATGTCATGATCATTAAGCAGTTCGTACATGTTCCTTGCGTCTCAAACTTTGCATTTACTGAACTTTATTTTCCTCAATGTAAAGTGAAAATAAAAAAAACATCAGCAAGCGCAAGACTTATGCAACGTAAATTAACGTTTGTACAGTGATATGAGAGTTGATTAAATTATATAATTTATTTATCTTATAATTATATACAAAATTAGCGTATAGTATGAAGGAATCCTTTTAGCTGAACTATTATTACAGCTCATTAAAATGTAGAAGAGCATTACCGTTTTACGACTAAAGTTGGCAGCATATGTTATTGGATTGTGTCACCTGAAATGCCCGTTTTAAAGGTAAAGGATTTTTATTTAAAATACGATATGAAAACAAGATAATTTTATTCGAAGTATTTACCTTCTTTTTCTACACATTCTTCATACTACACACATCCCAACGTGACACCAACTTTTTTATTCCCGAACTGAAAAACGCTGAGCTTTGAAGTGAAATAAAATCTGAAAACGCACTTTTCGTTTTTCAGAGTTTCAAGTTGTCTAAATTCCTGAACAGGTGGTAATCTGTTGGAGACAAGTCGGAAGAATATGGTGGGTGCAGAAGAACTTCGTAGCCCAGTTCTTTCAATTTTTGCATGGTATGTTTTGAAACATGGGGTCTTGCTGCCGCTCAGTGAGATCATGAGGCAACCATGTATCGAGCTTTTTTACTTTAAATGTCTGGAAACTGTAGATGCACTTGCATTTAGTTGTGCTGAGAGTCCTTTAACTGTTTGGTAGGGGTTTCCTTCTACTGTATGTTTGAGGACATCGTTGTCTATCACGGACAGTCTTCCTCGTGGCAAGTTTTCCAAGTCGGTATCCCCAGCTGAAAACTTACCAAACCAACGGCGAATGGTCGGTTCATAAACACTCTCTTCCCCAAACGCCTTGCAAATATTTCTAGCAACATCAGCTGCTGAATGGCCGAGTTTAAACTCGTACAAAAATATTACTCTAAAATCGCGTGTTTCCAGTTCATATTTGGAGGTATACTAAAAAGTCGGTAATTGATTGGGAAGCTAATGTTTATAATACAAAGGTAGAAGATTAGTAACTGTTTACTTTAAATATGTAAACATTCGGAAGAAAACAACAGAGACCTGCAAAATCCTTTATGTATTTCAGAAACTATAAAAACGGACATTTCATGCGAAATATATATTGGGTTGTTTCACATGAAATGTCCGTTTTTATAGTTTCTGAAATACATAAAGGATTTTGCAGGTCTCTGTTGTTTTTTTCCGAATGTTTACATATTTAAAGTAAACAGTCACTAATCCTCTACGTTTGTATTATAAACAGTAGCTTCCCAATCAATTACCCACATTTTAGTATACCTCCAAATATGAAACCGAGATTTTCTAGTAATATTTTTGTACGAGTTTAAACTCGGCCATTCAGCAGCTGAGGCCGCTAGAAATATTTTCAAGGCTTTTGGTACCCCGGAAGTGTTAATGAACGAACCATTCGCCGTTGGTTTGCTAAGTTCGATAAATGGGTACCTCATGATCTCACTGAGCGGCAGCAAGACCCCATGTTTCGAAACATACCGTGCAAAAATTGAACTGGGCTACGAAGTTCTTCCGCACCCACCATATTCTCCCGACTTGTCTCCAACAGGTGGTGTTCAGGAATTTAGACAACTTCGTCAAAGGAAAACTTTTTGAAAAAGATGATCAAGTGAAAAGTGCGTTTTCAGATTTTGTTTCGCTTCAAAGCTCAGAGTTTTTCAGTACGGGGATAAAAAAGTTGGTGTCACATTGGGAAAAATATGTAAAAAAAGAAGGTAAAGTCTCTGAAATACATAAAGGATTTTGCAGGTCTCTGTTGTTTTCTTTCGAATTTGAGAGCTTTCGTTTCAATATGCGTAGAATCCGAATAACGTATAAAAAAAAATCCGTTTCTCCAAATTAATAAATATTAAAAATGTTTGCTTTCAATGCCATTGGATAGAGAATTTAATTTTTGACAATATGAAAAAACAACTAGCTGAGATATTGCGTTTTGAAATGATCGGTGGTGATATGATATCATCCTTTGAATTATTGCTTTTCATATTAGTTAACTGCCTATCAACGGCTATATAAACATTTATACCCTAATATTGTTATTTAGAAATTATAAACTATTGTGTAATAATTTGCAGCGTTTTTTTCAATAAGTATGTTTTAAACCGCTGTTTAGTGGGATTTGTACACCTTTTTTTTTTTTTTTTTTTTTTTAATAGGATATCTTACGATTGAGAGAACAAAAGCAGAAAAAGTTGAGTACTGAGGGAAATCGGCCCAACCTTAGGTTGCGATAGCCGGGGTAAAGAGGTATGCGGTCGCCGGCCATACGTAATCGTTCACAACCTTGATTTTGCTGGTTGGAACGATGCCTACTTCTTTCTTCCAATACTCAATCAGCTCCAATGGATCGGGTGTTCCTTCAACTAAACCTAAGTCATTCTCAAATAATCTCTAGGGCATCCTTAGGTATTGTCGCCATAAACTCTCATTTGGTGTAAACCAATCATGTTATTAAATTTGTAACTGGTAGGAGCAAGAAATGGTCTATTTTTTTATGTTCAGTTCCCAAACGAGTCATGAGTGCGTCCAGTGAAAAACTGAATAAAACATTGCATTGCATTTCATATCAAACTCTTTTTTTTTTTTTTTAAGAGCCTATCATAAGTATTTATGTCAATTCAAAATTATTTTATATATTTAATTGATAAATATATATGGGAGCGGCGTGGTCTAGTGGATGGAGTCTGCTGTGCTCCGGGTCCTGGGTTCGAATCCCGGCTGAGTGAGAATATTATTTATTCTGTTAATTCAGTCGGGGGGCCAATCTAAGGTATGGAGACCCTCCTGGGGTAGACCCAGCCTCTGTAAAGTGGGTACCCAAAATAATTGGGGAAAAACCTGGCGGCTGAGAGCGAAGGCCTAATGACCTCATTGCTCTGCCGTTGCCCTAGAAACAGTACGAATCTCTCTCTATATGTACTGAGCCCAAGACCCTTCATGGGTTGTAGTGGTACAGGTTTTAATTGATAAATATTATCTGTTTATAAAATATTTTTCATATAAAATTTAGGTTTTATATCAATTACTATTATAGAAGAGTAATTTAAGTTATGAATATATTAATCGGAACATTCTCTTCTAATTTGTTTATATATTTATTTATCATAACATATCAAATATGATTACTACATTACGTTTCGAGGTTCCTTATGCCTCATCTTCAGATTTTCAAATATTACCTCAGCATCTTGAGATTTGGCTATATCCACTAAACACTTGGCAGCAGGATGCACTATATCCAAATGTTTTAAAATGGTAGCACCATCATTTGATATTGTTGCTTTTCCACTACCATCAACTATGAGTTTGTCCATGCCCCTCGGGCCAAGAGTTGTTCGAATTGCATCTGCGATAATTTGGCAAGCATTTATGTTCGAGACTGACTGAGGCTTTCCTTGGGAACTTTCAGTCCCCTCCTTCAGAAGTATTATCTGTGGTTGCATTTCGTTTGTTAGTATAACCCTACAATTGCCTTCGAGCAGTGTCTGAAGATGAGGCATAAGGTACCTCGAGACGTAATGTAGTAATCATATTTGATATGTTATTATAAATAAATATATAAACAAATTAGAAGAGAATGTTCCGATTTATATATTCATAAATAAAATTTAGTATATTTGCTTATCGGTCCCTTCTCAACATAACGATCGTACGTCGTTAAAATTCGACTTCGGTATGACTCCTTAAATGAATTTCAAGAATTTGGTACTTATGGCTTTGTTCGACACAGACTGAATTATTATTCTCATCATTGGGCACAGCAATATAATAATTTATATTCTACTTTCAATTTCCTGAATCAATAAATTCAGAAAGACCTAGATAGGATCTGTGCCTTGGCCAACCTGTACGAATTAAGGCTAAACGCTGCAAAAACTCAGGCAATTATTATTTGATTCAAACCCTCCTGAAATCTCTTCCATCTTATACCTTACTCATAAATGAACATCCTATCATTTTCAGCTCAAAAAAAAATTAATTCACTTAAATTTAGTTTTAAAAATTTCAGAAACTCACAGAGCATTTCACGATCTTGCTAAATATGAGAGGAAAAACCGTGCCTGATTTAACTTAATAGTAGATTTTTTTATTTAAAATAAAAGCTTAAAAGTTATTTATTTATCAGTCTCTATAGTTAAATGTTGGTTACACGTAGTTAATAATATAGATAAATTTGCTAAACTCGCAGAAATATTAAATACAAGTTCAAAACATACTTTCTTGTTTAAGTGCCATAAATAGATAAATTGTCTTTTGAATATTTACCTTCTTTATGAAGAATAGATAATCAATGTAATTAACCAAGAAAGAAAGATTTTTCTCGGAGGGAGAATAAGGAAATATCGGTAATGTTGTATCAAGAAGGTTGCAGTGACTGTTGCCAAATTGTCGCGCTTCATATATTTTTCCAAAAAGTACTATTATATTATCCACATTATATTCTTTGAAAGTCATTTTAAAAGAGTAATAATTTGAAAAAAATGAGTTGGTAACAAGCTTAAAAATCAACTTCAGATTTTAATAAAAAAATAATCATGTAAATTGATCCAATAATACATAAATGACAGATTTTTGGGTTTCCTGTAAAATTTTATATAGTGCCTTTTGGAAATCAACGTCTCAATTATGCAGATATCAAGCTAAACTGCTTTCTGCGGTAATTTTAAAGTTCTTAGATCTTGGCAACGTTCTGTTCTTATTATTACTATTATTGTATAGAGAAATGATTATTACTTTATTTATGATACGTTAACCCTAACATATTTCCTTAACCTTTCCTAATAACATATGTTCATAAGGTTATAAACTTAATACAACTTCGTGTCATTTGTAAGATTTTTTTTTATTACATATAAACTTTTCTAAAATCTTGCTCTTTCCAACGGTATATTATACCTGTATATTACTACTTATATTTCAGGAATAAATTTTTGATGACTTGGTTACAGTAAATTTATTTTTCCTGTTTAGAGAAAAGCTAGAATGCAATGTATTTTATTGGGTTGCGTCACATGAAATGTCCGTTTTAAAAGTAAAGGATTTTTATTAGAAATGAGATATGAAAACAAGATAATTTTATTCGAAGTATTTACCTTCTTTTTTTACATATTTTTCCCAATGTGACACCAACTTTTTTATCCCCGTACTGAAAAACTCTGAGCTTTGAAGCGAAACAAAATCTGAAAACGCACTTTTCACTTGATCATCTTTTTCAAAAAGTTTTCCTTTGACGAAGTTGTCTAAATTCCTGAACACCACCTGTTGGAGACAAGTCGGGAGAATATGGTGGGTGCGGAAGAACTTCGTAGCCCAGTTCAATTTTTGCACGGTATGTTTCGAAACATGGGGTCTTGCTGCCGCTCAGTGAGATCATGAGGTACCCATGTATCGAACTTGGCAAACCAACGGCGAACGGTTCGTTCATTAACACTTCCGGGGTACCAAACGCCTTGAAAATATTTCTAGCGGCCTCAGCTGCTGAATAGCCGAGTTTAAACTCGTACAAAAATATTACTAGAAAATCGCGGGTTCATATTTGGAGATATACTAAAATGTGGGTAATTGATTGGGAAGCTACTGTTTATAATACAAACGTAGAGGATTAGTGACTGTTTACTTTAAATATGTAAACATTCGGAAGAAAACAACAGAGACCTGCAAAATCCTTTATGTATTTCAGAAACTATAAAAACGGACATTTCATGTGAAACAACCCAATACTTTTATAACTTCAGGAAAAAATGCGCTGAATGATAGTAAAACCTGTATAAAAAAAATCCGTCTAGTGTTTTAGATGGAGTTCGCCGAAATCAAAATCCCATTATCATTATGTGTATATATATATATATATATATATATATATATATATATATATATATATATATATATATATATATAGAGAGAGAGAGAGAGAGAGAGAGAGAGAGGGAGGGAGAGAGAGAGAGAAAGAGATTATTATTATTTTTATTAACCAAAATAATTGGTAAATAATATATTATTAGGAATATGCATGGTACATTGAAAGGAATTGCAATAGAGCGAAACGTAATCGACAAAGGGACGCGACGGATTGTCTGTGTTGAATAGGAAAGCTATTAAAGCTTTCTCCCAACTAATTGTCTGCATTGGCTACAAATCTAACTTGCCATCCAATCACACACTCAACCCTCTCGATCAATAATCTCGCTAAAGCAGACGTAAAACGGAAAATTAATCTCGATATGAGGTCGAGATTATCACTAAATCAAATACACCTTTCCCTTTATAGGTAAGCATAAAATGAAATGACCCAATATACCTTAATTAAAAATATATATACTTTTAATAACTTAGTGTAACAATGATTGCTAGGCATGCTATGTTTTCTATTTTTACTTTTCATAAAAGATTACTTTTATTAAATAAATAAAATTAAAGGTACTTTTATATTTCAGATGACTTACAAAATGGTTGAAACTGGGATTCGAAAATTTCGAATGTGAATACTTCTCCGATTCTGATAAAATTTTTACTTTTTTTTCATATGTAGGAATGATCAGTTTGTGCTTGACATGCCTCACTGATGCCCTGGTGATGGCTAACAAACGTCAGAAAAATTAAAATTGTTGAAACGACTGACTACCGACTTTTTCTACCTATGATAATTTCTACAGTCGACCATGAATCCTCAATATAATTTCAGTTTTTTGGAATGATTTAAATAATGATCTAAATTTTTTACTCTATCTTGTTAAATTAAAAAAAAAAAAAAAGTGTCACAGAACTTTCCCTTACCTTTGTTGTTAAAATCGATTAAAGAATTTTCAAATACAGTTAGAGATAAAAATGAGTGAAACTAATAACGAATTAATTAAATTGAATTTTCTATGGAAACATACGTTTTATTAAAAAATCTATTTTATCATTATCTAAAATAATCAGTTAGTTTTATCGTCTTTTCATCACTCTGCATTATTTTTTACAAGCTTTTGTATAACATAATATTTTTTCTTAAATCTTTAGGTTGGGATCACTTGTAGCTGGGTGGCTAGCGTTACAGCCTCCCATGGTAAAGGTCACGGGTTCAAACCCGCAGGTGGTCCTAGGATTTTTTAATGGGAGTAAAAAATCCTTAGTTACGCCATCCTTCGGAGGGGACGTTAAAAGGTGGTCCCGAGCCTGTGCGATGTCAGGTACTCGTTAAAGATCCCTATCCTAATAAAACCTGGATAGGCAAAATTTAGGACTCCCACTGTAGCATCGTCCGATTAGCCATAGTAGCATAAAGTGACGTTAAATAAATAAACAAACAAACAAATCTTTAGGTTTCCAACAGTATGTTATACATGTATATTACTGTGCTTATGTTCAAAAACAAAAAAATTCATACAGAAATATTTTTGCAGTTTTCTCTTTAAGTTGGATATTGAATTCGTTCAACTTATATATTTACCTGTATTTTTATCAGTGATAACAAGATTATATGGTTATTTTTATAGAATCTACAAAATTAAAGGTACTTTAGAGGAAGAAAATACGAAAATTCGCCATTTAAGCTCTGTCAGACTGTTTCAATCAGAATGAAACCTACATGATATTGAAGCCCACTAAATTTTAGATTGGTGTAGGAAGTTTTGGGAAAATCGTAAAAAGGTACGAAATGTATGGTATAAAGTGGCTCTTCTGGTTAGCAGATTTTGATGAAGTTGCTATAGTCATTGATGTATCTTAAATATGAAATTTTGGTTTGGTATGTTTTTTTATTTCGCGCTGAAGTTACTCCACACAAACAAACACAGACCTTTTTGCGGGACTCAGTTATTTAGATGTAGGGGACCCTAAAACTTGTATTTCCGTAATGATAACTGGAAATTTGATAATTTTCACGATCTCAATACTTTCCCTTACTATATATTTCATATATAGGAACGGAAAGTAAAAAAGAGTAAAAGTAAACAAAAGGAATATTTTCTTTCTAAACGCGAAGTTAATATCGGCAATATAACTTTTACAAGAAAGGTCCTACATTCTTTCCATATTTTTTTGACTTTATATTTCATCTCACATATTTAAATATCGCCTGCGTATTCCTAAATATCCTTTTAAACTAACTTTTAATTGTTACTCAACTACTTTGATAAACGAATTATTTTAATGATACTTTATTAAAATAAATATTGTTGGATAATCTTGATTCGTTTAAACGTTCTCGTCCTGAATTGTGTTCTATAATGGTCTCTGTTTATCAATCGATACTTAGCATTAGCGTCATTTGTATTAAAAATGAAAACCGTATGGTGTGCTGATACTGCACGCGAGTGTTTTCAGCCCCACGAAATGTAATATAATTTTCTTATCATTGTTCTTTATTTAACATAATTTAAGAATAAAAATATTTAAATAAGTTAAAATGGTGCAATGATTCACATATTGGAAGCAAGACTAAGATATAGAAAATATAGAATTTTAATAAATACCTAGACAATTCCATCGGAAATGAGCTATTTGTATTACTTTATTGTCTACCAATTCTGGAAAAAATTAAATAACACTTTTAAAAGAAAATGATTTATAACTATAAAAATTCAGTACTTTGCCGTTATCAGCTTAGATGATGATTTCCTTTATAAATATCACTAATATTCTTCCTTTATTTTTCTGAAAAATGTATCTTTCTTCTTTCTTCATTATGTAACTTTATCATTTATTTGTTTTATTTCTATAGGATTTTTTTTGTTCTTGTATTTATATAGGATTATTTAAAAGCAATATTCTATGTTAATATTCCACTTAATTTAAAAATATTATGCCTTTTCCCTCTCGTGCTACTATCACGCACTTTACTTATCTTTTCTTTCGCCTTGGAGTGGTGCTCGCCAGTCTTGAAGGTGCAATAAGCACAACGATACAGATAGGCATGGATAGGTTAAAAGTCTGTGATAAGTAGACGATAGTGAATTATCACATTATAATAAATACAAAATAATCGTATTTTTTATATAAGTTTATCATTTTTTTTAAATATAAATAATGTTTAGTTTCTAAATTCGAGAAACAAATTCTAATAATATGTATATTACAACTATTTGTTTTATGTGTGTTTATCATTTAGTTTATCTTTATCAAAAAATATATATTTAGTAATATTATTCTACTTTCTTAAAAATAATTTTACCTTCTCTTTACCTCTACAGCTACTATCATGAGAGTGCTTTCACCTACTTTAAGGCCGCGCCACACGGTGATAGAAGAGGTAGGTGAAAATTCGTAAGAGCGAGGTATTTTGGGAGTTCACGAAAGTAGCGGAAGAGGGGGAAGGCATAATTTAAAAAAAAAAAAATTCGGATAACAACATCAAATATTATTTTTTTTAAAAGTTAAAAAAAAACTAAATGATAAAGTTATGTCAAAACAAACAAGTGTAATATTGTATATTACATCATGAAAACACGTTTTTCTAATGTAGAAACTTCATTTTAAGAAATTAAACATTATTTATTATTACAGTTTTAAAAAAAATGAAGTTTTTTAGAAATTGAGGCAATTGAATGTTTATTAAATACGTTGAAAGTATGTGAGAGATAACGCTCAACTCCCTTCTATTGACTATCACCAAATCTCACAACTTTTCACCTACCTGTTCTTTCGTCATGTAAAAAGAGGGCATGTTTGAAGCACCTAATTAAAGTTTGAAAAATGATGAAGTTTTATAGAAAATACATTGGAAGTATGTGAATTATCATACACTATCACCGAATCTCACGAATTTTCACCTACCTGTCTCGCCTTTTCTCAGTCTTGAATTTGGTTCTTGATCTAACCTTGTCAAACTCATTCTGGCATAATCCATATGATTCAATTGCATTAAAAAGTAAAAGTATTAAATATGAGTTAGAAAGTATTAATTATTTTTCTTAATGTGAGTTATAATTTTTATTTAAAGAAAGCAAAGAATAAAAATGCCTCGTATAATATTAATACAAACAAATATTCACTTCTTGGCCTTAGTGATAAACCTGAAAATTACATAACTGTGTTTTTAAAAGTGTTATTTTAAGCTAATGAAATCATGTCATTGTGTAATAATGGTGAATCGAGTAATATATGTGGCGTATACTGTTATTTTTATGAATTCTTCTGGATTTAAGTGATGAATATAAGTGAGTAGCTATTGCATTAGAGAAGTATGAATTCGCTTATTTAGGTTATTGGAAGGTTAGAAAAGC
Source organism: Piezodorus guildinii (assembly GCA_023052935.1). Classification (NCBI taxonomy): domain Eukaryota; kingdom Metazoa; phylum Arthropoda; class Insecta; order Hemiptera; family Pentatomidae; genus Piezodorus; species Piezodorus guildinii. The sequence goes on along the minus strand of CM041296.1, from coordinate 129,458,060 downwards.
GGATAGTATTTTATTAGATAGGAAATAGATTGCCGAGTGATGAATCTCCATTGTCTTTCCGTCCCATCAATCATGGACTCGTTTCCCCTTGATCCGTTTATTACCTTTCGCTACGCCATCGAATTAATTTTTATTACTCTTCAGTTATAATCGATTTACGACCCGTAATCGACGGATTAAAGGCCTTGCAGGAGGGGAAGAGACTTGTTGCTAAGGAAAAGGCTGACAGCTGATAGCGTTATCAGTGGAGCAGCTGTTCGGATGCTGTTTACACGCGATTACCAACTGCGACGCACTCCAACGCCAGATACAGTCTTCGCGCTGTCTCGGCTTGTTTAATGTACTAGAGAGTTTATCGCGTAGTGTAAACAGTGTTCACGATAGTGAGAGCAAGGAAGTTCGAGGTAAGTCTCTAGCATAAGTATCAGATATATCTATTTTGTATTTGTTGGGTGAGGGCTGTAACATTCATCGTTTTTTTAAATCCGAAATTTGACTCTGTCAGTGTTGCTCTGATTGAAAATTTGACATTATATTATGTTGTTATATAACATTTATCGCTAGAACCTATCATTTATATATAGGATTTATAATTTGGAGTTACTTTGTTTTGAGTGAAAAAAAAATCATGTTTTGCTTAACTTTGATAAGTGTCGGGGCTTTATCGAAACGCTAAAAAAAAAAAAAAAAAAGTTGTGTTCGTGTTCCTAGCATTGAAAATATGAAGCTGTATCGGTAGTGATAAACCTTAAAATTGCAAAACCATGTTTTTAGAAGTGTTAATTTAAGCTAATGAAATCATGTCATTGAGTGTTAATCGTGGTTCGTTTGTTTGTTTATTCGTTTAACGTCACTTTTATGCTACTATGGCTAATCGGACGATGCTACGGTAGGAGTCTTAAATTTTGCCTATTCAGGTTTTACTAGGATAGGGATCTTTAATAAGTACCTGAGATAGCACAGGCTAGGGACCACCTTTTAACGTCCCCTCCGAAGGACGGCGTAACTAAGGATTTTTTACTCCGTTAAAACAACCTAGGGCCACCCGCGGGTTCGAACCCGCTACCTTTGACATAGAAAGCTGTTATCCTAGCCACTACACTATGAATGACCCCCTATAATCGTGGTGAATCGAGTAATATATGCGGTGTATATTTTTATTTTTATGAATTCTTCTGGAATCCGTAAATATAACAGTTATTAAAAATAACAGACTCCATAAATTAGTTAATTATTTAGGAACTATAGTGTTTTAAGGAAAAACGTTGACTTATGTAATAATAACAAAATGTACATTGATGATGAATATATTTTGTTTGTGGTGGTTACCTGTAGCTGGGTGGCTAGCATAACAGCATACTATGACCAAGGTTCCGGGTGTAAACCCGCAGGTAGTCCTAGGATTTTTTAATGGCAGTAAAAAATCCTTAGTAATGACATCCTTGAGAGGGGAAGTTAAAAGGTGGTCCCGAGCCTGTGCGATTTCAGGTACTCGTTAATGATCCCTAATTAACTATAAAATTCCTAATTAAACGTGGACAGACAACATTTGGGACTCCCACTGTAGCATCGTCCGATTAGTCTCAGCAGCATAAAGGCAGGTTAAGTAAATAAACAACAATTTTGTTAGTAGATTATTGTTTACTTTATCAATATAAGCAATAGATTATTTATTTTACGTCACTTTATGCTACTGTGGCTAATCGGACGATTGCTACGGTGGGAGTCCTAAATTTTGCCCATCTAGGTTTAAGTAGGATAGGGATCTATAACAAGTACCTGACATCGCACTAGCTCGGGACCACCTTTTTACCTTCCCTCCGGGGGACAGCTTAACTTAAGATTTTTAACTCCCATTAAAAAATCCTGGAGCCACCTACACGTTCTCCCCATCCAGAGAGCATTACTAAAGCCATTTTGTCTTTTAGCCGGGGGTATGTGACTTTCATAGTGTAACGTTTTGAAAAAGTAGTTTATTACACTGTTCTTCCTAAGATATTTTGTAATATTTGCCTAAAACTGAAAGTTGATATTGATTTAACATTTAATTTATGAAATCTAATATTTAATTTATTTAATACTATAATGTCAAGTTTTTTCTTCTTATACTTGTAAAAAAAAGTATTTTCAGTGATATTGACCTAAATAAATTAGTTGATTTATCGTTCCTTATTCACGAGTAAACAGTTAAGTAAAAGTTATAAAAACCGCTAAAAAAAAAAAGCTAGTTAAACGCACAATAAAGTAGTTCATTATACTTGTCCTCTTGGAAAAATATTTTCTGTGAGCTTAATGACGATGAAATTTGATGATTTCTTGTTTCTTGAAAATAAAATGTGTTTTTTCTAAAATTACTCATTTGAGATTACCTGGGAATTACAGTAACTATTTACCAAAATCGACTTACCCGGAAGTAACAATTCATCTTATAAATTTTAAACCTTTTTCTCGAATAGCTTAAATGATTTTGATTGAACTTGCTATGTCGATATTAAATTTAATAATTTTATAACCTCAATTATTTTAATATCAGCTGCATCAATATGGGTAAGACCGGGGATGAAAAAAAAAATTATATGAAAAATTCTAACGATTATGATGAAACTAGTTTATTAATCATTGTATTATTAAAGGGTATTCTATTTAAGATATTTTTTATGGTCATTATAATAGCATGGTAGTGAATAAATGGCCAATTATAAAAATTTTCTCTCGGTTTTATTTGTTTAAAATCATAATACATCAGTCATTGTTGGCTGTAGGGATAGATATATATGAAAGAATAAGGTAATCAACTAAAGGAAAGAATAGTTGAAATATTTTCACACGCTGAAAAAAACATTTCCGGAAATAAGACTAGTTTTATGTATATGTATAAATTACCATTGGATTGCGAAATGATTTAGAATCGTTATGTAAGAAATAATATCGTAGAAATAAATGGAGTTTACATGAAAAAAAAATTATAATACTAATTATGAACATTTTATTTTAAGGAATTAAATAAAATATTTTTTTAAAGATTCACATTTTTGGTAGCATATTAAGCTGATGTGTTCGGTATTACATCATAATATATCTTTTTGAGTAATAACTGATTAAAATTAATCTCTTTGCGTAATTTATCTTTTAAAATTTGTATTATTAATTTTGGGATAAGATCTCTTACAAGTTCGTTGCTCCCACTCATCCAAAATAACTTCCTGGTTTTTCTTCTTTATTTTTTTAATTCTTCTTTTGGAATGTGATGCATTATTTGCTCTGCGGTGGTGAAAAATCTTTTCGCCTTTTACAATTCTACGCTGCACCATCTCCGTGACGGCGACGTAATAACTTGTGTCATATACGGTTATTTTATCTTTAACGACTCTATCCCGTGACGCTTATTCCATTGTGAAACGCTTCGCAGATTATTTCGCTTAGCGGTTCTTACAATTTGATGTTTACGGGATCCGTTTTTTTGATGCAGTTCAGTTCGTTCGGGCGCCAGTTTATGATAAACAGTCATCTTACGCTGACTTAGAGATAAGGATTAAAAAAAAAACTGATTGATTTTACCCGGCTGACAAAAATTAGAATCTTATTATTTTGCAAATATTAATGATTATTTATCCTCTCTGATTAATAAAGTAATTAAATGTGGATCTTTACAAACTGGCATATATTAATATGAAATTTATAGTAAGGGAAAGTATTACGATCGTGAAAATTTTCAAATTTCAGTTTTAGGGAGCGTGGTCTAGTTAGTGGGTAGAAGGCTAGTCTACTGTGCTCCGGGTCATGGGTTCGAATCCCGGCTGTGAAGGAATATTATTTATTTCAGTTATTTCAGCCGGGGGGCGATCCTCGGGTATGGAGGCCCTCCTGGGGCACACCCAGCCTCTATAAAGTGGATACCCAAAAATGGGGAAAAACCTGGCGGCTGAGCGTGATCTTGGCCAAATCACGCCATTGCACGGCCGTTGGCCTAGAAACAGTACAAATCTCTACATGTACTGAGCCCAAAACTCTTCATGGGTTGTAGTGGTACAGGTTTTCTTCGGAAATACTTATTTTAGAGTCTCCTGACTCTAAATAACCAACTCCGAGAGAGGTCATTGTGTTAAGTCCAACACGAAAACCAAAAGTGGTACGAAAGTGAAATTTCTTATTTAAGACAACTATAAGCCAGAAGTGCTACTGTATACCATGTTTTTTTTACTTTTTACGATTTTCTCAAAAACGGCACTTGCGACTTTGATACAAATTCCTATATTGATGTATAATTTAATGGGCTTTAATATGATGTAGGTTTCCTTCTGATTGAAACAGTCTGACAGGACTTATATGTCGATATTTTAAATTTTCTTCCTCTGAAGTATCTTTATTTTTGTAGATTCTATAAAAATAACCATATAATCTGGTTATCATTGATAAAAAACAGGTATATATAAGTTGAACGAAATCCATATCCAACTTAAGGAGGAAACTGTAAACATATTTTTTAATGCAATAATTGGTTTTGAACATAAGCACAGTAATATACATGTATAATATACTTTTGGAAAGCTAAAGATTTTAGAAAAAATATTAACTTATACACAAGCTTCTAGACGATAATGCAGAGTGATGATTATGATCATTCTGATTGAAATCGTCTAGCAGGAATTAAATGCCGATATTTTAAGTTTTCTTTCTCTAAACTAACTTTAATTTTGTACATTCCAAAAGAATATCCATATCATCTTAATGATATTGATAAAGAACGGCTAAATATACAAATTAAACGATTTTTATGACCAACTAAAGCATAAAAGAGAAAAACAATTTTTTTAAATATAATTTTTGCTTTGTTTTTTATAATAATAACAGTAATATAAACGTATAATGTACCCTTGGAAAGAGAAAAATTTTAGAAAAAATATTATCTGGTACTCAAAGCTGTAGGAGGTAATATAAAGTGACGAACAGGAAATAAACTTATTACCGATGAACAATTTAATATAGTTATATTATTTAATCTAAATCATAAGTTTCCAACGAAAATGAATAAACGATTAATTACAATCATCTTAAAATATTTTTAAAATTTAATTATATTTAAAAGTTATTTTACAGAGTTTAACAGTCGAGGTTAGTAAAAGTCGTGTGTTGCTCGCACCAGATTTGTTTTCCTAAACACTTGAATAATAATATAGATGTATAATGTAGCGTTGGAAAGCTTAAGCTTAGCACATTTTAGGGTCCCCTGAGTCTAAATAACAAGTCCCGCAAAAAGGTTGTGTGTGTGTGTGTGTGTGTGTGTATTTGTGTGGTAACTCGTGGGCGAAAACGGTAAGTCCTATGAAACTGAAATTTCATATTTTAGACAAATATACGCCCGAGACGTTACAAAACCTTTTTCATCAAAATGAGCTTACCTGAAAAGCCACTTTATACCATGCATTTTGCACCTTTTTTCGATTTTCTCGAAAACGGTTCCGACGATTTTGATTAAACTCGCTATATCGATGTAAAATTTAATATGCTTAAACGTCATGAGGTTTCATTCTAATTAAAATGGTGTGACAGGGCTTAAATTTTCTACCCCTAAAGTACCATTAATTTTGTAGATTTTATAAAAATAACCATAATATATTGTTAGCATTTACAAATAACAGCTAAATATGTAAGTTGTACGAATTTGAAAAACAACTGTAGGAGAAAACTGAAAAAAATATTTTTTTAATGCATTTTTTTGTTTTTGGACATAAGAACAGTAATATACATGTATGATATACCGTTTGAAAGCTAAAGATTTTAGAAAAAATATTATCTTATACACAAGCTTTTAAAAGTTAATGGAGAGTGATGAAAAGCCGATAATACTAACTGATTATTTTAGATAATAATATAATAGATTTTTTAATAAAACAGATGTTTTTATTGGGTTGATGCAAAATTAATGCAGGTTTTTAGTAGGTATTGTAAATACGCCATATCTTTACTTTAACCATATATATTTAATCAAAATAATTTCCATCTGAATCAATGCACTTTTGCCAACGTTCAACAAGCTTTCTTATTCCACCAGAAAAAAAATCCGAATCCCTGGACTCAATGAAATCACGAAAAGAATTTTCAATGTCGTCCTGGTTTTGAAAATTTTTCTCCCTCAAAAAGTTGTCCAGATGCCTGAAAAAGTGGAAGTCTGTAGGAGAGAGGTCAGGTGAATAAGGCGGATGTTAGAGAACTTCGTAGCCCAACTCGTGCAGTCGTCGAAGCGTTGGTTGTGCAACGTGTGGCCTGGCGTTATCGTGGAGCAGGATCGGCCCCTTCCGATTCATCAATGCTGGGCAAAGACGTTGCAATTTTTGAGTTCCGAGTTCCGCCGCCATTTCTCGTGTGGTTTTGGTTGGGTCTTCTTCCACTTTTGACCTCAGCTGGTCGTTGTCCAGAGCAAGATGACGGCCCCGACCTTCCTTGTCTTAGAGGTCGAAATCTCCTCTGCGAAACTTCTGGAACCAACGCTGCACCGTGCACTCATTAATAGCCCCCTGACCCCACACTTCATTAATATTACGAGCCGTTTGCGCAGCGCTGCGCCCTAATTTAAATTCGTAAAAATAAATTTGACGAAAATCGCACTTTGACATTTTCGATTCAAGACCTTTGAACACACTGAACAAAACGATTTTACTAAACAAATTCATGGTGAAAGAGAGGGTATTATATAAGGTTTGTTTTGGTATAATAATAATCAATGTTAGGATTAGCTTTGTTTACACAATTGGAATTAAGATATTGCAATAGAGGAAACCTGCATTAATTTTGCATCAACCCAATATATAAATTCGATTTAATTAAATCTTTAATAGTTTCACTATATTTTTATCTGTTACTGTATTTGAAAATTCTTTCATTGATTTTAAAAATGGAGGTAAGTAAAAGTCGTGTGTTGCCGCACCAGATTTTTTTTTTCAAATTTAACTTTATTTAATAGTTCTTAAATTGGTTTTAACAACCGAGGTTAGTAAATGTCGTGTGTTGTGCGCACCAGATTGTTTTTTGGGGGAGGGAGTATATTGCTTTGGAGGAAGAGCTCCTGTCTTCTAATTCCTACGAACGGACATTGCTCTTATCAATGTAAATAACAATTATTTGACATATTCCTCAATTGACATTCTTATATCTTATAAATTGCATTATCTAAGAATTTTTATTTTTTTTTATCTTTAAATTGTTTATTCACATCTGTCAATGATTGTTGACAATCAGCGAATTTGATGAAGGAATGATATTTGGCGTGGTAGGCATGATGGAGAGAAGATGCCCAGCGTGCTTCCTATTACGGATTTAGCTCAGAAGTTCCCTCATCCAGCTTCTTTTCAGTCTTTTGCGAGTATCGTCCGGCATGTTACTAGTGGCCATGCTTCGTATTAGTGTGAAATTATCTAAGAATGTAAATATGTAATATGCGTAATGTTTATGTATAGATTAGGACTTGTCTTTAGTAAGATATGTCGGGGCGCGTCTTGGTTCGTTGTTTGTCTTTTAAGTCTGTTTTGATATTTCAGGCACGAACGGTCGGCGATCCCAACGTTAAAAATAAAAAGAAGAAATAATCGAATTTGCGCCGCTGGCCTCGAAATAACAAATCGAGGAATAACAATATCCGCCTGTTCCTAGTTTCTTTGTTATCCTCTCCTGTATCCGAAGGCAGGACCATAATAACATCTCGTATGTTATGAATTTAGTTTATTTAACTTACTGTGAAATAATGCGAATGTATTTGAGAAGGTCAAGAACTTTTACTTCGTCAAAACAATTAGCAATATGAAACATAGTGTATGAAAACAACAGTTGATTCTGCACTTGAGTTGGTCAGACAATTAATTTCTTTCTATTTATTTAACACGAGGAAGTTTTATGTATGATTATATTATATTATATTCAATTAGACATACTATACTTCTATTCACTTCATTTTACTAATTTTTTTTTAGTTTTTTTTTACATATTTTTTCGACATTTCGGCGTCTTTTCCCAATTTTCAAGAGTGTTATTTTTTTTTTATTTATTTTTTTTTTGTCATTCTGATTTATGATTTTTTATAAGGGAGTTACGAAACGAATATGTCATTTCAAAAAACTTTTATTCTGTTCTTATTCCTATCTTTCAAATAAGATTGAATCATTATAAATCATACCTAAGAATAAAAAAAAACAAACTGGTGCGGGCAACACACGACTTTCACTTACCTCCGTTTTAAAATCGATTAAAGAATTTCAAATACAGTTAGAGATAAAGATGAGTAAAACTATTAAAGAATTAATCAAATTAAATTTCTATAGAAACATGTCTTTTATTAAAAAATCAATTATACATGTATTATCATCTTAAATAATCAGTTAGTTTTATCGGCTTTTCATCACTCTTTATTAACTTTTACAAGCTTGTGTATTAGATAATATTTGTTTAATGCAATCTTTAGCTTTCCAACGGTATATTATACATGTATATTATTGTTCTTATGTTGAAAAACTGAAAATTGCATTAAAAAAATTTTATTTCAGTTTTTTTCCTTTAGTTGAATATCGAATTCATTCAATTTATATATTTAGCCGTCCTTCATCAATGTCATTAGGATGATATGGTTAATATTTTGGAATGTACAAAATTAGAGGTACTTTAGAGGAAGAAAATTTAAAATATCGGCATTTAAGCCCTATCAGACTATTTCAATTAGAATGAAACCTACATGAAATTAAAGCCCATTGAATTTTACATCGATATAGCGTGTTTAATCAAAATCATCAGAACCGTTTTTGAGAAAGGTTTTTTTTGTCTTTTATTGGTTTTCTTTTTTTTTTTTTTATCCCTGGCACTACTTTTAAGATTCATAATAAAAATGATATTCTATAATACAATAAATCATTACTAGGATTCTTGCTTAAAAGCTAGAAAAAAAAATGTTATGACATATTTAATTGTAACCCGCTGGTAATTAGTATTACATCTCTAATCTATTATCCTTATCTTAATGTTTTTTTAAGTACTCAGGGTGTTGATTCCAATAAGAATCTCAGATATCCCATGATAGATTGGCCATAATTAATTTTGAGGATTAATCCATGGTGATCTGTGATTTTTTGCAAATCTTTACTGCGGCAATAGTCCTAGAAAAAAACGCGGAATATGGAAAGATAGTTTTTTAGATATATTTTAATTCGATATTTAGATTATATGTAGATATCTTGACTGGTTATTTGTTTTTCTTGTTAATTACGAAGGTTCGCTATTGAAAAAAATAAACAAACAATTGGTATTCTGAGAGTTTTTTTAGTTACTTATTCGCCGATAACTGGATAATAACTCATTTATGAACGTATTATTTTTTTACTTGATAGGCTGAGGGAAGGTTTTTTTTTTTTTTTTCATATTTTATACCATTCCATGATGTATTTTAACGATATCTTGCGTTAGTAATAAATATTTTTCCCCTTCCTGTTACATACATAACAGGAGACTGCAAACGATATTTTTCTCACTGAATAAACGACACAAAAAAAAGTCGGATACCGCATTAAATTATAAATCAAATCTGATAAAACACTCGGACAGAGAGAGAGAGAGAGAGAGAGAGAGAGAGAGAGAGAGAGAGAGAGAGAGAGAGAGAGAGAGAGAGAGAGAGAGAGAGAGAGAGAGAGAGAGAGAGAGAGAGAGAGAGAGGTATGAGCTATTAATCGAGCACTAATTCCCAGACACTTTGTGGGAGTTCCAGATCTGGTTTAAAGGCCAAGAACCTTCTCCGGACCGGTTTTGGTCCAGGAAGTGCAAGTCTTTGTCAAGTTCTCCTCGCAACTTCTCTTAATATAGGTTAGGGTTTAAAGGATAAAATGAAAGAGTACATGTACAATTTATTATCATCCTCTTTCCAACAGTGTTTCCTTTTGTTGCTCTTGCTTGTAAATCTTAGTATTGTTTGTAATTCTCTCCTTTCTTCTCTGATAGAAACCAGTGACGGATACAGGAAGGTGAGAGGAACAGTGAAGTTTACTCCCTTAAAATGACCACTGAGATTAAAATAACAAGACAAAGTCTTATTAAAATAACCCCAAGCATTTTAAGGATCTTCTTCTTCTGTTGGCTCGTAAAACCGTTTAGGCTCTTGGACACATGGTATAAATTCATACGATACCACAATCCGACTCTAGATGACAATCCTAGTATGAGATTATCACTTCCTAAGCCTAGTTTTGTGTTTTTCTTCTTCTTCTTCTTTGCCTTCCTCCCATGTGCCTTAACTAGCGTGGAGGGACCTCGATCCAACGTTGCCAGCTTCACAATTTCTGCAGAGCTGTTTAAGTTCCTGCAATCTTTTCCCTCCGATCTTCTGGATATATCCACCATATAAAATCTTAGGCCTTCCGCGCGACCTCTTTCCAGTGGGTCGAGCTTCCAACACTTTTCTGGGTTCGCGGTCCTCATTCATCCGACAAACATGGCCGAACCATTTTAGCTGTCGCTTCTCGAGGATGGTTTTCAGCGCAGGAATTTTTAGCTCCAATCTAATTCCTTAATTTCTTACGCGGTCTCTTCTCGTTTTTCCTGCGACCCTACGTAAACACCTCATTTCAGCTGCAGTAATTCGTCTTATTTGCTTGTCCAGCATTACCCAGCTCTCGCTCCCGTAGGTAAGAGTGGGGAGGAAAAGTAGATTTGTAAATGTGGAGCTTCGTCTCTACCCCCCATCTCGATGGCCAACAATACTATTGCATATACTGTAATAGATTTGATTTGCTTTAGAAATCCTGTTTGCAATTTCAATTTTGTGTTTTTAAAAATATAAATGCTGAAGTTAAAGCCCCCCACAGCACCGAGTCTCGAACTCGTCGTAATTGTTTGGTTCTCAAGTTATTTGGTCCGTCCTCTGTGATGTTAAGCAACGCGCGCTAACCCGCTTAGCTACCCCGGTTTTATGATTAGCCACCAGTTAACTGACGGGTCTCACATACCCGGGAGAGGTTGTGAATGGTTCCCCTTTTAAATATATGCTTGGAAAAATCTTCCTGGGACTAGGATTCGAACAAATAAATGAGTTATTTCGTCATAAACATGGAATTTGGCGTGGTAGACTAGCGCGCTACCGTCTAAAACCTGTGAAAAATTGCGCTCTCACAAGCGGGATCTAGCACCTTTTTTTGTAACTAGGTGCTCCAAGCTTGCCTCTTTTTTAAATTAAGGTCGCGCTAAAAGAAAGGGTAGGTGAAGGTTTAAACAAGTAGCGGGAGAGGAGGAAGGTATATTTTTAACAAATAAATTCGGATAATAACATTAAATATTAGTTTTTTTTAAATCCTATGATATCGTTAATTATAGTTTTGGCAACGTTATATCAAAAGAAACAATTGTAACAAGGACATCGTGAAAACAGGTTTTTAATGTCGCAAATCCAATTAAAAAAATAAATAAAAGTAAAACTTAAACATTATATATAATAAATGTTTTAAAAATAAAGAACTAAGTTAAGTAAGTAAGGACTAAATTTGCTAAATTTTATTCCTTTTATAAGGAAAATCTAGATGTTTAAGAGTAAATTAAGGTATAAAAATGTTTGGCAACTTGCCTCATAAACGTTTGTAGCAGAATAGCTGTTTTTGAAAATTTATATGATATGTCCTAATTCATAAAAATTTATTTTAATTTTCCTTAGAAATATGGATTTTTTTTTCCGCACTAAATATCAGCATTCATTTTCTTTTATTTACAGTACCAATTTATTTTTACACTGATTACAGATTGTGATTTATATTTAAAACAAAATATCTGGTTTTAGAGATTTTATAGAAATTAAAAACAAAAAAGTTCACTTGTTTGTTATGGAATACACTTAAGATATAAAATCATAAAAGAGCTAAATGCTCTATGTCTCTAATCTACCAACTTTCCGACAATCCTAAAAGACCTTTAGTTCCTCTAGAAAACTGCATAAATAGATAAAATTATCATTCTGAATTTGATTTAATGTATTTCTCAGCTTTCCGTATAAAGAAATCTCTCTTCGTTCTATAATCCGGGTACGTTCCTTTTTTTACGTTGATGATTGGGGTAAAAGAGCATATAGTCAGCTATTAGCCCACGAATTGACTTCAGTGTAATTTTTGTCATTTGTATTTATTTATTTAATTTTAAGTTTTTAATTTTTTTTTTACAATTTAGCTATAATGTTTAGATAATTAAAATTTTTTGAATCTTGAGGGTTTTTAAATTTACCTCTTCTGTCCTACGCGCCTAAAATAGATTATCGATTTCTCAACCTCGCTTGTTTGACTACAATACGGAGAGTTGACTTCTGTTTCAATTTAAAATCTGTCCAAAACACGAATCATTTGTTATTTATTTAAATTAGTATTCAAAACAAGGGATTAAATAAAAATTATATTATTCTGTTTTAGATTCTCTTAACAATAAATTAAATGAAATAGGAAGATATTGGGATCTTGAACATTTTTGAATAGGTATTTTCAACATTACATCATTTTTAGTTGCAAATAATTCAGTTTCGCATAATTATCTTGTGATTTTACTTTAAAAACGAAAATTCGTAAGATTGTGTAATAACATTTTTAAGAATCTTAGATTACAGATTTTCGCCAAAATAAATTACCAGGAGTGTAATTTCGAACAATAGCTTTTACGATTACTCTAATTATATCAATATATGGTTGAATGGTCTTTAATATCAGGTAGGTTTTATCCTTCCAAAAATAGTCTTACAGAGTTTTAATAACGAATTTACAATAAATGTCTTTAAAGTAACATTAATTTCATTTAATCGAAGATTTTAACCGTCTCTTATTTCAGTATATAGTTTAATATATTTAAAGAATTTACAGTCAACCTTTAAGAAAAATATTTTTTTAAACTTATTTCGGAAATTATCGTAAAATAATATAGATATATTTATAGAAAACTCAAGATAAGTCTATGACTGTTAATGTAATTTGCATGACGTGCGAATCACTGTTTTTAGTGGTTAGTAAAGTATGACTTGTCATTACATCATTCAAGATTTTCATATATATACATTTATACAATTATCAACAAATTATATATGCATTTTTTATATATTATTTTTTTGTATCTTTAAGCACATTAAACGTGAGCATGGTCTAGTGGATAAATTACTATTAACTTAGTGGATAAGTTCTTGGTGTTCCGGATTCGAATCCCGGCTGTGGTAGAATAACTATGCATTCTGTAATTTTAACCCTAGGAGGGCCTACCAAGCTACTGTAAAGGGTGTACCTGAAAATTCGAGGAAAACTGGCTTCTAAGCTTGATATTTACTTTATGACTTATTGGCCTAGAAACCTTACGAATATCTAAATATCCAGTTCTTATTATCGAGTAGGTTAAATCATTATGGAAATGTGTCTCACAGGGATTAAATGCCGAATTTCATAATTTCTTCTACTGTAGTCCTTATATATATATTTTTTTATTTTATGTGAAGTGATTCATTGCAAGTCTTAAAAACTGAGATTCAATGTTTCTATTTTTCGAATGTTTGTCTTTTTTAAATTTACTTAAGTCCTAAGTACGTTACTTTGGTATCGGGTGAACGTAACATAAAGTGACTTTCCATGTTTAATTTTTAACTTCCGCTTCTTACACCATCTGAGAGAATTAGATTTGCAAGTTTAGAAAAAAAAACACACACAACAAAATTCAGGTCGGATTTATTTTCCTGATATAATCTAAATAATCTAGATGTATGATATATAGTTGGAAGACTACTATAATTTATTTGACGTGTGCACATAATTTTTACTTTCACTTACTATATATAGTAAGGAAAGTATTGCAATCGTGAAAATTTTCGAATTCCAGTTTTCAACGGAAATACACTTTTTAGGGTCCCCTGAGTCCAAATAACCAAGTCCCGCAAAAAGGTCTGTGTGTGTGTGTGTGTGTGTGTGTGTGTGTGTGTGTGTGTGTGTGTGTGTGTGTCTGTGTGTGTGTGTGTGTGTGTGTGTGTGTGTGGTAACTCCCGGGCGGAAACGGTAAGTCCTATGAAACTGAAATTTCATATTTAAGACAACTATCCGCCCGAGACGTGACAAAACTTTTTTCATCACAATGAGCTTACCAGAAGAGGCACTTTATATCATGCATTTTGCACCTTTTTTCGATTTTCTCGAAAACGGTTCCGACGATTTTGATTAAACTCGCTATATCGATGTAAAATTTAATGTGCTTTAATATCATGTAGATTTTATTTGGATAAAAATGGTCTGACAGGGCTTTAATGCCGATATTTTAAATTGTCTTCCCCTAAAGTACCTTTAATTTTCTAGATTCAATAATAATAACTAGATTATCTTGTTAACGCTGATGAAAAACAGGTAAATATATAAATTGAATAAATTCGATACCCAACTAAAGGAGAAAACAGAAAAAAATATTTTTTAATGCAATTTTTCGTTTTTGAACATAAGAGCAGTAATATACATGTATGACGTACCGTTGGAAAGCTAAAGATTTTAGAAAAAATTTCACAAGATTTTCCATTCACAAGATTTTAAAAGTTGATAGAGAGTGATGAAATGAACATAAAACTAACTGATTATTTTAGATAATAATATAATAGATTTTTTAATGAAACACATGTTTTTATAGAAATTTAATTTAATTAATTCCTTAGTAGTTTCACGTATTTTTATCTTTAACTGTATTTGAAAATTCTTACATTGATTTTTAAAATGGAGGTAAGTGAAAGTCGTGTGTTGCCCGCACCAGATTTTTTTTAGTATGTTTTAAATGTATGACTTGTCAATATCTCATTTGGGATAATCGAAAACTATGTCCGTCTCTTCAAGCTCATTAATACGAAATCCCTTAGAAGTTAATGCAAAGTTAACGATTTCGTGATAAGGCTAAGACAGCTGTAATTAGAAAGATAAATTAACTCAGTAAAATATTCACCACACCTACTCCTCCACAAGGGAACCATTTCCTCGTAGGTTGAAATAATTAATCCTGTTATTTTAGGAACTCCAAGCCAATGCTTTCATTCGTCAAGGCTTCCGGAAGAAATAAATTTAACTTATTTCTCTTACTTATATGTATATATTGATAAATGTTAAATGGATAGGTTAAATATATAAATTTATCATTTAATTTCCATTAGCTGTTTAAAAAAAATTTTTAACAAAATTTAATTATATATTACTTTTTTAACTAAGACTGCACTACTTTTTTTTCGACCCAAGTAAGCTAATTATAGAAAGAAATGTTATCTATTCCTAGACTCTTAGTGGATGTAATTCTATTGTTTCCTTGAACAACTATGAGAAAGTCTCTCAAATAGAATTTTGAATCAAAACTACATGAATGGAGGAAAAAATAAATATTTGTTTTAATTTTAATAATCAAGTGAAGCTGTTAAATATCATTATTATTTTTTTTTATATTATTGCTGTACATTTTATAAAACATTTACCTGTTAAAATATTTTCTATTTTCTTATATTCGTTTAAAATCATTTACTCTGTTATGCTATCAATATATATTTATCTCAACAGTTTAAAAAATATACAGAAATACCAAATAAAAAAATATAAAAATGAATTTAATTATTTAGGAAGTATTTATGAAGGATAATTGTCAAAATCATGCATTCTATCGAAAAAAATTATAACGTTCCTGGAAAGTAACCATGATGATTATAATAATAACCATAATTAACAAAAGTGCAATTTCTGAGTGTCTACTTAAAATTACGGTTTTTTAATTGTCTAATTGTTTAAAAAAATGGAAAAACTTTATATACAGAACATTTTATTTGTTTTATATTCTACATTTATTTGCGTCACGTTTTTCGTGTTATTACTAGCCATTGTGTGATATACTACCTAATGATCAAAATGTACATTTTCAATTTAAATGTTAAGTATTAATAAATATTAAGCTTACAACCTTTTTTTTTAAATTTTATTTTTTATACCATATTTCTATTTTTTAACATCCTATTGGAAATTGTGTTTTTCAAGAATAATAAAAACAATATCATTAAAACGTTATTGATAAGAGCTACATTTTGAAAATATTTATACCGCTGTTTCAATTGGTTCTTCGATAAGGTATTTTTACTTATGTTAGAGTTAAATTTCCTTTTAAACAGTTTTATTTGACATGTCGAGTTCTTCAGTGTCAACAAAAAATGTATAAACAATTAAGTTGAAGAAACTAAAAACCAATATAAACTATTGTAGTTAATAATGTGCTCTTTACTTGCTCTATAAATTAAAATTATAGAATTATCTTATGTTCATTTAAAAGAAAATGTTTTTAAAAACTATCTACGAAATGAAACATTCTTATTCACTTAAATATAATTAATAGAATAATCCTGGAGAAAAATGTTTGGAAATAAATAAAAGTTAAAGCCACTTTGATGGCGCTAAGTCAAAATAAAAACTAGATGGCAGTGGCTTGAGGTGAGGAGTGGGGGGAGTAATGAGACTACTGGAGCCAAATTAGAGTCAGTTCGGTTCTCGATTAAAATGTTATAATGTTTGTTAATGATTGTTGTGTAGTTTAATATGTCTATTGAAATGTTTTGGAATAAGAAAAGTATGTTATCGTTCGAGGTAATGTTATCTATATTGATATTAACGTTATACATTAAGTTATGTGAAGTATTGTCTTGTGTAATAGGTACTCCTTGTTTTTATAAAATGGAAAGTGAACGGCTTGCGCCATTACTTCATTAGATCTCACTGTTGTTCGTACCAACCATATTTGTTCTTATTAACATTGTCTAACATTTTAGTTTAGTTTATGTTTAATGTAGTAAATTTGATTAATTACCATATAATTAGTTGTTTAAAGTAAAAAATAAATAGTGGATGTAATTTATTCCTTCCAGTAAAAAATAAATAGTTTAATGTTATACGTTTGGTCTTTAAACAAACATATTTAATTTTATCTTATTATTCGACTTTTAAAAGAATGTAAACTCGAAGTAAATATAATTCTCTTTGTAAACACATGAAATAATTTTGTTTTGACTGAAACAAAATATTATTTTTTAAATTTTTTGTAATTCAAAACATCTTATAAAGATGTTTATTGAATGTCATACAGTTTATTGACTTTAAGTGATTAAAATGAAAAACACTTAGGTAAATTTGGTTTTAATAGACCGAAAATGTCTTGCTCTTTTTTACGTTCCTGCTTTTGTTACTTTTATGCGCATGTTCGAACTTTGAATGATCACGGATCTTGGATTTGCGTTCCAACTTTGCTCATTACTTTAGTTTTTTTTTCTTTAATTTATACACTTTAGAAGTTGTGTTGGAACAAATCTCAATGGAATAAATGTAACAGGAATGGGTCGGTATATGTATGTATACAGTTATAATTTTTTTTTTTTTTATGATGTTAATTATTATTACTTTTATCACTAAAGATAACTTTGAAGGTTTTATTTATTGCTATCTTGAAGACTTGATAGTAGTTACCTATCTTTGCCCAACTTATCGCAACTTATTATCATTCAAAGATTAAAAATAATGAAGGAGAAAGTTTTTTTTCCCTGTTATAAGGAGGAGGGAGTTTATTTATTATTGACATTTAATTTAAATAATGAAATATTTACGTGAGATTTATTTTAAGTCCAGCGCGTAAGGTAGAAGCTCTATGAAACTAAAATTTCACATTTAAAATAACTATAAGCCCGAGATGTTACAGAAACTTTTTCTTTAAAATCAGCTAACCAGACGAGCCACTTTATACTATGCATTTTGCACCTTTTTCCGATTTTCTCAAAAAAGTAAACTCGCTATATTGATGTAAAATGTAATGGCCTTTAATATCATTTAGGTTTAATTCTGATTGGAATAGTATGATAGGGCTTAAATGCCGAATGTTTTCGTCCAAACAACTTTTAATTTTGTATATTCTATGAAAATAACCATATCATCTTGTTGCCATTGATAAAAAAAAAAGATTAATATATACGTTGAACAAATTCGATATCCAACTAAAGGAGAAAACTGAAAAAATATTTTTTTAATAGATTTTTTTATTTTGGACATAAGAACAGTAATGTACAGTTGAAAAACTAAAGATTTTAGGAAAAATATTATCTAATACACAAGCTTGTAAAAGTTAATAAGAGCGATGAAAGCTGATAAGACTTACTTATTATTTAGATGACGATATAATCGATTTCTTTAAAAACGCATGTTTCTATAGAAATTCATTTAATTAATTCTTTAATAGTTTCTCTTATTTTTATCTCTATCTGTATTTGAAAATTCTTTATTAGATTTTAAAAACGGAGGTAAGTGAAAGTCGTGTGTTGTCCACCAGATTTTTTTTCTACGTATTCCGTAATCTTTCCTAAATTAAAACCGTAGATAAGATAAATTGTGGGTAATGCTTTTAATATGGAGCAATTTTTAGTCAGCTTCGCAGCTAAGAATATGTCTTAGGAAAATCCCTCCAACTGCGGTACTTGTGTAAATATAAAA
Source organism: Piezodorus guildinii (assembly GCA_023052935.1). Classification (NCBI taxonomy): domain Eukaryota; kingdom Metazoa; phylum Arthropoda; class Insecta; order Hemiptera; family Pentatomidae; genus Piezodorus; species Piezodorus guildinii. Next base: position 129,439,557 of record CM041296.1, on the reverse strand, counting down.
TTAAAACAAAAACTGACAATACGATAAGGATTTGGTTTACATTTTTGACCCATACGACCTAAATTGTGAAGAAAGTGGTTTAAAAGACGATGTTTTCAAGTTTGAATTTTTTATAGGCAGTGGGATAATAACTAAGCTATATAAGGAAAATAATCTAAGCTGGGACTTTTTATCTTTAATAAACATTTATCTCGGTTTTTTTTGTGTTTTTTTCTAGAAATTTTTTAACCAGGTATTGTGTTGTAGTGACCAAAAATGCAAATGCGGATTTTCTTTGAATCCATTTAGGAATGGTGAAATGCTAACTTTTAGTAGTTTTTTTTTTGTTGGTTTATTATTTATTACCCAGTAAAATGTTAAGTAAAAAAATACGAAAATTGGAACGAAAAACATTATATAATTTTTACGGAAGCGAGTGTTTGTTTTCTGCATTATCTAAATATTTTTTATTTTATGTTGATAAGGATGTTTCGTGTTATCAGTTACTAAAAAACATCACCCATATTCTGTGTCGAGTTGAATTCGTATTTCCGTAATTATTTTTCTCAAGTGTTGCATAAATTTGGTATTATAGTTTCATAAGCTGATAAATTAATTCTATACATTGTATAATTCGATTGTTTATTTGTATTCTTTAATGCTTAGCAAATAAAAATAAAAGATATTTTATTTAAGGATTAGGATAAAAGGTGTCGTTAAAGATTGTTTTTACTTCCATACGCGTCTTTATTATGTAACCATTGCCCCTAATTAATTATTTAGCCATTTCGTGGTTTCGAACTCGTGGCCAGGACAACAGTATAATTTACTATACCACACTTCCCTTATATACCATATAAAGCATATGGATATGCTGCTAATTCATCAAAATAAATAGAATTTTTTTTTATTGATTTAGGATTTTTCTTTTTTTTTCCTCATAAAATATTAATTTAATTAAATTCATAAATATTATTAAATTAATAAAATATGTTATTTCCGTTTCGTTTTTCTAAAAAGATTTATAGAAATAAGGAAAAACATATTTATTTGGGATTTGGCCAAAATGTCTTCTTAAATTGAACTCCATTTTCGTAAAGGACCTCTATTCTTATAGAACGGAAATAACACCAGCTTTCTATTTTTTTTTCCTGCAGTGAAAACATTTTAACAGTATCCTGTTGTGATTTTTTGTAGTATTTCACAACACTGTAATTTATTTTTATATAAGGATAAACTAAAATTTATTCTTGGTGTTGTATTTTTGTACTTAGTTATATGATTGATACTATTTGAGATACGGTATTATATGTAGAATGTTAAGTTAAAAAAAAATAGTATATTAAGACTTGATAATATCTTTTTCCGGAGATTCATTAATTTTCCTCCTTCAAAAAATATAACGCTCGGGCAGTTTTCTAATTACGAACTTGTTTTTTGTTTATTTATTTACTTCGATAAAAAATTCTATGGTCAACTGCTTGAACTGTTTGAACCTGTGATCTTGGGCATAGAAGGCTGTTATGCTAGCCACCATGCTACGGGTAACCCCTAAACTTTAGGTTTATTTAATAGTTATTAGATTTTAATAGCCGAGGTAAGTTAAAGTCGTGTGTCACCCGCACCAGATTTTTTTAATATAACTAATCTGTAGAACATAGATGGACCTATATCTATGGTCTATTGTTTTTCCCAGTCAGGAGAAAACGAAATCCGTCTAGGTTCGTTTGCTGGACTATTTTTGTTAAAACTTAAATTTATACAGAATTTCAATGGCCTGCTTTACATAGTCTTGGGTTAATGCTCCTTTTGGCTGATGCAATCGTTTCATTAGAACTGACAGCCGTAACGGGACTTGTTAGTCGTACTTAGATAACTCCTGGAACCAAAGAACTTCGTTTCCAATTTAAGTTGTTCCGTTCCACGCTATACTTTGTAACGTAACATGGTATTTTTTTTCTTAAAAAAAAATCTAAGATACATTTTATGTTTTTTTGACATATCAATTGACATATAACATAATCGTTGTTAGTCTTTTCTACTTAAATTATCGATGCTTGCGTGTAAAAAATTATTGGGTTGTGTCACAGGAAATGTCCGTTTTCAAGGTAAAGGATTTTTATTAAAAATACGATATGAAAACAAGATAATTTTATTAGAAGTATTTACATTCTTTTTCTACACATTTTTCCTAACGTAACACCAACTTTTTTATCCCCGAACTGAAAAACTCTGAGCTTTGAAGTGAAACAAAATCTGAAAACGCACTTTTCACTTGATCATCATTTTCAATAAGTTTTCCTTTGACGAAGTTTCTAAATTCCTGAACAGGTGGTAATCTGTTGGAGACAAGTCGGGAGAATATGGTGGTTGCGGAAGAACTTCGTAGCCCAGTTCTTTCAATTTTTGCACGGTATGTTTTGAAACATGGGGTCTTGCTGCCGGTCAGTTAACCCTGTATCGAGCTTTTTTACTTTCCCAATACACTTTAAATGTCTGGAAACGGTAGATGCACTTGCATTTAGTTGTGGTGAGAGTCCTTTAACTGTTTGATAGGGGTTTCCTTCTACTGCATGTTTGAGGACATCGTTGTCTATTACAGACGGAGGTCTTCCTCGGGGCAAGTTTTCAAAGTCAGTATCCCCAGCTGAAAACTTAGCAAACCAACGGCGAATGGTCCGTTCATTAACACTCCCCTCTCCAAACGCCTTGCAGATATTTCTAGCGGCCTAAGCTGCTGAATGGCCGAGTTTAAACTCGTACGAAAATATTACTCGAAACTCGCGTGTTTCCATGTTCATAGTTTATAATACAAAGATAGAGGATTAGTAACTGTTTATTTTAAATATGTAAACATTCGGAAGAAAACAACAGAGACCTGTAAAATCTTTTATGTATATCAGAAACTATAAAAACGGACATTTCATGTGAAACAACCCAATACTTAGTAAAAAGCATAATTTTTTTCCGAGTTATATCAGATATGTCAGTTGTAGCCATGTTTTGCACATGTTTTTATATGTGTCCGTTTAGTTTATGGTGAAATAATTTGTAAGTAAATGGCATGTGATTTATTGTTATTAGAATACGTATATCGGGAAAATGAAGGGTAACATTGGAAACATATGGTGGATAGTTCGTTGCTAGTTTTAAGAATCAGTTCAAGTATTCATACTTTCGAATGTATGTCTTTTTAGTCTTGTACCTGTCCTAAGTACGTTTCTGTGGTATCGAGTGGCTCGTCTATGTCTACTAGAAGACAGGTTCCATGGCGAAGAGTAAACGTAACATGAAGTAAATTTCCATGATTAATTTTTAACTTCCGTTTCTTACACCATATGAGAGAATTAGATCCACAAGTTTACAATTAAGGATATTACCAAGTAATATTGAGGAATATTAGAAAAATAACTTATTTTTGTCATGATGGAACTTTGTATCAAAGAAGTAAAATTTGAAAGCATTGAACGGTCGAAACAGTTAGACCTTGTAATACTGCAAGCGATTCACTTAGAGGGTAGCGGGTTACCTTGCAGAAAACTGACAACAGCAACATTAATACGTACAGGCGACGTTATTATGAAGAGGGTTGTGATTTGTCGGTAGAGATAAACGGAAATATCTTCCCTTTTTTAAAAACAAATATATCGGTTAAAATAACAAAACATCTAGTCAAGTGGTTCCCAAAATGTCCGCGGACCTTTGGAGGGTCCGCAGATAATGGATCAGGGGGTCCGCGATGGGTCTCTGGAAAATAATTTAAAATAAACATGTCCTAAAATATTTTTGAAGCCTTTGTTTTTAATAGTAATAACACCCCCTAAACAGACAAAATCAACGTTTTATGCGGTAATGTTGCCAGTGATCACTGACTAGTGACTGATTCCGCACATTCACATCCTTAAACTTGGTAATTTTCTGACATTTCGAGCTCAAAGGACAGATGTATCTTCTCATAAGATAATTAGCAATATTTGATTACTTTATGAGTATTTTAATGAGAACCTATCTTGTATGAGTGTTATTAATTTTATGTCCATTTTATGCTACTATGGCTAATGGAACGATGGAAGTCTTAAATTTGGCCTGTTCTAGTTAAATTAGGGTTGGGATCTTTTATATTCAACCAGCTCGTACCGCCATTAGCATAACCAACAATTTTTTAATCCTTTTGAAAAATATTAGGGAGAGGCGTGGTCTAGTAGATAGAGCACTAGTCTACTGTTCTCCGGGTCCTGGGTGTGAATCCTAGCTGTGGCAAAATATTATATATTCTGTTAATTTAGCCGGTTGGCGACCTAAGTTAAAGTTTAAAATGGGTGCTCTAAATTGGATAAAACCTGGTGGTTGTGTATGATCTCGACCCAGTCACCTCATTGCACTGCCGTTGGCCTAGAAACAGTTCGAATCTATATGTAATGAGCCCAAGACCCTTTCATGGGTTGTAGAAGTACAGGGTTTTGTTTTTCTTTAAGGCTAACTGTCGGGTTCAGCATTAAATTTTAGTTATTTAATATTTCGTAAACGAAGTAAACTCCAAGAGCCCGGATCTTTTTTCTTCATTTCCAATTTACCTACTGGGCCATTCAATATTTAGGCATACAGTGTAGCCCTTTAAAACTCTTAATATATTTAAGATTTAGAGGTCCTTGCAATTGAAATGATTGGATGAAGAGATCGGCGAATTGTTTTTTTTTTTTTGTTTTTCTTTGGAAACTACCTCTATAGGCGATTTTTTTATTGTTTATTTCAAAGGTATTTTTATTCAAGTGGTCTACTAAAATAATTATGTCGTTGTGTGCTGTAAAAGTTGCTTTAGGTACACAGCGAAACTTTTACAAAACAATATTGGAGTATTTTACAAGTTCTACTTCAAGGTCACCTGTAGTGTAATTAAAATAGCTGTCTTCTATACCCACGATCACGGGTTCAGACCCGGCTGATGCTTCCAGGAATTTTTGGTTATTCCGTTGGTCCTGAGCTTGTGCAGTTTTTGGTCCTCTTTAAAGACCCCTATATTGTACTAATTAAACTCGTATAGGCAAAATTTAGGATTCCCTCTGCAGCATCGTCCGATTAGCCACAATAGCATAAAGTATCGTTAAATAAATAAACAAACAAGCAAAGTTATACTTGCATTTATGAATTACGTGGAATCATTTCTAATTGTTTCTCACTTTCCATTTTGATTTAATTATTATTTGAACAACGTATTTAAATTTGGACATTAATAAATATAAATGTCTATGTAGAAACATAATAGGATCAGAATCTGTATAATAAGCAGATTGCTTACTTGGTTGTCCAAATCCCCAACCCATCTGTTTTTGTGAGTATCGTGACCCTCGATTAGTGGTAGGACACTGGAATACTAATATCTCAGTTAAATCCGGCTTTCCTAGACTTTGATATCAGATGGTTATTTTTAACATAAAGAAAAACGCGAAAAATTATATAAAAAAAAAGAAAAAATTGAAATTTTACATGTAAATTCGCCGATAACTTAGTTCTTTTTATAGAACTTAGTTATAGAAAAATGGCGCCCTCACTTAGCTTCCGCTGGCTTTCACCAGTGATGCGGCTGAGAGGGTGGCGCTGGGATCCTTTGGACTCTGCTTGTCCTTCCACGAGTGGGGGGACAAGCCCCGCCCGGGGTTCCCGAGCTGATTGTAAATATTGTACATAGGTATGAATGTGACAAGGTTTTTTTATTTATTTGTTTACTTCATCTATTTGTATTTATTTTGTCTACTTAATTTTGTTATTGTATACGTTTATTTATTTTGATTTTATTTTATGTAATTTGACTTTCCTTTTTTTATATTGTAAATATTGTATGAATGAGATCCTATAGCACTATTATTATTGTCTATTATGACAAATTGTAATATATATGAATTAAAAAAAAAAAAAAAGTTATAGAAAAACATGGATAGAGTTTTAGAATCAGTAAAGCGCGATAAACTAAAAAAACAAAAAACAAAATTTAAAAAAAAATTAAAATGCAGCCTATGTACACATTCGTAACTCCGTTATTTTCGATGATAGATAAAAAAAAAATTATTAGTGTTTTTTTAATACAAAAAAAAAAACGCGAATAATTATAAAAAAGAGAAAAGAAAAAATTGAAATTGTACCTATCGTAACGCCTATAACTCAGTTATTTTTGAAGATAAAGAAAAATATGTAGAGAGTTTTAGATTCAGTAAAGCGTGATAAAAAGAAAAAAAAAATTCTATATATTCTTTTTTTTTTTTTTTTTTTTCAATAATAATATTGCTTTATTGGGAAATAATACAATCTGCCACTATCTTGGGCAATAAGTATTAGAGCTAAAAGAAGTCATTCATACCATATGTACACAGTAAAACAAACAAAACAGACATAACAATATAAAAAAATAATAATAATAATAAAAATAAATAAAATAAAATAAAAAATAAAAGGTAATAATAATAATGCATAAATAAATAATAAAAATTAAAAAAAAAAAAAAAAAAAATATATATATATATATAAAATAACATAAGATGAAATAAGATAAGGAAATTTAACTAACAAATGAAAATAAAAATAAAATATAAAGTAAATAAAATCTTGGCCACATTCATACCTATATACATTACTATATATTCTAGCCACAAATTATAATAGATGTAATTCTATCATTATTCGGTTATTTTTGAAGATAGAGAAAAATCGAAATAATTAGCAGCTACAAACAGTTATACCCTAATATAGTTATTAGGAAATAATAAACCGTTTTGTAATAATTTGCAGCGTTTTAATTTTTTTTAATACTACATTATTCTCAATATAAAATCTAGGCAAAATCTGACTTGATGCCCTATTTTTAAACACATTTTCTATTACTACATCAACATGTTTGTCATTCAAACTGACTTATGGTAATCCTCTTTCCATATTCTTGAGCGCACTTGATTACTTGGGAGAGTCATCTTGTCCACTTATAACCCCCAGACAAATTACTTTTTCCGTGTCAGTTCTCATGATCCGCTGAAAACTCCGCGACGTCCTAAGTGGAGTTGAAATTGAATTTCGTTCCAGATGCGCTCTTAGTGACCCCAATCGAGACCGAATTTCGTTCAGGCGGTAAACACACAACTCGTCAGACTTTTGGCTTCGAGTCTTGCTAGTAATTTAATTTTGATGGCACTTTTTTTCTTTTTTTTTTTTGCTCCCGTATTTTCTGAAACTGTAATGGATTTGGTGTTTTATATTTCGTTATGATAACATGAAAACCTGCCTAAGAAATATTCCTCAGCTGTTAAATGTTATGGAATCATGCATACCCTTTAGTTACGTGTCCTAATTTATTATTGATACTAATTTAATGCGGTATTTGATCTGATGTTGTTATGTATTAATAGTGCTTGAGATGGCAAACTGGTGTCCTACGAGTTCTCTGGTCTTGATGATCTGATGGGAAATGAAAATTAGACAATTGGAGAGGAAGTGAATGTCTCAGAAAAGGACGGAATGAGGATCGAATTATAATAGAGATGTTCCCTCGCAGTTTTTTTTTTTTTTTAATTAGAGATTTGGCAGATGTACGTCTCATCGTTCTGATTATGACCTGTCGGAACGGGAAAAAAACCGGTACGGGCAACACACGAATTTCACTTACATCCATTTTTAAAATCAATGAAAGAATTTTCAAAAACAGTTAGAGATAAAAATACGTGAAAATATTAAAGAATTCATTAAATTGAATTTATATAGAAACATATGTTTTATTAAAAATCTATTATATTATTATCTAAAATAATCAGATAGTTTTATCGGCTTTTTATCACTCTCTATTAACTTTTAAAAGCATGTGTATGAGATAGTATTTTTTCTAAAATCTTTAACTCTCCAACAGTATATCATACATGTATATTACTGTTCTCATGTTCAAAAACGAAAAATTGCATTAAAAAAATATTTTTTCTGTTTTCTCCCTTAGTTGGGTATCGAATTAATTCAATTTTTATATTTACGTGTTTTTTATCAGTGCTAACAAGATAATATAGTTATTTTTATAGAATCAACTAAATTAAAGGTACTTTAGAGAAACAAAATTTAAAATATCGGCAGTCAAGCCCTGTCAGACCATTTTTATCAGAATATCTTCATGAAATTAAAGGCTATTAAATTTTACATCGATATAGCGAGTTTAATCAAAATCGTCGGAACCGTTTTCGAGAAAATCGAAAAAAGGTACAAAATGCATGGTATAAAGTGGCTCTTCTGGTAAGCTCATTTTGATGAAAAAGTTTTGTCACGTCTCGGGCGTATATTTTTTTTAAATATGAAATTTCAGTTACATAGGACTTACCGTTTCCGCCCGGGAGTTACCACACACACACACACACACACACACACAGACAGTATTTGGAAAAATAACATATTTTTTCGATTAATTTGGCCACACTCTTAAACATTTTCAACCTATTGTTGTCTCCTCCCAAACGAAAATCCTGCCCCTTGCAATTCTATATTTTATTATATCATAACTTATCCGTCTTCTTTCATATTTACTTCTGTGCAAGGTAATAAATTAATATGGACCTTCTTAAGTCTTACAAATTGCATTGAATTGTAGTTGCTCCTGATTAAATTTAGTAGAATATTAATTTTGAAAATCAGAAATTACTTCTATGCTCATAGTTAGTACTTCTCATATAATTATATGAGTGGAAAGTGAAGAGGTTCAGTGTTACAACCAAAAATGAGCGCCATCACCAAACAGCTGAATACTATTTTTTTTTTAAATAGCTAAAAATAGAGTATCCAGTATCGCTTAAAATGTATTTATGCTGTAAATAACGATAAGCCTTAAGAATCTATTAAAGAGAAGGATTTAAGTCCATCTTAAGCTGTCAATAATATTGGATCGGTATTGAACTTAGTCAATATATTGTTCGTCAGCAGAATATATCGTAAAAATGTATTATGTATAAAGCGTTCAATAATATTAACCGTGTAAGGATAGAGGGGTTGTATTAATATCTAATATAAAAATTGAACAATATCCCGTCTTAATAAGTGAGACAATAAACATATTCCTTAATATTATTTAGTATTTTTTTCGTTCCTACATATCTGAGATCATAAATCAAGAAATAGGTCATTTATTCCTACACATTTTCTAATTGCTGAATGAGGATTGCGCATGGACAGAAAACTAGATGCATTTACAAACTTTGCATCACGACAGACGGATCGAATATGCTTAAAAAGTAACCAAGATCGTTCTGAGAAGTGAACTTGGAAAACGAATCCATAAATGGATAGTTTTTTTACAATGCAATATTTCCAAAAGCTAATCGTCCAATTTCATCGGCCCAAATCCAAAATTCACCACCGCTCTCGCCGTTCCAATCTCTATATCCAGTCCCATAAAACTTTCTGCATTTGACAAATCCTTTACTAACAGTCCTTTATAGGATTCTATCTCACCCTTATTCTACGTTTAAATCCCGGCTCTTTCTCCGATTTCTATCTCGCCCAAAACTTAATTTTCTTCTCCTCTATCGGAATAAATGTTTATAAACATTGTTTGTATATTTTGTTCAATTTGTAAATTTTCATTCATAACTAAAGGACCATAGGTTTCTCCATTGTTTATCTGATTGTGGTTATTATTATTTCTTTCTCTTTTTTAGAGAATCCATGTTTTTTCTTTAACAACCGTCCTTTAACATAGTTTATCGATTCAATTTCATCTGCCTTCGTCCTTTCTCTATACTTAATCCTCTTTAGATCTATCCATTGTTACGGAATCCCTTTAAAATTGTCATACAATAACATACATAAGGGCCATTTGCTGTTTTGAACGTGCGACCTTAAGCATGGAGAGCTGTTATGGCTAGCCACTACTCCACAGGTGAACATCTATGCATTCTAAAAGGTGTTAAGGACTAATATGTCCAAGGTCACGGTTCAAACCCATCAGATTCAAACACCTTGTTGAATGCATTGAGGGTCACCTGTGGAGTAGTGGCTAGCATAACATTCTTCTATCCACTAGATAGCGAGTTCATACCTGTTAGATGGCCCTATATTTGCTTTTAGGGAGTAATAATCCATGGTTATTTCGTCCTTTAAAAGAGGCTGTTCTGTTAGCCACTACTCCACAGGTGACCCTGTATGCATTCAGCAAGGTGTTAAAGATTAATCTGCCCAAGGTCACGGGTTCAAACCCGGTAGATTCAAACACCTTGTTGAATGCATTGAGGGTCACCTGTGGAGTAGTGGCTAGCATTACAACCTTCTATGCTTAAGGTCGCAAGTCCAAAACCAGCAGATCGCCCTAAATTTGTGCGCCACAGGTGACTTAAAAGATTTAAAAAGTGGAACTCGTAAAAGATCCCTATCTTAAGTAAACCTGGATAGGCAAAACTTAAGACGCCCGCTGCACCGTCGGATTAAGCACAGTAACATAAAGTGACATTAAATAGATAAAAAACAACAAGATTTAATCAAAATGTTATGTTCTTGGTAGCAAAACCTCATTAAATTGACTGCATAAAATGGGTACAAGAAATTATGAAATTGACTAAAAAAATTATGAATTTGATTGAAAAAATTATGAATTTGACTAAAAAAAATTATGAATTTGACTGAAAAAATTATGAATTTGACTGAAAAAATGATGAATTCGATTGAAAAAATTATAAATTTGACTGAAAAAATCATGAATTTGACTGAAAAAAGCTATAACTAATAAACACATTAGTAAGAAACTCCGCCGTCTATTTCAAATACAAAATCGTCTTACAGTTTTCCTTATAATAAATCGATTCGTTTGCAGATTCCTGCCAAGGCGTCCATCTTTCGCTTTTGTAGCAAATACAGCAATATTAAACTCTTCAGTATGCTCACTAAAGTTAGGAATTAGGTTTTTTTCCAACACCTTTATCTGTGGTATATGTTTTTGAGCGAAAAAGAAAAACGTATTGCGCGCATTCCGATAGATGTCTCGAGATCAAAGACTCATGTTGGAACAATCCTATTATTCTTGTTCCTTTCCTCCATCCTATCATTCTTTTGTGACACAAGAAAAAAAAAGCTCGAAACTGAAAAGTGTGGCTTCCTACAAAATAGTTCACTGTTAAATTGATGAGCTCTATTCGTTCCTTAACAGGAATTTGGGTCTTTCCATTCTTCACTAAGAGCCTAATTTTTGCCGAGGCCGATAGTTCACAGAATGCATCCTTCTCAACATGAAGTGAATACATGTTATCTTTAAAAAAAAAAAAAAAGCGATTGTGTACCTCTCCAAACCATGAAGGGTCTAAGGATGAATGCATATAGATTCATACTGTTTCTAGGCCTACAACCTTGCGAGGAGGTGACTCGGCCGACTCTCACTTGAGGACATTCCATTTTTGAGGACCCACTTTAAAGAGGCTGGGTGTGCCTCCGAAGGGTTTTCATATAGTTGAAATAACGGTATAAAGAATATTTTGTCACTGGTGGGATTCGAACCAAGGACCCGGAGAACAGTAGACTAATGCTCTTTCCACTAGTCAACACTGCTACCTCCATCATTACCATGTAATGTTTCTTACTTCTTTTTTTTGTTACCCCTACCTCCTTTTTGAAAGCTAGACGGAGGTTTCTCGGGCCAGGAAGTGTAGGCGGGGATAAATGCTAAAATAAAAACCACCCGCGCCGAGACGCGAACTCGTAATTATTGGTTTCAACTTTCGGTTCGTTCAAAGCAACGCGCGCTAACCCATTCGGCCACCCCGCCTCCTTGTAATGCTTTTAACTAAAACATATACAACATCTTGGGTTCAGTACATAAGAGATTCGTACAGTTTCTTGGTCTTACAATCGTGTAAGGAGCTGATGATTGAGACGGGCTCACTAATATTCGCCTGTTTTTTTCGGCTACCCACTTTTCGAGGCTGGGTATGCTCCAGCAGGGTCTTTCTACCTCAGTGGTCATCCCACAGCCATAACAGAATAAATATTTATTCTGCCGTATCCATGGTTCGAGCTTGGGACCCAAAGGACAGTAGAAAAGTGTATCTCCTTTAGCACTCTTAGAAAATAAACTATTGTTCAAATTTATATGTTAAACATGCTTGAAATTTGCTCTAATCCACAGTTAATGGCTACCTACATCTGATATTTAAGTATATTTATTTATCGTAGGCACTCTTTACTGATTTTAGTTTATTATGTTGATCAATTTCTCAGTATCCCTAAATTTAAATCCTCAGTCCACTCTCTTGAAACTTGAACCCACCATTCCGACCTTAACATCCCCCCTCCCCCCCCATAGAACTAAATCTTTTGATCACTCATTTTATATCCGTTCTGCAACCTTCCGGAATTGCCTACCTACTCATATTCGCCATGCTTCTTCCCTTCTCTCATTAAAATCCCACCTTTTCCAACATCTTTTGGCATTCCAAATAGATGCACAACAAATGTCAATATGTAGCTGACTTGTCTTAATATCAATGAAATTTACAATTATCTATTTTACCCAAACCCTAGTGCTGTGGGATAATTTTTTTTTTTTTTTTTGTTATAATTCCCTCAATCCTAGTAGCCTTTAGGATAGTTCTTTCCTTTTTTATTTTGTTTGTTTATTACCCATATATAAGTCTTAGATTGTGTTAATTTTTTTTTCTTCTTTGCACATTTGTAAATAAAAATTAATTTTAATGTTTTCTTGGCCAGACCTAAATATTAATATATACTGTTCATTTTTGTTATTCTTATGGGACATAGTCCCAAAATAAGGTTTTTTTAAATTATTATTATTATTAATAGCAGTCCATTGAAACCCACATTACCAGATATTATGCTCGTACAATTAATTATATTTTTTTTAAAGTACAATTACCTAATATTATTACAGCCTATTGCTCCCCTTAGCTATTTCCAGTCACGAATTTCATTGCTAAACACATGCTAGCACGCATCGCATGCCACACACCGAGACAGGCTTGATGAACAGTAAGCGCTACTATCTATAAAAGAACAGGTCGTTGCACTCTCTTTCGTTTATCAAACCAAATCAACACAATCATTTGTCAAAGCTAAAGGGGAAAAAAGTGGGCCGATTTCGATTCCCGTGCATGCTATCTATTTGAACGAGGTAACCACCGTAATTAGGGTATATCATAATGCGCCTAATTTGAAATGAAATTCGCCCGAAATTATTCCACGAATTATATAGTTGTTTGAGGCATTATTTTATTTTTAAAATTCTACATAATTATTTATAATGGATGACATTTATTAAAACATTCTACAGCTTCTATAAGGCCACAATTTGTATTGGTAAGAGAACATTTTTTGTTTTGTACAACATACACAAATATTTGTTTATCCTTCTCTATCCCTAAGGTTCATAGGTTAAATTTACCTGAATAATGTATTTTAAAATTTTAAATGTGAAATATATTACAGTTTTGTAAAATTATATTTTTTTAATGCTGTACAATAAAGGCTTATATGCATACGATTATTAGTCGGGAATAAATACGATAAAGATTTTTTTTAATTTTTTTTTAAACATATTGATATTTACAACTACAAAATACATCAAGTAAATGTGATGGACATATGGTAAACTGACTTAAAATACATGTAGAGACTCCACTTATTGGCAGCACTCTAAATATATTCTAAACTAGAAGGTCTCGGAGCCATCTTCTTTTCAGACGCTTCGGAGGATTATCAGGAATTGGGAAAGAAGCCAGAATGGAAACCAGTGGATTAGAGTGGGAATGGAGTTTTCATGGAATGAATGATACCTGGTGCTGGCTAAATTAGTAACATATGGAACATTAAGGTCTTAATGGATAAGTTTATTCGTGACAAAATATGCAGCATTGAGGATTTTACGAAGGATTTTGTATTGTAAAGATTGGATACGAGAGGAATTCGATGGCTTAGTAGACCCCCATAGCTCTACTCCGTAAGTCCAGATAGGTCATGTAGATGAGTCTTTTGTAGTTAAGTGGAAGGTTAGAGCGTCTGTCTAGTAAGTGTTGAAGTAAACGAAAGCGGCGAGCAGTTTTTCGTCGTTTCAGTCTAGTGTGGGGATTATAAAGAATTTATTTTAACAAAGACATAAAACCGTCAATACTTTATTTAGTGGAGACTATGGGATTCACTAACATGGCTGGTAACAGAAAGAAAGATTCTGAGCATAATATACCTTAAAAAGTGGGGAAACAATATTGATTAAAGAAGAACGATGAATTTTATGAACATATTGGAAATCTTGAATCATCAATGAGGAAAAGGAGATTAAAGTTTTTCGGGGATATGAAAAAAATGAATAAGAATAGATTTAACCAAAAAATATACAATAAAGTTACGGGGTTGAAAAATTGTTATTAAAAAGAAAGATTACAATGATAGGGACCGATTCGACAAAATAGTAAAATATATAATAAAGGGGAGAAGAAAGAAGTCTGTTGCCTACAAAAATGAGTGGCCTATTTTTAGGTGTACTTATCTTGAAACGTGAAACCTCCGATGTTTTAAGAGGGTAGATTTTTTTATTTTTTTTTTTTTTTTGATTATTGAAACTAACAGATTTATATTTTAATTGAGACGATAAATTTCCTGGCATGCTGCATTAACATTTATTTATTTTTTACAAAAGTTATTTAAAAACATTTTGGTTTATCGTAAATTAAGGTTATAAAGGTTTAGACATACTTCAGAAGTTTTATCCACTGTAGATAGACATAGAAGAATTGAGTTTGCAAACGGACTGAAATATAAACGGTAAATAAATAATCTACAGGAAAAATTTATTTTTAATGATGTTTGTACATTTAGACGTTGTTAGCTTCTTCATTTAAACCAATATATCTCCTAAACTATAAATTCTAGCGACAAAAGTTATTTAACAAAAATATTTACCATTTATTTTCTCTGAGGAAACTGTAGTCACACCAACAGAGCTAGAGCGACACGCGCAAAAAGTGTTAATTTTTTAAACATTAATTTTTATGGATTTAACATAATTTATAACTATATCGAGGCAACACAAACAAGTGAATAAGCTATGTAAATGTAAAACATGATGAAGTCTTGTAAAGAAATTACTCATTGTTAGCACTCCAATAAAAAGAATCTGGTGCGGGCAACACACGACTTTCACTTACCGCCGTTGTTAAAGTCGATTAAAGAATTCTCAAAACAGTTAGAGATAAAAATGAGTGTAACTAATAGAGAATTAATTAAATTGAATTTCTATAGAAACATGTGTTTTATTAAAAATCTATTATATTGTCATCTGAAATAATGATTAGTTACTTTTATCGGTTTTTCGTCACTCTTTACTAACTCTTACAAGCTTGTGTATGAGATAATATTTTTTCTAAACTCTTTAGCTTCCCAACGGTATATTATACATCTATATTACGGTTGTTATATTTAAGTGGAGTTAATAGTGCCCCTGAGTCATGAAACTCATGCCTCCAGAAGTCTTAACGACTGAACTCTATATTACGGTTCTTATGTTCAAAATCGCGGCTTCTATCTAAAAACTTAAAGGTTAGAATTTATAAAAGTATTATTCTTCCGACGGTTCTTTACGGATGTGAAACGTGGCCGCTTACTTTGAAGGATGAACAACGGCTTAAGGTTTTCGAAAATAAGGTACTGCATAAAATATTTGGTCCGAAGAGAGATGAGGCCACTGGGGAGTTTAAAAAGTTGCACAACGCGGAATGGCGGATTTTGGACCCTGTGAATATAATTGAGTTGATAGCATCGCGGAGACTCAAATGGGCGCGTGAAGAAGTTGGGCTCGGTGAGGAACGGATTCCGAGAAAGTTGGTATTCGCTGAACCGACTGGTAGGCATCCGAAAGGTAGGCCGAAGCGTCGATAGGATTGCATTAAGGCTGATCTCGGGGGCTTGGGCTTGACCGGTGAACATTGGAAGAGTCTATACAGGCGAAGTTTAGTGGTATCGGCATCCAACCTTCGGGTTCGGTAACCCTATTATTATTATTATTATGTTCAAAAACGAAAAATTGCATTTAAAAAATATTTTTGCAGTTTTCTCCTTTAGTTAGAGATCAAAATCGTTCAACTTATACATTTACCTGTTTTTTTTATCGTTGATAACAAGATTATATTGTTATTTTTTTTTTAGTATCTACAAAATTAAAGGTAGTTTAGAATAAGAAAATTTAAAATACCGGCAATTAATTCCCGTCTGACTATTTCAATTAGAATAAAACCTACATCATATTAAAGCCTATAAAATTTTACATCGATATATTGAGTTTAATCAAAATCGTTGCAGCCGTTTTTGAAAAAATCGTAAAAAGGTTCAAAATGCACGGTATGAAGTGGCTCTTCTGGTTAGCTGATTTTGATTAAAAAACGTTTCAGTAGCGTCTCGGGCGTATAGTTGTCTTTCAGTTTCATAGGACTTTTCGTTTTCGCCTAGGAGTTACCACACACACACAGACATTTTTGCGGGACTTGGTTATTTGGACTTAAGGGATCCTAAAACGTGTATTTCCGTTGAAAACTGGAATTGGAAAATTTTCACGATCGCAATACTTTCCATTACTATATATAGTAAGTGAAAGTAATAGTCAACAAGAATAATTTATTTCCAATCATGTTTGAACATTACTCATTGCGAATAATAGATTTTTATTGCATAAATTTTACATAAAATATTAAGAAAATTGAAATATAATAATTAACGTCATAATTCACAATTTCATTATATACTAATTGTCTTTTGTGTAGTGTCCCTTATTAAAAGTAATGATATTAATAAAGATATTGATAATGATGTAATAAATTGGGTCAATCATTTATCCTTTGTTATTGGTGGTTTACATATATTCTTTTACACAGAACCAACATTTTAATTACATCGTTCATCTTTTTGTATTAATTAATCAGTTACAGAAATTTAATTAATTTCCATTTTAAATAAATAAAAAAACATCTTATAAGTATAAATATTCTTGAAATGCCATAGAAATAAATGTTAGAAACTTATTGAATTTCTGGCTCGTTTTTCATACTTAAAAGATACCTGGGATGTTTGGTTTTGCTGGTATATGCTTTTATATATTATAGTTATTAATGAATCTTAACATATACGATCAATAATGTATTTCATGTTTCGCATTTCTCTCTGTGGAAGTGAAGTCACTTATCAACTGAAAGAGGACGTCTGTCAATTGCTAATGGCATTGAAAACCAATCGCTGTGTAAAAGGTTTCGAATTGTAAATTACACAAATGCAATTTAGAAGTGAAAGTCTACATTGTGTTTGTACCATAAAATAATATAATAGGTACATGTGTACGTTATTCTGGTATTGACGTCGATTAAGATTCATTAGAAAGGAGAGGAAAAATGTCCAAATATGAATTTCCAATGTACGAGTTATTTCCAATAAACGATTATTTACTTACCTTCGTTCTTATTAAAATCAAATCAAGAACTTTTATTTGAAATTAGTTTTGAAAATACGTTAAAGGATTTAATTGAGCTTCGATGAAAACGTGTGTTGCAGATTAAAAAATCTTAGCAAAAGAAATTATTACTTACAATAATCACTATTAAGTGTTTTCCCATTTCGTCTTAATGCATTAAGGTTTACAGCTTTGTGTATAATATTACATTTTTTTTTTAATTATTGAGCTTTCCAACGGTATATTGTATATCTTTTGTACAATTCTTTTATTAGAGGAAAAAAAAATTACCTAAAAAATATAACTTTGCTCTTTTCTCCTAAAGTTGGTTATCAATTCTATCAACTTGTATATTTAACCTAAATAATAATAAATAATAGGTTTATATCGATGCTAATAAGATGTTTAGTTTTTTCGAATATACAAAATAAGGTAATACAGAGCAAGAAACTTTAAATGTCGTGTAGAACTGAAACGGACCATTTTATTCAGAATAAAACCTACATAATTTTAATGCCTGTTAAATTTCACTTCGATTTGGCGAGTTTTATCGAAATGGTTTGAACTGTTTTTGAGAAAATCGTGAAAAGGTACAAAATGCACAATATTAAGCGGCTCTTCTGATCCTTCGATTGCTGCAACATCTCAAGCGTATAGTTGGCCTAAATATAGAATTCCAGTTTCGTAGGACCATTTTATGGAACTTCGTCATTTGGACTTTTTTTATTATTATTATCTGGAAATGAGGCTGCTGACAGAGCTGCAGGGACAACACAAACAGTGAATGAGAACGCCAAGGTACCCATGATAGATCTCCTAAGACTCTTAAAGACAGAAGAAATAAGAGAATGACAAGATAGGTATGACTAGGAGTCACTATCAAAAGGGAGATACTATGCGGTACAACCAACTGTGAGCTCTGCTGCATGGTTTGCTCGGAATCAGCAACTTTAACGACTAAGTATAGTACAAAGCGTAAGACTGCGACTAACCACGGGTGTACAGATATCTTGCTCTTATGAGAAAAAAAAATGTAGGAAATGTGAAGTTCGTGATGGTTTGATGACCTATTTGCCATTAATAGATACAATTATCTAATATTCCTCTGTATAATTAAAAAGATCTGACGTAGGCATATTTTCCCATCTACGTTACGGTCACAGTGTTCCGACGTATTCATTCCAAAATGTACAATATATGTATGAATTACAATCTGCTCACTCACTGCATCTTTGTGTAGCCTTGCACATTCTCCTCCCAGCTGATCTTTCTTTATACCGACTATTTTACGTAACTCTCCGTTCTGGGAAACTAAAAAGCTTTTGCTGTTCATTCTACAGCTTTAGTAAACACGTTTCTAAGACAAGGAAAAAATATGCCTGCAAGCTGCAAGTATAATAGATTTCTTCTTTTCCACAAATCGCAAAGAAAAAAGTTACAACATAAAACACTAAATACCAACTGGCTTTGAAGTATTTAGCTCAATCATAAAAAAAAATTATAAACTATTTATTTTTTTAATGAATCAATTTTGTTTGAATAACTTGCATTAAATATGTATGTTTTTTTTTCTAATACTATAAATAACTACATTTCTATCTAATTTACTACTTATTATTTTATACTAATAAAGTTTTTTTTTTTGTTTTTTGTAGGTAAGCAGACATTTGTGATGTTTTCCAGAATTCAATATTATGTAAGGTATAAGATCATATATTTTATTCAAATTATATTCATACAATTTATAAGTTTTTTATCTTTCATAGTGTTTGTATGTTGGATTTATGAAATAAGGGGTATAAATTCTGCTTCATTTGTTGTTTTGCAAGTTGTTATATCGAATATTTCAGTCTTAAAAACTTTTCTAGTATAGTATAGGTTTAACTCAGTTTAAAAAATCGAACAGAGAATTAAAAACACTGCAAATTATTACACAATGGTTTATTATTTCCAAATAACTATATTAATGTATAACTGTTTATATAGTTGTTAAAAGGTAATTAGCTAAATTGAAAAGCAATAAATAATCCAAAGGAAAATGATATATCACCGCTGTTGATTTCAGAACACATTATCTCTGCTAGTTCTAAACTAATTTAAATGATCCTTTTTTTTTTCATTCCGTAGGAAATTTAATTCTCTATGACATAGTGCTAAGGACGAAAAAATAATTATTTATTACTAAAAACGGATTTTTTAAAATACTTTATTATTGTTTTAAGTATCTTAAAACGAAAACCTTCACATTTAGAGGGGTTGGAGGTAATGTTTTTTAAATTGTTTAGTCGATTACAAAGCCCAATTACTCGTAGTGAATTATAAATAATCACATTACTGATTGAAATGATAACAATAATAATTTAAATTACTACTAGTAACGTATCACTAGCTAACTTAATGTTTACGGTTATTATTTTTATTCCTTTGTAATATAAAAGAACTCATCATTTTATGCAATAATAATTTCCGTTGAATGGTCGTTAAACTTTTAAATATTAGCAAATATGAAGGATAGTTAACACTTTTAAGAGCTAAAAATGTAACCTATACCTCAAAGAACCGCGTAACAAAAACTCTTTAATCCTGGATAAACAAGGTCTTGACTCACCCAAACCACAAAGACCTTCGCATTTCATTACTATTATTATTATTATTATTATAGTATTATAGTACCATTGATATATATATATATATATATATATATATATATATATATATATATATATATATATATATATATATATATATATATATATATATATAAATGAATACAAATACAGATACATATAAATGAAAATAAATAACTAACTCTTTTAACAGCTAAAAGTCTAACCTATACCTTCCAAAGAACCGCCTAACAACAACTCTCTACCAGAATAAACAAGGTCCTTTACTCATCCAAACCACTGAGACCTGCGTTTTTCATTACTATTATTATATAGTGTTATGGTACCGTTGATATTTATATAGGAATACAAATACAGATACATATGAATAAAATATATATATATATAGTGATAAGGATGAATACTGAAGAGAGAAGGGCGCTGACCCGATGGCGGAAGGCGGCGGTTGTACTGTTACCTCGCGGCCTTGGTCAGGTCGCTAGCTGCCCCTTCTATCTCCTCTCTTACTATATATCTATATATTTAAGTCAGTTTTGTATATATATATATTATATATATATATATATACACACATACATACACATATATACACACATCATACGTATACCATACATCCAAACATACATTTACACGCGCATATGATAGGATAATTCAGGGCGAAATGGCCGGTCGTATAAGTTTCCAGCGGAGAATTATAAATTTTAAGGTTTTTATTGAAAAATTGATGACTGATTGTTTATCTGTAGTAAGTTGTTGACGCTTGTTAGTGATAGTGATCGCACACACTTTAGTTAGTTGGGAAATCAAAATCTGTTCGTTTGTTGTTTGCTTGTTGTTTATTTATTTAACGTCACTTTATGCTACTATGGCTAATCTGACGATGCTACAGTGGGAGTCTTAAATTTTGCCTATCCAGGTTTTATTAGAAGAGAGATATTTAATAAGTACATGACATCGCAAAGGCTGGGGACCACCTTTTAACGCATAACTACAGATTTTTTAAAAATCTGTTTGTCACTGGCACTATCGAAATTTAATATAATAAATCCTATCACAAAAATTAACTAACAAGAAAACTCGTAAAATAAGTAGCAGCAATACTGAATTCAAAAGGAACTAGTAAAGCAAAAAAAACAAAAAAAAAACACTACGACCCATAAAGGGTATTGGGTTCAGTACTTATAGAGATTCGTACTGTTAGGCATAAATCACGCTCGAGCGGCAGGTATTTTCCCAAGTTTGGGTACACATTTAGTAGAGGCTGGGTGTACCCAAGGAGGGTCTCCGTACCCCAGGGTCACACCACGGCTGAAATATAAGAATAATCATTCTATTTTAACCGGAGTTTCAACTTGGGACCGGAATAACAGTAGGCTATTGCTCTTTTCTAGAGGCAAATCGGATTACTAAGAAAACAACACATTTGGAGAAGATTGTGTATAGGATGTGGTTAAAGCTAATATTAAATCGTAAATTAGATTCGATTCATTTTCTGTTTTAAATGGATGCATAAAAATTGTATTTCATTTGAATAAAATTGTCGAAAACAACAAAAAAGAAGGGCGGAGACAAGGAAAGCGGTGCCCGTGGCTTAGTGGCTAGCGCGCTAGTCTCTCATGCTAAAGGTTTGAGTTCGAATCCCAATCTCAGCGGGGCTTTTACAACGATGTAATTAAATGGCGATTCACTCACAGCCTCTCCCCCGGGTATGTGAGACCCGTCAGCCAAATGGTAGCGACTCATAAATCGGGCGTAGATGACCCTACACTACAAAAGTATCAGGAAACGTACAACAAAACAACGCGAGAAACAAAAGAAAATCTCAGAGAAGATTACGCCTCGAGGCCCAGGGCCTACACGGCCTGTCGCGCCACTGGAAAGAAAAAAAAAGAATGAAGACAAGGAAAATGCCAGGAGAAAGGGATGAATAAATAATATGGCCATTTTAGACGGATATATCGGATAAGATGGCTGCTCTCTATGTTTTGTTTTTTTTCAAAATGTTAGTAATTACAGTTCTAATTAATCAATCGTTAACAAAGTTTGAAGAAACTAAATTTTAATTAACCATTGCGTGGTTCAATATATATATTTTTTTTTTAGCACTACCTTAAACTCTACTAAAATCAAAATACGGACGTATCACACTGAATTACTCAATCCAAGAAAAAACCCACTAATTCTTGACAGTTTTGTTTAACGTAAAGCGTTATATTATTTTGTTACAGAATAATTAGTTTATCTGTTATTCCAGCCGTGGGTTAAATTTCGATATGTACTGAACCCAAGACTATTTCTGGGTCTTAGAGAGGTATAGGTTATTTGTTATAATTGTTTTCTCTCTATCCAACCGAACTTTAGAGCACTTCAGATTTTTCGGTTCTCTCAATAAATATCATTGTATTAAATGACAATGAAAACAATCAATAGTACGTATGAGCTACAAAAATTCTTAACATCCGAAGAAGACTGAAAAGGAGCTGCTCAAGAGATCTTCTTTGAATAAAATATTGAATATTACGAGTAGTGTGGGGTGGATAGGTACGTGTATTGACCTCCCTAAATCCTGACCTGCCGGTTAAAACCACATCCACGTTCCATTGACTTATTGTCACTGACAGTCTTGACAGCTGACACTCCCAGGAGGCGGTTCTTTATTCATGATGATTTTGAAAAAAATATTTTTATATAACGATGATTATATAAGAGTTATTAAATGTATCAAACGTTAAAACGATATTCATCCTCACACATGGGTCACAAACAATTAAAAATAATGACTAAAAACTGCGACATGTTATTGAGTTCAATTGACAGCTCCAATTGTATATTTCAAGTCTTCTAGTTGTGATATAATGGCTTACTTATAGGTTTATTTTAAATAATTGTGATCCACATTTTTCCATCTTCAACGTTTCGGCTGATCAGCCTTTTCAGCCCGTTTTTTTAATACTAGATTAAGATAATTCATTCCTTTGAATCTTAACAACAACTCAAATTAAAAACATTATTTATTATTCCTTATCTTTCCTTGGAATGTCTTATAAAATTTAAAAAATATATTAAATTAATACTTTAAAGAATAATTCATAAAACATTTTTCCACAATTTATTTAAATTACCATTTCCTCATCTCTGAGTTATTTACTATACAAATGCTTTCACAGTTAAAATATTTAAGAAAATTTAAATCACCGTATATTTTTGGCTTACTACTGTATTTGTCATTTGAAGGATGAACAACGGCTTAAGGTTTTCGAGAATAAGGTACTGCGTAAAATATTTGGTCCGAAGAGAGATGAGGCCACTGCGGAGTTTAGAAGGTTGCACAACGCGGAGACTCAAATGGGCGCGTAAAGTTGTTGGGCTTAGTGAGGAACGGATTCCGAGAAAGTTGGTATTCGCTGAACCGACTGGTAGGCGTCCGAAAGGTAGGCCGAAGCGTCGATGGGAGGATTGCATTAAGGCTGATCTCGGGGCTTGGGCTTGACCGGTGAACATTGGACGAGTCTATGCAGGCGAAGTTTGGTGGTATCGGCATCGAACCTTCGGGTTCGGTAAGCCTGTTATTATTATTATTATTATTATTACTGTATTTGTCTTAGTTTCTATTTTTTCATAACTAATATTATTTGTTTACTATTAAGCTTGAGTATTGTTTTTTTCACATTAACCCTTAAAGGACCCTGTGCTCAATTCATATCGTGATTGATACTGATTCTACACCAAAGGCAGTGCAAAGGGCCTATTCGGCCGAGATCTCACTCAAGCATCAGTTTTTTTTTTCTGTGTTTTAGACCAAGCCAGACCTCATCCAAATTATTCCCCAAATAACAAAGTTAGCCAATGTTTTAGATCCCTCCTACAATTCGCACCGATGATGACCCACGATAGGGATTAGAAACGTTAGCAGTCAATATATAATTAAAAATATTTAATTTTACTAACCGCCAACTTGACTAATTGTTAATCATTCTCCAAAACAAGAGGAAGCTTACAAGTTCGCTCCAAAATATCCAAGATTCTAAAATTATTGGACTAAATCATCGTTTATCTTGATTCAATATCTACTAAATTAATAAATAAGACTATTGATACAATATCTACCTATATCATTTTGGAATTTGTCTAATCATTGTTAAAAGGTTTTTTATTTAAATTATATTGACCTTGTATGTTTGCAAACACGTACTAATTATTTTATCATTGTTCATTAAGTAACTTGAAAATAAAATATTCATAATTCAGAACAAAGATCGTTTGGGTTGTGTAAAAACAGCAAACAATGAAACAGCTGCATCTGTTTAATGCACACTTTTCGAAGCACGTTGCAGGTCTTTATAAATGCAGGAAAAAAAAAAAAAAAAAAGAATATAATTGAGGTTTGTCTATTTATTTAACGTCAATTTATATTACTGTGGCTAATCGGTGAATGTTAGGAAAGGAATCGTTAATTTGTACTTGGCTCGGAACCACCATTTTGTCTCTCACGAAAGACGGAATAACTAAGGATATTTTACTTTTTTACAAAACCTTAAGGACATTAGCCAGGTTTCAACACGCGACATTTGGCATATAAGGCTATACCACAGGCATCATTTTAGTATTTGTGTCAATGTTTAAATATTTAATTAGATAATCTTCGTGTGCAAATACTACTGATATTAATCATTATACCATTGTTCATTGAGTAAATTCAAATATTTATTCATAATTCAGAAGGAAGATAGTTCTGTCAACAATGAATCAGTTGTATATTTTAATGTAGACGTTTTGACCCACATTGTAGGTCATGAAGGCAAAAAAATAAAACAATACAGATACAAGAACCTATTTAAGGATACAATTAAAACTATAAATCTGCAATATATAAATAATAAGTTAGTTATTATTATAGCTACAATAATATAGGCCACCTATAGTGCTGTGGCTAGCAAAACATTCTTCTATGCCCAAGTCTAATGGTTCAAACCTGGCTGATGGCACTAGAATTATGTTAATGGAATATAACTCCTTAATTGTGCCGTCCGTAAAGGAGACGTAAAATGGTGACTGGCAAGGCAAAACTTAGGACTCCTAATGCAGCATCGTCCGATCACACATACTGGCATAAAGAATAAACAAACAAACAACATTACCTAATTAAATTATTATTATTAAGATTATAATATTAATTTTAACTAACATTATTGCTAATAGGGAGCGGCTTAGTCATGTGGATAGAGTATAGGCTGCTAGTCTCTGGTTCCCAGCTTCGGATCACTGCTAAGGCAGAATGTTTTATGAAGACCGTCCTGGGCCACACCCTGCCTCTATAAAGTGGTTACCCAAAAATTGTATGAAAAATCTAGCAGCTGAGCGTGGCTTAGGCCTAATCACCTACTTTTGCGGCCGTTGGCCGTAATAATAATAACTTCTTATTTATTCTAGGACAAGTCCCTTTAGAATAATACAAAATAAAATAAATTTGGGATATCTTGCTCCCTAAAAAACAGCAGTAAAAAATAATAAGTAAATAAAATATAAGATAAATCACTTGAGAGTGAATAATATAATTAATCAGTATATTATAAACCAAAACTAACGATTTAGAAAATATTTATAAACAATTTAAATGGAAATAAAATAAGTAATTACCATGTACCGAAAAATAAAATACAATTCTTATTTGATTAAAAAAAAAATAATGAAAAATTACTTAACACTTCTATGTTTTTTTTTTCTATTTACGTATTTTCATGGAAAATGGATTGATCAGGATTTTTTTGGAAATCAAATGGTCAGGAAGTAATTGCAAAGACGAGAAGAATGTCGGAAGGGTATTAGAATTAATGATATGAGAAGGAATAGAGTACCTTCTGGAAGACAGTACAAATATCTTGTAAGCACCAAGACACGTCATACGTTGTAGAGGTACAATTTTTTTTAAACTTTAATTATTATTATTTACTGTGGATATAATTAGTTGACCGTTGAGAATTACTGGAAGGAATTAGTCCGGGTGGCGGTCATTAAATGAAACCACCTACCTGCCTATATTCCTTATTACCAAATTGTACCTAGTTTCCACTCGCCTACCAGACGGTACGTATCTCCACTGTACTCCATTTTTTTAAATGTTTTTTATTTCATGTAATTTTTTCTTATATATTTGTACATTATCTTTAGTCATTATCTGGTCTGTATAGCTCTCATTAGTATACCTTTATCATTGTAATTTAATTAATTGATTTCTTTATACATCTAGTTCCTTTTATGTTATAATATTGAAATTCTCTAGCGCAATAGTTATTTTTTTAAAATAGTATTTTTAATCTTATTTTAAATGTATCTTTTTAGCCCTGATGATGACCCACAATGGGGGTCGAAACGTTGGCAAACAATAAAATAGTTGAAACTATTCAGTTGTTTCATTTAATGACCGCCACCCGGACTAATTCCTTCCACTATTATTATTTATGTTTTCATACACTCTACTTTATCCTTATTGGCTTTATGAGGCTCGAAACGTCGGCTTTAAATCTTAGACTGTTTTATTGTTTTTCGTGGCTTTCACCGACTATCTTACCTTTAAATTTTCCAACTCTGGATTATAGATAGTAATTATAACTAAATAATAATAAAAGCTCATTACTTCTTTATTACTGTCATAAATATATATTATTAAAAAAAAGGGTATAACTAAATCCAGCTCATGTTGACAGAGTGACGAAACAATGAACGGAATAAATTGGAGACCGAAAAGGGTTATTATCTGAGCCCTTTGTTCTTTGGGAATGGGTGCTGGCAAAAAGGGTGGATATTGGTTTCCGTGTTTTCAAAACTTCGGGATTGGCAATGGCTAAACAGTGCAAAGCCCGTGTATGTTATTTTGTTTAAAAGCAGTTTAATGAAGAAAATAACTAAAAAAAAAAAAAAAAAAAGAAATATAAAAAAATCTATTATCCTCTATGAATTCTAATGAGGAAACGTCTGGAGTCTTATTCGGTATTGTTAAACTGTTCCTATGAATATTGTCTGTATATGATCGGAACCGACCTTTTAAAGAACGTCGATGAAACCGAAACTGGGAGGACACGCCTATCCGCGTTTTGTGTTAAATTTCTTTTTTTTTTTTTTTTTAGCAACGTAACAAAAATAAAACAGAGGATCAATTTCAACTGGTTCAAGTCAGCTGAATATCATATTTCTTAGACTTGCGAACACAGCAGAACAAAATGCTCATTGAAATTCAACCAGCCATTGTTAAAATAAGGTATGATTCATTTAGGATTTGGCTGAAGCTTGTGGGAAATCATAAATCAATTCCTTAAACTGAATATTACCGGTACTAAGTGTTTTTTATTGATTTACTCTATTAATTATTCTATTGAGTCGTTGATCAGCAAAAAGTTTCTTCATAATTCAGGATAGAAAAATATTCCCGACTAAACTTCATCGATGCTAGAAATCTTACATTTTACATATTTTCTAATAAAACCGATTATATTTTTTAGTTAAATAATCACTTTTAAATAGGTAAATATTGAAGTGATATAGGATCACCTTTGATGTTGTGACTAGCTTAACAGCGTTTGATGCTTAAGGTCTAAAGGTTCAAATCTGGGAGATATTCCTCGAAATCTTTGAACAGTATACGAAAAAAAAAATTGACTAAGCCGTCCTTTGAAATCTGATTCCGGATCTCCACACAAACAAAAAGATTATAATAAAAATATCGTAATTATAAAAAAATTATAAGTGACTATAATAAAAAATTTCGTATAAAATGTCCACTAGTACTTATTGGAAACCAAAATCTTAATTCTGACATAGCGTTCTCTTTATCAGTACTTAAAAAGCACATACGTATATACTTGAGGACGATCTTCAAAATATGGTTTCCTGTTTATGTTATTCTAATAATTCTTTTATGGTGCCACTTTATTCATTTCGTTTGGAATACTTATACCCACGCGTATTGAGAATTCTCAGGTCCGGTTGTGGCAGGTAATTTATTTACACATGTATAGGGTTGTAAAATAAGTTCGTTGGGTTTTTTACTGATTATTTCGATAAAAACTACAGATTCTTGTAAATATTTTTAATAGATTATACATGACCCATTTTTATCTATTACGTGTTGCCATGTTTCAGATAATTTTTTGATTCAATCGTCCCAGAACAGTTGAAGGACGACCTTTGCTTTGTGTCTTCCAAGTCGAAATTTCCAGTTCTGAACCGAGCAAACGACTTATGGACGGTGTTTCCTCCTAAGGCTTCATCGCCATACACACTGCAAATTTCGTTGACCGCCTGTTCAGCGGATTTTCCTTTTCTGGGAAAAAAAATCATTAAATGCCGTAAATTTAAATCGTCAATCCATTCCCATCAAACAAGATCGTGTCATTCTGACCTCTATATTCCTGCCTACAGAACAACAACTTAGTAGTAGAGTGGACAAGAAAGGAATGATCAAAAGTATTGAGGATGTATAGTCGACTGTAGAAACTATTATAGGTGGAATAATCAGGAATCAGTCATTTTTTGAAATTTTTTAATTTTGCCAACGCTTCGGCTCAAAGTTGTGAGCCATCATCAGGGCATTACTGAGCCACGTCCAAGCATAAACTGAGCATAAAAAGAGTTTATGCTTGGACATGGCTCAGTAATGTCCTGATGATGGCTCATAACCTTGAGCCGAAACGTTGGCAAAATTAAAAAAATTCAAAAATGACTGATTCCTGATTATTCCATCTATAATAGTTTCTACAGTCGACTATACATCCTCAATACTTTTGATCATTCCTTTCTTGTCCACTCTACTACTCTCTGGAATTCCCTACCTACTCATATCCGCCATGCTCCTTCCTTACCATCATTCAAGTCCCAGCTGTTCGAGTACCTACTGTCATCTCAAACAGATGCTCAAGAAGATCAAATATCTATTCAAAAAGAAAATTTATTGTTTATTTTTCATATTTTTATATGGAACAATTATTATGAATCAGTTTTAAGTGTTTAGTTTTGTTCAACACATTAGTCTATCAGAAGTTATTTATTTATTTTACTCTTTTGTTTTATTGTATCCTTTCTTTCCTTCTTAAAGCATTGAAAACAAGAATTAATTATAATCCTTTGGTCTTGTGGCTAGACACATTGTATATCTTAATTGTACATATCATATTGTTCTTAAGGGATCCTGTCTCAGAATAAAAATTATTTTTCTATTCCATTCTATTCTAAATGAATTTTTCTCTCTTCCGTTTGAGCTAGGAAAATACCACTTAAAGATAAGTAATCTCGGTTAAAACTGATGCGTAAAATAACCTTAACTAATCCTTTTTTAGAATATGTAAACATCATTGACCAGGTAAACATGATTTTATAAACACATAACAACAGAATATAAACAATTTTGCCCAAATACAAGTATCTTATTTATCCTTGCAGGAAGGAACTATAGAAATTAAATGACCGTTGAGAATTACTGAAGGAATTAGTCCGGGTGGCGGTCATTAAATGAAACAACTGAATAGTTTCAACTATTTTATTGTTTGCCAACGTTTCGACCCCCATTGTGGGTCATCATCAGGGCGTCTGGTAGGTGAGTGGAAACATTTTCAGTTTCCACTCACCTACCAGACGCCCTGATGATGACCCACAATGGGGGTCGAAACGTTGGCAAACATTAAAATAGTTGAAACTATTCAGTTGTTTCATTTAATGACCGCCACCCGGACTAATTCCTTCAGTATAGAAATTAAAATTAAAAAATAAAATAAAAAATTAAGTCCTGAAAAAACATAAGCAATTTCGCCTTGGTTTTCCTCTCGTAAAAAGCTGGTCAGGTACTTGAAAAAGGTTAAGCCGGTAAGGGATAGGTCAAGCGAACAGGGTGGGTGTTTGGGATTTCGTAACCCAATTTATGCAGCCGACGCAGTGGTGCTTGAGCAACCCGGGGTCGTGCATGTTCGCCTGGAAGGATCATACGCTTCAGATACGTAATATTTATTTCTCGACAGTACTTGTAGGCTGTAATATTCTTGTCACTATTGGAAAATGTGTAGTCGATAAACCGACTATAAATAACCATATCGCGACTGGGTCCAGTAAGTCTGGAAACTAATCCTGATACACTCTTCACTGGTATTCTGAACCCACGGTTCACTATCATTGGGTTTTTAAAATAAGTTGTTTGAATTTTTTAATATTTCAATTTAATCCATCCTATCTGTGTTCGATTTAATATATAATATGATGTTTACTTGGTCAATAATATTTATATATTTAAAAACGCTGCAAATTATTACACAATAGTTTATTATTTTCAAATAACAATATTAGGGTATAACTGTTTATATAGCTGTTGATAACAAATTAAGTAATATGAAAATCAATAATTCAAAGGATAATATCATATGACTACTGCTGACTTCAAAACGCTCTATCTCAGCTAGTTGTTAACCAATTTTAATGATTCTTTTTTCAATGATAAATTTTTGGTTCATAAATTCTCTATCAAATGACTAAAAGCAAACATTTTCGGTATTTATTTATTAATTAATAGAAACTGATTGTTTTGTATGCGTTATTCGGATTCTACGCATCTTGAAACGTAAGCCCACAAATTTCGAAGGGGAAAGGGTAATTTTTTTTTTTTTGGTTAATTACATTGGTTGATTATTGAAAAAAATAAACCAAAAAAAAGGATAAGTTGAGGTCCTTTAATGCATCAGTTCCAACCGAGATTCTTTATCTCTGAGTGGTATTTTGCTTGCTCAGATTATAATTTTATCGACATTATTATTATTTCCGAAAAGAAAAATCCACTGCACAGGCGGTTAATAAAATCTGTGTATAGCAATGATGTCCTAGGAGAAAGCACCGTCCGTAAGTGGTTATCTCGGTTCAGAACCGGAAATTTTGACTTGGTATACGCAAAGCGCTTCAACTGTTGATGATGACCGAATTTAAACACTGCTCACAGACAACCCGTACTGTACGACACGGGATATCGCAGAAATGATATTGTAAAAATATTTACAAGAATCTTAAGTTTTTATTCAACTCCCCAGAAAAAAATGCTACGAACTTATTTTTCAACCCAATAACTAGGCGAGTCATTACGTTGCTATCATATTTTATCTATTGGAGATGTATAATCATTCATTTTTTTAACTTCTAGAACGCTTTTTAATAACATCAGTAGAGATAAAAAGTAAGCTTTGTTGTCATGTAGTATTTCAAAATAAACTATATATTTAACTCTTAACTTCGTTTCACAAAATTAGCTTCCAACATTAATATTTTGTATAAGAAATATTAATTCTTAATTTAAAAAAATCTGGTGCGGGCAACACACCACTTTCACTTACCTCCGCTCTTAGAATCGATTAAAGAATTTTCAAATACAGTAAGAGATAAAAATGAATGAAACCATTAAAGAATTAGCTAAATAGAATTATTATAGAAACATGTGTTTTATTAAAAAATCTATTATATTAGGGGTACTCACTACGTTTGCTATAGCATGCTATTTGTGTTATTTTGCTAAACCCGTCGAGTTTCTACAGTTATTATCTGTATAAAATTGATGGGTTTATCACAATAGCACAAATAGCATGCTATAGCAAACGTAGTGAGTACCCCTACTATTATCTAAAATAATCAGTTAGTTTTATCTTCATTTCATCACTATCTATTAATTTTTAAAAGCTTGTGCTTAAGCTTAAGCTTTAACGGTATATCATAGATGTATATTACTGTTCTTGTGTTCAAAAACGAAAAGTTGCATTAAAAAAATATTTTTTTTCTGTTTTCTCCTTTAGTTGGGTATCGAATTCATTCAATTTATATATTTACCTGTTTCTTTTATCAGTGGTAACAAGATAATATAGTTATTTTTATAGAATCAACAAAATTAAAGGTACTTTAGGGGAAGAAAATATCGGCATTTAAGCCCTGTACCATAGTAATCCCAATAAAACCTAAATGATATTAAAGCCCATTAAATTTTACATCGATATAGCGAGTTTAATCAAAATCGTCGGAACCGTTTTTAAGAAAATCGAAAAAAGGTGCAAAATATAAAGTGGCTCTTCTGGTAAGCTCATTTTGATGAAAAAGGTTTTGTAAAGTCTCGGGTGCATATTTGTCGTAAATATGAAATTTCAGTATCATAGGACTTACCGTTTCCGCCCGGGAGTTACCATACACACAGATCTTTTTGCGGGACTTGGTTATTTGGACTCAGGGGACCCTAAAATGTGTATTTCCGTTGAAAACTGGGATTCGAAAATGTTCACGATCGCAATACGTTCTATTTAAATTACATATAAACAATTCTTTATCATATGAAAATATTTTACTTTCAAATAATATTTGGTGTTAGATTTATAAAATTCAATAATTATTTATTCGAACTTTTGAAACATCGGGATTAGGATCATCTGTGGTGTAGTACCTATATAACAGTCTTATATGCCTAAGGTCGCCGTTTCAAACCCGGTATATGACCATAGGAACATAAATAAGGTAAAAAATCCATAATCATGCTGTCTTTCAGTTAGTAGGTAAAATGTCGCCTGTGCTATCAGCTCCAGTAGCATAAAGTGACGTTAAATGACCATTTGTTTGGTTTTAAATCGGGACCTTAGGCATAGAAGGCTGACAACCAAGCAGCTAAACCACAGGTGACCTCGAAATAAATGTTTTTGTTAATATTTTCGGTTTGCTGTTGAGACAAGCTTACTGTTAAGATAATGATTTTTTTTTTTAATGAAGGAAGCAACATTATTTTCGCTTTGACCCATTACATTAAGTAATCCCGATGGACACTTCTGAAACGCAAAACAACTATTAAAAAAATAAATAATAATAAGAAAACAGTTACTTAGCTTAATGCTGAAAGAGATCCGCCTCACTCCCCACCCTACTTCTATCGTGTTTACTGGTATCTTGCCCTCTCTTATCTTCTTAGTAGAAGGTTATCCCGTTTTGTTGTTTTCCTTGTTATATTTGTTTTTACTACTTTTTTTGGATAAGACTGGATTTATGTCCGTTTTATGGTTACAAAGATATTTATCGATACTAATCGCTTATCTTTTATATATATTGATTAGATTATTTATAGGATTATTATTTTTGGGTTGTTGTAAGACGTCGTTTAAGTGATCCGGAGTGGGCTGGTATTATTGTTTAAATTTAATGAGCCCTAATTTAAACAGTTTTCAAGTCACCTATTATAAAATTAATAAATAAATTAAACCTTAACATCTAAAACCCTAGACGTTGATATCAGCTGGTACCTTTTAAAATGGCGGCCGATTAAAATTAATTTAATTCAATCACTCAGTAATTTTTGAAGATAAAGAAAAATGTATTAGTGTTTTTATTATTAAAAAAAAAATAAATAAAAAAATTGAAATAGTACCCATAAATAAGCCCATAACTCAGTTATTTTTGAAGACAGAGAAAAATAGTATAGTTTTGGAATCAGTGAAGTGGGGAAAAAAATTAAATTTGCCTATATTTACGCTTGTAACTCCGTTATTTTTGAAGAAAAATATGTATTTTAGAAGCAGTAAAGCGCGATAAAGAGAAAGAAAGTAAAGAAAAAAGTTGTTCTATATGTTTATTGATAAGTCACGAATTATAAAAGGGGCGGGGTGGCTGAGTGGGTTAGCGCGCGTTGCCTAGCAACCAGCGATGACCAAAACTGGAAACCAAATAATTAAGAGTTCGTGCCTCGGTACTTAGGGGCTTTTATCTCGGTATTTATCCCCCGTCTTAACCCCTTGGCCCGAGAAACCCCAGTATAGCCTTCAAATGCGAGGCAGGGCTGGGGAAAAAAAATTCTACCAAAATTCGGTTATTATTGTATTGGGTTGATGCAAAATTAATGCAGGTTTCCTCTATTGCAATATCTTAATTCCAATTGTGTAAACAAAGCTAATCCTAACATTGATCATTATTATACCAAAACAAACCTTATCTAATACCCTCTCTTCACCATGAATTTGTTTAGTAAAATCGTTTTGTTCAGTGTGTTCAAAGGTCTTGAATCGAAAATGTCAAAGTGCGATTTTCGTCAAATTTATTTTTACGAATTTAAATTAGGGCGCTGCGCTGCGCAAACGGCTCGTAATATTAATGAAGTGTGGGGTCAGGGGGCTATTAATGAGTGCACGGTGCAGCGTTGGTTCCAGAAGTTTCGCAGAGGA
Source organism: Piezodorus guildinii (assembly GCA_023052935.1). Taxonomy (NCBI): domain Eukaryota; kingdom Metazoa; phylum Arthropoda; class Insecta; order Hemiptera; family Pentatomidae; genus Piezodorus; species Piezodorus guildinii. Next base: position 129,405,304 of record CM041296.1, on the reverse strand, counting down.
GATTTCGACCTCGAAGACAAGGAAGGTCGGGGCCGTCATCTTGCTCTGGACAACGACCAGCTGAGGTCAAAAGTGGAAGAAGACCCAACCAAAACCACACGAGAAATGGCGGCGGAACTCGGAACTCAAAAATTGCAACGTCTTTGCCCAGTATTGATGAATCGGAAGGGGCCGATCCTGCTCCACGATAACGCCAGACCACACGTTGCACAACCAACGCTTCGACGACTGCACGAGTTGGGCTACGAAGTTCTCCAACATCCGCCTTATTCACCTGACCTCTCTCCTACAGACTTCCACTTTTTCAGACATCTGGACAACTTTTTGAGGGAGAAAAATTTTCAAAACCAGGACGACATTGAAAATTCTTTTCGTGATTTCATTGAGTCCAGGGATTCGGATTTTTTTTCTGGTGGAATAAGAAAGCTTGTTGAACGTTGGCAAAAGTGCATTGATTCAGATGGAAATTATTTTGATTAAATATATATGGTTAAAGTAAAGATATGGCGTATTTACAATACCTACTAAAAACCTGCATTGATTTTGCATCAACCCAATAGATACAAAAAAAAAAAATCAAAAAGATTTTTGAGATCAAGACACCGCGATGAAAAAAGAGAATTTTTTTTTTGAGATATACAAATGGAGGCCAACGGCCGTGCAATGATGTAGTTAGACCTAGATCACGCTCAGCCGCCAGGTTTTTTCCCCATTATTGGGTACCCACTTTAAAGAGACTGGCTCTGCCTCAGGAGGGTCTCCAAAACCTAGAATACTTCCCATGCCTGGATTTACTAAATAAATATTAACTCTGATACTGAATCTGAGTTTCCAAATGTATTTTTGTTTTTAATTTCAGACAGTAATATCAATTCCAACAAATAAATACTTTACAAATAATGTTAGCAAAACTCGATTTTTTACTTTATAATTTAAACTAGCACATGTTTGTTTTAAATTTAATTAATTTAAAATATTGGTTTTAATTAAATATTTACTAGTATTTAGTATTCTAAAACAATTTATTTTAAACATTATCAAGTTGTATCTTTATTTCCAAAATTAAAATTGTATTTTATTTGAACACACTAACGTTAGAACTCAACGTACCAACACTGTACATTACCTTGGATTGTCCTTCAACAGGCGGATGACATGCTGCCCACGTAAAACAAAAACAAAATAATAAATAAAGCAGAATATCGACCATCGATGTCATTGATTTTTGTGATTAAAAAAATAAAATATCAATAATAGAAATTTTCTTTTCCAATATTTCTGTGAAGGAATTTTGAAAGTTGATTAAAATGTACTCACAGAAATGTATGAAAGAAAATAAAGAGGATGAGTAGGTCTATTTTGGAGAAATACTAATTCAAACCAATCTAAACCTAATGTAATTAAATAATTCCTTAACGATTCTGAAGATTTATATAACCATAGCAGTTTTTACTTTAACTTCAAGTGTATTCTGTTTAATGTAAACAATTTCTCTCCTATGGCAAAATAAGATCGATCGAATTAACTACGTGGTTGGCCGACTACTGAAAGTTCCGAGTCACAGCTATCGGATAAGTATACCTTTTTTTTTTTTTTTTTTTGTACAGTTTAATAATAATTTACTTTTATCTATTTTTACAATCTTTTGATTTTTAAACTAATTTAAACCGTTTTAAAACCAAAAGATTAGAATACAGATGTATCAAAAAATGTCTTTTAATTTTTTTAGTGGAATTATACATTAAACCATTAGAATCAGCAAAACATTAGGCCTACGCTTCCTAGGAGTTGAGGGAAAAAATCAGATATTTTTTGCGAGAAAAGCACATTTTATTTAATCTCTCTGGTTCTGTTAAAAGTAGAAAAATAAGTTTAGTTTCAACATTACCCTATTTTAAAACGGAATATTTTTTTAAAATAAACCTTTAAACTATTTAAGTTTTATACTCGGTAACAACTTTAAAAATATAATTAATCTCATCAAAACAGTGCTTCTAATGAGGTTTTTCAAAACTGTGCTCTGATTAAGATTCCTCTCTCCTAAAATAAATAAAAAAATTGAAATCTGTTGGCTTAAGGCAAAGTTATACCTAATAAATTGAATCATTACATGGGCTTATCTTTATTCGATGGTCATTTATTGTGTTCAAGGTGTATTTAGAGCAAAGTCTTTTTGCTTTTATTTAACAATGGACATTGCTGAGACAGGTTAGACATTATATTTCCAAACTCTTGATTGAATATACATTGCAATCTCACCCTTAGAGTTAATTTAGAAATTAGTAAATGTATGCCCCTATACAATAACGAAAAACTATATAACCTCCAAGTTACCCCAATGATTTGTTTGTAGGATTTGTTTCATCAATCCTTCTAGTATTTAGATATTACAAAGAATTTTTGCTGTTTAAGTGATACATAATTTATTTCATCAATCCTTCTAGTATTTAGATATTACAAAGAATTTTTGCGGTTTAGGTGATACATAATTTTTTTCAGACACAACACTCCGAATCAAAAGTTTTACCATCTATAATTTCAAGAATTTCCGAAATGATATAAAATACATTTATTAGCAGGTTTAGCAGCTCCGAGCCATAATTAGATTTTTTGTATTATTTTCTCCGTATTCCGGGACAAACGTAAAATATAGAGAATTTTTAGATTTTAGCTAATAAATTTGATGTTTTACCACTGTGCTGTAGGCCAATCGTGATACAAATAAATTATTTTTTTATAATTTTTCTTATATTTTTTGAAAATATTTTTTCCCGTAATCTGGGATCCCAAAGGTTAATTATAGACTAGTTTCGGAATTTTGTCCACCTAAATCGGTCATATTACCCACTGTGCGGCCGCGCAATGAGGGGATCATAAGATCACATTCAGCCGCAACGTTTTTCTCCATTTTTGGGCGGGTACCCACTTTTATATATGCTGGGTCTACCCCTGATGGTATTCATACCCTGTGGTTGCCTCCGCTTAAAAAAGATAATAAATAATCTGCCATAGCCGGGAATCTTATCCAGGACTCGGAGAACAGTAGAGAGTACTCTATCCACTTGACATCTCCGCTCCCAATATAATTATAATTATTAGTAATAATTTATTATCCCTATGTTTCTATATTCATCCTTAATTGATTGTTCTTAAATATATTAATATACCCTTGTTTTATCCCTTTTTATATTTATTTTTAGCCCACATGATGATCTACAATGTGTATCGAAACGTTAGCATCATAATATTAAAAGAATATTTCAATGGTTTTATTGACGACTATCCAGACTGTTCTGGTAATATCTTCTTACTTCAAGCGTAGAAGCTTTGGAATCTAATCCCTAACTCTTTCCTTAACTTATAGTATCGATAGATGCCTGATGATATTGAGAACTATCGCGATCCCTCGTATATATTCGTAATGCTCTGGAGAATTCACTTCCTGATAGAATTTTTCTTTTCAAGTCCTATCTAATCGTTTTCTCTAAGTGCTTTTCCTCGCACCTGTTTTTCTTTCAGACTATGTCGATATACCTTCCTTGGCTATTTCTTCTCCTGGACTGAAGTGTACTCGCAGCCTTCTTTCTCCTATACCCGCCGAACGAGGGAACTTGTAAGCAATGATCGATATAACTACACCAACAGTTCCGATTCCCGCGCAGAGTCATTCTGTCGTCCTTGGCAGCTGATGCCTTGGCATCTTGGATTTCAATCACTCGGACACAGTTGCTTGCCAACTGTTTCTCCACGGTTGTACTTGTCTTCTCTTGCCAACCTTATGAAAGGAACTTATTTCGTGGAGGTACTTTGATAAAATCTTAATATTTTTCATACAAAGAGTATGATTTTTCGATAAAATTTGTCTTATGTATTACAGTCTCTTTCCGTAATGAAGATAAAAGTAAATCTAAAGTTTCCATGACATAAACACCGAACACGTTCGTCCTTCTTCTACAATGAAAACCTAAATCCACAGGAATGAACTACGTTTTAGTCTACCTTATGTTAACCCAACCTTTTCAGCATCGTTTTATAACCAGCAAAATTTTGTTGCAAACCTATGACATCCTGCCGTACACTGTCCTTTAATGATAATAATATAATGATATGCTTGTTCCGATTGAACAGATCCGCTATTTAGGGTTCCTGCTTAACAAACAAATGGAATCTACATACAAGTTTTCGGTTACTTCTACACTTACTAAACAGACGCTCTAACCCTTCACTTATCTACAAAAGACTTATTTATATGACAATCATAAGGCACATCTGGATCTACCGAATTAAGATTTGAGGCTCTATTAAACCATCAAATTCTTCACTTATCCAATCCCTACAATCCTAAATCCTTAACGCTCCTTACATTGTCATCCGCTAAGACCTTAATGTTCCATATGCCACTGATTTGGACCGTACTAGATATCACTCCTTACATGAAAAACTGCACTCTTATTCTAATCCACTACTCTCAATCCTTGCTTCCTCTTCAATTTCTAATAATCCACTGAGGCGTCTGAAAAGAATATGGTATATTACACAAGTATATACTTTATAATATACCTACATTATTTATATAGGGTCACCTGTGGCGTAGTGGTTAGCATAAAAGCCTTCTAGGCCCAAGGTAACAGCAAGCCTTTATAAAATAGGCACCCGGAAATCGGGGAAACCCCTAGCGGTTTTTGAAAAGATCGGTATAAACTTCCTCAAGGGTCGTTGTCCGAGAAACATGAATACCTAGAAATATGAATTCATGGGATGTTAAGAAAGAAGTGTTGTTTTTTTATATTATTATATTTTTTTAATATATTTTATATCATCATCATATTAAAGCCCATGAAATTTTACTTCGAGTTAGCAAGTTTAATCAAATCGTTAGATCCGTTTTGAGAAATAGAAAAAAAAAGGTGTAAAATGCATGGTATAAAGTAGCACTTCCGGTTGGCTGATTTTGCTGAAATAGTTGCTGTAACATCTCAGGCATATAGGCCGTGAGAATATGAAAATTCATTTTCATAGGACTTCTCATTTTTGCCCAGGAGTTACCATAAACATACACACACACCTTTTTGCTGGACTTGGTCATTTGGACTCAGGGGGCCCTAAAACGTGTATTTCCGGTGAAAACTGAAATTTCAAAATTTTCACGATCGCAATACTTTCCCGTACTATATATTTCATATATAAGTAAGTAAAAGTAAAATGACAAAATATAATAAAAATCTATTCCGTTTACCGCTTTCTTAACTACAATATTAACGTTGTTTCCCGCTCGCAGCTTATTCTGGTTGAATACAATAGTTAATCCTATGTCTCTGTCGGGTAGCATATCAAGCAAATCTCGTTGGCGATAACTGTCTATAACATGTTTGCAATATTAACGGCTTATTAAAAATTAATACACACAAATTAGTGATATATATATCAAGCATATATCAATGTAGTCATTGATAACTGTAACTTATTTTTGAAAAATTTAAGTTGAAGTTTCTCCCAAAGTGTAATTTTTTATGATTGTGAAAGTCTGCTGTACGCTTCCTCAAGTCGATGTTTGTCTGACTGCGGTTCTCCCAACTGCATATTTCGAAGAGCTTATGAATAATAAAACGTATGCAGAAGAGAGCTGAGACTAGAGAATATACAAGCGAGAGTGACCTTATCGTCAATCAATATTCATTGTTGTGATGGATGCCACTCCCGTACCACGTGCCGCGGATAAAGAAGGACGTAGGTACCTCTGGTACCCCGGAGGTTCGCGACGCAGGGTACCCTGTACCCGAGAGGTACAGCCCCTGGATGGGGCCCCAAATCCCCACCTCTCCCCTTACGGTTCTCGGATCCTACTCGTCCGCTGTGTTTTTGACCTCAGCGTGCTCCTCCGAGCTCAACAGCCTCATTACTCACATCTCGTTCGACTCCTCGCGGATTTTGTATCCTCATCGGGATGTTGTTGACGTATTGTAGTAAGAATTCTATACGGATTACCAGAGTAGTATTAAGCCTAGAGTGGTCCCTATTTGAGTTAATTTATTATTTTATTTTCACTTTCACTAAAAAATCTGGTGCGCTTAACATACGACTTTCACTTACCTGCTTTGTTAAAATCAATTTAAGAATTTTTAAAAATATTTAGGTGTACTTTTCTTATCATGCCAATGAATGGAACAGGCAATAGGAAGAAGAAAAAAAAATTGAGGTGAAAATAATTTGTTAAAGAATCAATTACATTGACTTCCGATAGAAACATGTTTTATAAAATATTATATCATAATAAAAAAAATAATATAAACTTTATTTACTTATTTACAAATTGGCAAAATATTTACAAATGATTTCGGATGAATCATCCTTTCACTCAGCGAAATGTTTTTTTTGTTTTGTTTTTTTGGTAATTATAGTACATTAGCCTAGACATATAGATAGAATTAAATTTAGATTATACTACGATTGTAGGAAAAATTAGACAAAAAAACCTACACATAAATTATTGAAAATACATAAAATATTTGACAATACATAAAATAATTGAAAATACATAAAATAATCGACAATACATAAAATAATTGAAAGTACATAAAATAATTGAAAATACATAAAATAATTGAAAATAAATAAAATAATTGAACATACATAAAATAATTGAAAATACATAAAATAATTGACAATACATAAAATAATTGAAAGTACATAAAACAATTGAAAATAAATAAAATAGTTGAAAATACGTAAACTAATTGAAAATACATACCATTGTTGAAAATATATAAAATAATTAAATATACGTAATATAATTGAAAATACATAAAATAATTGAAAATAAATAATATAATTGTAAATACATAAAATAATTGAAAATACATTAAATAATTGAAAATACATAATATAATTGCAAATTATAAATTTTAGAACTTAAAAGATACTAAATTAATTAAACAACGCATGTTTCGTTCTTTCATGATTGGTAAAATTTTCAAATCTGCTTTTCAAATAAAATAAATAATTGAAAATACATGTAAAATACAAAATAATTGAAAATAAAGTCCATTTCAGTAAGAAAGCACATCAATTCGTCAATTCTATTTACATCGTTCCCCCACGTTCTTTCATGAGTGTAGCGTTTTAGAGATCTTTTATTATAGTTACCGATTTCCTTTATTAATGGATTTTTGCAGAATGGTGTTTTACTGAAGTAAGAAGCTTTTTAGGTATGGACAAGTCATTTGATTGTAGGGAGCTACAATTCTTGGAGCATAGAGGATATTTTAGTGTAGCGGGGAAATTATTAGTTATCTGCATTGACAATTTTTCTATTATAATATTACCTACGACAATCAGTTATTTACATCGGCTTTTAACTTTTACAATAGTATGTATAAGATAATATCTTTAGGATTCCAACGGTATATTATACATGTATAAATGTGTAATATACCTGTTCTTAAGTTCAAAAACATAAAATTGGATTAAAAAAATATTTTTCCAGTTATCTCCTTTAGTTGGTTATTGAACTCGTTCAACTTATATATTTACCTGTTTATTATTTGATTTGATAATCAGACTATATAGTCGATTTCGTGAATTTTTGTAATAAAAACTACAAAATTATTGGTACTTAATTAATTCCTGTCAGACTATATCAATCAGAATGAAACCTACATGATATAAATACCTGTACAATTCAAATATTGTTTTCAACTGCTTCATTTAGTACGATTCCTCCTTTATATTTATAGACGCCACCGCGTAGAGTTTTTCTGCATAATATAGACTAAAAGCTGTCCCTAGAGTCCAAAACATGATTTTTCTTATGAAAATGTTGGTTTTTCTTTTTGGACCGGATTTATATTATATATCTTGCAATAATAATACCAAAACAAGAAGGATAAGAATTATATGGAAATCATATTTTTCGTGTTTTCAAGCATTACAAATTGAATGTTGGATAATACAATATCAGTAACAGGTGACTTGAAGGATATTTCGAATGAAAAGTTAATCTTACATATTTTTAAATTCTTACTGTTTCCAGACCACCTGACGTGCAAGCATATATTTGGTACCCACTTTATAGAGGCTACGTGGGCCGCAGACTGTATGCCGAGGGTTGCCCTTGACTAAATGACAGAGGAAATAATTATCCTGTCAAAGTCGGGTTCGAACCCTATCTGCTGGACAGCCCCCCTCTCAAAATAGTAATAATAATTATAGTATTTTATTGCAATAATACTTATTCATAGTTTCTCGTAAGATGGTTCGTGGTGAGGTCATGTTGAAGGTTTGTGATGCCACTTCAGAGGTCACCGACCTTTCTTACTACCGGTCACGTTTTTAACCTTGTTAAATTTTTTTACTGGAACCCCGTTGGCACTTGAACGACTTTTAGATATTTTGAAGTGTTTATTTTTTTGGTGTTATTTGTTTATTTTTTTTTAATATTACTGACTTTTTCGTTCGAGGTACCGTTAATGAAGGTTTTAACCAATTAACTAGCGTACATTTTTACATCTCGTCTTATGTTTTTCTAGCTATATTTTTCTTTTCTATGAATATAATTGAAATTTTCCAATTGTAATGCTCCAATTCTGACTTATAATATCGATGCTTCGATTTTCGAGAGTGAAAAGGCCGCTAATATTGAATAAAATCTATCTCCCTAATTATCGTTATCGATATACGTACATTGATTCTTTTCTAGTAACATTACGAAACAGAAAAAATGCTTTTTAAATATTTTAAAGTTTTTGTTATTTTGAATTTATTTAATTTTATTGAATTTTTCGTTTCAGGCATCGTTAATGAAGTTTTTAAACAAAAAAAAAAAAAAAAAAAAAAAAAAAAAAAAAAAATTGAGTACGCTCTTATATCTCCTCTTCTCTTTTTCTAATGTATTTTTCTTTGCTATGGGGGCCCGTAGGTGAGTGACAAGCGCGCTAGTTTCGCACGCCCAAGGTTGTGAGTTCGAATCCCAGTCCCCGCGGAACTTTTATAAGCATATAATTAAATAGGGATTCACTCACATACTCTCCCCCGAGTATGTGAGGCCCGTCAGCCTACTGGTGGCTACTCACAAAAATAGGAGTAAGGAGTGAAGACCGTACCTTGAAAAATTTCATCGAGAAACGTGAGAATCTTCTCCCAGAAGACTTAAAAAGAATATTATAAGCGGTCAAGACCCGGCAAAAAAATATATAATTTAAATTTTTCGATCGTAATTCTCCGAGTCTGATTTATATTATAGTTAGTTATAAATTATGCAGTAGTATGTTTTATTATCGTTCTCTATGTTTTAGTTCTAGATCTACAGTTATTTTAAGAAAAAAAATTATTTTTTTATATTGCTTAAAAATTAAACACTGTTTTTAGTATGGAAAAAACATTGTCATCTTTTTGAAATATTTGAGATTGAACTAAATGTTCCGATCGCAGATGTGTAGTCAATTATTTGGATGTGCATTTCTGTGTTTATAATTTACGTTGTTTCAAATCTAACTAGGCTTAAGTTTCAAATTCAATATTAAAAAACGGTACAGATATTTAATAAAATCTATCTCTCTGATTAAGGTAATTGGTATACGTTTATTAATATTTAATATTTATATATTTTTAAAATTTAATTTTTATTATTTTACTTTCGTTTGTTTTTTATTTTACGTCACTTTATGCTACTAGGGCAAATCGGACGATGCTACAGAGGGAGTCCTAAATTTTGCCTATCCAGGTTTTGTTAGGATAGGGATCTTTAACGAGTAACTGACATCGCACAGGCTCGGGACCACCTTTTAACGTCCCCTCCGAAGGACAGCATGACTAAGGATTTTTTACTCCCATTATAAATCCTAGGGCCACCTGCGGGTTTGAACCTGTGACCTTTTTTAGCGTAGGAGGCTGTTATGCTAGCCACCCAGCTACAAGTGATCCCTATTTTACTTTGACTGAATTTTTCATTTCAGGCATCGTTAATGAAGTGTTTTACTAACCAACCAATATACTAGAGTACTTGTTTACATCCCCTCTTGTATTTTCTTTCCTATAAATATAATTCAAATTTTCCGATTTCGATGCTCCGAGTCTGACTTAGTAGTTATGAATTATGCAGTTGTCAGCTTTATTATCGTTGTCTCTGTTTTTGGGAGTTCTGGATCTGAATCTGATATACTAAATCTGATATATATTATAAAATTTTATTTATTTTTTTTTTTACTCAGAAATTTTATATTGTTTGTGGTATAGAGACATTCAGTTATTTATTTTATTTAAATTGGACTACCGCACAAAGGTCTTAATTGTAGCTCTATATGTGTAGTGAATTACTTGTATGTTTGATTAGAGCAGTTGGCTTTAGTGCAATTTTTGTAATGTTCGTTGGAAAAAAAAAAAATCTTACATAGTCTTATATTCAAGCCGGACATGCCGCAAATATTGAATAAAATCTGTCAAACTAATTATTGTAAAGTTTGTATTGTTTACTTTCACTTACCTGTTTATGAAATATATAATAAGGGAAAGTATTGCGATCGTGAAAATTTCCGAATTCCAAATTTGCGTTTTGTGTGTGTGTGTGTGTGTTGTAAGTCTAGCGCTAAAACGAAAAATCGCACGAAACTAAAATTTCATATTTAGGATAACTATACGCCTGAGATGTTACAGCAACTTTTTCATCAAAATCGGCTAACCAGAAGAGCCATGCATTTTGCACCTTTTTACGATTTTCTCAAAAACAGCTCTAACGATTTTGTTTGATGGGATTTAATATCATGTAAGTTTAATTATGATTGAAATAGTTTAACAGGGCTTAAATGCCGATATTTTAATTTTTTTTTTCCTCTAAACTACCTTTGATTTTGTACATTCCAAAAGATTAACCATATCATATTAGTGGCACTGATGAAGGACGGCTAAATATCAAAGTTAAGCGAATTTGATAAACAACTAAATGAGAAAAGTGTAAACATATTTTTGTATGCAATTTTTGTGTTTTTGGACACAAGAATAGTAATATAGATGTATAATATACCGTTAGATAGCTAAAGACTTTAGAAAAAATATTATCTGAAACACGGAATTGTAAATGGTAATGGAGAGTGATGAAAAGCCGATAAAAATAGCTGTTTCTGGTCCCTAAAAAGGAGTATTCATGTTGCTGTCACCTAGCGGCCTGTCAAAGATGTATAGCGCCCTTTTGTTATTTGTAATGAGTGTGAACATTTTGAGTTAGAGGTGATTACCCCAAATACTAACTGATTGTTGTAGATAAAAATGTACTAGATAATTTAATAAAACACATGTTTCCATTTAAATTCAATTTAATTAATTCTTTAACATCTTATTTTTATCTCTACATGTATTTAAAAATTCTTAAATTGATTTTAACAACGGAGGTAAGTGAAAGTCGTGCGTTGCTCGCACCAGATTTTTTTTTCCTTTTAAAAAACAAAATTTTGGTTTGTCAATTTTCGAATGAAGTTCAATTGTTTGTTTCACCCAAAAAGCATGCCAGTTGCAGTCCGTTGGGTGTGTAAGTGTTGATGCGTCCTTCAGACTGAGTGATGTAAGAGATGTCTTCTACTTATTGAAATCGCAGTAAAAAATCTTCTTTTATCGATAACAAAAATTTAAAGTATGTATTGGACCAATTTTCAGGTTTAATTACATAATAGATCTTGAACTTGATAAAACATAATTTCAGGTATCCTGAACAGTAATTGCATAGCAGTAGTAAGTCTATAATATGTGTTGTGTCGAAAACATTTTTGCCTACTTTTCCATATCAAGAAGGCTAAACCCCTAAGATCCAAGGATTGTGTTTGTTAAGAGGAGTTGGGTAATAGTGGCGAACGAGCTAGGGAAGTCTTGGGCAACATCTAAGTGAAAATTGTCCAGGAAACAGTCTAAGTCTGATTACACTGATTCGTGGTGTAATGTATTTTTTGTTTAAATCTGGTTCGCGCTACACAAGACTTTTACTTACCTTGGTGATTAAAATCATTTTAATTAGTATTAAATAAAGTATAAACTAACAGCCTCCTATGCCGAAGGTCATGGGTTCAAACCCACAGGTTGTCCTAGGATTTTTTTATTGGGAGTAAAAATCCATAGTTACTCCGTCCTCCGGAGGGGACGTTAAATGGTGGTCATGAGCCTCTGCGATGTCAGGCACTCGTTAAAGATCCCTATTCTAATAAAACCTAGATAGGCAAAATTTAGGACTCCCACTGTAGCATCGTCCGATTAGCCATAGCAGATAAAGTGACGTAAAAAAATTTATAAGAATTATATTCAGTTTCGTTGAAAAAATATTTTTTAGATTAAATAATATAACAATATAATATTTCTAGGTACAATTATCACTTAATTTTATGTCCTATTTGTTACTGAACATTACCTTCTACAAGTTTTATGATAAAATCTTTAGCTTCCCAATGGTATATAATACATCTGTATTACTATTCTAATGTTATATTACAACTAATATATCAAGTATAACAAAATAATTTATTATCTGCAACAAACACTTAATTTTATCCACTTTTCATCACTGAGCATTACATTCTACAAATTTGTATGTTACATAACATTTTTTCTAAAATCTTTAGTTTTCCAACGGTATATAAGACATATATAACTGGGAGCGATCTGGTCTAGTGGATAGAGCAATATTCTACTATACTACGGGTCCTGGGTTCCCGGCTGAGGCAGAATATTATTTATTCTGTTAATAGCCGGAAAGCGACCCTAGGGTATGGAGACCCTCCTGGGACAGACCTAGCATCTATAAAGTGGGTACCTCAAAAATTGCGGGAAACCTGGCGGCTGAGTATGAGCACGGCCCAATCCCTCAAAGCACGGCCGTTGGCCTCGAAACAGTACGAATCTCTTTATGTACTGAGCCCAAGACCCTTCATGGGATGTAGTGGTACATGTTTTCTTTTTTATTTATAAAAAATTTATACTGCTATTTTTATGCTAAAAGAAAAAGAATTTTTTTTCTTTTTAATTTGGTTATCAAATTCGATCAACTTTTATATTAGGCCGTTTTTATCGATGGTAATTGTTATTTTTTATGAATCTACATAATTTAATGTACTTTAGAAGAGGAAGAAAATTTATATTATCCGCATTTAAACCCTTTCAGACTATTTCAATCACAATGAAACGTACATGATATTAAAATTAATTAAATTTCACATCGATATAGCGAGTTCAATTAAAATCATGCTAGTCATTTTTGAAAAAATTGTAAAAAGGTGTAAAATGTATGGTATAAAGTGGTTTTTTAACTAAAATTACCACTTAGAGAAAAACCTTTTTTTCAGGGACTTATCAATTTGGACTTAGATGACCTAAAACGTGTATTTTCTATGAAACTCAAATTCAAAATTTTCATGATCTCAATACTTGCCCTTTTGTCATATATAGGCAAGTGAAGGTAATTAGGCGTGAGAAATATTTTCTTTTTTAATCGCGTGTCAAAATGTCTCAACTGCCTGAAAATGTACTCTGCATATAAGTATTGATCGAGCTTCAAATTTGTGTGTATTTACTGCATAACTAAAATGTGATTCTAAGTAATCATTGGGAAGAGGAAAATCCTTTGATGTAGCTTGATATGACGTCTTTCCAACTAAAGAAATAATTGTGGCCATGAGAGGATTTCTAAGAAAATCTCTTGAAAATTTAAATTAATGATCTGTAATGCAGTTATGTTTTAATGATTAATGTAATTTTTTTTATTTATGTTATACATTGAGACTTTTCATATGAAATTTCCGTTTTCACGAGAAGAGTTATTTTAGGAATAAAAAATTTACTAAATCATTAACGTATAATTTTAAATATTTAACGTGAAGTCAAATTTCTATTTTAGAGCTGAAAATTCAGGTGAGGGCAACACTCGACTTTCACTTATCTTGATTGTTAAAATCAATTTAATAACTATATAATAGAGTTAGACTTGTAAACAATTGTAATATCTTTTGTTGGAGACATATGTTTTAAAGTAATAATAAAACAAAAAAAATTATTAGTGCTTTATATCACCTTCCTCTACTTTGTACTTGAGATAACGTTTTTATTAAATTTTTAGCTTTCCACCGGTTCTTTTCTACTTCAGTTGATCATCGTATTCGTCCAACATATATATTTACCGCCTTTTTTATCAATGTTAGCAAGACTATATGGTTATTTTTTTTAAATCTACAAATGGAATGTACTTTAGAGAAAGAAATGTTAAATTATCGTCATTTAAACCCTGACAAAAATATTCAATTAGAATGAATCCTACATGATATTAATACCCGTTTAATTTTACATCGATTTTAATCATTATAGGTGGAATAGTCAGGAATCAGTCATTTTTTGAAAATTTTTTAATTTGGCCAACGTTTCGGCTCAAGCTTGTGAGCCATCATCAGGGCTACAAACATCAGAACAAAAGAGATACATATTAATATGATAATGAAAATTTTCTTTTGAATGTAGTGACAATGATAACATTTGAAATAAAACAGAAATATACCAACATACTTAAATATTATAGATACAAATAATGATAATATGATACATAATCTGATTATGTTACACTTTAATATAGAAGTGAAAAAAAATATATATAAACGTACCATTACTGAGCCATGTCCAAGCATAAACTGAGGAAAACCATAAACATAGGTAGTATGGGGAGGGGTTCATGTAAAATCCCTGAAGGTTTTCCCCTCTAATTGTAAATACTACAGCTTATCTTTGTTTTTAAAAAGTTTTACAAAATTATATAATGGAAAAAACAAAACAATATATCCGTATGTACAATAAGGCCCAACATTTTTAACAGAAAATTATAAACACTAGCATCTGAGGTATTTAAAAGATCCATGAGGTATATAATAAAAAATAAAATAAATAAAAAGAACCAGAGGTGTTATAAACGAAAAGATAAATATACAGTAAATAAAATATACATCACACAAGCAATTTGTACAATAAAGTGATAGAGTTATCATTTAAGGAGACGGAAGATGTTAGCATACGAGGGAGAGATTATCTCTTTGTCTGTTTTATGATTGACGGGTACTCGATCTTTTTCCATATGGATATATATATATATATATATATATATATATATATATATATATATATATATATATATATATATATATATATATATATATAATAGCTTTTCGATTTTAATCAAAATCATTAGAGCCGTCTTAGAGAAAATGGTGAAAAGATGCAAAATTCATGGTATGAAGTGTCTCTTCTGGTTCCCCGGTTACGATGAAAAAGTTGCTGTTTTACCTCGAGCGTACAGTTGTCTTAAATGTAAAATTTCAGTTCCGTGCGGTTTTTCGTTTACGTGCTAGACTCACTACACATACACACGGACACGTAGGCATATTTTGCTCTCCGATTATACATCATCATACATAATATATGCAAAAAGGAATTTGTTCGTCGATAAAATGTGAACGGATTTCAAGATTTATTTTTTGTTTTGAAAGTAAAATAATATGTAGAGAATAAGGGGTCACCCAAAGCGTAGTGGCTAGCATAACAGATTTCTATGCCAAAGGTCTTCGGTTCAAACCTGCGGGTGGCCCTAGAATTTTTAATGGGAGTAAAAAATCCTTAGTTATGCCTTGTTTAACGGAGGAGACGTTAAAAGGTGGTCTCGAGCCTGTGCGTTGTCAAGTACTCGTTAAAGACCCCTATCATAATAATATCTAGATAGGAAAAATTTAGGACGCCCACTATAGCATCGTCCGATTAGCCATAGCAGTATAAAAGTGATGTTAAACGAATAAACAAACAAACAATGTAAAGGAGAATTTTACGAACTGAAGTTTTATAATAATGGTTTCATTGTAATACATTTTTTCGATATCAGAGTTATTAAAAATTATTTGACTAAAAAAAAAAATCTTGTGTGCGTGACTCACGAATTTGACTTACCTCCGTTATTGATGAATTTTTTAAATAAATATAAACTTAAATAAACGTAAAGAATTAAATTTAGTTTCGATTGAAACACGTGTTTCGGATTAAATAATCCTACAATAGAAATTATTACCTACTATAATTACGTTCACGGTTTACATTACGTTGCTGCATTACGTTTTACAGCTCAGTATGTAAGATAACATTTTTTTCTAAAATTAAGATTTTAGAAGCTTCCCAGCGGTATTAAATATAAAATTTCAGACATCGTTGCATTCCCGAAGAACGGAACTACTGCAATGATCCTGGACCCTACGATTCGATATGAGGCCAATGATCTTGATCAAGCAGGTGGAGTGGAAAGGGAGAAGAGAGCGATCTACGAGAAATGCACCCCTTTCCTAAAAGAAAAGTTCCGCGAGACATTTGGAGACAGAGAGACAGTTCTCCGTTAGAGGTCTATGGTTTGGGTTTCGCGAAGCGATCCCTGGAAGCACAAGGAGATAGCGGTGTCAGCAGAAAATGTGATTTGGACTCCCTGGGGATTATCTAGCATCACCTGTATAGCAATTAAATGGTGAATGTGATTATATTTTGATTATGTAATGTGTGCACCAAAGGTCTAAATTTACAACATATTTGGTGGAGAGAAACAAAATAAAATAATGTAAATGGCTAAAAGAGGGAAAAAAATTGTAAATATTATAAATTTATATTGTAATAGGAAAACAAAAAATTGAAAATGTATCTAAAATATGTCCAAGTGATTGATACGTATGCTGTGTTATATAAGCAACCCAGTGTATTTGGGCAGCCAGATAAATAAAGCATTTCTCCCTAGTTTCCTGCTCTAGTTACCCGTTTTGGGGGGTCATTTGGACTCGTATTTCCCTCGAAAACTGGAATTCGAAAATTTACACGCTCGCAATACTTATTTTTACCTATTATACCTACGTTTCATATATAGGTAAGCAAAAGAAATATATAGTCTTTCATTATGCCTTTCCTTTGGACGCACAGTTGTTAGGAAACTGTGTAAAGAGACTGTATCGTTTGGATTACATAACAAATTTCATTGACCTCCAATTGACTGGTAAAATGTTTACACACATTACTTGAATTGACGAGGCTCAACAACAGTCCTAGTTACCAGGCGTCTTCAAACTCCTATACTTCTCACTTTATGACTTATAAAATATACCAACTATATTGATTAAATTATATTACTAGTATTCTCTTATTTTCAAAATTACTAGATTTTTATATCTCGTTTAAAGCCAGACGTGATATTAAAAGAATATTTTGAGCATGCGATGAGGTAATATTTTCAGAATCAGTCGTCTTTAGAGAAAAGCCTACTGGGTTGCGGTTTGTATCTTGCGTCTATGATCGGCCTTGACATGTGGGTTATGGTTATCTGTTTTCAGTTGTGGTTTATACCAACTTGATAATGAAATAAACATAGTTTTATTACAACTAAAACTATGTAGCTAGTACTATAATTTACTCTTAATTTTTTATTTTAATTAACGGTATGTATTTTTAATTTTTAAGCTCTGATAACTTTAAAAAAACTCTGGGTTAATTAAAAAAAAAACTTACGCTTGTCTATAGCAGAACGTATGCCGATCGTAGAAATTTTATCTGAATTTCACACTTTTTTAGGACACCCATGCCCAATTAATTATTTCAATGTAGTTCTATTTCTATTTTTTCAAGTCGTAATTACTACGTAGAAATAATTATAAAAAACAAACAAAACAACATAAAAACTTTATAAAAACTCCTATCTTTAGGAGAAAGTATTAAGCACGTCAACATTTTCTTTTGAGTCCAAGTTTTCAACTAAAATATAAGTTTAGTGGTTTCCTTTCTCCAAATAATCGGGTCTCCAAAAAAGTTCGTGTATGTTTCTGTGTCTATAATAGTTCTTAATGAAAAAAAAAAAAAGAAATTAAATGTTGTAAACAGTTATGTTCCTGAAATGTTACAGAAGCTATTTCACAAAAATTAACGTGCCGGAAGCGCTTGTTTATACCATGGATTTCACACGTTTTTATTTTTTTGTTGTAGTAACGGCCCCAACAAATTTAATTTAACTCGTTATATCAATATATTATATAAAAAATTGATCATTATTATAAACGAAAATTAATTAGATTTTTTCATCATTTAAACATTTTTATGTATTTGTTATTATCATTTTTCTAATTTAAAATAATTAAACTTTTTTATGATTTAAAACCGTGAAAATTTGCCAAATATAAGAATTTTATAATCGCTTTATTGAGAAAAGAACAGAAATATTATTTCTGGTTACTGTTTATAATAGGAATTGAAAATAGTGATATGGAGTCACTTGTGGTGTAGTGGCTAGCGTAACAGTCTTTTATACCTAAGGTCGTGGGCTCAAACACGGCAGATGGCTCCAGAAAAAGGCATTCCTTTTTAAAGGAAGTGAAAAGATGATTTGGTTATGCCGTCCATCATAGGTGAAGTAACATGGTGGTCCTCAAAGATCCCTATCCTAATTAAACCTGGATAGGAAAAATTTGTTACTTCCATTGTTGCATCCCAAGTGACGAATTACCAATTAACAAACCACAAGAATAATGAAATAAATGTCTAATATCCCTTTGGAAAGGTAGGGTTTTAGGACTTACTCAATCCAAACTGAACGTTACCGGCAGAACGTATTTTTTTCAGCTGTCATTTTATGGAAAACGTATAAACTTATTTTTAAAAGGTATGAATATTGTGCTCAAATTAAATAAGAAAGACTATTGCTATTGCTTAATAATTTATTGCTAGGGTAGTAGTATTAGTTTTGTAATTTATTTTTATTTTGTAGAATATCTGTTTTGTACTGATAAAAAACAGAAAACGGAAGTAGATGAAGCTGGGTCGCCTTGGGCTAGCGGTCCCATTCACTAAACACTGATAAAGAACAGCAAATTTCCTTGACACGGATTCTGAAGACGACTAACAGGATGATGACTTTTTTTTCCTTAAATTCTGACAGTCCGTTATAATGAAGAGAGGAGGAAGGAGGAGGCGGAAGAGGTAGTTACAATGGGAGGACCAATTAGGTACCAGAATATTCTCCGGCGTATACCACATTCTTCTCTCAGAGGATGTGGGAAGGTTCGCAGGAGCGCAGGAAATTGCCTGTCTAGACTCACCAACTTTTAACTATCTCCTGCCGGACCGGTTCCGAAGAGGCCGTGTTATGTCTTTCGCTCCTCTCGAAGTGTCTTCCTGTCGCGCTGAGGTTAACCAGTTCGGATTAGTCGATGTAGAAAGGGAATTTAAAAGTATAAATGAAATGAAAAAAAAATATCCTGGGACTGCTTGCTAGTCCTCTGAGAATTATAATATAAATATACATTTATAATTTTACTGGAAGGAATTAGTCCGGGTGGCGGTCATTAAATGAAACAACTAAATAGTTTCAACTATTTTATTGTTTGCCAACGTTTCGACCCCCTTTGTGGGTCATCATCAGGGCGCATGGTGGGAGAATGGAAACTGATGGAAGATGGAAGAATGGAGAATGGAATCAGTTTCCATTCTCCCACCATGCGCCCTGATGATGACCCACAAAGGGGGTCGAAACGTTGGCAAACAATAAAATAGTTGAAACTATTTAGTTGTTTCATTTAATGACCGCCACCCGGACTAATTCCTTCCAGTAATTCTCAACGGTCAACTAATTACATCCACAATTTATAATTTTACTTCTGGCTATGCTTTGGGGCTCTACTAAACCATCAAATTTATCCCGTATTCAATCCTCACAATCCAAAATCCTTAAAAAAATCCTCAATGCTCCTTACTTTGTCACCAACAAACTCATCCATGAAGTCCTTATTGTCCCATATACTGATTTGACCCGTACGAGGTAGCAATCCTTCCATGACAAACTCCACTCCTACTTTAACCCACTAGTTTCAATCCTTGCTTCCTTTTCCATTCCTAACAATCCTCCGAGGCGTGTGAAAAGAAGATGGCCTCAAGACTTTCTAGTTTAGATTACCTATTGCATATTCTCTTCATGTCTTTTCATGTATATTATGTATAGATATTGTCAGATAATTTACTTGACGTATTTACTAATACAGTTGAAAATTTCAATAAATAAAAAAATAAATAAAAACTTCTGACTATGAAATCATTATAATACTATGTTAGTTTGTGAGCATATAATTAATGATTTTTGAGCATATTATGGACTTTTATGCATACACCTACACAGAGAGAAAATACTTTATTTATAAAGCAGTTCTGCCCAATTGGGTTGCTTAAACACAGCATACTATGATTTCCTTAGACATATATGTATAAAATAATTATAATAATCAGCATTATTATTATTTCACTCAAAGGTTCTAAAGCAGTAAAAACATAGAAACGATAATTTAAATATAATATTTTATTTGTGTTGCATTTGCACATTTACTGTATTATTCCATCAACATTTCACCAATATTGTAAAGTTCTTTTAATTAAAATTTGTATTTAAGATTTGTATATATATATATATATATATATATATATATATATATATATATATATATATACATACATACATGGATATTTTATTTCTAGTTTTGTTATTAATTATTAGAAGATACCTTTTAATTTATTATAATAGTTCATATTTGTCTTCATGTCTATTATTTTGTTTGTTTTATTATACTCTAAGACACTAAAGTTTTTTTATTTAAAATTTGTAATATTATCCTAAACGGACTCGTCCCAGAATAAATAAAAAAATTATTATTATATTATTATTCCCTAAACAACTTACCGATAACACAAACCAACACAGTTCATTACTTAGGACTCACTTTCGACAGAAGGATGACATGGGGCCCTCACATTAAGCAGAAGCGGCTGACTCTCAACAATCGACTAAGACTTCTATATTCTCTACTGCACAAACACTCTTCTTTAAAAATCCGACAAAAACTAAATACCTACTTACTAAAACCCATATGGACATACGCCTCTCAAATTTATGGAATAGCGAAACCGACTCAGATTGCAAAAATCCAGACTTTTCAATCAAAAACTTAAAGACTTATTACTCGATGACCCTGGTATGTCAGTAACAAAACTTTACATACAGACTTACACATACTAATGGTACAAGATCACATTCGGACTTCCTACATACAATTTTTTGACAAACTTCACGGACATACTAACAAACTCATACAAAACATGGCCACGACAGACATGCCAGGGAATATTCAAAGAAGGCTGAAAAGAAGCTGGCTAAGAGATCTCCTTAAGTAAACTCTTTTAAAATTCAAGTTAGGAGTAGATGCTAATGGGTATCGACCTCCCTCATGCCTGACATGCCTTTTATATCAATTGTTATCAAATCCGCTTATTGTCACGGGCTGAGCCACAGGTGTGGATGTAAAAATAAATGATAAAAAAAAAATAAATAAAAAAAAAAAAAATTATTATTCCCAACTGCGTTGCTACGCATCCAGCAAATGTGATGTACTATATTTTTCGTGACCGCAGTCCTAAATTATTATTAATTTTTAATTAGTTAAGTAGATCTCTCGGCCATCTTCTTTTAAGTCTTCTTTGCCTAGATACCTGAATAGAGATGTTCAAGCCAAAATTGAAGAGTTACTCATTCAAACCCAGACAATTTCGGTGAGTATGTCAGTGTGATTCCTTATTCGTTGCGCAAAATCTCCTTTCAAAAGCACCCTTCTTCTTTGTTACCAGGTTTAGCCATTAAAGGTTACACATTCACCGTCATTATAATATGGTCTAATCAATTGATACGGGGATATAAGTAGCGTGAAATTATGTTAAAGACGGTTGAATCTTTCTCGAAAGGTCAGGATGATGAAGGTTGGCCGTAGGGTGTCTCTGATGGTATCAAGGCCCCGCAGTACTCGCCTGGTTTCTCCGTTACGACATAAGCTGTATCTAGTTACTGGGTTGTATCCAATGTGAATTTATCTGCTCTTCTTTTCCTTGTAATGCAATTGAATGCAGTACTGAACATTTTTGCTCTTATGTAAATTGAGACGTTGATTTCTAAAAGGTACTAAAGGACTTTTTTATGAAATCTATTTTTTAACATATTTCTATTCTCGTCATTTTGTTCAATCTTAATCTTCTATTTGATTTTTTCTAATGAACACTAAAGTTATTTAAAAACGCTTTTTCGAAATGCAATTATTTTCTAATGGTACTAAATTACGCATTTAGTTTCGTTCTAAATCATACTAAAAAATTTCATTTTATAACTTTAATATGGTTTTATTAATATATTAAAAAAAAAAAATCTAGATATTAATTTGAAAAGAATGAAACATATTGATTTTCGCGCTCCTTGAAAAATTGTAAAGGTAATTCAAGATGCAAGGTTAAAAAACTGAAAATGTCCAGTTACTCACTATCCTATTAAGATGATTCTTGTTAAGTGGACGTTGGTCTACCCTTCTGGAATTTTAAATTTAGAACCTACCTGACTAATACTCAGGCTAAGTGATATACGGAAGTGAGTCATGTTTGCTCAGTTTAAGAACGGAAGTAAGAACAATGTAAATAACTTTTTATAATAGGCTGTGACAGTGTTGATAAGGTTCGTAAGAAACATTTAAAGACTTGAGAACGTAGACAATACTACTATACCTGTGCCCTGCAAATACTGGACTTAGTAAAGCGAAGAAATAGTTGGTGCAAAGTTGGGCTAGTGTACGAAGTTCTAATAGGGTTTTGAAGTTGACCAACTTAAACAACCTAGAAGTAGAACGCTAGATGTGTAGATAAAATCAAGTCTCTCTGGGAGAAGTTACATGTATGTGTGTATATATATGTATATATATACATTTGTACAAAAGTGTGTTTGTGTGTCTGTGGATAGGTAGGTGTGTATAAATAGTTGTTGTTGTTTATTCAATAACGTATATTTATGCTACTGTAGCTAATCGGACGATGCTAAGAGTCCTAACTTTCGTCGACCCATTATTAATTAGAATGAGGTATCATTAACGAGTAACTGACATCGCATACTCTCAGGACTACCATTTTATATCTCCACCGAAGGATGGCATAACTAGGGATTTTTCCTCCCATAAAAAAAAATCCTAGGTTCACTTTCAGTTTTGAACCAGCGATCTTAGAAGGCTGTTATGCCACAGATGACCCCAAACTATGTAGTTAGTACTATAATTTGCTCTATAGGTATATTTTATGTTAATTGATCGTATGGATTTTTAATATTCTAAGCTCTGATAACTATCTGGGTTCCATAAATTATTAAAAAACTTACACTTGCCTATAAGGGGACGTATAGTGGTCGTGAAAAGTTTAACTGAAATACTCTTTTAGAACCCCCACGAAAAAAATATTATTGTATTAATTATTTCTACATAATTCATTCAACCGTAATTACTACGTAGGAATGATTATTAAAAAAAAAAAAATCGTTTTTATTATATATCTTTGGCGGTCGTGAATAAGTGGTTAAGTCAAAATCTTTCATTTTACAGGTGAGCGACTTAAACTTTACGTAATACCCAAAATAGAGTACTTAACATACAGTTTTCTTCCACCAAGAAATTTCTTTAACCAATTTAAAACGACGTGGGAGACGGTCTGAGGGAGTGATAAGTGGGGTTAACTCATTTTTGATATAACTCCAGTTATCCAGTTTTTCACGACCGCCACAGATATATTTTTTACTTTTGCTTTTTTCCAAAGAAATGTTTGAACCATTGGGCCAAGAAGGCTGTTATGCTAGCCACTACACTACAGGTGACCCCATGTATGACTAGTTATTATAGCTTAAACATTACAATCATAATTATTTCTGAAATACTTGGGAGTTAGCATAGGTATTAGTCCTTTTAATTAACTCCAACTTTTAATTTACTCTGTGACAATCAGCTGATTATATGTCTTCGTGGAAAATAATTGCGTGTGTCCCGGCATTGGGAAGGACACCACCCATCAACACTTCTATCCTGACTTCAGTTACTTTTGGTCACGGAAGGAGATCTCACGTCAAGCACCTTTTTAATTTCCTTTTCTCATTGATATGAAATGGATAATATAATCTCGATTATTAAACATTTAGTCCACTCTTACAAAAATGACGAAATTAAACATCATTTCGAACAATGGGCTATATTGAGGTAGAGAAAGGACCTTTTCGGTCTCTTGTGCCTGAGGGAGAAGAATTATTTTCATACATAAGAAAACAAAGCTATCGCTAAGATGTTCAAGATAGGTTTCATATATTACAATCGTCAACATGATATTTTTACTATATGGAATATATAGTAAGGAAAAGTTTTGCGATCGTGAAAATTTTCGAATTCCAGTTTCAACGTTTTGGGTTCCCTGAGTCCAAATGACCAAGTCCCGGAAAAAAGTCTGTGTGTCGTACGAAACTGAAATTTTATGTTTAACACAACTATACGCCCAAGATGTTACAGCAACTTTTTCATTAAAATTGGCTTACCATAAGAGCCACTTTATACCATGCATTCTGCACCTTTTTATTATTTTCTCGAAAACGGCTCTAACGATTTTGATGAAACTCGCTATATCGATGTAAAATTTTATGGGCTTTGATATTATATAAGTTTCATTCTGATTGAAATAGTCTGAGACAGCTTAAATGCCGATATTTTAAATTTTCTCCGTCTAAAATACCTTTAATTTTGTACATTCCAAAAGATTAACCATTTATTCCTAATGATATTGATGAAGGACAACGAAATATAAAAGTTAGACGAATTTGATGACCAAATAAAGGATAAAAGAGTAAAATTATTTTTTAACGAAATTTTATTTGTTTATATGAAGAACAGTAATATAGACGTATAATGTACCGTTGGAAAGAGAAAGATTTTTTTAAAAATATTATCTTATACAAAACGTTGTTAAAGGTAAAATAAAGTGACGAATAGGGAATATACATTTTATTAAAATCACCTTCAAATATTTTTCAAATTAAAGTATATTTAATAGTTTTTAAATTGATTTAAACAGTCAAGGTGAGTGAAAGTCGTGTGTTGACCGCACCGGATTTTTTTTTCTTTTTTAACAACTTGATTATTTTGTTTTCTTGATAATTTCAGGCCAAGTCTATTTCTTAATGTTTTCTTTAGAATCAGATTAATGATCTAAAAAGTAATTTTTAGAAACATAGATTACTATTTCCTCGATAAGGAATTTTTTCTCAGTCTCATTTTTGGATTCTAAAAGATGAAAGATATCTCTACAAGATTATAAATATGTTTTAGACTAATATGTTTACCTCATTGCAACCTTGGCAATGAAGTTTATCAGAGCCGTAGGGGGATATATTCCTCGCCGGCAAGCTTCCAATTCCTTGGATCAAATAAGCTCACTAACTCCCGAAACAGTTGTGCAGGCTGCTTGGCTGCGGTTTTCCTGCTTCATTCCGCCATTCACCGTACTGTGGATTGTTGTGTTGCTTGATATTGTTGAGCGTGCGAATCATTCTCACCAATTGCAATGAATGATTCCCATGAGGTAGGTTCGTAGTCTTTATGCTGATTCTGCGCTTAATTAACCTTTCCACTCATAGTAATTGTTGACTCTTGTGTCGGCCATTTACTACTTTAATGCACTGTTTTCCTGTTTTCGGGTTATATGTGTATGATTTTTTGTTTGCACAAGTTACGGAAACAAATGGTGCGCGCAACACACGAATTTTACTCACGTTAGTTGTTAAAATCAATTAGAATACTTTTTAATATTTTGAATACACATAGAGAGAAAAATAAATTGTTAAGGAATAAATGGCATTGAATTTCAGTAGAAACATGTGTTTTATTAAATAACCTATTATGTTATTTTCTATGGCAATCAGTTAGTTTTATCGGCTTTTCATCACTATCCATTAACTTTTACAATTTTGTGTATGAGGTAATAATTTTTCTAAAATCCTTTGCTCTCCAACGGTATATTATACGTCTATATACTCAGACCATCCTTATTGGTTCCAAATCCCTCCTCCGATCTATCACCACCCTTCCTCCGCTTTTGCTTAATGATCACCCTATTGTTTTTAGTTCCTTTGTTAAAAATCTTGGCATCATCATGGTCTTAAACCTATCCTGGAAACCCAAATTTCCCGTCGATCGAACCTTGAAATTATTCCACCGATCCCGCCACCTCCTACCACAATCTATCTACCCGTAAACTCCTAGTTTCATCTCTCATTTTCCCCCACTTTGACTATGGTTGTGTGGCATGTGGCGGCCTCTCGAAGGTGCTAGAGGACAGATTGAGAAGGATTATGAATTGATTTTTAAGATTTGTGTTCGGTACCTCGAGACGGTCGCATGTATCCCACCTCTACGACGAGTTAAAGTGGTTAACCCCAAACTTTCAAAGACTTCCTTGGATCATTCCTTTATTAAATCTTAAACTCCCACCATCCATTTTATGTCTACAGCCTTCTGGTATTTAAATCCTCAACCCATCACCAGGAAACAAGATCCCGTCTATCCGACCTCCACACTCCTTTCCATAGAACCAAAAAATATGACATCTCCTTTTTAGCCCGTTCCACTTCCTTATGGAATACTCTCCCTTCAAACATCCGTCATGCTCCTTCCCTATCATCGTTGGAATCCCTCCTCTTTCAATACTTCCTTTCTCTTCAGTCAGATGTAAGCTAATTTTTATTATTCCAACTTATGTAAGGTGAATTTTTTAAGTAATCTATAAAATTAAGTTACTTATGTTTATTCTTATTTATTTATTTTTAGAATTATTAAATAGATAATTATTTTTATAGGTTCTGCAAAATGAAAGAAAGGTACTTTAGAGGAAGACAATTTAAATTATCCGCATTTAAGCCATGTCATTCAATCGGAATGAAACATACTTGATATTATATTTCATTAAATTACACATCGATATAATAGGGAGTTTATTCAAAATTGTTAAAACAGTTTTTGAGAAAATCGTAAAAAGTTGCTAAATGCATGGTATTTTTTTTTTTTTTTTTTTTTTTTTTTTTTTTTTTTTTTTTTTTTATTCGTATATATTACAATTTGTCATAATAGACAATAATAATAGTGCTACAGGATCTCATTCATACAATATTTACAATATAAACAAAAGGAAAGTCAAATTACATAAAATAAAATCAAAATAAATAAACGTATACAATAACAAAATTTATAGACAAAATAAATACAAATAAATGAAGTTAACAAATAAATAAACAAAACATGTCTCATTCATACCTATGTACAATATTTACAATCAGCTCGGGAACCCCGGACGGGGCTTGTCCCCCCACTTGTGGAAGGACAAGCAGAGCCCAAAGGATCCCAGCGCCTCCCTCTCAGCCGCATCACTGGTGAGAGCCAGCGGAAGCTAAGTGAGGGCGCCACAGCCACAATCACACCGCACATGAGAGGAGAATCTGACCAGTGTCAGAACTCCAGAAAAGATGTTTACAATATGTCTCGGGGCCACTGCCGTTTCAACCTTCTAGGAGGGTTGTATGGATGAGTGGAGCTGGATAGGGATTGTGCTAGAGGATTAGGATGATGAATGAGGTTCTGGTGGAATTTGGAAAATTTAGATGGAATCAGGTCTGAAATAAATGGAACATTAAGGTCGTGGTGCAAGGTATAGTTGGATACATAATAAGGAGCATTTACTATTATTCGCAGGACTTTGGATTGAAAGGATTGAATGCGTTTGATGTTAGAACGTTTAGCTGTCCCCCACAGTTCAAGTCCGTAGGTCCAGATTGGCTTCAGTATTGTCTTGTAAAGTAATAATTTGTTGTCAACTGTAAGCTTAGATTTTCTGTTTAGTAGTCTGTATAACTGTCCGAATCGTCTGTTGAGTTCTTTTCGTTTAAGTCTTGTATGTGGGTTCCACGTCAATCTTTTGTCTAGTAGTAAGCCAAGATACCGGACTGTGTCTGAAGAAGGAAGCTGTATGGAATTGAAATGAACCATTGGACAGGATTTGCGTCGAAGGGTGAAGGTGACGTGGGTGCATTTGCTTTCATTAACCTTAATACGCCAAGCATTACACCAGTCCTCGATAAGACAAAGGTGTCTTTGCAGGATTAAGGATGCTATTTCAGGATCGGAATTGGATGATAGGATGGCGGTGTCATCTGCAAATGTTGCCAGAAAGGTGTCAGGATGATTAGGAATATCAGCAGTGTAAAGGATGTAGAGGACGGGTCCCAAGACGCTGCCTTGAGGAACACCGGCCTCAATGGGATAAAAGTTAGAAAATTCTACACCACAGCGAACTCGGAAGGAGCGGTTTGAGAGATAGGATCGTAGAATGAGGTATAGAGACTGGGGTAAATGCGTTTTAAGCTTGAAGAATAATCCGGTGTGCCATACCCGGTCAAAAGCTTGCGCTATGTCCAGAAACGCACCAGAACAATACTCTTTGCATTCAAGGGCTGAGGAAATATGGTCTACAACTCGGAGTCCTTGTTGAACAGTGGAATGATGAGCACGGAAACCAAACTGATGGGAAGGAAGATTTTGTGATTCTAATATAGGCAGGATTCGTTTTAGAAGGAGTTTTTCAAAGACTTTTGAGAGGATGGGGAGTAGACTAATAGGTCTGTAAGATGAAGTGTTGCTGGAAGGTTTACCTGGTTTTAGGAAGAGAATGATTGTGGAATGTTTCCACAAGAGAGGAAAATAGGTGGTGCGTAGGATGCAGTTGTAGATATAGGTTAGGAATATAATAGCTTTCTGCGGAAGTTGACGGAGGATCTGGGGGGTAAGGAGATCATGTCCAGGAGATTTACGGAGGGTCAGTTTCTGGAGAAGATATTTAACCTCAGAGGGATTAATAGCTTTAGGAGGTAGGGAAAGAGGTATTGGTGACAAAAGGAAGTCTTGTACTGCTGCGGTATGATTGCTTTGGGATTCCGGGTGAGGAGTGAATACTTTGGAGAGGTGTGTGGCGAATTCCTCGGCTTTATCTTCATCAGACGCAGCCCAGGAGTCATCACCACGCCGGAGAGGATGGGAAACTTGATGGGATTTTAAAATCTTCTTCGTGACATTCCACAGGGAATTGTCACTAGCTGACAGAGAGGAGAGGTAGGAATTAAAGGACTGGGAACGGAAGGTCGCCAACTCCTGCTTCAATTGTCTACAATAGAAGTTATAGGAGCGGCGATCTGTTGGGTGTCGGGTGTGCTGCCATAATGATCTGGCACGGCGTTTTGCATGGATTAGGTCTGTAAGGTGTTGAGGCAAATGGTTTTGGTGAGGAGTTATATTGGAGTGCTTAGGAGAGGAGGCAGTCCAGACAGCTTGCTGAATGGCGGTGGTGAAGGAGTAGACGGAATCGTCAAGGTCTTCTGGGGTTTTGAGGGTCGCTCTGAGGTTAATATTATCGGTCAGGATTTGGCGAAATAGGTTCCAGTTGACAGGGCCTCGGATAAATGACGGTGGGATAGGTTTTGGAATTGGAGTGAGAGATACTTTTAGGATCAGTGGACTATGGTCTGAGGATAGTTCATCAAGTCGAGTTACAGATAAGTTGAGGGAGCCTAATCCGCTGTGAATGAAGAAGTCAAGGATGTCAGGATTACGGTTGGGATCGGTTGGCCAGTAGGTAGGGGAATCAGGAGGTAGGAGATTGAAATGACGGGAGTTGAGTGCAGACAGCAAATTTCGTCCACGAGAATTCGTGGTTCTCGAACCCCACTGTTGATGCTTGGCATTTAAGTCTGCACCCAGAATGAAATGATTTCCTAAGGAATTTAGAAAGGATACAAATTCGGTGTTGGAAATGGAGTGTTTGGGAGGGCAATATGCTGATGTAAGGGTTACCGGAAAGGAAAAAGTTTTGATTACTATGGCGGTGGTTTGTAGGAAATCATAGGTAGGTTGTGGGAGTAAGTGATGAGAGAGGGACTGGTGCACAATGACAGCAGTACCGGCATGGGCTTTGCCGTCTGGGTGGTCCGTACGGTATGTTACGTATTGAGGTATTTTGAAGAACTGTTTAGTGGTTAGTCTAGTTTCAGTAATAAGTGCTACGTCAACGTTTTTGTCTTGCAGTAAAGCTGTAAGTTCGTCAGTATGATTTCTAACACCATTCGCATTCCATAGGAGAATGGATAAGGAGTTAGGTGAAGTCATTTAAGGATTTTTTAAGGAAGGGATTAAGTTTGATACAAGATTAGTAAGTAGTGATATTAGCGGCATAACGAGGGATTTGATTTCAGTGATGAAGGATGTCATCAAACTTGTAAGGTCTGAGACATTTGATGGAGGAGGAATATGAGAAATTTGATGCGGATGAGGTTTTTGAGGGTTGGGTAAATTTTGAGGAATAGCTGGTTGTGGAACGGTTTGAGGATTTTGAAGTGTGCGTTGTTCCGGCAGGGCCTCGGCCTCTTTGTTCTGGTTCCCACCTCCAAGTAGATGGGCAAATGTAACATTGGAATCAATTGTTTTTGAAGGTTGTCTTCTGCTTCTGATCGGTTCAGCTGTTTCATCCAGATTCTGAGGTTTTTGGTATCTGCTTTTGAGGTTCTTGTAGATTTGACATCCCTTGTAGCTAGCCGGGTGGTCCTTGAGGCACAGAGCACAAACAGCGGGTGTTGATCTTGGTCTTGTACATTCTTCTGACTTGTGTTGTTCACCGCATTTCACACAGCGTGGAATGTGGTGACAATAACTTCTAGTATGACCATATGCCTGACAATTGTGGCACTGCACTATTTCTTTCTTAGTGTAAGGTTTTTCAACTCTTACACTAGTATAGTATAATCTATTGAGGTCATAAATTTTTTCGACTCCTGCTGATGGCTCCAAGTCCACAAAGAATAGAGGCAGTGGAATTTTATCTTTTAGGACGTTGGTGACTTGCCGCACTTTATAGCCTATCTCCGTCAGTTCTTCTTGGATAACTGCTGCTGGTGTCGAAGGGTGTAGGTTTCTAATTACAACCCTTAAAGCTCTCTCCTGGCGTAACTGATATGTATGAAAATCAGCTTTGGTCTCCGTCAGATATTTTACTATCTTTCTGTAGGTTTCGGCGGTAGTCGGGGATATTTTAGTATCACTGGTTCTACTTATACAATAATAAGTATTAGGATCGGTTAATTTATTTAGATGCGCACACAGTAGTTGAAAGTTTTTAATATTTTTAACAAATATTGGTGGAGGTTGTGGTTCTTTTGGTATAGGAGAAGATTCCATTGTTTCTTTTTCAATTTGAAGGATCTGAAATGGGTTCGGTGTAAAAAACGGTGATTCTTCAGATAATCCTTGTGATGATGTGCTAGGCTGTGGTTCAGATCCTAAAGAGGTAGCTGAAGCAGTCGCTGGTGGAATCATTTTTTTATTATTATCACGGCGAGGTCTCTGTTTTGTGGGAGACGAGTTTGAACCTGCAGATCTAGATCTTTTACTTGTAACTTTCGAGGACATCACTTGATGAAAATATCGCATTGATTAAAAAAAATAAATAGGAATAAATATATAATGGAATAAGAATAAGAAGGAAAAAAAATAAATAAAAGAAAGATAAAGAAAATAAAAGCAAGCCCGAGCTTGCCGAGCTAGCGGCAATCAGCTGATCAGTGACCCTCCTTTCACTTTTTCGTGATTGTACAAAGTAAATTATAACTTTGCTTACCGAAATTTCTCCAATATTCACTGCTGTAGTATTCCTGAGGTCTAGTGATGTTTTCCAGACTGAACTCAAGCGAATTCCTACTGAAAAAAGCAAAAATCTGAGAGACGAAGTAACGTATGACTGTTATCATCGAGCGCATCAGCTGATCGCTTGCATGGT
Organism: Piezodorus guildinii; assembly: GCA_023052935.1. Taxonomy (NCBI): domain Eukaryota; kingdom Metazoa; phylum Arthropoda; class Insecta; order Hemiptera; family Pentatomidae; genus Piezodorus; species Piezodorus guildinii. Next base: position 129,373,543 of record CM041296.1, on the reverse strand, counting down.
ATTAAGTGGCTATTCTCGTTAGCTGATTTTTATGAAAAAGTTATCACGGGCGTATTGTTGTCTTAATTTTAAATTTCAGTATTTTACGACTTATCGTTGTCGTGCTGAAATTACTACACAAACACACACATACACACACACACACACACAAAAACCTTTTTGCGAGACTTGGTCATTGCACCTAAAAGGACTATTTCCGGTAAAAACTGGAATTCGAAAAATTTCACGATACTTATACTCTCCCTTACTATATATTTCATATATAGGTTAATGGAAGTAATACAAATAAAATTAAAAATTCTTATTATTCAATAAAAAAATTACGATAACTATCATTGAATAAACATTTTAAGATTGTGATTTATTTTCTTCTTCACTACTAATTCACTTCACCTTATGTTTCTATACTTATTCGTTTCGTATTATTATATATCCAGCCTCTCGAAAATGATTATCAATTTAATATATTACTTCAAAATTGTTGTAATATATCTTAATGTTATCATCACCCATTTTTATGTTATTTCCTCATATACATTTTATAAACCATTCTACACCTCATCTTATTAGTTATGTACTATAATTTCATAGCTTTTATTTATTAATTGATTTATTAACCATAATCTTTTTTTATGGCCAGAATACATAAAATGATTTAATTATTTAAAAGCGTAAAACCCTAAGGTCATCAACGCCTAGACACTATATGCATATTCAACCTTTATAAGAAAGAACTATTAGGTAATGGGTGATTGAGAGAAATAAATAAAAAATAAATAAATAATAAATAAATAAAAAAAATAAAGAAAGAAAGAAAAAAAATATTTTTATGTAAACAATAGTTTATAAAGCTAATACTAGTAATGCTAACTGACTAGGAATGGTCTTTATAATTTCGATAATAATGACTGCTCCTTAAGAAAATCAAAAACTAATTCAATGGTTTTCTCTCTATCACCCAGCACCGCTGAAATATTCGGGCTTAGTCCAATTTTATTCAGGTGTGATGAATAATAAAGACATTCTTGAAAAATATGCCGAATGGTAAGGGTTCTATCACAGTGCTGGGGCATCGGGGCACCGGCTGCCTAGCAAATAGATAAGAGTGCGTCAGTATGTAAATAATAAAAACGTTATTATTTACATAGGGAAAGAAGGATATTAACAAATAAAAATGAATCAATAATAACAAATAAAATAAATAAGTATTACAATAGAATGAGAAGTTAAAAAAAATAATTTTGAAAACAATGATTATTATGGATTGAGTACTTTAAATCAAAAATCTAATTAAAAATTTACAATCAACAAGCGTCTGTTTGGAATAATAGGTGATAAAAAAGGATGATAGGTGTTTATATCTACGTTGATTATTATCATTTTTAATTCTGAAAGTTCTTTATTTTATTTGTTTTTTGTGCGTGTTTAATGTTTTGAAGGATAAATTAGAACTGCATTATTTTCTCATTATATTTTTTATTATTCATTAATCTTGGTTTGTTATTAGCATCTGTTTTTCACTATGTAAACAATAGAAATAAAAATAAGGTATGCTGACCTACTTGACAAACTTTTGATTTTCCTTATTTATGTTTAGGTTATGTTAATTTCTATTGTTTATAAATGTAATTGCTACTATTATCACTAAATACGTTACTCATTGTTTACACGAATTTGCATACAAAAGATCGCAGTAATAAAAGGATTTTAATATGATTTCTGAAATTTTTATTTTTACTTATTTATTCATTTACTCTTGTTTATCTTCCTTAGAGTTTATATTGCTATCGACTCAGTTAACCCAGTTGTGCCACGGTCTGAAATATATTTAGCAAGAGATGGCGTGAACTGAGGGTTTATTGCGGTGTACGGGGCGTCCTAGTATACGGTCTGTGCAGCATTCTTTGAACTTGGTGCTATATTGTTTCCTCGAGCAGAAAAAAATGCCAAAATAAATACATTAATATCAAACATACGTGCAAATTTATTTTTATTTCTAAACCGTACCAGATTCACTTTTTACTTTTACTAACCTCTGTACGAAATATATCGTAAGTTTGAATTCGAATTTTCAACGGAAATAGGCTCCTCTGAATCCAAGTGTTGAGTGTGTGTACTTACACCACCTAATAAGTCTAGGTCAAAAACAAGAAGTCGTGTGAAACGTTTTTAATTTTGTTTATTATTTATTGAAATTCACAACTGTATTGGATAATGTCTTTATGGAAACTTTACGGAATTATGGAAACTTTATGGAATCATTCCATGATCTAACTTCATCGGTCATAATTACTCCGATAAATTTGAGGTGCGATCGGGTTTGAAAAAAGGTGACTCCCTTTCACCTGTTTTATTTAATATAGCTTTAGAATATGTCATAGAAAAAGTGACGTGTACCGAGAAAGGTTTAAATATGGGTGATAAGATTCCGGTTTTGGGGTATTCCGATGATCTGGTACTGCTGGGTGAAGACACGGAAACCATACAACTAAATACAAGTATGTTAATAAAAACCGGTAAAGAAATAGGACTCGAAATAAATACCGATAAGACGAAATATATGATTAGTAGCAGAAACGGTGGCGATCTTAGTGATGTTGATATATCAGGGCATATTTTTTAACTAGTAGAGAAATTTAAGTACTTAGGTTCAATGATGTCAAGAAAAAATGAAATCCAGGAAGAAATAAAGTCCCGGTTAAAGGTGGGAAATGCGTGTTATTATTCAGTTGCTAAATTACTTAGCTCGCGGCTTCTGTCTAAAAACTTAAAGCTCAGAATTTATAAAACTATTATTCTTCCGACGATTCTTTAGGGATGTGAATCGTGGCCGCTTACTTTAAAGGATGAACAGCGGCTTAAGGTTTTCGAAAATAAGGTACTTCGTAAAATATTTGGTCCGAAGAAAGTTGAAAGCATCGCGGAGACTCTAATGGGCGAGTAAAGTTGTTGGGCTCGATGAGCAGCGGATTCCGAGAAAGTTGGTATTCGCTGAACCGACTGGTAGGCGTCCGAAAGGTAGCCCGAAGCGTCGATGGGAGGATTGCGTTAAGACTTATCTCGGGGGCTTGGGCTTGAACGGTGATCATATGGACGAGTCTGAGCAGGCGGAGTTTGGTGATATCGGCATCGAACCTTCGGGTTCGGTAGGCCTATTAATATATTGGATAATGCATCTAGTAAGTAAACTGTAAGATAAAATACATGTAGAGAAATTGTCCATTGGAACCACTCCTGTAGGTAATCTAAAACAGAAGGTCTCGAGTGCAACTTCTTTTTAAACGCCTCGAAGGGATGTGAGGAATGGAAGAGGAAGCAATAATTAAAACTATTGGGTTAGATTTGATATGGAGTTTTTCATGGAAGGAGTGATACCTGGTTCGAGCTTTAAGGTCTTTAGGAATGAGTTTATTCGTGACGAAGGAAGGAGATTTCAAAATAAAATTTCATATTTAAGATAAGTCAGTTATATACTTATCTTAAATATGAAATTTAACATAAGTCAGTTATATACTTATCTTAAATATGAAATTTAAGATAAGTCAGTTATATACTTATCTTAAATATGAAATTTAAGATAAGTCAGTTATATACTTATCTTAAATATGAAATTTAAGATAAGTCAGTTATATACTTATCTTAAATATGAAATTTAAGATAAGTATATAACTGGAATGTTACAGCTACTTTTTTACCAAAATTGACTGACCATAATTGCCACTTAGTACGATTCTTTTCTTTCTTCTACTTTTTGCGATATAATGAATTACGGCTGTAACGATTTTAATTGAACTCGCTGTTTTGATGTAAAATTTAATAGGTTTTAATACCATATATGTTTTATTCGGATCAAAATTATATGACAGGGCTAAAGTGCCGGATTACCTTCTGCTAAAATACCTTTAATTTTGTAGATTCTAAACAGTCGATCATTTCATGTTCTTAGCGTTGATGAAAAATGATTAAATATACAAGATAAAAGAATTCCATAAAAAGTTGAAGGAGAAGAGAACAAAAATATGTTGGTATTTTTTTTTTTTTTCATATACCGTTAGAAAGTTTAAGGTTTTATAAATAATTTTATACAACATTCACATTTGAATGCAATGCTTTGATTTAGTGATTGTTTTAGATAATAATTTATATTGTTTTATATAATCGAAAATGAATGTTCCCATCGAAAAAACATAATATTATTTTCTAGTTTAAATTGTAAAATTGATTTTAACTAGTGCGATAAATAAAATTGTGTTTTACGCTGACTACATTTTTTTTCTCTATATTGAAGTCTTAATCCCGTCTGAGTCTGAAGGAAAAATAAAATAAAACCTAGCAACCTAGATTCTTCATTGTGACAGAATTCCCCCGTGGAGAAAAAATAAGTTTCAGGAATAAGGACTGAGTTGGTAGAATCCGTCCCCACTCACAACCAATCTTCTCCGCACAAAAGAATTTCCTCTGGTCTTTCCACTACTTCTCACCGCAGTAATTGTTCTTTCCTATCGGTTTCCGTAATTGTTCCGAGATTTACAAGATAAAATGATCCAATATAGATAGAGAAAATCTGGTGCAGGCAACACAATTTTCATTTACAGTTGTCAAGATCAATTTAATAACTTTAAAAGTTAGAGTTGAAAAAAAGAGTAAATAAATAAATTGAGTTTCGATGGCATCATATGTTTCAGATTAAATAATCTATTATATTCTTTGTTTATTCATTTAACATCACTTTATGCTACTGCTTCTAATCAAACGATGCTACGGTGGGAGTCCTAAATTTTGCCTATCCAGGTTTTATTAGGATAGGGATCTTTAATGATGAGTACCTGACATCGTATAGGCGTTGGACCACCACTTAATGTCCCCTCCGAAGGACGGCATAAGTAAGGATTTTTTTACTCCTATTAGCTCTATTATATTCTTATTTACAGCTATAAATTAGTTTTATCCGCTTTTCATTCCTCTCCATTACCATACAACTTTGTGTAAGGTAACATTCATCTTTAAATCTTAAGCTTTCCAACGGTATATTATACATCTATATTACATTTTTGTGTTCGTGAAAAAAATGACCCAACAAATATTGCTGCTGTTTTCTAATTTAGTAGGTTATCAAATTCGTTCAACTTGTATATTTTTTATCTCTGCTAGTATGAAATGGTTTATTCTTTTAAATCTACAAGATTAAAGTTATTTTGGAGAAAGCAAATTTAAAATATCTGCATGTAAGCCCAGTTAGGGGCCACCCATAGCGTAGCGGTTAGCATAACAGCTTTCTATGCCAAAGGTCGCGGGTTCAAATCCGCGGGTGGCCCTAGGATTTTTTGATGGGAGTAAAAAATCCTTAGTTACGCCGTCCTTCGGAGAGGACGTTAAAAGGTGGTCCCGAGCCTGTGCGATGTCAGATACTCGTAAAAGATCCCTATCCTAATAAAACCTGGATAGGCAAAATTTAGGACTCCCACCGTAGCATCGTCCGATTAGCCATAGCTGCATAAAGTGACGTTAAACGGACAAACAAACAAGCCCAGTTAGAATATTTCAATCAAAATCATTAAATATTACAGCGATATAGCGAGTTGCGATTCCTGAAATAAGTACTTGTTCTGCAAAAAAAAAAGTAATTTATGATTTTTACAAAGCTGATACAATAAAGTGTCTTAATCCGACCCCGAGGACCAAGTTCGTTTTTATAATTAGCTTATCACACATAATATCAATGAACTGTATGTAAAATTCTTATAATCTATTTTATAAATTATTGTCATTATTGATGATAACCAATTTTTATTTTTTAAGAAAAATGTATATTTCTATAGGATATAAATTAGTAATTAATTAAGAATTGGGAAATTACTATGTTATCTTATGATGACAGAATAAAAAGTAAAATCAGCACTGTTCTTCGTTATTTCACTATTCAGGTAATATTTTAAACTGTACACTGTAAGCCCAGTTAGACTGTTTCAATCAGAATGGAACCTACATGAAATTAAAGCTCATTAAATATTATGTTAATATAGCGAGTTGCGATTCCTGAATTAAGTACTCTATTGCTTTGTGAAAAAATGTAATTTATGATAGTTTTAACAATGATCATGCAATAAAAATCCTCTTTCTGTTAAAAGAAGCAATATATGATTGATATCTTTGTTTGTTTTTTTATGTATGTTTTCTATTGTTATTATTCATGATGACGTAGATCTGTCAATCTTACTGGTGTCTCAATTCGGCCCGGAGGACCAATTTCGTTGTTATGATTAGCTTATCAGCGATAATATCAATGCATTTTTCATAAAATTTGATTAATATATTTTACAACTCGCTCTTATAACTTTACTTCTATATTTATCGTACTATTATTTTTTTTTTCTGATTTAAGGCAGATATGTATTTCTCTTCGATTTATATTATTGTTAAATTAAGAATTGGGGAATTACTATGTGATCTTATGACGTCAGAATAAAAAGTAGAATCAACACTGTACTTTGTTATTTCACTATTCAGGTAATACTTTAAACTGTGCACTTTAAGTTTATTTGTACTTCTGATGGTAAACTGCTTTATTTGTGTAATTTATAATGTTTTATCCACGAAAATTGTTCTTTTCTAATCTATTCTGAGTTTTGTGGGTCTTGATAGATCTGCAACTAGAAAAAGTTTAAAAAATCTGTTTTTGTTTTAACATAATTCCTCCCTTTTTTACAGGTGTACCGTTTTCGTTTATCCCGATGTGTTCCAGAATAGCGATGAGGTATTGTTAAACTTATTTTATTATACGTTATAATTTATTTTTCTAAATGCTCCTGTGTCATTTTCTTACACAATATAAATTTTTATTATAGCCAACTCTGTTGCAAAAAACACGTTTGATCAAGGTTTTTAACATATAAGAATCACCAAATGTTGCTTGGGTAAGCTACTTTGACTGTTGGACCTTAAAACATTTATATAACTCTTAACTATTTAAAAATACGGAAATTTCCGTACATGACACGGAACTAAACATGTTAACACTCGTAATATTTTGCCTTTCTATATATTTCATGTATAATGAAAGTAAAGATTTCTTGAGCTTTAATTTTTCCTTGTTCGATTGTTTAACAATAGCCTTAAATAGTTAATAACAGTTCGTGTTGTGATATTGATCCCAACTTTGACATTTCGATGTGAGCTAATATTTAGTGAAGCTCCAACGTGGGCGGTATGGTTTCAAGGAATAGTTGATATTTGTCCACAGATATTATGAAATTCTTTTTAGTAAATATTGAATGGTTAATTAGATATTCCAGAAGCGTTCATGTCAAAAGAAATCCAATAAATCTGTTTACATTGTTTTAAGTTTTTAAAGCTTCCATTGCACGACTTATTACTGTATATTTCTTCAACTAATGCAGCGAAGACATTTGATAAAAAAGAAATTTTAATTTTTATTGGTTTGAATTTGTTGATGTTGGTTTTTAATTCATATGTCATAACTTATTGTGTTGTCTCTGTAACATTTATATTTTATTTAACGGATTCATGAAATCAGTTAATAGCGTATAAAAAATTATATTATTAATTAGGTATCACTTTTTATTTGAATAGAAGACTCAATTTGTTTTTATTAGTTTAATAAAACGCAATAAAATATCAGAAGATAATGTTTATAAATATAAGGACATTTTCATATCCTTTGACAAGTTGAAGAAGGTCCTTCCTTCATTACTTCACAGCTGTTTTCATTCACATTTTTTGTCTACTCCAACTTGCCAACGAATTTATTGCAATATTCAATGTATTTTAGAAGTTTGTGTGTGTACTAAAGATTAATTACTTATAAATACTAAATATTGATTCATTATTATAGTAACAGAAGAAAATATTGTGAAAGTTCTTATTCTATTATTAATTTGATGGTGGTTGGTTTAGTTCTAGGAAATTTCAATTTTTAATATAAACTATAAACTTTAATATGAACAGATCATGGATTTATTTCCATATGCTACAAATAAAATATTTGCCTAAATGAAATAGAATTGATATATTTTATGGTTAGATATATTTTTATCTATCATCAAGTCAATACATACCTGTCAGTGACTTTAAATTAAATACTATTTCGGAATTATTGTCGTTATTTAAATTTCTTTTATTAATTACCCTGTTCTTGTTGCTTTATTACTGTGTTTCCTCTTTCTCAACCCTTATATTATCTTCACTATCGATTTAGCACAAGGCTGTAATTAGTTAAGGATCAAATTAATGTTTAATTTGATAATTAAAAAGAAATTAATTTCCTCCAGTTTGGATGAGTATTAATACTACCATGGTTCATATATTTTATGTTTATAAGCATTAATTTCCTTTCCTGAATTCTCAGCTGTCCTTGGTATTTTTTTTATTTTAAAATTCCAAGACTCTTTTGAAAGAGGGAAGTGTCTTTATTTCACGTATAATAAAAAAAATAAAATATATATATATATATATATATATATATATATATATATATATATATATATATAAGTTCTCAATCACACCAGAACATAATTGTTTATTATAAGGGTTCATTTGTTTGTTTTTTTGTAGTTTACTAATTTAACGTCACTTAATGCTACTATGGCTAATCGGATGATGCTACAGTGGGAGTCCTAAATTTTGCCAATCTAGGTTTATTTGAATTGGAATCTTAAACAAGTACCTGACATCGCACAGGCTCGTGATCACCTTTTTACGTTCCCTCCAAATAAAAAGAAAAGAGATCAGAAAAAAATAAATAATATATAGCAATGCTTTTCTGCTGTAGCTTGAGTAACCCTTATGGTGACCATATAGGCCGAAACGTTGGGGAACCAATAAATAGTTAAGGCTATTTCATTGTTTTCTTTCTTGACGCTACTTGGACTGTCGTCCATCTGAATTTCCCTGCAGTTACATATTGGTGTTAATTATGATCAAAATATTGAATTATTGTAGAAAAATGGTGCACTATGACCTTTTCTCACATGATGTCAACAGTTTCACTTAAAACTGTTGGAAGTCACTTATGGAATAATATTATCAGGATTCATGAATATATATTTAAAAAATAATTTCGGGTGACAGCCGTTTGTTGAACACTCACCTTTGTAAAACTCTGACTATAAATATTTTCTCTTATGATTAAATATTATAAAACACTTATCCTAGGTAATGACGAGTGCCTTCTGGATCCGATTGCAGCCATTTTGTCCACTATACCTCCATCGAGGTAGTTGAGTAATGCTCATGTAAAAGAAGAAAGTGATACAGAAAAGAACAACCCAAGTTTCGAAATCCGTAACAGAAATGGGAAAGGAGAATATTAATATTTCTTGAGGGATTGAAGACAATTCAGTTTGTATTGCGTTGTATTTTATCTTCCTGTATCTATCTCATGATTCGCTTGTTGTAAATGGACCGAGGAAATAAAGCCATTTTCTGAACTAAAAGGATAATTGTATATTTTTTTAAATGTCTTTGTTTTTGAAGTTTTGAATATCCTAATAAATTGAGACGTTTACTTCTAATAGGTACTATATGCAGTCTACGAAATATTACAGGAAGCGACTGAAGACTGGACGGATGTTACTTTATTAGACTTTATTTAATATTTTTTTAACGGTTTTCAAGCTTAAAATATTTTAAATCAGTTATAAAAATAATCTGAAAATTTTCATTTTTTTTATAATATAAAAATAAGGAGAGGGTGGATGGGAGGTGTTAATACTCATGATCAATTTCTTGTTTTTAGTAATAGTGAAATAGAATAAAAATGTACAAATATAAGCTATAAAAGAGTTTGATAATTAAACAAATGACAAATATTTTCCCATGTTGAAAATTATTTTCCTGGATTTATAATCGTATTTCTTCTTCTATGTTATTTACCATCCTTCTGGATTTCATTATATTAATTATATAGTTCTTAAAAATGATCGAATTACAAAATTAAGTTATTATTTTTTTAATGGTAGGACATTAACCCGAATAGTGTTGGTAGATTGGGCGATTATTGACGAATCATTGACCTTTTCCAGCCAGAATAGATTCTATTCCAGCTGGAATATTTCTTTTTCGTCCACTACGACAAACTTAAACCAATGACGGAATTGAACCTGCAACGCCTTCCAGCTTTTGAATGCTGAGTACCTTCCCTATTGGCATCAAATTATATTAAAAGAAAAGTCATATATTATATATTTATTTACAATTGTTGTTCGCCAAATTTCTATTTGCTAGGAATCTCTTGGCCACCGCCTCAAAAGTCGTCGGGGTGGGTTGTACGGATTGGTGGTAAATTTAAGTGGTTGGGCCGATGGGTTCATGTTGTAAGTCTGTCGTGATTTTTTTTATAATATTCTGTGGCTGTGTCTGAAACTGTGAGCATGCCCAAGTCCTTGTGAAGTAATTCGTTGGTTACATAAAAAGCTGCATCCACGATTTTTCGTAGTATTTTGCGGGGGACAGACAGTTTTTTTGTTTTTGTTTAATCTGTTATTTGCGTTTTACATTTCTTGAAACGTAAGGCCTCAAATTTTGAGAAGGTATTCTTGTGGTCGATTAATAAGGTTCATTAATGAAAATAATAAACCAAATGAAGTAAAGATTTTATAATTAGTTAGTAATTAATTCATAACAAGCAGAAGCGAAAATACTACTTCTGACAATATTGATTTTAAGAGCAAATTTGATCTGGAAAATGAGGGAAGACTCTGAAACGTCTCTGAAGGAAAAAAATAAACGCAATGATGATTAAGAAATGTTAAAAGGAAGAAATGGATTTTTTCGCACTAGATTAAGAATAAATACATTAATATTGAACAAAAAGATTGTATAGAAATTTCATAAAAATTCAGGATATTTCAGTGGAGTAGTAGGTCATTACGTTTGTGTCTATAATGAAATGAACAGGATTTTGAAATCGAACATGGGAGTTCTCTGATGTCATTAAATGGATTTGTGTCCTTTTTTTTTATGTTTTGTTTTAGTTAGTCGACAATTCTTTTCTTTTTTTGTTTCCTCGAAAATCCATTATTTATTTATCCTATTTTTTTTTGTTTGGTAATTATGAATACATTCTACACAAAGTAAACAAAAACCTAATTATAGATAATAACTAATGATAGGCTCAAATTATAGAAGATTCCATATGTAGAAACGAACTTAATGTAGCACATTAGAGCAAGAAGGATGTAATCTAGAACCAATAACGATCAGAGAAACAGCTGTTGTTGATGACACATCTCCAAGTCACCCTTGAAAGTAAAAAAACACTGGGCAGGCCGTCTACCTCGCTGCATACCTCGATCTCAACAATTTCCGAGACATACCGACCCAAGAGGAAATCATTATGGAATTCCTTTGTCTTCGTTGGTCCAGGAGGATGTTTCGTAGGATAACGCAATGAGTGTTCCAAGGTAACAGATTATCACATAGTATGTGGCTGATCCAGTTTTTCTAAATTTAATATGTAATTGGATCGTTTCATGTAAAATGTCTGGTTTTATTATTTCAGGACTTCGAAGTGGAATTTCTGAGTTACAGTTGTTTACTACGTTTAAGTTTACATTTTATAATGAACCGTTATTAATTTGATCTTATTGATAATTTATTTTATTTATATAATCAACTTCACTTTATGCTACTGTGGCTAATCGAACGATACTACAGCGGGAGTCCTAAATTTTTCCTATCCAGATTTTATTAGGATAGGATTCTTAACGAGTACCTGACATCGCACAGTCTCGGGACCACCTTTTTTACGTGCCCTCCGAGGAACAGTATTACTAAGGATTTTTTACTCCCACTAAAATATCCTAGGGCCACCCACGGGTTTGAACCCGTGACCTTAGGCATAGAAGGCAGTTATGCTAGCCACTATGCTACCGGTGACCCCTCTTTTTGAGGATATTTACTATCACTCAAATTAATATCACATTTTTTAGTATATGACCACGTGAAACATGAGATTATTAAGTGGTTTTTTTTATGGGTTCAAACTTGGACACAGACTATTCCATTAAAGTTTAACCTATTCGGATAGTTATGATGTCTATCGATATATGAATAATAATTACATACGTATATTATATATATATATATATATATATATATATATATATATATATATATATATATATCTTTGTATATATTTATATATTTCTTCTCGTGTTTATCCTTACTCTCAGCCGCACAGAAGGATCCAAGCTATGTATAACATATGTGAATATTCTAGTGTGATTAGTATTTTAAGTTAATACAGTATCGTTTATTCTTTCCTCCTATAATATTAAAAGTGTGTTCTTTTACGAGTTTCCGATTATTCAAAAACAGAGGCATACCTACACCAGCAACTTATGACTATTAAATTTGGTATAACTACCATATCCACATCTTACTGCAGTGATAGTGACATGATGGATCTAAAAAGTTTTTTAAAAACAATCACATAGGTCCATTACCTACTTAAGCGACAGGAAAAGTAGAAAGTAAACGATCTTCACCCGACTTATGTCCATTTCCACCTGTTCAGAAATTTAGACAAATTTTTAAAAAGTAAAATATTAAAAATGATTCTCGGTTAAAGAGCGCATTTACTTAATGCTTTTGTAATCACTACTTTCAAAACATTCTAAATTAAAACTTTAATTTACGGCGGACAGCCAAAAAATTTGAATTTTTTGATTTATTTATTTAATTAAGATATGATATAAATAAGTCGACAAAAACAAAGATATTCGATTGATTCAAATTCATTATCATATATCATTAATTTATAGGTGGTGCGATTTCTATGACCTCGTCTGTATTAGAATAACTCACAAGTATTGGTAGTTGTAGAGTTTAGTATACATTTTAGTAATTTTTTTTTGAGGGAGTGTTGTTTTGAAGGATGAATTTTCCCCTAATCCCTTTTCACCTTCCGCAGTGGATCCCCCATCGATAGGACTACCAGGAAGGATATCTTCAAAGACATTTAAGGTTACTGTCACAATTGCAAAAGTAAGGCACTGGAGTTCGGACGGAGGTCTGGTTTCCACGAAGCCGTTTGTCCAAGATGAAAAGGTGTCGAGGTGACTCAAAAGCTCCGTGACGGAGGTTTTGTATCGCTCCGATAGAAACCCGGCTGTTGGAGCACGTTTTTTTTTTACAATCCGGCTTTCACTGGACCCGGACAGGGACAAAGGCAGCAAAACCGAAGGAGAGAGTCATTTGTCTTGAAGCGAAAATAAGTTTTTAGTAATAGAGTATAAAATTGCCGTTCGTAACTGGATCGGGTTACGAAACTGCTAAGAGAATGGAAGCGGTTAATGGAGCGCAGCGCATGAAGTAAACGAGGCGTTACATGCTAAAAAGTTAATTTAATTTTGCTAAATTGACAAAGTGGTGAAAGTCTTGTAGGACATAAAAATCGAGGGGAGTGGTGAGTGTGTTGTTAGCGGGGCTCAAAGCATTTTAGATCTTAATCGTTTAATTGACACGTTGATTACTTGCGATTTCGATACCATGTGTAATATCCAAGCATGTAATGTCTTAGAAAATAAAAAGGGATTGCTGAAATAGTTGTGTACAATGAACTCCTTGAAGGACAATACTTTTAGGCTTAAATATACCTCTTTCTTTTATCTACTCACTATAGTTACATATACCGCGGAACTGGTTGAATAGTTGGATGATTGGTGTTATAGTGCAACACTATAAGTTGTTTATTAACGCCGATTTAAACGAATATCACTTTATAAGAAATTAAACTTATTGACAAGACTCGGACTTGGTCACTCACGGCTAAGCAACCTACATTTACAGACTTTAACATCTAGACCTTACCGTGCACAGTGTAATGTATCTTTAACCATAAAACACTTGCTAACTGACTGCAAGCAATTAATAGGTGTCAACCTCCCATATTATCTTGATACCTTATTAATTGACAATAATATCTATATTTCAAAATTGTTTAATCATTTAAAACTAATTAATTTATTATTAATGTAGTTTTAAATATTATTATCCTATATTATTTTTATCAAAATTAAATTTTGTTAGTCACTCCATTTATTAGCTGCCCCATACATCAACTATGAACTTTTGTTGATAATAATAAGAATAAGAATAATAGGCTTACCGAACCCGAAGGTTCGATGCCGATACCACATATTGCGTCTACACAGACTCGTCCAATGTTCTCCGTTCAAGCCCAAGCCCCCAAGATCAGCCTTAACGCAATCCTCCCATCGACGCTTCGGGCTACCTTTCGGACGCCTACCAGTCAGATCAGCAAATACCAACTTCCTCGGAATCCGTTCCTCACCGAGCTCAACAATTTTACTCGCCCATTTGAGTCTCCGCGACGCTATCAACTCAATTATATTCACAGTATACAAGTTCTGCGTTGTGTAACCTTCTAAACTCCCCAGTGGCCTCATCTCTCTTCGGACCAAATATTTTACGCAGTACCTTATTTTCGAAAACCTTAAGCCGCTATTCATCCTTCAAAGTAAGCGGCCACGTTTTCAACGGTTCTTTACGGTTGTGAAACGTGGCCGCTTTCTTTAAGAGAGATGAGGCCACTGGGGAGTTTAAAAGGTTACACAACGCGGAATTGCGAAACTTGTATCCTGTGAATATAATTGAGTTGGAAGAATAATAGTTTTATAAATTATTATTATTAATAAATTATTATATAATTTTTAAATAAATTAAATAACTTAAAATACCAATATTTTACTATAATATTCTGAAAACATCACTATTGTTGTGGATCGCTTATATTAATAAAATAAACAAACAGCAATTTTATAACATTTGACATGAGCTTTAATTTATTTAATAAAAGAATAATCTTTTCATAGCCTTTGCTTGCCCTTCTAGATCTACTACATTCCAAAAAAGTATTCCTCTAAAAGTAGGGTATACTTCTTCGATGTGTGTGGTTTTTTTTTTCAATATTAAGGGTGATGTATGAATTGTGAGCTATATACATGTATACCATATATACATTGAATTTTATTACAGATATCTACAATGATACAGTGTTCGACTAATGAAAGATGCCCCTGTGTATTAATATAACAGGGATTTCCTTTGACGTTAGAAAGAAATGGAACAATATATTCTTCAATGATGACAGATATCTTATTTCCCGTGCGTATAGACACGTCCCTAGACTGTCTATACATATTTAAAGATAGACAGATTGAACCATGGATATGAGGATTGAGATTGTATTCATCCAACTCTTTACTAGATTAATGCGTACTTAGCTCACTTTGTACTGGGTGTTGATTCATCGACATTCCTACTCTCTCGGAAATGAATCTGTGGAAAACATTTCCGTTGCTCATGATTTTCTTAAAACATAGTTAACTTGAATAGAAATTAGTTCTATCGAATCCAGTTACAGAAAATGTAGTCATTTAGTCGCTCTAATGAAGTTCACGTAGACAGATCGAAGCTCAAGAACGAGGTGAGGCCTGTGTGTTAATAAGAAACTCATAGAAGACGGCATTCTAAGCCATCTTGTCTCCCGCAACGTAATGCCTGACAGCAGTTCCATGGGCTGGTAAACTGAATATGTCACTGGTTGTAGACTTCAGCTTACGAAAGGTTTCCCTTAATTAAAAATACGTAATAGATATGACAAAAAACATTAAGCACGAAAAAAAAAACCATTTAAAGAACAATTGATTTATATAGATTTATGATAAATATATACATTAAAATCAAAGAAAAATAGTTGATTAACGGAAGGTACAAATCTATTTTAGTAAATATACAGAAAACGCAAAAATCTCTCATTCCTTGGTTTTTAAACAAATATTTTTGATTAATTTTGTATTAAGATATATAGTATATATTTGTAATAGGTATTATTTTTACGTTAAGAGACAATTTTTTTAGTAATTATTGGATATAAATGAAATTGAACTTGAAGCAAGCATTTGGATATAATCAATCGAATTTTCGTAATTAAACATATTTTTTTGTGGATAAGTTCGCAGGACAGATTTCAATGAAGCTATATAATTAAAATAATAATTCGTCAAAATATCAATTTTGTAAAAAATGCCATTAAAAATCGGCGTCTCAAGTATTAAACATATTTGTAGTTACTATCTCACTTTAGTTTGTTTACTGATTTAATGTCACTTTGTGCAACTGAGGATAATCGGACGATGCTACAGTAGAGTCCTAAATTTTACTTACCCATGTTTAATTAGGATAGGGTACTTTAACGAGTACATGACATCGCACAGACTCGGGATTACCATTTTACGTCCTCTCCATAGGACGGCATAACCATGAATATTTTACACCCTTTAAAAAATCCTAGAGCAAAGTGCTTCAAAGGTTTGAAACTGCAACCTTGGGCTTAGAAGCTGTTATGATTAATAAGCTACTACACCATAGGTGATCCCTATTTCGCTTTAGGTATCTTTACTGTTTATGTATACTTTTTTAAATTAATTGTAAATGACTTTATTGGTTTCAACAACTTTAATTTATAAAAATCTTATCCGTCCTTGATTTATTTTTGTATTTCGTTTAGCTACTGGCCTTGGCTGCTCATTTATTAATCAGTGTTATTCCGATTAACAATTTACCAAGGAAATCGTGTTTGAACGAAAATTTTAACCTTAAGTTTCTCTTAAGTTATTTAATTCATTTTATATATAAAATAACCTTGGATATTTACCTGGAAAATAATTATAGAATTCACATTAATTATCAAATTTACAGCTTGTAAATAATTTATTAATAATTAAGGCTATTTTCTTGAGTAAATACAAAAATTAAGCTATACATATATCCCTCTAATACTTGGGTTAAAATAAAGAAAATATATAATATTATACAATAAATATAAAAAATAAGACCCGAAGGGATTATCTCGCATATTAGTTGAAGTTATGTGGAGGCAAAGCTTAGTAATTATGAAGGACTAAAAAATTTGTTTGTGACTTTATTAAGCAATAATGGTATGCCATAATATAATATTGAAAATAATTTAATTTTATTAGTTTTACGATTTAAAAGTTAAATCGAAACTCATTAAAATGGTAAACATACAAGTAATTTCAATGAGATAAATAAAAATATGTATATTTCCATTGTGCCATGTTTAGAGTATCTATACGTGGGTAAACTAATAATATTTTATTATAATATATGATTGATTAATAATGTAATTAATTATCCTTAAACAATGTGCGTTTTGTGTTTGTTTTTATTCATTTTCTGTTCCTCATTCCATTAGCTCATGAAAAAGAGAACACTTATTTTATAAGAATATTCTTTTTATGAACTTAGTAATAAATTTTAATAAATCTAGATAAGAACAACATTCTAAAAAATAAGAAGAAAAAAAAAGTAATTTATATAACGCGTTAAGTGCCTCAAACGACTATAACTCATCAAAAATTCCTTATGAATGCCGACGAGTGAAGAATGTAGAAAGAAATTCTTTCGTGATTAGAAGGGAAATGTTTTCTTAAGGATATTGTCATCATCCCACTCTGAATAAGTTACCTTTTGGGCTCTTATGATAGTTTTGTTTCAACAATAGGTTTTTGATTAGTATCTCAACTTTTGGGTGGCCTATCGCATGCTCCGAAATGTTTCTGTTGATCCTAGACCTCTTATTGGAACAAAGATAATATAAACATTATTATCTTATTTTCTGTATGATTTTCTCAATCTCCATTGTTTGGATCTTTTTTTTAAATTTTATTTATTGTAATTTACAACTGTATTATAAAACAAAATATGTTAATATGCAGTATGAAGAAAAGACATGAAAATGTCTTTAGAAAGAACTACAGTGGTAGCACTTCACTTCAGGTCCCGAGGCCTCCTTCTTTTCAATCGCCGTAGTGCGTTATCAGGGATATCTAAGGAAGATAAATTACGGACAAGTGGTTTTGTGTGGGCAGGGAGTTTAGAATGAAAAGAGATGTATCTATGACGGGCTATGTCTGCAGCAAATGGGATGTTTAGGTCATTATGGAGGAGTTGATTTGTGACAAAATAAGGGGCATTCAGGATTTTGCGAAGAATTTTGGATTGTAAGGATTGGATACGGGAGGAATTAGATGGTTTAGTAGAGCCCCAAAGCTCGATTCCATATGTCCAAATAGGTCTGATAATAGTGATGTAAATGAGTGTTTTGTAATATACTGGAAGTTTGTCTAGTAATTGTTGTAGTAATCGGTATCTTCGTGCAGTTTCTTGTTGTTTCAGTCTTGTCTGAGGGTGTTGGGTCTTACCTTTACTCTCCGAAAAAAAAAAAAAAAAAAAAAAAGATTTTGTCAGTGACGTACGGATATCTGTGACGCAATGTAATGTTTTTTGCGCTTCCCTTTTTCTCCTCCCTCCACAAAGTTTATCATTAATCCCTTGGTATATTATTTTATTTCATGATGATCTAATGGTTTTTATTTTTTTCAAATGTTTAATTCGATAAAACTTTATCGCCGGTTTCAATGAAAGATCATCTTGGCACAGACCTTGATTTGGAAATCGTAACTGCATCTTGGAAAACTGTTACATAAGATCGTGTGGTCAGCACCTACGCTTGACCGCCAGGTTTTTCCTTAAGCGCGTTGTTGGAACAGTTATTCCCATTATAAAGACTTGGTTAACAATTCGAAGTTTTATTGATCCCTTATGTGATTTACTGCTGAAAATACTTAAAATAAAATTTTACTACGACCGATTTCCTATACGTCTCGTGGGTTTGTCAATTCCACTACAAAGTTGGCTTGAAAAAAAAAAAAAAAAAAGGAAACGGTGTTTTATATTATAAACTTCATGAATACCATGATTGAACATGCTAAATGAAAAAATATTAGTTGGTACATCAGTATTTTGAAGCTGAACCAAATTACACCATCTTCAAATCATCCATCCTATTTAATCGTCCATAAATTATATGAACCGTTTAAAATTAAAACTATCTCCACTTTTTGATTGGTTAACACGTTCACGCCGGGGTGTACCACCGGTGGCTCGCACTAGTCTGTCTTATCGGATGGCGCGTACCAAAGGTATTGCCATATCTATCTTATCCATAATATTTATAAAGACAAAATAAAATAAACATTTTAACTGCCTTTCGAGTTATACTACATACTAGCCGAAATCTAAGTTTAGGATGAAAATACACACATTTCATTATAAGCACTAACTTGACTGTTAGCAAACGTACAACTCGTTTACAGATGTGAACAGTCAGTGATCGATGAAACGTGGCATATATTCGAGCGCCACCACACAGAGCAGACATTGAATAGCATTTAACGCCGCTTTAAGCTACTGTGGCTAATCGGAAGATGCTGCAGTAAGAGTCCAACATTTTGCCTAATCACGTTTATTTATGTTCTTGATTTTTAACGATTACTTGACTTCGCAAAGGCCCAGGACCACCATTTTACGCCCCCTCCGAAGGACGGCAATTTAAGAATTTTTCTCTCCGTTTAAAAACCTCAGGGCAATCTTCCGGTCTTGAACTCGCGATCTTTGGCTTAGAAGGCTGTTATGCTAGCCATTACAAAGGTAATCCCGCACTTCACCTTTTGACATTTTTGTTGTAATATTTTTATTTGTATAATATATTTTGATACAACAGATTCTTTAAGGTATCGAGCTCAATGAGAGCGAAAAATTATTCACAATAGTTGAGCTTTTTTCTTATCCCACACATATCTAGCTCTAGCTGTTGAATGTTTTGGTATTAATTCTAATGGCCCTTATCATAATGTAAAATTTTATTTTTCTACTTCTACTCGTTTAAAGCTCCTAAAAAGTAAAATCAATAAAAACTACTTACTATTGAAACTAAGATGCCCGAATTTTGCTTCTGTGAAGAATTTTGCGGTGCAAATTTAAGACAAGAGGATGAACGAAATGTTCCATCAATGTGATGACACCTACACACGTCTAGATCTTTCTTTGGTCAGCGATTCCCACAGAATCCTCTGTGATGTACTTTTCCAAAGAAAGAGAAAGAGAATAAGGGCAGAGAGATAAAGGAGAAGGAAAACAGTTACTAGGAAACAACAAATTGGAAACAGTATGCGACTTGTGGGAACAAAGAAATGTAGCCATAAAACTTAGCAAGTAGGACAGAAACAGACCAGCTATATATTTAAGTCCTCCTTCGTTCAACCCTAACCAGCTCTTGTACAGGTTTTTACTTGTATTTTAGTCTTAACACTTATACCAAGCTTTACACTTTAGTATTTCTGTAAAAACTAGAAAAAAAAAATAATAAAATTATGGTTAGGGCGCATAACACAACTGTTGCTTACTTCTTTATAAAAAAATAAATTTTATAAGTTTAAGCTCAATACCAAATTGATAGTTAATTATCTCAAATATATTCTGTTTAATTTCCATTGAAATATCCGAAGATAATCTAAAAGAAAAAATTATTAGAAACAACGATGCCTTAAGATTGTGGGTCTTAAGTCTCTCTTAAATAACTTCTACGCCAGAGGGAACTCGTGGTGTATTAACTTCCCTTCTATGCCCATGTTCTCAGTTGAAACCGGCAGATGACCCTAGGATTTTGTAAAGAGAGGGAAAAAAATCCTTGGTTTAGCCGTCCTTCGAACGGGGCGTAGGATGGTGGTTCTGAGGCTGTGCAATGTTAGGTACTCCTCAAAGATTCCTGTCTTAATTAAACCTAGATAGGCAAAATTCAAGACTCCCACAGTAGTATCGTCCGATTAGCCACAGGAGCATAAAGGGACGTTAAATAAATAAACAAAATATCAACTAAAGGTTACATAATATAAAGTTTTTATTATGGTTTATAACATTGGACATCGAAAATTTTAGTATGTACTGCACATCACGGTTCAAGCAAATTATTGGGTTGTCCAGAAAGTTCGTAAAGAAATTAGGACTGAAATTAAAATTTATGGACAGCTTAATATTTTTTATGGTTGGTGGTCCTGAGCCTGTGCGATGTCAGGTTCCTATCCTAATTAAACCAGGATACGCAAAATTTAAGACTCCCACTTTAGAATCGTCCGATTAACTTTCTTCAAGCCGTGTAGGCCCTTTGCCGCGCGGTGTATTATGCTGTAAGAATACACTCGCGTTTTGCGATGAATTTTCTTGGAATGGGTCTATTTTTTGTGTGGCCACCAGTTCGCTCACAGGTCTCTAGAGTCTGTGAATGATCCCCATTAATTTAGGTGCTTGAAAAAGTCCCTCCGGGACTAAGATTCGTACTTACAACCTTTGGCGTGGGAGACTAGACCGGAATATTACAGAAAACGAAGTTGAATAATTTTTTTTTTTAAATTTAATAACTTTATTTAGTCAGATGTATCCTTGTTTTGAACGAATTTGTTAACGTGGTTCATGTAGTTTGTCGTGAAATCGTTTGTAAGTCAATCTTATGTGGTTTGCTGTAGTCGGAATACGTAAGTTGGTATTAAGTTAAGCTATTTCTTTATAGCAAGACTTTTAGTTTTCGATCTAGACTTACATATTCACAACTTTTTGTAGAATTTAGTCTTTTGGATTGCCAATACTTTCCCATATAGTATATTTTATACATTGTTAAGAGGAAGTTGAAAATGCATAATACTTACTATGAGCTCGATAATGTTTAAAAACCAATATCAAAAGTTAACCCAAGACTCTTAACTTTTCTATGTAATTTTTCTAAATTACAATACCAACTCAGTACCTGTTCCTAAATTATTGCAGCATTGCATTTTGAGTCCTTTTTCAGATGCATCACACATCTTAGTCCCTTCCAACCATAATTTTGGTTTTCTAGACCAGGCTGCTACTTCAATATTTACCAAGCTGCTCAATTATTCTCTCTAGGTTGTGTGTTTTACATTTTTAAACCCCTTTCGGGAAAATCCATAGATATTCTTGCAATCTATTCGGTGACTAAAAGATTTCTAATAAATATATATTCGATAAGAAGCTAAGAATGCAGTTGTCAATTTAATAATAAATATTTGATAATGTTTTACTATTCTCGTACTAAAAAAAAAGAAGTCTTTTTAGTTATTTTTTTTTGTATTATTTTTACCTTTACTTGCCTATATATGAAAGATGTAGTAAGGGAAATTATTGTAATCTTGAAAATTTTCGAATTCCAGTTTTCTACAGAAATGCTTGTTTTAGAGTCACCTGAGTCAAAATAATCAAGTCCCGCAAAAAGGTCTGTGTGAGTGGTAAGTCTAGCGCCAAAACGGAATGTCGTCCGAAACTGAAATTTCATATTTAATGCAACTATACTACTGAGAAAAATATTATCTTATACACCAAATTGTAGAAGTTAATGGAGATTGATGAAAAGCCGATAAAACCAACCGTTGATCGTAAATTATAAAATAATTCATTGTTTAATAAAACTCATGTTTTGTTTGAAACTAAATGTAGTTAATTCTTTAACAATTTTTTCCCATCTCTAAATGTTGTTAAAAATTCGTAAATTGATTATAACATCGGAGGTAAGTGAAAGTCGTGTGTTGCTATCACTGTCAAAAAAAAAAAAGGGTTTGAGTTAGTAACATTAGTTTTTGGTTTCATTTGTTATAAATATTCTAGGTATGATTTAATAAATGGATACAGCTAAAAATAATGTAATTTCGAAATATTTTATATGTTGGTTTTCGTTCTAAATTAATGAGAAAAATCTGGTGCGGGCAACACACGACTTTCACTTACCTCCGTTTTAAAAATCGATTAAATAATTTTCAGATACAGTTAAAGATAAAAATTAGTGAACCTATTAAATTTGTTTTATTGAAAAATATATTGTATTATTATCTAAAATAATCAGTTAGTTTTATCGGCTTTTCTTCACTCTTTATTAACTTTTACAAGCTTTGTATTACATAATATTTTTTTCTAAAATCTTTTGCTTTCCAACGGTATATTACACATGTATATCACTGTTCTTATGTTCAAAAACAAAAAAATTCATTAAAAAAATATTATTTCAGTTTTTTCCTTTAGTTGGGGATCGAATTCATTCAATTTATATATTTACCTGTGTTTCATCAGTCGTAACAAGATAATAAAGTTATTTTTATAGAATCAACAAAATTAAAGGTACTTTAGAGGAAGAAAATTTAAAATATCGGTGTTTATGCCCTGTCAGACTATTTTAATCAGAATGAAACCTACATGATATTAAAGCCAATTAAATTTAACATCGATATAGCGAGTTTAATCAAAATCGTTGGTACCATTTTTGAGAAAATCATAAAAAGGTTGCACTATGCATGTAATAAGAGGCTCTTTTGGTTAGCCGATTTTTATGAAAAAGTTTTTGTAACATCTCGGGTGTATAGTTGTCTTAAATATAAAATTTCAGTTTCATAGGACTTTTCGTTTCCGCCAGCGAGTTACCACATACACACTCAGACACATACACACACAAACCTTTTTGCGCGACTTGGTTATTTGAGCTCAGAGGACCCTAAAACGTGTATTTCCGTTGAAAACTGGAATTCGAAAAATTTCACGATCGCAATACTTTCTTTTACTATATATAGTAAGTGAAAGTAAAAATGTAATAGTTTTTATTTAGAAAATGCAATGTCAAATTATTTGTAAATCAGTAATATATTTACAAACAATTTTGCTTGATTCCTATTTAAAATACTTCAAAGTGATTTAAAAGTCGACGAACTCACAGTCCGTCTCACAACAAGGAGGAAACAACAAAAAAATGTGTTTTTGTAACAACCAACATCAGACCCACAGGGCATACTGAAACCCACAAGATGCTCTACCAAACAGATGTTGGTTGATCATCTATTGTGTCTGTTGATTTTTCCTCATATTCGAGGCATATTTTTGGAATGATATAGATTAAAATTCTTAAGATATGAAATTTTTAGTTGTTATTTTTTGCATCCTGTATGTTTGATACACTGTATACTGGGCTCAGTATGACTGTCTAACTACTCTATTAACTGTAATGTAGTTGATGGCCGTTGGAATCAACCGACTGCACTACGCAGAATCTTTAATTACTTTCAAATGTTTGTATTACTCTTTAAAATCTTTCTTTTTCATAATCGAATAATGCTATTAAGAAGCATTTTAAAATAATAATAAAAACAATATAAAAGAAATCATAGTGCTTTTTTGTTCTCTAATTTCATTTATGTCCTAAATTGGACAGATTGTAATATTTCTCAATAAAGAATTGTTTCTGAAAAAAAAAAAAAATTCATTTAATATAAGTTCGATTTGCTGATAATCAGTTCTGTTACTTAAGGATTACTTTAAATTCCCCAAATGTTCGTATTTAATAAATTTTTTTTTTTTAATATTTTTTCATGTGATTAAAAAAAATACGCTTTATTTATTATTTTATATTCATGATGTCTGTAAATAATCTTCAGTTGTTTTTATTTTTGTATATATGACACATGAACTGTACTGACCAACTCCTTTTGTATGGGGATTAACCCGAAAAAAAGTTTATATACATGGTGTCTCCTAAATATACTTTTTATTATTGACAACTAAATACTTTATCACACACTCTTAAGCATTGATAGTATTGATGTTTGTTGACATTGTGGTAATAAATAAAGAATGCCTACTTAAGAAATGTAAAAAAATAAAATCTTTTTTTATTTTTGTTTAGCAAAAGGTTTTCCCTTCATCTTTTGTAAATAAGTTCTTTATATGCGGTTTTGGCTCGACTTGACTTGAAAACATTCCGACCCCGTTCGTCCGTGCGTGTCGTGGAAATACTATCACGACTGGATCATTATTTAATTGGAGAAGGGACTAAATGGAATAGTGTACATTTTTAAGAGATGTTTGAGCTAAAAGAATCAAAAATTTGAGTTTTTAATGAACGTTGGTTGTTAAATACCGAGACAGTGTAACTTGAGTTATCAAAGCGGACGATGTACTTGTCAGTTGGTCCTAACACCTGGTAGTTTATTCTGTTTGCTCGCGTCACTTCATCCTTCCAGCTAGCTATCACTGTCCCAGTCGTTTGTTTGTTTCCCCGTTTTCTTCTATCTACGCCTTATTCGTCGGTCGCCTTACCAGGAAATCAGATCATTAGCTCGAATTGGTGATTTATCAAGGGTACTCACAAACTTTGGTAAATCTTGTTATTCTTATTATACGCCGAGTTTACCTAATAATACTCAGTAATATTGGGTTGTGCCACATGAAATGTCCGTTTTCAAGGTAAAGGATTTTTATTAAAAATACGATATGAAAACAAGATAATTTTATTTGAAGTATTTACCTTCTTTTTCCACACATTTTTCCCAACCTGACACCAACTTTTTTATCCCCGTACTGAAAAACTCTGAGCTTTGCAGTGAAACAAAATCTGAAACGCACTTTTCACTTGATCATCATTTTCAAAAAGTTTTCCTTTCACGAAGTTGTCTAAATTCCTGAACAGGTGGTTATCTGTTGGAGACAAGTCGGGAGAATATGGTGGGTGCGGAAGAACTTCGTGGCCCAGTTCTTTCAATTTTTGCACGGTATGTTTTGAAACATGGGGTCTTTCTGCCGCTCAGTGAGATCATGAGGTACCCATGTATCGAGCTTCTTTACTTTCCCAATACACTTTAAATGTCTGGAAAATGCACTTGTATTTAGTTGTTCTGAGGGTCCTTTAACTGTTTGGTAGGGGTTTTCTTCTACTGTATGTTTGAGGACATCGTTCTCTATTACGGACGGAGGTCTTCCTCGGGGAAACTTTTCCAAGTCGGTATCCTCAGCTGAAAACCTAGCAAACCAACGACGAAGGTCCATTCATTAACACTCTCTTCCCCAAACGCCATGCAAATATTTACAGCGGCCTTAGCTGCTGAATGGCTGAGTTTAAACTCGTACAAAAATATTACTCGAAAAATATTACTAAAAAGTGGGTAATTGATTGGGAAGCTAATGTTTATAATACCAAGTTAGAGGATTACTATAAACAGTTAGTAATATGTAAACATTCGGAAGAAAACAACAGAGACCTGCAAAATCCTTTATGTATTTCAGAAACTATAAAAATGGACATTTCATGTGAAACAACCCAATACAATAATACATGATACTGTCCAAAACTCGGATGAGTCTTGTGAACGAGAAATTCTTTCGTTTTTTCTTTATGAAAAATTATTCTATAGATCCAGAGGGATTTTTTTGAATTAAAACTTATGTATTGGTGAAGGTGAAACATAGTTTAAAATTTTAACCGATTTTTATCAATTCTAATATAGGTAATTCTAAATCTACAAAATTCAAGGTACTTCAGAGGAAGAAAATTTATAATATCGGTATTTAATACCTACCAAACTACTTCAATCAGAACAAAACCTTTCAAACAGAACATCATATTAAATCCCATTAAATGTTACATCGATATAGAGAGTTTAAGCAAAATCGTTAGAGCCGTTTTTGAGAAAATCGTAAAAATGTACTAAATGCATGGTGTAAAGTGGCTCTTCTGGTTGGTTAGCTTATTTTAATGAAAAAGTTGCTGTAATATCTCTGGCGCATAGCTGTCTTAAATAAAGAAATTGTAGTTTCATATGACTTTTTGTTTTTGCGCTAGACTTACCACTTAAGGAGACACACACAGTCCTGTTTGCGAGACTTGGTCGTTTGGACTCAGAAGACCCTAACTCGTATGTTTCCGGTGAAAACTGGAATTCGCAAATTTTCACGATCGCAGTACATTCCCCTACTATATATTTCATATATAAGTGAAAGGTGAATAAAAAAGTTGAATATCATGACACAATAGTTTATTGTTTTCGAATAATTATATTATGGTATTACAATTCGTATAGCTGTGCATGCAATTAAGTTACTTGTATATCAGAAAATTAATCACTGAGCTTAAGGAAGATGAACGCTTAAGCAACTCTGCCAATTTATTGTAAATATTCAAGGAAAATGACCAATCCCGACCATTAAGTTCAAAAGCCTGTATCTCCGTTATTTCCTAACATATTTCAATTATACAATTTTTTCTTTTATTATTAGTATTTTCACTTTGTAGAGAATTTAATCATCTATCAGTGGGCAATTACGTGAAGTATTTATTACTAAAATGAATGAATTGAAAAAAAAAAATAGTATTCATAAATTCGTTCAGCTGACAGACGAATTTTGTTTTATTCGTTATTTGGTTATACCTATCTTAAAACGTGAGACATTAAATATTGATGGAATTTTTTTTCTTGATCAAAGATAAAAATTAAAAATTGCAAATTACATAATTACAATATACATATTACAAATATAATTAACATATAATGTTCAAATACTTGTAGTTCGTTCGGTGTAACCTTAAAACTTGTTGTGCGGAAAGGTATATACCTAGCGCCTGAAAGTCAAGATTCAATTTTTTTTATTTTTCTTTCTCCTGCATCTTGTTTTTATAATATAATTTTATTAATCTCGTAAAAATTACGAACAAATGTTGAAAAAAATCCTGTGATGCTTGGATTTACCATAAAAATTCCAGAGATCACAATTTCTTGTAACAAAAAAATGCCTCTACACATTCGAAAAATTGGTGATTTTGGCCCTGTTTTTTAGGATAGAATTGATAGCAAGTAATGTTCAGAATTTTCTTTTTATTCATCGGCATAAATTATCGATAAACAAATCAATAAAAATACTTCCCATAGCATATATCCCCAATTAATAATTCGGATGGATTTCTGAATATCTTACATTGCATTATATTACTCCTTGGAATTGATATTTTATTTTCAAGCGGACATCTTTTTCAACCTTATATTTCCTTCTAAGGCTCTTCTCTTCAACTCAGTAAATGCTTGAGGACCAATAAAAAGGGCTCTTAGGGGGCATTTAAATCGAATGAAAGGCTGATGTTTTAAATTGAAAATTTCATCCCTTACTTTAGATCCGTCTTAAAAGGATTAAACCATATCTTTTGAAACTTTTAAAAACCGAGGTTAAGTAGTACCGCTTTTTCATCATTTTTTTTTACACTTAATAAAAATGTATCCTTACTTCTATTTAATCCTTAATTTATCCTCTATTTAACCCTTACTAAAAAAAATATTGAATTCCAGCTTATCAATCTGTCACAAACTGGTTCAGGTGTAATTATATGCTTTTACAGGTTAATAATTGTTCTGAAATGTAAATCATTCTTTCAAAATTTGTTAATATTGATACTTTTTCCAAGGATTAAAATTTAAACATTTTTAGAATAAATTATTTTTCAATAAGCTTTATGTCCAATAAAATTTTTGTGAAATAAAGGGCTTAGCGGAATAAGCATGTGAAATCTGTCCCCACGTATGTCGGAACCAAATTTATACCATTGGTTTACACCTATGAGAAACCATCTATTGCACATATTTAGCCCATATCCATGATAGGAGGGAAGTGTTTGAGGGGAAAAAATAACGATAAAAACATTTTTCTTTCCAACAGCCTAACCAATTTTCACGAAATAATATTTGTTAAGGTTTTTTTTTTTTTTTTTTTCTCGAAAATGTGAGTCAAAGCTTTTTTAGGTTATGTTTCATAGGCACACCTCTAATTTTTTTGCTACTTTACTTCATTGGAGGGATCCTATATTTTTTATATATAGGAGATTCTAGGATTTTTTTTAATATTAGATCCTTTAAGTGTACACCATTATAAAAAATTAAAAAAAAAAATTTCTTGAACGGATCAACCGACGAAATTCATTAAAAAATGTATGTTAATGGTTTTCTTGGTGTTAATGGTAAAAAGAGTACTAAAAATACTTTTCTCATTGGTGTGACTCAATTGTAGAAATTTGTTCTGACATACGCCGGGGCAGATTTCACATGCTTACTCTGCTAGGCACTTTATATGGAATTATGCAGCATAAATTATTATAGAAAATTAATAATAATAATAGGCTTAGATAGAAGCCGCGAACTAAGTAACTTAGCAACTGAATAATAACACGCATTTCTCACCTTTAACCGGGACTTTATTTCTTCCTGGATTTCATTTTTTCTTGTTATCATTGAACCTAAATACTTGAATTTCTCTACGTGTTCAAAAGTATGCCCTGATACATCAATATCACCAAGATCGCCACCGTTTCTGTTACTAATTATATATTTCGTCTTATCGGTATTTAATTCGAGTCCTATTTCTTTATCGGTTTTTATTAACACACTTGTATTTAGTTGTATGGTTTACGTGTCTTCTCCTAGCAGTACTAAATCATCGGCATACTCAAAACCGGAATCTTGTCACCCACATTTAAACCTTTCTCGGTACACATCACCTTTTCTATGATATATTCTAAAGCTATATTAAATAACACGAGTGAAAGGAAGTCACCCTGTTTCAAACCCGATCGCACCTCAAATCTCTCGGAGTAATTATGACCGATTCTAACTTTATGAAATGTTTCTGACACATCTGTACTAGGTTTACTAACTTTCTAGGTATTCTTATTCTATATTTATTATAGAAAATTATTAAAAAATATACTTACCTGTGCACATTGTAATAAATCGATCTCTTAAATAAATTTTTACTTATAAATATATAAAAATTGTAAATAAAAAAAATTGCTAATAATCTATGATGTTACATAAAGCAGAACAAATTAATTTAATCACTCAAAAGATCTATCAAGAGGTTTTTAATAAAGATAAGTTGCTCTTATTTTTATTGAGCATTTTCTGATGAATTGAATACCCACCAAAAAAACAGCAACAACAAAAGGTTAAATACCCTGACTTTTCACGTCAACTTTTTAGTTAAACTTCAGGTGATGTTCAGTAAATTTACCACATACATCCATACACCCTTGGTGCTACAGCCCGGTGTGGGTCCTGTCCTTCTTATTAAGTTTTCGCCGTGTGTTTCAGTCTTGTGCCGTGTGTCCGCTCTCCAATCTCCTCTGATATTCAGTAGGGCTTTGGCATCTTGGGTCACACAGTACTCCTATCTGAGTTTAGGCCGTCCTCTGCCTCTCTCTCTCTGTAAAGATTTTCCTCCAGGAGAGGTTTTGGAACTTCCTTTCCACTCATTCGGGCAACATGGCCAGCCCAGCGAAGTCTTCCAAGCTTTATTAGTTTAATAATGTTAGTTTCCCCATATAGCTGTTAGTAAATTGACAAACATTTCTAAAAAGTGTACCCTAAAGGAGAGTTCAAAGCTATAGAACATATTAATAATTATTATTAGTTAATAATAAGTTAATTATTATCCTTCTCACAGAAAATAAACAGTATGAAATATAGCTATATCGTTATATTTACAAAGCTCCGTTCTACTCTGTTTTTTAACTAAAGGTAAATATTTTTTCTTCAAAGAGACAGTAGGTTCTGTAATTCATTAAGTAGTAGGTTACAGAACCTACATACAGGAGACATGAATTCAGAGACGTTAAAGCTGTAACGGAACCCACTTAGCGTCTTGAGGACATAAATAGTTGTCATAGGTATGCAATCTGAGGTGAATAACTTTTTTTAGAGTTTTTGGAATTTAATAAAGGTTGTAATACAGAAAGTAGTCGATCGAATAGAGCACTGAACTACTGTTCTCCAGATGTCTGATTCGAATCTGGCTGTGGCAGAATAATAATTTATACTCTGATTTCATCCATGCGTTGGCCTAGGCTAGGGAGGCCCTCCTTTGGCTCACAAATTCTCTTAAAAGAAGGTATTAAAAACTGCCTAATAGCACGTGCGTTAGGCCTTGTAGAAGTATAGTTTGTTTTTAAGATTAGATAGTTGAAGGTGCTGTAAATATGAAGGATGAGATGATTCCAGTGGCGATCATAAAATATTAGCAAATAGTGAAACAAATATTTATTGACCAACGTTGTTATCGACCCATCAGGGCTGCTTCGTTGACGTAAGATAGCTGAATGGATTTTTTAAAAGAGTATAAAATGAGTATATTAGATTCTTTCTTTCTGTTTTTAGTGGAATATAGATATTTATTTTTTTTAAACATGCATTAAGTATTTGGTCGCTTATAATAGAAAGTAAAACTGAATTTAAGCAGTTGTTTGTTTGTTTATTTATTTAGCGTAACTGTATGATACTATGGCTACTCTGAGGATGCTACAGTGAGAGTACTAAATTTGGCCTATCCAGATTTAATTAGAAAAAGGATCTGTAACGAGTATCTGATATGATATCGCACAGTCTCGGGACCACCGATATACGGCATAACCAAGTCTTTTTTACTCCCTTTAAAACACCCTAGAGCAATATGCCAGATTTGAAACCGTGAACTTGGACATAAAAGGCTGTTATGCTAGCCACTAAACTACAGGTGACCCCCAATTTAAGGCGAGGTGTTCTGATGATGGAAAATGTTGGCTATATCATTTTCACCCTTTTTTGCCGCCCTCCTGCTCTCCCCCTTACCTCTTTCCTCTCCGACTGTTACCTGCTTCTTACGGAAATAAAGGCAAAAAATACGTTATATGTATATATTCTTCTTAAATTATTACATTGAGTTGTAAAATAAGTTCGTATTTTGATCTAGGTGTCCATCTTAAAGTTAACTTTTTAATTCAAAACTTACTCACAGAAAAGTTGAAGGACGACCCAAGTGCTTAGCGTCTTCCAAGTCAACATTTCCGGTTCCTAACCGAGCAAACCACTTACGGACGGTGCTTTCTTCTGATTCATCATCGCCATACACCCTGTAATTTTTGTTAAACGTCTGTGCAGTTGAGTTTTCTTTTCAGGAATAAAAAATCATTATCTGATGAAGATGAATTTTTTTATCTCTTTCATTTTGTGCAAGAAAAATACCATTAAAGATAAGTAATCTCGGTTGAAACTGATGCATAAAAGCACCTTATTTAATCTTTTTTAGAATATTTAAATATTATTGACCATTTTAACTATTATTTATTATATTTTTTGTGTTTATCTCGATGTTCAAGGAAGGACCAGACTCCCTTTACTTTTTCCCTCTGACTCACGTTGACAGGATACCTTATTCGACTTCTCCGTTTTCACCACTCCTAGAGCTAAACTTACATAGGATTCATAGTGGGTTTTGCCCTCCTAGTTCCATTTTTGCGAACTGTTTCGTGCAGACAAAGACAGCTCGATGGAGCTATAGGAGTTGTAGTGAAGGCGATTATAGTTTCGTGTAGGGACCGAGTTTCTAGGACACGGGGTCTGGTAGAGCCACTACCGACCAGGCGCTGCTTTGTTCTTAGGGCCAAGGACTCCCGCCGTAGTTAACTTTAATAGCCTCCAGTCTTCTCTCTCTTATATCCACCAATAGTCTCTGAATCCTTTGTCGATATTTATTTAAACTTTTAAAAATACGGCAATCTCATTAACGATGATAATAAATCAATTGTTTATCCAGACTTTCAGAATTCATGGTCAACGGCTATAAAATAAAAAAAAAATCAGGTGCGGGCATCACACGTCTTTCACTTACCTCCATTTTTAAAATCAATGAAAGAATTTTTAAATACAGTTAGAGATAAAAATACGCCAAGCTATTAAAAAATTAATTAAATCGAATTTATATAGAAACATGTGTTTTATTAAAAAATCTATTATATTATTACCTAAAATAAACAGTTAGCTTTATCTTCTTTTTATCGCTCTCCATTAACTTTTAAAAGCTTGAGTATAAGATAATATTTTTTCTAAAATATTTAGCTTTCCAGCGGTATATCATACGTGTATATTACTGCTCTTATGTTCAAAAACAAAAAAATGCATTAAAAAAATATGTTTTCAATTTTCTCTTTTAGTTGTTTTTTAAATTCGCACAACTTACGTATTTAGCTTTTTATCATCAGTGGTAACCAGATAATATAGTTATTTTTATAGAATCAAAAAAATTAAAGGTACTTTAGAGAAAGAACATTTAAAATATCGGCATTTAAGCCCTGTCAGACTATTGTAATTAGAATGAAAACTACATGATATTAAAGCCCATTAAATTTTACATCGATATAGCGAGTTTAATCAAAATCGTTGGAACCGTTTTCGAGAAAATAAAAAAAAAGGTGCAAAATGCATGGTATAAAGTGGCTCTTCTGGTAAGCTCATTTTGATGAAAAAGGTTTTGTAACGTCTCGGGGGTATATTTGTCATAAATATGAAATTTCAGTTTCATAGGTCTTACCGTTTCTGCCCGGGAGTTACCACACACACAGACGTTTTTTCGGGACTTGGTTATTTGGATTCAGGAGACCCTAAAATGCGTATTTCCGTTGAAAACTGGAATTCGAAAATTTTCGCGATCGCAATACTTTCTCTTACTATATATAGTAAGTGAAAGTAACAAAAAAAAAAAAACTCTCATGTTACATTTCTGGATTTTCAACAGGAATTTGACAAATTTTGGCATAAAGGTAGTTTATACCAGCTTAAATAAATACTTGCCTTTTTCCTAGCCCCTTATTTTTTTCTGATACCTCTCCCTAGGGAAACTTGAGGTTTCTCCTTTTTCTGCATATTATCAATTTAGTTAGGATGTTACCTCTTGTTATGTTAATTTTAAAAGATTTACATTCTCATGTAATGGGTCCGATAATGGGGCTCATCTTTTAGTTTTATTTGGCCTTACTACTGAAATTTAAGTTAAGAAATAGTCTGACAGGGCTTAAAAGCGAACATTTTAAATTTTCTTCCTCTAAAGTACCTTTAATTTTGTAGATTCTATGAAAATAACCATATCATCTGATTAGCATTGCTAAAAACAGGTAAATACATTCGTTGAACGAATTCGATATCCAACATAAGGAGAAAAAAGAATATACGTGTATAATATACCGTTGGAATGCTAATGATTTTAGAAGAAATATAATCTTAAACATACTATAGTAAAAGTGAACTGTGAGTGATGAAAAGCCGATAGAAGTAACTGATTGTCGTAGATAATAATATAACAGATTATTTTACAAAACACATGTTTTTATTAAAACCCAATGTAAATAATTCTTCAACAATTTATTTCATTTCTGAATTTGTTTAAATATTCTTAAATTGTTATAAATAACGAAGGTAAGTGAAATTATTGTGTTGCGCTCACCAGATTTTTCTTTTTTGAATATTCACAAGGAATTGACCAATACGTTTTATGAATACTCAGAATAGCTTCTTCACAATTTCTTTAGAGTTCATAAACAAATATTAAACGTGTATCTAAACTTCCTCTTTACGATTTGAAATATTCGATTCATCCACAACGCTCCTTACTTTGTCACAAATAAACTTATACAAAAAGATCTTAATATCCCATATGTTGCTGATTTGGCCCGAACCAGGTATCAAACCTTCCATGAAAAACTCCACTCACACTCTAAGCCACTAGTTTCAATCCTTGTATGCTCTTCCATTCCTGACAATACTCCGAGGCGTCTGAAAAAAAGATTGCCTCGAGACCTTCTAGTTTAGATTACCCAGTGGGGTGTGCCAATGGAAATTTTCTATTCATATATTTCTGTTAGCTAACTTACTTGATGTATTAACTAATACAGTTGTAAGTTTCATTAAATAATGATAAAATATATATATATATATATATATATATATATATATATATATATATATATAAATTACGTTAATTCACTTAAACAAGATATAAATAATAAATAATAAAAGTAATAGGACATAGAAACAACACGCACGATAACTAGAACAACACTGGCTTTATTTCCTTGTTTAGACCTCGATGTATACAACAGAATGTTTACAAGGTACAGGCGGGATTAAGCCCGATACCGGCTCGCCGCGGTCTCTAACTCCCTCCCACCAGTTTACGAAAATTTCCGTAAACTTACACTAAGCAGGTTAGGCGCAACATTAACCTTCATAATAGAGAGAAAGAACCAAAGCGATCGGTCATCGGGCTCTAATATGAACAAACAAAATGCTAAGCAATTCACACATTTCGAAAAATAATAAAACAAAAAAAAAATGTGAAAATATAATGCACAAAAGGTAAATTCAATAAAGAAAAATATTAAGCACACAAACACACAAAAAACAACAAAACAGCATGACGAGGCACTCCAGCTCACTATGGTAATGTTAACTTGGCCGTTGGGAACCTCAATTGTTCGATATGGACCGTCCTCCGCTTTTTAGGGTCCTTGACGCTTTGGATAGTGACCACGTTATGTTCGCGGATAGTGATCACCCGGAAGGGGCCCTCGTACCGCTCCAGCTCCTTTCCTCTGTTCGATACTTTCCTCCTGTATACGATCAGTCCTATTTTAATGTCACCTCTAATATCCCTTACGCCCAGATTATGCTTCGCAACCCGGCGGCATTTCTCCGACTCGATCCTCCGCCTAACTTTGTTCCACCGTTTCACCAGCAATATGCGGTTGGCTACCGCTCGATCCAATTGTTCTCTGTTTGCTACCGTCCCTGACCAATCCCTAGGGCGGTCCCGAAGGCCGAAGAGGATTTCGAATGGCGCGAATCCCGTGACAGAGTGGACAGAATGGTTATACGCCGCGACCGCCTTTGTCATTGCCGTGTCCGGCTCTAAGCCTTTGTCCATCTGATAAACACGCAAATGGTCGCTCAACGTACTATGGAGCCTTTCAATACCCCCTCTGCTCTTTGCGTGCCCCGGAGTGTTGAGGTGCCAAGCTATGTCAAGAGCCTTCGCTTCCGTGTGTATGGCGGCATTGTCGAACTCCTTACCGCCATCGGATGCTATTCGTTCTGGAATCCCATAGAATTGGAACCATGTCCGTATGACCTGTAAAACAGCTTCCGAGGATCGCTGTTGGACAAGATACGCCATGGCGATCTTGCTGAACGTATCTAGTATCGTCACCCATTTGTACCCTCTCCAGGTGAAAGTATCAACCTGCAAATCCATCAGAGGTGCCTCCGAGGTTGGTGTCTCTTCTTGGACCGTTTGAGGAGGGTTCCGGTCATACTTTGTGGTGAGGCAGATATTACAGTTCCCAATGATTTCCTGAATCATTTTCCTCATGCCCCACCAAAAATATCTCCGCTTGAGTGCCAGGAAGGTTTCGTTGACTCCTCGATGGTTTGTTTTTCCCTGATGATACGCCACTGTCACATCGCGCTGGCGCTCCACATCCTTCAGTAATTCGACTATCAGGGTGCAGCGGACGAACGATCTGTCCACTCCTATTTTTTCCTCTCGCCATAGTCTTTTAATCTTCTCCCATACTGTCTCGTTGCCGACATACAGGTGATGATTTTTTCCAGGCGTAGAAACATCATTAAGCGTGCGGCAAATCAGATCCTCGCCGATCCCCGGTTGCGACCAGATCGTGGTGATTTTACTTCTCCCAAATACGTCGTTTTCGAACTTGATCGGTCCCGCCATTCGGGTCTTCCAGATGATCTGCCGGCGTTTATCATTAATTATTTCCTCTATCTCTTCCATATGGGTTGCCCTTTCGTCCGCCGAGCTATCCTCTTCCGTGGCGCCTTCCCCTCGCGCTCCCTGACCGCCTTCTTCTTCTGGCGTCCAATCTCTAAGAAATCGTGGGAGGTTGCCAGATGGTTCTCCGGTTTCTTCTTCCAATGCGTTAATGATGAGAGCACGGGACAGCCAGTCCGCTACCACATTTTCTTTTCCCGGCTTATACGCTATCTCAAAGTTATATTGGCTGAGGAACTCTTTCCACCTGGTAACTCTTGCTGAGGACTCCTTCAGGTTGCCCACCCACTGTAACGGTCTATGGTGCGTGTGGACTTTGAATTTTCTGCCAAACACGTACGGTCTAAAGTGATCAATGGCCCACACTATCCCCAACAATTCCCGTTCCAGAGCACTATATCGCGTCTCGGCATTTGAGAGACGTCTGCTAGCATAAGCGATCGGACGTTCACCCTCGGCTTGATCTTGCGATAACACCGCCCCCAGCGCGTATTCGCTTGCGTCAGTCGTGATCGTAAACTCCTTGGAGAAATCCGGGAACGCCAGCACTGGCTCTTCTTGCAATTTCCTCATGCAGCGCTTAATATTGGTCTCCATCTCAGGCGTTACTATCACCTTCTTTCCTTTTTTAAGCAAGTCGTTAAGGGGTACAAGGCATTCCGCCATTTCGGGAACGAATCTTCTATAATAATTCAGCGTGCCGAGCAATCGCCGGATTCCCTTCACGTCGCGAGGGACCGCCATGCGCTGAATTGCCAACACCTTATTCCTATCGGGTCGCACCCCTTCCTTTGAAATCGTGTGACCTAGAAAATTTATCTGCTCCTGGCCTAAGAGAGACTTATCGCTGGACAATTTTAGACCAAACTCTCTCACTCTATCAAAAACATTTCTTAAATGTGTTACGTGTTGCTCCTCGGTTTTGCTGAACACTAGCAGATCGTCCATATATATTTGACAGAATGTTTCATCGATTCCCCTCAAGAACTCGTCCATAAGCCTTTGGAATGTAATCGGCGCATTTTTCAAGCCGAAGGGCATCCTTCTAAATTCGTAATGCCCTCTTTCGAACGAAAAAGCTGTTTTATGGCTATCTTTGGGGTGCATTCTGATTTGGTGATAACCAGCTTTTAAATCGAGTGTGCTGAATATGGTTGACCCGCTTAGTCGGTCTAAAATATCTTCAAATCTGGGGATAGGATATTTTTCATCTAGGGTGTTTTCATTCAGTTTTCTGAAATCAATCACTAGCCTATATTTTTCCTTATTTTCTCCCGGCAAGCTCTTTTTCTTTACAATCCAGAGGGGACTGTTATATGGCGAAGTACTGTCTTCTATGATACCTTGCTTTTTTAGATTCTGTATTTCATCCCTAATGTGTTGCTTTAATGCTTGAGGGTATCGCCTTTCCTTCACGTACGTGACCCTTTCTTGCTTTAGGGGAATTTCATGAACTGTTTTCCCAGTTGCCCCTAACAGTTCGTCTTCTTTAAAGAAAATGTCTCCGAATTCTTCCCTTAATGCCAACCTCCATTCCTTGACCCGACTAACCGCCCCTACTCTACCTTCCCTATTAAGTACCCGGCACTTATAAGTTTTCCCTCCAATCTTAACCGACCAACGTCCCCCTTTGCTCCTAATTCGCGCTCCTACCTTTCCCAATAAATCACAACCAATAATTCCCTCATATTCACGGGGCATGCTCGCCACCACATGTACCGTCACCTGGCCCCCACGTGTTGCCCATCTCTCGAGATCTAAGCTAACTTCTCCCTCTACTTCGCACGGCCCACCCAGGGTGATCAATTTGCATGTACATACCTGTATCTGGAGTGCCTCTCCGCTGCAACACAACTTCTCCGCCGCTCGCCGACTCATGATTGTGCTAGAGCTCCCGGTATCCACCAAACACTTAACTCCTTTCGTCACTCTAATTATAGGCAGACCGCCGTATTCGCTCCTTATATTGTAATTCTCGATCGTGCGGTCGCCCCTCTGCTGCCACTCTCCTCAGGTCTCTGCTCGCTCCCTCCTTTCTGCTCCTGCCGGCCGCTTTTCCTCTCTTCGCCTTCCTCCACTTCTTTCACCTCTCCTGCTTTCAAGCTCTAAATGCTCTTCCTCCGTCTCGGATGTCTCCGAACTCTCCGTAGACCCAGCCGAAGATCTGCTCCTCCTCCACATTCTCTGAGCATTTATCTCCATCGGCTCGCCTCGAGGTGATTCTCTTTGGCGAAACATGTACGGGCACTGCTTCGCAATATGCCCCTCTGTTCCACATTCGAAGCATTTTGTTCGGGGACACTGCGCCACTAGGTGTCCCGGTTTACCGCACCCGTGACATTTTCTCTCTTCTCTTCTTGGATATTTTTTTACGTTCTGGTACGTCCTCTTACTATCGTTAGCCGCCGTTCTGTACTTCCTTTCATACTCCGGCTCTCTTTTCCTCCAAATGGCAGGTTTGGTTCTGGGTCTTCTATAAGACACCCGGGTCCACCCAGTTTCCTCTACCTCCATCCTCGATTCTTCATCGCGCGCACTAATGTCCATCATTTCCTGGGCGCATTCCACGAAAGGACGGTCTTTTGGGAACGGTTCCTTTCTCCCCGTCTCTCTAGCCAGCTGTACTAACAAAATGGTCGACAGAAATGCCATTCTAGGTTCCACTTCAGAGGCACTCATTATTTCTCTCATCTTCGCGGTGATATTGTTGAATCTCGTCAGCAACGCTCCTGCGTATTGTCCGCTTGACTGGCGAGGGTGCTTAACTTCCCTGAACATCTGGAAGATGTCTTCCTCCGGGGACCACCTACCGCCTCCGTAAGCCTTCTTAAGCCGGTCTTTCACTACTGCCCAGGGGTTTCTTCGTCGGCCTGAATCAAATTGAGTATATTTCTTTTTACCCGACAAACTAGATCAGCCTTGAGCGAATCCGCGTCATCTCTGTGTAGTAGACCCTCCGCCGTCTTCACCTCGATCCGTGTTATTATACGGTCGCCATTTTTTATGAAATGGTTCAGCTCACCAGTCTCTCCCGTAAACTTTTCTATATCCGACACAGCTTTCCTTAAATCTTGCGCGGTCGCTGCTTTCACCTTCAGCCATGCCAGTGTGTTTGCATGAGCTTCCGCCAGAGTATCACGTGGTAGGGGTGGTATCTCTGGTATCTGTGGTATATCTGCCGGCACTTGAAGTACTGCGGGTCGTAATACACCTTCTGCCATTTTTTTATAGAATTTTTTTTATTTTTTTATTATTAAATATATATATTATATTTTTAATTATTATTATTCTTTCTTGTTTTAGTTAGAAAGAATTAAAAAAAAAAGTTAAAAACAATTTTTTTAAATAAATTATTAAGAGAGCGAAAGACGTGTGATAATAAATAAATAAATAATAGTTCCGGGCTCTCAACAAATAAATCCCGGGTTTCGGCACCAATTACGTTAATTCACTTAAATAAGATATAAATAATAAATAATAAAAGTAATAGGACATAGAAACAACACGCACGATAACTAGAACAACACTGGCTTTATTTCCTTGTTTAGACCTCGATGTATACAACAGAATGTTTACAAGGTAAGTACAGGCGGGATTAAGCCCGATACCGGCTCGCCGCGGTCTCTAACTTATATATATATATATATATATATATATATATATATATATATATATATTCGATTCGGTTGATCACATTATTTCTTTTCACTTCCAGTTTGAGAAAAAAAAAAGGCCTCTCATCCATTGAGAGTGAGGAAGTATCACTATTAAAAATTATACAGTACGTCTGCAACCAAAACATACAGCACAAGAAAAGGAAAGAATAAAAAATCGAAGGTCTCTTTTCCTGAATAAGGTTTCCTTATATAGGTTTTATGTACTTGTTTATTACTCCTTAGAAAAAAAAATTTAACATCTGTAGAATCGACCCTGAGTTCATGGTTCCCAATCTCTACGAATCGTGATCCTACAATGATAATATAATATTTGATGCAGTATCTATGTACTAACTTCCGTTATATTCAACAGCTTCGGTGTTACCTGTTCTAGTGTGGGTAGTCGTTTTCCTTGGGATTCTCATTAGTTATCCATCAGGTGTAGAAACTTACCTGCATTTTAATATTTATTGGTTTATTAACTTCCGAGTATAGTTGCTCTTATCTTGTCTGGTTTTGGAATTGAATGTTGAATTTATTACTTTTAATAATATGTTTAAGTAATTTTAGTACTGTTATTTATTTTTTCAGGTAATTAACTATAAATAATTGATTGAAATTAACTGTTTTTAACAGCTCGACCCTCATCAAAGCTTGAGGCTGATAATTATCAACGTATTGAAGTACTTAATACGTTATAAGTAAAATGAGTAATAATATAAACATTTAAGTCTCATTTTAAATAGCAAGACTGAATCTAATGTTGAAGTTAATGATAAGAAACGTTAATTATTGGAAGAAAATTACTTTAAATTTTGTTGTTCTGTCACTAAAAGACGATAAATAAAGAGCCGATTGTTAAACACATATTTTACTTTATTTCTAGTCGAAATTTAATACATGGCTTGCTTAGACATTCTTAGTGCTCAACTTGCCCCATTCCATTGCTCAACTTACATCACCTATGGGGTACATCGAGCAAACTTGACTTCCTGGATTTAAATAGCTGTAGCTCTTAAATTCGACTTCTTACAAAAAAGTTACTATTGACACTTTTGCTAAGGAATATATTATGAATCCATCAAGCCGCTTAAAAACTTATTTCAGAATTATCATTGAGGAGCTTTATCCGGTCAAGTAAAAAATTGCTCAATCAACCCCGCCCTACCCTATATTATTAGTTCAGCAAGGTTCTGTAGACCAGTAAATGTGATAACTTGTTTTACCATATTGTCAGTTCAAGTCTCTTTATTTTTTATTTTACACTAGCTGTTACCAGCGACTTCGTCCGCGCAAATTTTT
The DNA here is from genome assembly GCA_023052935.1 of Piezodorus guildinii. Lineage (NCBI taxonomy): Eukaryota > Metazoa > Arthropoda > Insecta > Hemiptera > Pentatomidae > Piezodorus > Piezodorus guildinii. The sequence goes on along the minus strand of CM041296.1, from coordinate 129,332,219 downwards.
GTTATTATGATCGGGATTTAGCAGTTTTTAAAAGGATATATTTTAAAGAGCTTCTTTGTAAATGATTTTTTTAGTTTTATTCTCTTGTGGCAGAAGAACGTACTGATTTTCTCCGCAACCCGATCTTGACAATGGGACATATACAGTATTCAGAATTCACTATCATTATGTAATTTACTTGCTTTTGAGTTATTATTTCTATTTTTAAAGAGTTGTTACTCGCTTTATAATGTTAAGAGGAAGGTATACATTAGACGAACCAAAAAATCACGACAATAGTCATTTTATATTTAACGGTTTCAAAGTTAATTTACGAAAAATATAATAATAGGAGTGACAAAAGTATTCGGAATTAAGTGGTTTCCGATTTTGAATTTAGTAAGAATTTGAGCATTTGAAACCATTAAACAATAGGATTTCCGATTTAAACGACAAAACGATTTCCGAATACTTTTGACACTGAATGATCTGGTAATTTTACAAAATTAATTGTTTAATATTAAGAAAAATAAACATTTCGGTTATCTGGTTCGTGATTTTGCTTTATGGTTGAAGATTTAGGAATTAAAACGGATTATATAAAATAATAGTTGTGAAATATAATTATTAAATGAAGAGAAATAGGAATTCCGAATACTTTTGACACTCACTGTAGTTGGCAGTGTGAAAAGCATTCTTGACGTAAATCGATTCCTATCTCCTGTGATTTATTAATTGTTACGACAAAATATAATTCAACTGGAAATTATATTATTTTAAAATTTAAAGGTAAATCATTTGGAATCATTGGGATGCGAGGTCAATTTCCTCCGTTTTTTTCACTGATTCTTTACTCCTATTGGTCGCAGTGTTGCTATATAGCCAGAGCCTTCCTCGATAAATGGACTATCCAACACAAAAAGAATTTTTCAATTCGAACCAGTAGTTCCTGAGATTAGCGCGTTCAAACAAACAAACTCTTCAGCTTTATAATATTAGTATAGATGAGACTTTTGTTCAATTTATTGTCCAAGATACCTTACATGCTGACTTTTCTATTGTACATACGTAATGATCGTATTACAAAATCGAACCAACACTTACCAATCAAAACATCTAACTGTTAATATACTTATGCATATACATTGATATGCTCCCAGAGTCTAGTTACATGGCTACATATGGCAGACGTCCTTGTGACATGAACTGTTCTCAGTGCGTGAACGGCCTGGATGTGCCAGCCATCCTAAGAACCAGAGCCGCACTTTATCAAGTCCGTTCACGAGATCATCACGCGGCGCGGCACCTCGCTAGGCCTTGGCAGCCTCTTTACTATTCCTCTAGGGCCCTTTCACCTTGGATTCTGTTTCTTATTATTTTATTTTTATTTATAGCCTCTAGTTATTTGTTTTTTAGGATTTAGTGTTATTGTGCTGTCCAATATATTCTAACTTTCTTTTACGTTCTTTCCTTGTCCAATGATAGCGAACAGAACGGGTTATCTATAGATAAACAACCTATTGTAACTAGAGTAGGTAGGTCCATAGTTATAACCGTGTCAAGCTCGGGTGTAAGGTTCACTCGGTCACCACGGACAAGTATTTATTAGTGAAAGGTATTTGGGCTCCTGGTTTCAAGCGTCCCAATAACTAAGTCTAGTACAAAAATTTTAATTTTTTAATCTAAAATTTTATGTAAGAGATATAGTAGGCATATGCTACACTTACTAGAAGTGCAAATTATTGGGTTGTTTTACATGTCCGTTTTTATAGTTTCTGAAATACATAAAGGATTTTGCAGGTCTCTGTTGTTTTCTTCCGAATGTTTACACATTTAAAGTAAACAGTTACTACTCCTCTATCTTTGTATTATAAACATTAGCTTCCCAATCAATTACCCACTTTTTAGTATACCTCCAAATATGAACATGGAAACACGAGATTTTCGAGTAATATTTTTGTACGAGTTTAAATTCGGCCATTCAGCAGCTGAGGCCGCTAGAAATATTTGCAAGGCGTTTGGGTAAGGGAGTGTTAATGAACGGACCATTTGCCGTTGGTTTGGTAAGTTTTCAGCTGGGGATACCGACTTGGAAAACTTGCCCCGAGGAAGACCTCCGTCCGTAATAGACAACGATGTCCTCAAACATACAGTAGAAGGAAACCCCTACCAAACAGTTAAAGGACTCTCAGCACAACTAAATGCAAGTGCATCTACCGTTTCTAGACATTTAAAGTGTATTGGGAAAGTAAAAAAGCACGATGCATGGGTACCTCATACTCAAAAAAAAAAAAAAAAAAAAAAAAATTGAGAATGTGCTTGAAAAACACAGTTTGTTTAACATATCTTGTTCTAGTAAAGGTAGAAAAATTTGTTTGATGTAAAAATTACCCTTTTACAAAGCGGAATAATTTCAAAAAAAAGGTAAGTTATTAAAATATTTAATAACCTTTAATTTTAAAGGTTGAAAAGGTTCGACGGGAGATTTCGGAAATATGATTTTTGAAGGATAGAATTTGGTCGAAGGGGGGGTAAACATTTCTGACAGTCGGATGGAACTTTATAGGATTACTATTTAAGTACATGGTTGGGATATGTGGGACAGTTTTCAGGTGATGGGATGCTATTACAATTGCTTTTGTTTTTTCAGCATTAAGTTTTAACTTATTGACTACAGCCCATAGTGATAAATTAAAAGGTAATTTCTAATGATAATAATTCTAGTAATTAATAACAAAACTAGGCAAAAGATAAAACAGAAACATATGTTCATATATACAAAATTTTAATTAATAGTGTTTTACTGTATTGATGTAAGATTGATGAAATAATAAAGTTAAATATGCAAGTGCACCACTATGTAAGATATTATATTTAAATATTTCTATATGTTTTTATTTAACTAATTTAAAATTGAATTAGCAAATCTATTTAGAATTCTTTGAAAATTGAATAGAGAGGAAGTGATCGAATAGACGGAATTTGAAGGTCCGAAGAGTATAAGAATGTCGAATATATGAAGGAATGGAATACTTTTATTTATTTAATAATAATAATTCTTTATTTATTCTGGGATAAGTCCCTTTAGAATAATACAGCAGGAAACATAAAGTGGACTTAATACTATAGTCTTAGAGTATAATAATTGAAAACAATAGAATTGAACTAATAACCTGAACAAAGAAAATAACATAAAAGATAAATTCTGATAAAAATGCACAAACAAGTGAAATAAATGTATGTTAACATGAGAACAAAAAAAAAAAATGATATATTTTTATATTTTAAAGTAACATATACGAAGAAAAAAATTACAATTATTCAATGTATCTTAACGTAAGAAAAAAAAAAGATATAATAAGATTTAAAAAGAAAAAATTATATATATATACAGTTTTAAAATTAAATATAAAAAGAAAATAAATCAACAATTCTTTAATGTATGTAAACATAATAACAAAAAAAAATATGTTTACAGTTTTAAATTAAATTTTAAAAAAATTACAACTCTTCTGAGTGTTTGTAAAATAATTTAATCTTACGTCTTTGAAAAGCTTAAAAGAAAAACTTTAAATAATATTTGCTGTAATGGAAACGAGAAAACGAAAATTGAATAAATAAATAAGTGTATTTGTCTGCTTTATATCTTGATCTTACCTGAAATCAGCATTTACTTGGGATTGTTTGGGAATTGTATTGATAGGAAATGGCTAAATAGACGGGATTTAAATGTTGAGGGAGTTTGGGAGTTCCGGATATTAGAAGGAATGGAGTTCCATAAGGATGCGGATCGGATTAAGAATGATCTATCGAAAGCTGTGGATCGATGGGACGTTATATACAGATCAGAAGGCCGCGAGCGAGTGTATTTACGTACAGTAATATCGGTGTAAACTTTATTCGTAATTGTGAATAGTGAAAAAAGCCATTAACTTAAGTTTAGCATTAGCAGTCCATAGAAACAATTGCCAATATTAACGAAAACTATACGTAAATGTCTATAATGTTTTCCATGTTGTTCTGTATATATATGAATACATACGTGACGAATGATAAGTTGGAAGTGAAGTACGTGTGATGAGGGCACCAGATTATTTTTATTTCCATGGCACTCAATAGTTCCTTAATCCTCTCCAGCTGCTCCGATAACTGTTCAGTGAGAACAGCTGAGCCGATAAACATTCCACGAACGTTATGCAAGGCTAGTTAATACATATTGCGCCAGGCATCCATTGCAGCTTTGAGCATGGAGCACATGCCAAGGTCGCTGAGATAGCACGAAGAAAGTAAACCGGGAGAGAGCTTTTGTAAACAACTAATAAATTTATTGTTAACGCTCATTATCTATTATAGTCGTGAAGATCGAGTAAACATGAATAATAGCTATTGTTCTAGGAATAAATAATTGAATAATTTAGTTAAATTAAAAAAACAAAAACAATAATATTAAATTCATATTTAATTTGTATAGTTAATGCTTTATACCTTAAATTTGAAATTCGAAATTATATTTTTTTGTGGACTCGGCAGTGTCAAAAATATAAAAAATTATCTGGTATTACTCAACTTTTTCTAACCTTTCAGCTTATAGCTTTTTTCAGTCAAATTCATAATTTTTTCAATCGAATTCATAATTTTTTTCAGTCAAATTCATAATTTTTTCAGTCAAATTCATAATTTTTTCAGTCAAATTCATAATTTTTTCAATCAAATTCATAATTTTTTCAGTCAATATCATAATTTCTTGTACCCATATTATACAGTTAATTGAATGAGGTTTTGCAATCAATAACTTAACATTTTTATTAAATCTTGTTCTTGTTTATCCATTTAACGTCACTTTATGTTACTGTGCTTAATCCGACGGTGCCGCGGGTGTCTTGAGATTTGCCTATCCAGGTTTACTTAAGATAGGGATCTTTTACGAGTTACACTTTTTAAATCTTTTAAGGGTCACTTGTGGAGCACAAATATAGGGTGATCTGCTGGTTTTGGACTTGCGACCTTAAACATATAAGGCTGTTATGCTAGCCACTACTCCACAGGTGACCCTCAATGTTCCAAAAATCCACAGGTGTTTGAACATGCCGGTTTTGAACACGTGCCCTTGGGCATATTGGTACTTAACACCTTGCTGAATGCATCCAGGGTCACCTGTGGAGTAGTGGCTAGCATAACAGCTTCTTTTAAAGGACGAAATAACCATGGATTTTTACTAGCTAAAAGCAAATATAGGGCCATCTGCTGGTTTTGAACTTGCGACCTTAATCATAGAGAGCTGTTATGGTTAGCCACTACTCCACAGGTGAACCTTTATGCATTCTAAAAGGTGTTAAGGACTAATATGTCCAAGGTCAGGGATTCAAACCCGGCAGATTCAAACACCTTGTTGAATGCATGAATAGTGGCTAGCATAACAGCCTTATATGCTTAAGGTCGCAAGTCCTAGTGGATAGAAGGGTGTTATGCTAGCCACTGCATCTCAGGTGACCCTCTATCCGTACACTAGACTGAAACGACAAGAACTGTCCGTCGCTTTCGCTTACTCGCTTCCACTTATCTACAAAAGGCTCATCTATATCACCATCATAAAGCCTATCTGGACGTACGGAGTTGAGTTCTGGGGCTCTACTAAGCCATCCAATTCTTCCCGTATTCAATCTTTACAAACCAAAATCCTTCGAAAAATCCTCAATGCTCCATACTTTGTCCGAATCCCATATTTTCCTAATTTGACCCGAACTAGGTATCAATCCTTCCATGAAAAACTCCACTCCCACTCTAACCGACTAGTTTCAATCCTTGCTTCTCTTCCATTCCTGACAATCCTCCGAGGCATCTGGAAAGAAGATGGCCTCGAACTCTTCTAGTTTAGATTACCCAGTAGAGTGATGCCAATGGGCATTTTCTCTTCATGTCTTTTTCTTGTATTTCTGTTAGCTAATTTACTTAATGTATTAACTAATACAGTTGTAAATTTTAATAACTAATAATAAAAAAAAAACCTGTTTGAAATAAAACATAATTAATAGCTAAAGAAGAGTTTTATTGAAAACATTTCTTTTCGATTAAATAATACTATGGTAGTTTATGCGTTGTATAATATTTTTTAGTATAGCGTTGTAATAATATACTCGTATTATACGTTTATATGTCACTCCTAATTGGCGTGATTAATTTTATCGCAAAGAAAATAATTTTTCCTTTTAATGGTTATAAAATTCTGTAATAGTCAGTATTTATGCGATCATTGTATTATTGTACTATTATCCAGAGGAGAGTACTTATTTCAGATTTTATAAAATAAAGATACTTCTGGGCCCTTAATGTTTACGATATAATGATATAATCTCTTTCAGGCTATTTCAATTATGATATAATTCACATAATATAAATTATTGTTCAGTTAGGCTTTGGAAAGAGATATTTTACCAAAATCATTAGAATTGTTAAAACCTATGGAAATGGCCCTCCTTTAGTTAATTATTTAATTCTTTAATAGTTTATGATCATGTTTTCTTACAGCTTCTAAAAATGAGAGATGAATAATTATTTCAATTAAAATAAATCAAATAAAATTAGGCATTGAAGATCTTTCATTCTTCTTCGTGAATATATAAGCTAACTTCTGAAAAGTTTAATCTTTAATTATATTATTATATATAATATATTAGTATATATGTATATTGTATTATTATTATATAAATTTATTGTTTTGTATACATCGTGTGAATGTAGTATGAATGTTGTACTTTATCACTATTAATAATGTCCTAATTGGACTGATTGTAATATTACTTAATAAAGAACTGTTTCTCTCTCTCAAAAAAAAAAAAAAAAAAAAAAAAATTAAACAGTGATATAAGGTATAGTTATACATTGATATGATAAAGTTTTTCTAAACGTTTTCGAGAAAAATTAGTAAAATCGATTTTTTTTTAAATTTATTTATAGTAATTTACAACTGTATTAAAGAACACAATGTCATGAAAATGTCATGCGAAAGAACTACCCAGTGGTAGCAAGCATTTCACTAACTATTTTAAGGCAGTCGGTCCGGGGCCACCTTCATTTCAGTCGCCTTCGAGCGTTTTCAGGGATATCTGGGATGGGGGATAACAAGGGAAGATAAATTACGGACAAGTGAGTTTGTATGGGCAAGGAGTTTCGAATGAAAAGAGGAGTATCTATCACGGGCTATGTCTGCAATAAATGGAATGTTTAGGTCATTAAGGAGTTGATTGTGACAAAATAAGGGGCATTCAGGATTTGCGAAGGATTTTAGATTGTAAGGACTTGATGCGGGAGAAAGGATGGTTTCGTAGAGCCCCAAAGCTCGATTCTATATGTCCAAATAGGTCTGATAATTGTGATGTGGATGAGTCTTTTGTAATATATTGGAAGTTTCGAACGTTTGTCTAGTAGCTCTTGTAGTAATTGATATCTTCGAGCAGTTTCTTGTTTCAGTCTTGTGTGAGGATAGTAAAATCGATTTAAACTAACATTTTCGGTAAATCAGTTTTGGTGCAAAAGCCATCGGTAATATTCCTGTCATATATTTTAGACATGCAATTTCAATTTTTTTTTTTTATCTCATATCATAATAATAATAATGGAAAGATATGGTAAAAACTGATAATAATAATAATAATATATTATACTTACTAAATAATATTTTAATAACACAATTTTCATCGCTTATCATTTCAATGAAACATTCAGGCTGATATGAAATAGACAATTTTTTTTTTTTTTTTTAATAATAAAATCACCTACGGAACTTCAATAAAAATCGGCACAAGCCGTTCACTCCTTTATCAATTCATCTTTTAAACATATCTTCAGATTTAATACTTATATAAAACATAAAAAAAAGCTTGAAAAAATTAAATAATAACTAGAAACCTAATATTGTTAAAATTTAACGGTATTGCTAATCCTCATTATAAGAGAGAACTGATGAATAAAAAATCCCATTTGAAGGTTATGTAAGAGCTGACGTTGGATACTTTACGTCAGTTTTCCTTCTTTTCCTGACATTTACTGGATCAATGAAGTTCACTGGTCAGTATTGACGTAACAGAATTTTTTAATTTTTTTTTTTTTTTAGTGAAATTTTATAATACCTGCTTAGCTCGAAAATAATATATTATTAATAAAATGATTGGTGCTTGCATTTCAAGGACGCTTAGTGAAATTTCTTTCCAATAACTATTAAAAAAGGGTGATTTAATTGCCTTTGCTAGTTATTAATTATTTATTTCACTAATAAAAGTTTATGAATTAATATTTATTAGATTTGATATTAATATTTCAAAATATGTATTTAATGATTGATTAGGTATTTCATACTTGTATACGAATAAAGCTTTTAAATTTTTTATGGTTTAAACATGGGTAGAGAGGAGATGGAACTGTCAGGAATACTTTTATTAATTTATTTAATCTGTACAAATGTTCATACAAAGTTAAAAACCAAATCCTATTCGATCAATACATTTTTGGTATGTTTTAATACAAAGTTAGATACGTTTCTACAGGTTACGTAATAAATAAATAATAAATAATTGGAAAACAATAGAAAATGACGTGAATCTGAGAGGAAAGAGACGCAAAAGAAAACATAAAATATATGACTTCTTGTTTATGATTTATGAATTCTGTGGATACTTCACAGCTTCTCTTAGATTTTACACTGAGTGTTAATGAAGAACTGTTTAAATAATCGCTATTCGTTTATTTAACTTTTGCTAGAAGATGCCTTCCTCTTTTTCTAATTGAATTACCTCATATCTCTATACATGATTTTAAGATCTGAGAAAAAAAAAAAAATTCATTTAGGAATAAACTATTATTTTTTACATACATAGTTTTATTATTTTATAAGGTTATTAAATCCTACGAATTCTAATAAAAAAAAAAATGTATTCTATTAAAAAAATTATTTTCAGTTAAGTATTATTTTTTTCCCCTGATGGTCTTTCCCTAAATTAAATACATTTTGTATATAATTATCACTATTTTTTTTTTTTAATATATTCTATAAAAGAAAGAGTATATATAACCTTTCATCATTATTATTATTATTTTAGAATATACTGTAACTATATCTCTATATTAATATTAAAAACTACTAATATTAAAAAAAGTATCAATAATAAAACAATCCAATGTTAATATAATATTTTTTAATATATTTTAATAATATTAAAATACCAATGATTTACACCAGTGGTTCCCAACTAGTCCAGGGGGTCCGCATGATTTAACGGGGAATAATTTTAAATTTTGTTATTTTTTACAATCATAACCTTAAAATTTGCCATTTCCTTCATTTCGAAAATAATAACCTTAAAGAACAGAAGATGTATGATGTATCGTTAAGGATAATGAACAATATTTGATTTCTTTATGTGTATTTGAATAAATGCCTTCTTGTATAAGTTTTAAATTATAGGTTATTTTGTTGGTGGAAATAATCGGGAGTCAGTCTTTTTTTAAATATTTTAATTTTGCCGACGTTTCTGCTCAAGCTTATGAGCCATCATCAAGAAGGTATTACTGAGCCGAAACGGCAAAATTAAAATATTCGACAAAAGACTGTCTTCCGATTATTTCCCCTATAATAGTTTCTACAGTCGACTATACATCCTCAATTAGGTAATTTTAATTCTTTCAGCGTCGTTTTATGCCACTGTTGCTATTGTACGATATTAAAGTTGAAGTCCTAAATATTGCCTATCCGGGTTTGATTAGGATGGGTATCTTTAACGAGTCCTCGACTTTGCACAAGTTCTGGACCATCATGTTACGGTCCCTCTGAAGGACGGCATAACCAGGGATTTTTCCCTCACTTGAAAAACATCTTGGACTTTCTGCTTGGTTCAACTTTTGTTGTGAAACGTTGTTTGGCGGATTGAAATCAACTCATAAAGCGTGGTTCTTTTTTCTTTGTTGCCATTTCCCTTCTATCGCATTTCTAAAATATAGAGTTTAGGTAGAAATATTTCGCACGCAATGTACGTGATACGGTGTAGCCCACTAAAATTCTATATGTTTCTAATATTTAGGATTTAGGGGGTTCTTGCCATTGAAATGATTGTATGAAGAGGTCCTAGATATGTTTTTGTTGAGAAGCACTGAATTACACCTACAAAACATCCTATATAATAATGTTTCATCCCTTGTAAACAATTTCAAGAAACAAGAAAGGGTGCTATGAATTCGTCTAACCGCTAGTATACATATATATTTCATTTACAGTTTTAGGTTCTCAGCCTATAATGCGGATTTATTTTTAAAAATTATGGTGCTGCCACTGGTTAGTGTCTCTAGGTGTATTTCATGACAGTTTTCTATATTACCATCACATTTACTTCATGGTGTAAATATCAATAAATATGCTAATGACATTTTTTTTTAAATACTAGGGACTTACGAATAAATTTAAATTTATTGCAAAGTTGGAATGGTGAACTTTGAAGCTTCAATAGAACGATAACAGAGAAGAGACAGTCTCAAGGACGGCTGTAATCAATGAAAGAAACAATTTTATTCTTAATGTATAATTAAAAAATTATTATTTGTTTATGGCCTTAAAATGTTTAGTAAACATTTTTTAACTTATTTCAGATACGGCGGAGGCGTTCACAGTGCCCGTAACGCTTTAAGTTGTGCGGGCTAAATATGTATACTATAGACACCTACCTTCGTACCTTGACGTGGATGGATTTATATCCGTAATGTTAATATACATTATCTAAGAACAAAAATGTCCTAAAATAAATCTATACTATTTGTTAAAGTAATAATATATAACTATTCGTTATTTCAGATTTAACTATAAAATGAAAATAGAGGTATTCAATAAAAATATTTACAATATACATCTAGAAATAAAATTATTGTGTATATAAGTTTACTTATTTGTTTTACCTTAAACTTTAAGTTGCATTCGTTTAGCTTATAGGTATAATAACTTTAAAACCTATATATTTCTTTACCGTATAGATGTTAAGTTTATGATAAACTCTTTTTAAACTATTTCAAATATAAAAATGTACTTTTTCTGTAATAAAAAATAAATTATTTATTGCGATTTATTCTCATTTTATTAATAATAATTCATAATACATATCGGTAAGAAGAAGCCGAAATTTCATTTCCCAGCTGGATCGTGAATAGCTTGTCCAGCTGACGTTTTCACCGATCACGATGCGACAAGATTATGGCTTTGAACAATATCGAGGTCAACTTACTATCAGTTCCTTGTTGTAATATCAGATTTTGCTTTAGTTATAAAGTCTGATATTAATACTTATATCCTTTAGAGAGTTTATGGTATGCACCATAATCGTATTTGTAATAAAAATAATAAAAAATTTGTATACATAGACACCACTCAATATTATTGGTTAGTCTAATTGCAGATAATTATAGACGATATTTAATAGCATAGATCTAGACTAAAATGTCCCAAATTATAAGTAAGCTTTTTTAAGTACAAATATTACTTTCACATACCTATATATCAAATATGTATTGAAGAAAAGTATTGCGATCGTGAAAATTTTCAAATCCAGTTTTCATCGGAAACACATGTTTTAGGGTCCCATGTATGTATTGTTGTGTGTGTGTGTGTGTGTGTGTGTGTGTGTGTGTGTGTGGTAACTCTAGCTTGAAAATAATAAGCAGATGCTCGACTTAGTCATAGAGATACTAAAAGAAATTGAGTTTACAATAAGATATAAAAAATTAATAAAATAAAAAGATTAATAAATAAAAATATAAAAGATATAATAAAAATAAATAAATAATTATAAAAAATAGACCATCATTAATGAAGTAACTTAGAAGTAATTATAAAATTCTGCACTGTAAAAAAATATACAAGCTTATATGATCAACCATGAATTCTATAGGTGTGTCTTGTCATAATATCTTGTCATTTATCGCCCTAAAGCACTATCCCTACCTAACTCCCTACTTATCCCTACCTAGCTTAAAAAAAAAAAAGTTGTAAAAAACTGAAATTATATATTTTAGAAGCTGTAACGGCAACTTTTTCTTCAAAATCGGTCAGACGAAAGAGCCGATTATACAGTGCATTTTGCACATTTTTGTGATTTTCTCAAAAAATAGTACTGACGAGTTTGATTAAACTCGCGTTATCGATGTAAAATTGAATGACCTTTTTTTACCTTAATGTATTTAAAATTTCTTATATTAATTCATACAACGAAGGTAGGTACGACTTATAAAAGTAGTGTTTCGCGCGTACCAGGTACATTTTTTTATTTGCAATGTATTTTAAGAATAAAAAAACTAAAACATTGCTTACTAGAATAACAAAAATCAAGAGAAAAAGTGTAAGAACAAAAACAAGAGATAGGTGTAGGCTAGGAAATACAGCCATCAATACTTAAAAATTTATTGAGCTCTCACTGAGGATTTATGGTCTATTCACTGAAGCGCCTACTGAGGGAAGCTTCCAGGATATCCCATGCGGAATCCATAAAATAATAGGAAGGAATAAAATGGATTGTCGTTGTCGCATTTTATGTGTAAGATATTTTCACTATATTTAGTGAAACGGAAGCATAGTTACAGTTCCCAATCTGTGATTATAAGTCTCGAAATTGTTTTTGATGGTTTAATGCAAAGAGCCTGAAATTTGTTCCGTAGTTATTTTTTTACTTTCACTTACCTATATATGTAATATATAGTAAGAGAGAGTATTGCGATCGTGAAAATTTTGGAATTCCAGTTTTCAACGGAAATACATGTTTTAAGGTCATCTGAGTCTAAATTGTTTGTTGTGGCTAATCGGACGATGCTACAGTGGGAGTCCTAAATTTTTCCTATCCTGCTTTAATTAGGATAGGGATCTTAAACGAGTACCTGACAACGCCTGTAAGGCCTTTCTACATTTACGCCTTACTCCCATTAAAAAATCCTAGGACCACCTACGGGTTTGAACCCGTGACCTACTGGAGTCTAAATAGTCGCGCAAAAGGTCTATGTATCTAGCAGAAAAACAAAAAGCTTTATATTATTGAAGTTTCATATTTAATACAACTATAAGCCCGAGATGTTACTGCGACTTTTTCATTAAAATGGACAAACCAGAAGAGCGACTTTATACTATACATTTTGCACATTTTATGATTTTTTTAAGAATGGCTTTAACGATTTTGATTAAACTCTCTTTATCGATGTGATACTTAATTGGCTCTAATATCATGTAAGTTTCATTCTGCTTGAAATAGTCTCACTGCCTTTATTTTAAAATTATTTCCTCTAATGTACCTTAAAATATAAAAAAAATAACCGTACTATCTAGTTAGCATTGATAAAAAACGGTAAAATATGAAAGTTAAACGAAATCTATACGTAACTAAAGGAGAAAAGAAAAAAATATTTGTTTATATAATTTTTGATTATTTAGAAAAGTAATAAAGACGTATAATATACCGTTGAAAGCAAAATATTTAAAAAAAAAAAAAAAAAGAAGGTATTATCTTATCTGCTATGTTTTTGATCGGCTTTAATTAATACATTATTATAATTATTATCCTACACATATCCATTATATTAATACATTGCTTAGAACTTTGATTGAGAATGCTGAGGGACATTTTCACTACTACCTTTGCCATACAATATTACAAATAACGAGATACCTTTGAAACACTTAGTCGGCTGGCGAAGTTGGAATTAGTTCTTGGCTCTTAGATTTCCAGCTGCTCTCTCTGACCCCCAGACGGACCTCGCTTCTTCTTGAGGATGGAACTCGACTTCTCGTGGCTGAAATAAGACTGCCTTTTCGGATCTTCTCTCTCATCCTCGTCACTTCGGGCGGAGCTGATATGGGAAGTCCAGCCTTTGTCCACCCTTGTAGTTGTGTTCTAGAATGTACCAGGCGTACCGCGGGGGGCAGCCCAAGTCCACGGACAATCCAAGGGGGTTAGGGAAATGCCTTCTGATGTTTTGCCGACAAAGGCTTCTTAATCATTAATTGTTTAATATTACAATTATTTAATAATGAACTCCCATCAGTATGCTCAATACATTACATATCTAAAAACCTGTATAAGGTAATGGATAGTGATGAAAAGGGAATAAAACTAGCTGATTGTACATAATAATGCAATAGATTATTTTATAAAACACATGTTTCCATCAAAACTTGATGTAATTAATGCTTTTACATTTAGGTTTATTGTTTTCATTAATGGACCTAAGTAATCGACCAAAAAATAAAAAATAAAATGTACCTCTTTTACGTTCAAAATACGTAGAACCCGAATAACGAATAAAAAGGTACTTCAGAGGAAGGACCTCATAATACATCTCATTCGGATAGGACGTGAAATGGTGGTACCGAGCCTGTGCAATGTCAGGTATTTGTTCAAGATCCCTCTTCAAATTAGAACTGGATAGATACAATTTAATACTCCTACTGTAGCATTGCCGATTAGCGACACTGTAGCATTAAGTGGCGTTAAATGAATGCGAACAATGTATTGATATATATATATATATATATATATATATATATATATATATATATATATATATATATATATATATATATATATAAATTTTTTTTTTTTTTCATTTTGTTTATTCATTTTCGATAATAAGGTACTGCGTAAAATATTTGGTCCGAAGAGAGATGAGGCCACTGAGGAGTTTAGAAGGTTGCACAACGCGGAATTGCGGAGTTTGTACCCTGTGAATATAATTGAGTTGATAACATCGCGGAGACTCAAATGGGCGCGTAAAGTTGTTGGGCTTAGTGAGGAACGGATTCCGAGAAAGTTGGTATTCGCTGAACCGACTGGTAGGCGTCCGAAGGGTAGGCCGAAGCGTCGATGGGAGGATTGCATTAAGGCTGATCTCGGGGGCTTGGGCTTGGCCGGTGAACATTGGACGAGTCTATGCAGGCGAAGTTTGGTGGTATCGGCATCGAACCTTCGGGTTCGGTAAGCCTATTATTATTATTATTATTATTATTTGTTTATTCACATCTATTTAAAGCAATAAGTGACAATAAGTAAATGTTCTATATAAACATAAGCAGCACCCCTTCCTAAACTTCAAATTAGTAGAGGAGGTCTCTCATCCAGCTTTTTTTCAGCCTTTTTCTTAGAGGAATTTCACTTAATGACTTCTCGTTAGCTTTTAATCCATTGGCGTGCCGTATAGTTTACTGTGAAAACGGGAATAGATACTTCACATCTGTAATTAAAAATCCTGTGTTTGCGTGCACCTGATTTTTTATATTAGGTGTGAACCCATTTATAAAACATTTGTTTACAATACTGAGTTTACATTATGAGAACTAGGAAGGAATCCTTATGATAACCTATTATCATATAAAAAAGTGGATCATGGTCGATTCCATAAATAAAATTAGTTTTGTTTTCCGTTTAGTGAATCACTGTTTTGTTTTTTTGTACAGGAAATTATTATTTAAAATATTGTTTGAATTATATATTTTAAATAATTCATTATCATTTTTCCTTTTTCTTCAACATGAGGAAGTTAGTTCTATTCATGTTTAGTTAAGCATTATATACTTCCATTCACTTTTATTATTTTAAAAACTTTTTAGCTCATTTATTTGACGTTTCGGGGTCTTTTTCCTATTTTAAAGCTAAACTAACCAAGATGTTAACAACCTAAATAATAAATTATACAAATTGACATATATCCCAGGATTAACAAATAGAATAAAAAGTACCTTTAAGGAGTATGATCACCAAAATATTTCTTTTGATTTATTTAACAGTAATAAATTAGGAAAGTATTTAAGCAAAATGAAGTATAAAATAAACAAAATGTAATACACAAAATCGATTGTTAAAAAATGTATATATATATATATATATATATATATATATATATATATATATATATATATATATATATATATATATATATATATATATATAATTTAACAATAGTTATGTACAATTATAATTACAGTTATGTATAAATACCAGTGTTATTTTTTGTACAGGAACTTATTATTCAAACATTATTTTAATTAATTCATTATCATATTTCCTTTTTTTTTTCAAGTTTTATTCGTGTTTAGTTAAGCATTAGAAACTTCCATTCACTTTTATTCTTTTAAAAACTTTTTAGCTCATTATTTCGGGGTCTTTTCCAGATTTTAAAACTAAACTAACCAAGATGTAAAGTTTATGCCCTATTCCTAACTGCACATTACCATACTGTTCTTATGTTAAAAAAAAAAAAAAAAATTAGATTAAAAAATATTTTTTTTTAATATTACATTATTTTAAAATTTAAATTATTATTTTTTATTCATACTGTTTCTCTTTTGTAATGACTATATTTTTTTATATATTACCTATACTCTTAACTATGTTTTTAATATATTACCGTCATATATCAACTCAAAATTGTTAATATTTAAAATTTTAATTGTTCACATATTTTTCCTTTATCATTTTTTTTTTTCATTTACTTAGTCTCTATTTATATATTCTCATTACAATATTATCATCTCAATTATGTCTACTTCCATACTTTATAACTATCATCTTAATTTTGTTTATTTCCATACTTTATAACTGTCACCTTATTTCCATACTTTATAATTGTCATCTTATTATCATTTTACATTTAATATTATTTATGTTCCCATAATTTATTACTGTCATATTATTATTATATACCTAACGCATTATTAAGTCTATAATTACATTGGTTGTTATCTTGTTTCTTTTAGCCCTGATGAAGGCCCACATTGTAGGCCGAAACGTCGGCACATAATTAAAATAAACATCCACCTTCCTCACCATCAAAAAATATTTTTATACTTTTTCTCCTTCAGTTGGTTGTCAAATTCGTTTAATTTGTTTATCTAGCGGTTTTTTATTAATGCTAATAAGATGATATGGTTGATTCTTTTTATACTATAAAATAAAAGGTACTTTAGAAGAAGAAATTTCAAAAAATCGGCATTTAATCCCTGACTATTTCAATCAGAATGAAACCTACATGGTATTAGAGACCAATTAATGTTACATCGATATATCGAGTTAAATGAAAATCGTTAGAGCCGTTTTTGAGAAAATCAATGGTATAAAGTAGCACATCCTGTCAACCTGTTTTGGTACAAAAAGTTGCATAAGTGACATCTCAGGTATATAAGCTTTTAAAACATGAAATTTCAGTTTCAAAAAACTTTTCGAGATGGACTTAACACACACACACAGAGACCTTTTGGGAGACTTGGTCGTTTGGTCTCAGGGTCCCCTATGACGTATATTTCCGTTGAAAACTGGCATTCAAAACTTCTCCCGATCGCAATACTTTCCCTTATTATTTATATCATTATAGGCAAGTGAAAGAAAAATTTGTGCATATATAATTCATATTGATTTTTGAGTAATTAATTAAATAATTAAAAATTAGCATATAAAATATTATATATGTTTTTCCGTGAGCTTTGAAAAATGTCAAATAACCGTAATAAACTGAAACCGTAAAAATGGAGCTATATTTTACAGGAAACGACCCACAAACCCCGTTATTGTCGTATAATTTATGATACAATTCACAGGAACGCGAAATCGTTCCGTTAATTTGTCACTCATATAGCCTACAATAAGTGGACAATAGTATTTTCCCTGCTAAATTTCTTTTTGTTTCCTACTTGTTCATAATATGATTAATGA
The DNA here is from genome assembly GCA_023052935.1 of Piezodorus guildinii. Lineage (NCBI taxonomy): Eukaryota > Metazoa > Arthropoda > Insecta > Hemiptera > Pentatomidae > Piezodorus > Piezodorus guildinii. Next base: position 129,314,523 of record CM041296.1, on the reverse strand, counting down.
TGTCTTCTTTATCGCATGAACCTTATTGTACGGGCATATATCAAGCTTCAACAACACTCATTTATTATTTCTTGCTTAAATTACTTGATGAATAAGAAGCGAGCATTTAAAAAAACTGAATTAGTTATAACAGTATTCGAATTTGAAACTGTCTTATCATTAATATATTTTATTTCACATTAATTATACATATTTACGTTTCGAGGTCTCATCTTCTCTTCTTTAAGATTAAAAACTAAAAACAATAACACAACATAAAAATTAAGTTTACATCAAACTATAACATTTAAACAACAATTATATAAAATTATTATTTATATCCTAAATCTGGTTTAAAAATTATATGTACTTATAATAAAATACCTTCCATATTTGCGACATCAATATAGGCCATATTATTATTTTTTTTAAATTTTACTCGTTTTTTTTTTTTACAATTGTCATTCTTATAAAGCGTTACTTTATTTTTTTAATTAAATATATCTATTAAAATTCAGGGCTATAATTTTTTTTATCATAATAAATCTTATGGTTATTATGAGAGTGTTCTAATTCGAATATAATAATAAATTTATACTCTATATAGATAGTGATTTGAAATTAAGGTATATTAGTTACTTTTTTGGTAAATATTTATATTAGAGATTACAGAGAATGGTATTTTTATTAATTTATTTTATATTCTTTTTTTCTTTTTTTTTTTAAATATATTTATTGGTATTTACAACTGTATAATAAAATACATTTAGTAAATGTGATACAAGATAAGTTGACATGATTCATATGTAGGGATACTACCCATTGGCAGCTCCCCACTTTTATATTCTTAAGTTAAATAAATGTTTATTTTATTAGAATTTGAACATTTATATGGAGAAAATTGGATATTTAGTCAACAAATAAAATTCTATTTTATTTTTCGATTCAATAAAAGCGGTTAAATTATTATAAATGTAATTGTTATTTCAATAGTTAATAGGCAGCGGCTTGTTCAACTGAATAGAGACAACCGACTGCATTCTCTGGTTTACGGGTTTGAATCCCTGCTGAGGCAGAACTACCTATGCAATATAGTAATGGAGTGACCTTGAGGTCGAGAGACTCTCTTAGCGCACTCCCATTCTCTATAAAGTGGGTACCCAAAAATTCTACGTGAAATCTGGTGTCTAAGCTTAATCGCACTTTTAACTTTGACGTTGGCCTTATTAAGACTGTACGAATCTCTCTATTTACCTAAACCTAAGATCCTTCATGGGTGGCAGAGGTATTGGTAATTTATTTTTTTTATTATTATTATTTTTTTTTTTTTTTTTTTTTTAGCTTTTACACGACAAAACAAAATGCTTAGTCAGAATTCCTATAGTTTTCAATCGAATATTCAAAATTATAAACTATTAAAGTAAGAACTGCTATGGCTTTCTCGCTGTAATTTTACTGGGTTTTTTTTTTAATATTTATTAATAAACTATTAAAAAGGAAATCTAAACTATCATTAGTTGGATAGTTAAAACCAATTTGCTTTATAAAATAGATAGTTTTACGTATTAGCTTATTAGAGTAAAATATTATGCAATATTAGCTTATTGTAATTAATTATTCATTACTTTATAAGTAATTTTAATGAGTATCAACTGATTCCATGCACGTTGTCTTTGAAACAGTACGAAATTCTAATGTACTAAAACAAAGAACCTTTATAATTTGTAGAGGTATAGTTTTTATTTCTATATAATTTTAATGTTTTGTTTTTTTATTATTCAGTTTTAACTGTAATGAGGCGATTTCATGTTGTTTTTTTTTTTAATATTGCGGCATATATTCGGTATCAAAGTAACATTGTTATTTTAAATTAAAAAGAGTATTTTTTTTTTTTATTAATGTCAATAATTCGTTAAAAATGTGTGAATAGGACTGGCTTGTTGACAGGGTATTACAGATTTTATGTACCATATCTGCCTGGTACAAACTCGCCTTTTATATGTTTATGAGACGCATGAGAATAAAACGGGTTTTTATGCTCGTCTTTGAAGTTTTCTATGTGTTTGATCTTCGGCCTGAGACCTCTGGTTTTATGAGGCCCTGAGTAAAAAACATTTTTGCGTTCATAACCTTACTCCTCCCCTATATTTTAACCCTAAACCAAACTAAAGTCTTCTGCCATCTTCACCGTATCAATCAGTTGTTACTATATTTTAAGAATTAAATAAAGTAAAACATATCTGAGTACATACTGCCAGTAATAAAATAATAAAAGTAAGTTTTAATAGGTTTGAAAGAACTATAATTAAGAATCTTTCTTAGTAATTACTCTTTACAAACTTCAGTTACAACTTTATTAATGTTAAACGAATGAAAATCGCTTTGTTTTTTTAGAATACAAAATCTAACGAAGTCAAAGGATTCGGTTTTTTTCTTTCCGTCCATTCGTGTTTCGGATGTATCAACTTTTCGAAAATTTTAAAGATTTGTAGTATTTTGAACATTATTTAGTTAAACGTGAGATTAATGTAAAGAATTAGATGGTTCGGGTGGCGTTAAAAAAAGAATTACAATATATCAAAAACAAAATTTATTAACTAACGATTAACCTAGTGATGGCAAATACTCAAAACATTTGAGTACTGATTACTGTAATCAAATGATGCTCGCTGCTGATTAAAAAATCTACTCAGCTTTCCTCCTGATTACTTTCTATTTTCTTCTGTAATCAAAATTTTCGTACTTTTGAGTACTTGATTACTTTTTTATATGAAGTGGCCAGAATAGAGTATATTACATACATCTATTAAGTTAATTTATATTAATAATTTCTTTAAGCCATCTTATTTTTCATATTGTCGATTATTTTAAACTTTTCGTTAAAAATTGATAAGGGTAATTTATTATTATTAAGATGGTGAGTTTATAGATTATTGTAAACTCTTCAGATAAAATCGATATAGGGGCCCATTATTATGTTTTTTTACACTTGGAATTTCATTTTAACTTTTTCGTATTTACTGGATATTAGGCTCAGTAGCTGGGTTACCAATGGTTCGTTACCGATTATGATATTAATTTTAATCGCGCTCGCTCAAGAATAGGTTTATTTTAACTTTTTCGTATTTCTTGGATACCAGGCTCGGTAGCTGGGTTCCCAAAGGTTCGGTACCGATTATACCATTAATTTTAATCGCTCTCGCTCAAATATGGGTTTATTATAACTTTTTCGTATTTATTGGATACCAGGCTCGGTAGCTGGGTTCCCAAAGGTTCGGTACCGATTATACCATTAATTTTAATCGCTCTCGCTCAAATATGGGTTTATTATAACTTTTTCGTATTTATTGGATACCAGGCTCGGTATCTGGGTTCCCAAAGGTTCGGTACCGATTATACCATTAATTTTAATCGCTCTCGCTCAAATATGGGTTTATTATAACTTTTTCGTATTTATTGGATACCAGGCTCGGTAGCTGGGTTCCCAAAGGTTCGGTACCGATTATACTATTAATTTTAATCGCGCTCACTCAAATATGGGTTTATTATGACTTTTTCGTATTTATTGGATACTAGGCTCAGTAGCTGCGTTCCCAAAGGTTCGTTACCGATTATACTATTACTTTTAATCGCGCTCGCTCAAATATGGGTTTATTATAACTTTTTCGTATTTATTTGATACTAGGCTCAGTAGCTGCGTTCCCAAAGGTTCATTACCGATTATACTATTAATTTTAATCGCGCTCGCTCAAATATGGGTTTATTATAACTTTTTCGTTTTTATTGGATACTAGGCTCAGTAGCTGCGTTCCCAAAGGTTCGTTACCGATTATACTATTAATTTTAATCGCGCTCGCTCCAATATTGGTTTATTACAACCTTTTCGTATTTATTCGCTATTTGGCACAGTCGCTGCGTAACCAAGGGCTCGTTACAGATTATACTTTTAATTTTAATTGCACTAACTCGTGCAGAGGTTTATTTTAACATGTTCGTATTATTTTTATACTTTAAAATATTTTTACTTTTTAAAGGATTTTGTTAATGGTATTAATGATTTCAGTCGGTTGCTTTCGAGTAGATTTTATTTGAATGGTTTTCATAAAATAAAAATAGGGGTATAAAATTGTTCTGTTCAGCTGATTTTTATCAAACTCCAAAATATTAACCAAATAGATAAATTTCTATTCTGATGAAAAGGATTAGCGGTAACCCAATTGATGATAAGTTACAAAAAACACGAAATAAACATAGATTAGACCAACTGACTAAAAAAAAATTAACACATTCACTAACTAAATCTCCCAAAACCCAATACAGAAATTAGCATAGAAAAGAAACACGAAGAAGTTAAAACAAATCAAGTTTTATCCGAACACTTAAAACCAATAAAACGTTTATCAGTCAAACAGAAAACAAAATACAGAAATTAGTACTAAAATCAATCTATTCTAGAGGGAGAAATGTTAAAATTAAGTGTGATAACGCAGCTATTTAGTCTAGTATTAGATAAATCCGAAAAGCGAGCACACGAATAATTAATAGAATGGTCGGGTTAGAACCCCCATAACACAGCAGCTGAGCCTAACATCGAATAAATACGAAAAAGTTATAATAAACCAATATTTGATCGAGCGCGATTAAAATTAGTGGTATAATCGGTAACGAACCTTTGGGAACGCAGCTACTGAGCCTAGTGGCCAATTAAAACGAAAAAGTTATAATAAACCCATATTTGAGCGAGCGCGATTAAAATTAATAGTATAATCGGTAACGAACCTTTGGGAACGCAGCTACTGAGCCTAGTATCCAATAAAAACGAAAAAGTTATAATAAACCCATATTTGAGCGAGCGCGATTAAAATTAATAGTATAATCGGTAACGAACCTTTGGGAACGCAGCTACTGAGCCTAGTATCCAATAAATACGAAAAAGTTATAATAAACCCATATTTGAGCGAGCGCGATTAAAATTAATAGTATAATCGGTAACGAACCTTTGGGAACGCAGCTACTGAGCCTAGTATCCAATAAATACGAAAAAGTCATAATAAACCCATATTTGAGCGAGCGCGATTAAAATTAATAGTATAATCGGTAACGAACCTTTGGGAACGCAGCTACTTAGCCTTGTATCCAATAAATACGAAAAAGTCATAATAAACCCATATTTGAGCGAGCGCGATTAAAATTAATAGTATAATCGGTAACGAACCTTTGGGAACGCAGCTACTTAGCCTTGTATCCAATAAATACGAAAAAGTCATAATAAACCCATATTTGAGCGAGCGCGATTAAAATTAATAGTATAATCGGTAACGAACCTTTGGGAACGCAGCTACTTAGCCTTGTATCCAATAAATACGAAAAAGTTATAATAAACCCATATTTGAGCGAGAGCGATTAAAATTAATGGTATAATCGGTACCGAACCTTTGGGAACCCAGCTACTGAGCCTAATATCCAGTAAATACGAAAAAGTTAAAATGAAATTCCAAGTGTAAAAAAACATAATAATGGGCCCCTATATCGATTTTATCTGAAGAGTTTACAATAATCAATAAACCCACCATCTTAATAATAATAAATTACCCTTATCAATTTTTAACGAAAAGTTTAAAATAATCGACAATATGAAAAAAAAGATGGCTCAAAGAAATTATTAATATAAATTAACTTAATAGATGTATGTAATATACTCTATTCTGGCCATCTCATATAAAAAAGTAATCAAGTGCTCAAAAGTACGAATATTTTGATTACAGAGGAAAATAGAAAGTAATCAGGAAGAAAGCTGAGTAGATTTTGTAATCAGCAGCGAGCATCATTTGATTACAGTAATCAGTACTCAAATTTTTTGAGTATTTGCCCATCACTAATTTAACCCACATTGTGCTTATTCATCAGGGCTAAAAAATAACAAGATACAGTGTAGTTCTTAGATAACTAACATTAAAATTTATTACAAACCAACATAAAAAAACGCTGCAAATTATTACACAATGGTTTACTATTTCAAAATAACAATATCAGGGTATAACTGTTAATATAGCTGTTGATAGGCAATTAAGTAATATGAAAAGCAATAATTCCAAGAATAATATCATATGACTACTGCTGATATCAAAACGCAATATCTCAGCTAGTTGTTAGCCAATTTCAATGATTCTTTTTTCATTTTGTCGAAAATTTAATTCTCTATTAAATGGCATTTTTATTTCTTCATTTATTTGTATTTATTTATATATTAAGTAGAGGAAACGACTTTTTTTTATTTGTTATTGGGATTCTACACATCTTGAAACGTAAGCTCTCAAATTTTGATCGGGGTTAATTTTTTTTTGGTCGATTACAAAGGTTTAAAATAATAAACCAAAATGTACATGAATACAAATTAATAAAAGTGATTCAACTAGCTCATGTTCATATATTCATTCTTTTTTTAATTAGTTTTATTAAATTGTTTTTGGTTTTTATGTTTTTATTTTGAATCACTTTTATTAATTTAATAGGAAAACGAAAAATGAATATAGGTAACATGAAATGAAGCAAAAATAATGAATATCGGAGATGCCAAACAGAATAATAAAGGAAATATAAGGTGTAGTAAACAGAAAAATAAAATAAAAATGCAAATATAAACTTAAAATGTAAAATAGAGAAGATATTATTTTAATTTAACAGGAAATATGAAAATTAAATATTCTTATAGCTAAATATATAATAATAACTAGTAATAGAGTAATATAAGTAAAATAAAAATAAATATAAAATTAAAAGTAGTTGAATTTATCTCAATTGTTTTTTAACGATGGAGTTTAGTTGACCGTAGAGCATATTTGATGAGGAAGAGGTTGGTGGTGCGGTCATTAAAAAATTACACACTAGTAAATATCACCTATTATAATAGTGTGCCCGACGTTTCGGCCTACATTGTGGGCCTTCATCAGGGTGACGCAGAATTATCTCTAAAATTCTCCTTTATACTTTTCTTGAGAGACCTTCTCCTAGCCACCCTGAAGGCCCACAATGTATGCCGAAACGTCGGCACACAGTTACAATAGGTGTTACTTATTAGTGTGTATTTTTGTTTGACCGCCCCTCTAACCATTTTCCTCATCACTTAATTGTTCGTTGTTTTCAGTTATTATTTTTTACTTTTTATTTTTCATCCCTGATGAAGACTCACAATGTGGGTTGAAATGTTGGTTAATAAATATTTTTCACTATATTCGACTGCCTTTTTGACCGACTTTTTGACCACCACCCGAACCGTCTCATCCCGCATGTAAAATATTTATTTCGCTTATGAAAACAATATGCTTCACTACAACAGACTAGAGCACAGTGTAAACATTAATACCATTGGGCAAACTACTTTCAACCACAATTTTCCTTCAGAGTACTTCAAACTGGAGATGTTGAGTCTTCTCATCTATCTCACAAATATTTATAACTAGCATTTGCTACCGCGTAAGGCAATATATGCGCTCCTGTTGAATTTGCCATTGTCACTTCTGTAAAGCCTTATGTAATTCTACGTTTCACATTCTTCGTAGTTCAATGTCATTAATGTTTGTCACAAACATGTACCAATAAAGTTTTTATTATGGAATCAAGGTGAATTACTTCATTGGATATACTCTCATATCATTGTGCAAACGATTGTTGACGTTAATTCTCTCGGGTGCAGAAAAAACTTGTTGTGTGTTGTTACAGCTATATTTTGATAAATGTTGATAAACAAAACAATCTTAGGTAAAATAACTTTAATCTTGTCTCAGCCTGACTGAGGTATCTTAACTCATATGTATTAAATACGATTTGTAGAACTCATGTGTGGGCGGTAGTAAACTTACTGTATCTTGTAAAATATACACAAATAAAAAAACTAATAAAGCAGAAATCGGCTCTAGGATTTTTTTAAAGGCAGTAAAAAATGATTGATTATGCTGTCATTTGGAAGGGAAGTGAAATTGTTGTGGTCCCGAGCCTGTGCTATGTCAGATATTAGTTCAAGATCCATCTTCTATTTAAACCTGGGCAGGTAAAATGTAGGACTCCTACTGTAGCATTGCCGATTAGCGACACTGTACCATAAAGTGACATTAATACTTTATTGACACCTGTCAAAAGCAATAAGTGACAATAAGCAAATGTGCTATATAAACATAAGCAGCAGATATGAAGATAGGCATAGAGTGCCAAGCAGCACATGCATCCTCTGATAAATTGAAGCCTAGGAAGGGGCTTCAATTTATCAGAGGATGTTTCTCATCCAGCTTCTTTTCAGCTTTCTTTCAGGAATTTCTTTTAATGACAGTTCGTTAACTTTCAAGTCTAATGTCGTGTCCATGTAGTTTACTATGAAAATGCTATTAGAGAGTTCGTTAACTGTTGGTTGTTGTAAGTCTGTATGTAGATTTTTATTATTTACTTAACAAGGAGCTGTCGTAATGAGTCTTAAAATTTTGTATTGAAATTATTGCAGTTTTTTTATGTGATTATTTTTTGTTGAACCATAAATCTGTGAGGTGTAAGTCCATATGTATACTAGAGTATGCAACGATGATCTTAACATCTAGGCGTTGATATCAGCTGGTTATTTTTAAAATGGCGGCCGATTAAAAGTGTTTGAATTCAATAACTTCGTTATTTTTGAAGATGGGGAATATTTATTAGTGTTTTTTTAACCAAAAAACCGCGAATAATTTCATAAAAGAGAAAAAGGAGAAAAAAAAATACACATAAATATACATATGGACACATAAATGTATTCATTTGTTACTGTTAATTTTTTAGTTTTGATGATTTAGACAGAAGAGGGTATAACACTTTCAGTCGCTGTTTGACTATTAATATTATCATAATTATAATATAATATAAAATAATTAAACATAGTAAAATTTGATCCATATTATACTCGATTTTTTTTACTAAAATAAAAATCCAAAGTAAAAGATAGATATTCTTTATAGTTGTGCATAAACTATATTTAACTATATTACGATTCTTCCACAACGTGTGTAGCCGGTTCGGTGACCACGCTTGTGTTTATTTCTTAATTTTTTTTTAGTACAAGCATATTTTTCTTAGCCGTTGTTTCTGGATAGAATCCAAAATGTCCCCTTATCTCTGAAATATACGAACTTCTCTTCCTTTCTAGTATTTTTAGTCGTAGATAAACCATCAGGAGGTTCTGACTTCAGAGGCGCACATTTCTCAAAGTCCTCTAAACCGGACGGATATTATATATTTCTTACTTTATATATTTGATACCACCTCAACAAGAATATTATTCAAATGCGTATTTATAATTATTATAAATCTTATTTCGTTGAATCTTTCGATAAGTTGTTACATGTCATTGGAGAGGGGATAGGAGATATAAATAAAATATTTGTATGCAACTTTATCTGTATTTCTCAACAAGAATTAAATTAACTAAAAAGTATTTTCATTTGTTTTAGATTTTAATAACTTTTAAGGTACAATGTTTTATCGCAATTTAAACATTATTGTCTCTTGGCACGTTTTCTTCTCTACATTGATTTATCGAATCAATTACTGAATGACAGCTCTTTGATTTTCTAGTTCACTTCACTTAGCTGACATTGAATTTATAAATTTCGCTCTAGGTCATAATATTAAAGAAAAAAAAAAGAATGAATTGACCATCCACAGATATAAGAAGTGGACTACTAAATAAATTCTGGTGCTGTTAAATGCTAAAGAATTCAAGAAAAACAAAAAGTTGGCCTTTATGACTCATTGGTGAATAAAAAAAAAAGGATCACTTGTAGCTGAGTGGCTAGCATAACAGCCTCCTATGCCAAAGGTCACGGGTTCAAACCTAAGGTGGTCCTAGGATTTTTTAATGGGAGTAAAAAATCCTTAGTTATGCTGTCCTTCGGAGGGGACGTTAAAAGGTGGTCCTGAGCCTGTGCTATGTCAGGTACTCGTTAAAGATCCTTATCCTGATAAAACCTGAATAGGCAAAATTTAGGACTCCCACTGTAGCATCGTCCGATTAGCCACAGTAGCATAAAGTGACGTTAAATGAATAAAAAAAAAAAAAAGTTTTATTATTTTCACTTGTGTTTACGTTTACGAAAAGTTTGCTATTTTTAAAATTTTCGAATCCCATTTTTTAACAGAATAAACGTGTTAGGTTTCCCTGATTTTAAATAACCAATTTTCTGCAAAATGGTCTCTATGTCTGTATGTGGTTATTATAGCTTTAAAACTAAAATTTCATATTTAGAAGCGCATATGCCTGAGATGTTACAGCAACTTTTTAAGAAAACTGCAAACCAGAAAAGCCACTATATACCATTCATTTTACACATTTTTTACGATTGTTTAAAAAACTGCTCTAACGGTGATTTAACTCACTGTATCGAAGTAAATTTTAATGGGCTTGATTGTACATTATATAGATTTGATTCTGATTTAAAAAATCTGGTGCGGGCAACACACAACTTTCACTTACCTCCATTTTTAAAATCAATGAAAGAATTTTCAAATACAGTTAAGATAAAAATGCGTGAAACTATTAAGGAATTAATTAAATTAAATTTCTATAAAAACATATGTTTCATTAAAAAATCGATTATATTATTATCTAAAATAATCAGTTAGTTTTATGTTCATTTCATCACTCTCTATTAACTTTTAAAATCTTGTGAATGGGATGATATTTTTTCTAAAATCTTTAGCTTTCCAACGGTATGTCATACATGTATATTACTGCTCTTATGTTCAAAAACGAAAAATTGTATTAAAAAAATATTTTTTCTCTTTTCTCCTTTAGTTGGGTATCGAATTTATTCAATTTATATATTTACCGGTTTTTCATCAGCGTTAACAAGATAATCTAGTTATTATTATTGAATATACAAAATTAAAGGTACTTTAGGGGAAGACAATTTAAAATATCGGCATTTAAGCCCTGTCAGACCATTTTTATCCAAATAAAACCTACATGATATTAAAGCCCATTAATTTTTACATCGATATAGCGAGTTTAATCAAAATCGTCGGAACCGTTTTCGAAAAAAATGAAAAAAGGTGCAAAATGCATGGTATAAAGTGCCTCTTCTGGTAGGCTCATTTTGATGAAAAAATTTTTGTCACGTCTCGGGCGTATAGTTGTCTTAAATATGAAATTTAAGTTTCATAGGACTTACCGTTTCCGCCCGGGAGTTTCCACACACACACACACACACAGACCTTTTTGCGGGACTTGGTTATTTGGACTCAGGGGACCCTAAAAAGTGTATTTCCGTTGAAAACTGGAATTCGAAAATTTTCACGATCGCAATACTTCCCCTTACTATATATAGTAAGTGAAAGTAAAAAATCTGATAGAGCTTGAATATGTATATAACTTTTTCTTCCAGGACTTGAATCATATTGTTGGCGTTAAAAAAAAATCGGGTATATGTAAGTTAAACGTATTTGATAACCATTTAAAGGAGAAAAGAGAAAACTAAAAAGAGAAAAAAAAATAGATAATATACCGCTGGAAATCTAGATATTTTAAAAACAATATTATCTTATAGACAAAATCATAAAACTTAATGGATAGCGATGATAATAAGGTAAAAGATTAATTATTGGTGATAATTATATTATAAATTATTTAATGAAACGCATGTTTCTAACAAAACTCAATTAACTCAATCATTAACCTTTTTCGTCTTTAACCTTATTTAAAAGTTCATAAATTGATTTTAACAAGAGAGGTAAGTGAAATTCTTGTGTTAGGCGCACCTAAATTTTTTTCACTTTTATGTTTCATTCATCTGTTCACTTTTGTTAATAATTCAATAAACTCGCGTGATAATAGTGAGCAATGCCACTTCGTCCTCTCTTGGTTCATAGTAAACCACTATAGACCAAAAGTTCCTCTCTGTTCTCAGAAATGTTGGTTGGGACAATAAATACTAAGGCGTACATATGATATTTTTAGGAGGTCAAGTTGTTAATACATGTTTTTTGTTTTGTTTTTCTTAACTCCGTTTATATCCATTTTAATTTGAAAATTAATTTTTTCTTTAGAAGTAAAAAATCCCTTTTACTTCACCTTTTATCCTGAAATCTCATTTTATGTTTTACTTTTATAATTTTGTATTGTTCAACCAACCTTCCTACGTCTATGACATTACCATCTCAAGGCTTAAGGCTTAACTACATTAAAGCTCATTAATGGTCGTAGCTACTTAAATAAAAAATTGGCTAGGCGTCCTCGAAATTTGTATTATGTATATGTATGAAGCTTAAATTAATAGGTAATGTGTATTTCGAATAATGATGACGAACCTCTCCATACTTCAGTACCATATAAGCTACCCAGCAAGGTTCCATCCATACAAGGAATATAGGTTCATGTATTTTTCATTAGCATATTTTAGGACAAGATGCGTTTTACCATTATTGATTCATTTAATAGACCTATGAAAATCACATCAATTTATTTTTTCACAGTTTAAAACATTTAAATTCATTGTAGTTTAGGTTTTAATAACGTCATTTTTACTTTCACTTACCTATATATGGAATATATAGTAAGGGAAAGTATTGCGTTAATGAAACTTTTTTAATTCCAGTTTTTAACGGAAATTCACGGTTTAGGGTAACCTGAGTCCAGATAATAAATAAATCCCGTAAAAAAGTCTCTGTGTGCCTGTGTCGTGTAAGTCCAACACGAAAACGAAAAGGTGTACAAAACTGAAATTTCATATTTAAGACAAATATACGCCTGAGATGTTACATCATTTTCACTAAAAGCTACTTACCTGAAGTATCACTGTTTATATTGTGTTTTTTTTTCACCTTTTTTTGATTTTCCCAAAAACGGGATATTAATTAGGCTTAAATTTCTAGATTTTATATTTTCTTCCCCTAAAGTACCTTTAATTTTGTTGATTCACAAAAACTATATCATCTTTTTATGATTGATAAAAAGTGACTAAATATAAAAATTGAACGAATTTGATGACCAACTAAGGGGGAAAAGAGCAAAAATATTTGTTTAACGTAATTTTTAGTTTTTTAAACATAATAACAGTTATATAGACGTATATGATACCGTTGGAAAGTTACAAATTTTAGAGGAAAAAAACCTGGTGCGGGCAACACACGACTTTCACTTACCTCGACTTTTAAAATCAATTTAAAAACTATTAAATACACGACAGTCAGTTGGAAACATATGATTTAGATTGAATAATATCACTTCATTAAATTGTTAATCATTAATAATTTTATTCCCTATTCGTTACATTATATTACCTTTTACAACTTTGAGCATCAGATAATACTTTTTCTAAAATATTTCTCTTTCCAACGGTATATCATACCCCTATATTACTGTTCTTAATATCAAAAAAACATAAATTACATTAAAAAATAGTTTTTCTCTTTTATGCTTTAGTTGTTCATCAAATTCGTCCTACTTGTATATTTAGCCGTCCTTTATCAATGTCATTAAGATGATATGGTTATTTTTTTGGATTGTACAAAATTAAAAGTTAGTTTAAAAGAAGAAAATTTAAAATATCGGCATTTAAGCCCTGTCAGACTATTTCTATCAGAATAAAACCTACATGATATTAAAGCCTATTAAATTTTACATCAATATAGCGAGTTTGATCAAAATCGTTAAAGCCGTTTTCGAGAAAATCGAAGAAAGGTACGAAAAGCATGGTATATAGTGGCTCTTCTGGTCAGCCGATTTTGATGAAAAAGTTGCTGTAACATCTCGGGCGTATAGTTGTCTCAAATATGAAATTTCATTTCCTTACGGCTTTTCGTTTTTGCACTAGAATTACCACACACACACACACACATAGAGAGACCTTTTTGCGGGAATTGGTCATTTGGACTTAAGGGACCTTAAAACGAAAGGGGTGTGTTGTCCGCACCAGATGTTTTGCTTTGTATGAAGTAGGTTAATCATGGTTATTATTTAAGCGTTAATTAATTTTATGGAACATCGTAATCCTCGCACAACTACAAGAGATTTGCTAAAAATTAATTAAAACTTGGACCATTTCTTAGACTGCTACCGTGTTGCGTAATTGAGTTTTGAACATCCTTCGTCGTTTAAACTCTAATGCGTCTTTACAATGACTTATATAACGTAAGAAGGGTTCGTGCGATATTCTCGTTACATAAAGTCGGTTTTAATATATAACATGGCTATAAGCAGAAAGAGGTTCGTTTGATCGTCATTTTATGACTTAGATATGTGTTTTACAGGTATGATATAAGTCGAATAATCCGCATCTACACGCCCCTTGAACACAATATAAGATAGTATTTCTCTTTTTATCATATTTTGAATATATGTTCACTTAGTTTATAATAAGGTTTTATAAATATGTTAGGAACACATAAGTTAAATTACTAAATATTTTTTTCATTTTGTTTCAGGTGAGTGATGGAAAATATAAGATACAGTCTCTAGTTTGTGAGTAATTAAATTATTCAAAACTTTTGTTCTGATAATTATAATATCTAGTTATTTTTTATTGGCATGGATGTGTTTTCTGGTCAGGGATGTATACTTTTTGTTTTGTAACGTTTTTCACAAAAAAAAAAAAAAAAAAAAAAAAAAATTAATACAGTCATTGTAATAAATTAAACATTGCTGCATGCTTTAAAAATATGCTGATATTATAAACAAAACAATAATATGATACCTAGAAAATTAAAGAAAAGCACATAAAAAAGAATGAAATAAATATAGAAGTTTAAATTCTCTCGTAAAATAAATTATAATATTAATTTTCAAAACTGTGACCACTGTTGATTAGTTTCACTGCTATTTTCTGTGAAAATTCTCCCGCTTCATGTAACCTCACAGTGTTAATTGTTTCTTATTGCCAAACTCTTGAAATTCGGTATAATTAAAGATTTTATTCTAGTAGTAGTTAACTAAGAAACGTTATTTTTTTTAAAATCTCTTCATTTGATCAAGCTTATAATATAAATAAATAGACAAAAACAAAAATTTTCGATTAGATCAAATTCATTACCAACAAAATTAAAGCATAGTTAATTCAATTTGACTCTTTCTGTAGGTGTTGCTCAAATCAAAAATTTGCATTTAGTTTCCTGATCAGAAATTTAATATAAAATATTTTACTTCCACTTACCTATATGTGAAATATATAGTAAGGGAGAGTATCGCGATCGTGAAAATTTTCGAAAAAATTCTAAAATAACTGATTATTTTAGATAATAATATAATAGATTTTTTAATCTAACACCTTTTTCTATAGAAATTCAATTTAATTAATTCTTTATTAGTTTCCTTCATTTTTATCTCTACCTGTTTCAAAATTCTTTATTCGATTTTAACAATGGCGGTAAGTGAAAGTAGTGTTTTACCCTCACCAGGTTTTTTATCTTTTCAATAATTTTTATTTGAATAGTTATTTGCAGATGACAAATGAGATTATGAATTATTTGTAATGTAATATGTATAGACTAAATTCGTTGCTCGAACTACCGTTTAAGAATTTTTTTATTACTTAATTTTGGATACGAGAGTAATCAGATAACTAACAATGGTTACTTCAGTTAACCTTTATCCACAATACTCTCAACCCGGAGATCTCAAAACATTGCGCCTGCATTCAGCTTTCCTGCCAACCGCAGTCGTGGCTTAGGCCTGTTGGGGCTTATTATGTGTGCATTAGCCGCAGGAGCTTAGGTCATCGCTGGGGGGTCCGACCTCAAGGACCGGAGGATTCCAAGCAACTGCCGTTTTAATCTTGGGTGAGGATTATTAGGATGAGCAGGGATTGGTCCGTGGATTAAAACGGTTCTCGGCCTGATGAAATTTCCAGGATCCGTAAGGTATGACGTCAAAGGCTCATTGTTCATCCAAGGCTGGATCTGGAAGGCACGTTCCTCAATATCTATTTATAACTACAATTTATTAAAATTTTTAGAATAACAACAATAATTTATGTTTTCGATAAATTTAAGATATATAGACTGTATATATAAGTTAATGAATCACACACAGTGAAGATATTAAAATACTGTTTTTATTATCAGAACAAAATAGATATTCAGAATACAATAAACTGTGCTGAGGAGTTAGGGTGACTACAAGTGTACATTCCGAGGTCTCCTTCTATGAGTGTGACACAAGTAAATGTTACAACTAGAGTGATGAGTTTTGAGGATCAAAGGGTATATATAGCAAGGTTTTGTAGAGGGAGGATTCGGCATGGGTACCTCAAAGCAAGGGCCTCCAGGTGGTTGGGTCCTAAGTACAGGTATGTGTTCTTTGTCGGTACTTGGTCTGTCCTTTCTAGGTTTATGGGTGACACCCTCAGGTATAGAAAAGGAAGTTATTAATAATTACTGTATATTATTTATAAGTCAAGTCTCATTCTATAACTATAGATAGAAGGTATATAGACTGTATACATAGATAGAAGGTATATAGACTGTATACATAGATAGAAGGTATATAGACTGTATACATAGATAGAAGGTATATAGACTGTATACATAGATAGAAGGTATATAGACTGTATACATAGATAGAAGGTATATAGACTGTATACATAGATAGAAGGTATATAGACTGTATACATAGATAGAAGGTATATAGACTGTATACATAGATAGAAGGTATATAGACTGTATACATAGATAGAAGGTATATAGACTGTATACATAGATAGAAGGTATATAGACTGTATACATAGATAGAAGGTATATAGACTGTATACATAGATAGAAGGTATATAGACTGTATACATAGATAGAAGGTATATAGACTGTATACATAGATAGAAGGTATATAGACTGTATACATAGATAGAAGGTATATATACTGTATACATAGATAGAAGGTATATAGACTGTATACATAGATAGAAGGTATATAGACTGTATACATAGATAGAAGGTATATAGACTGTATACATAGATAGAAGGTATATAGACTGTATACATAGATAGAAGGTATATAGACTGTATACATAGATAGAAGGTATATAGACTGTATACATAGATAGAAGGTATATAGACTGTATACATAGATAGAAGTTATATAGACTGTATACATAGATAGAAGGTATATAGACTGTATACATAGATAGAAGGTATATAGACTGTATACATAGATAGAAGGTATATAGACGTTTTAGTGCCAACGACAATATATCGTCGTGCGTGTATTAGTGGCTTATTTTTCGTACTTCGAGAAAATTTTTATCTCCAAATAAATTTATTAATGATGTAATTTGATTGTAAATGAACAAATTTCGTTGACAAAGAATTTGTAAACCGGTTTGGGTCTGACATTTTACACATTCTATACCGGAGTGTGCTGAGACTCGGTTTACGCCAAGATGGACACTAGGCACCAGACCCTCTGTGAACTGTTTATGATAGATAAAACTTCACTTTTTATTTTATTTAGAATTGTGTTATTCATATTATTTTCAATAGATATTGGAGAATCATTATAATTGATTTATTCTCTATTTCGTCCCGAATACGTGGCATTTTTAAGCATGTTAATAATATCATTTGTAGAATTCTTCTATCATCTGAGAATGCTTTAAAAAGTATTAGATTGGAACTTCAAGGTGATTTTAAATTATTAATAAAACACGTATTTCTATGTGAATCAGGAGTCCGTGGCTGAGTGGCTAGCGCGCTAAGGTTGTGATTTCGAATCCCAGTCCCGGCGGGATTTTTTTAAGGATTCACTCACAGACTCTCCCCCGGTTATGTGAGACCCGTCAGCCTACTGGTGGCCACTCACAAAAATAGGCGTGATGACCCTACTATATAAAATTTCATCCAGAAAAGTGGTGAGAATATTCTCCCAGATTACATCATACGGCCAAGGGTCTACGCGGCCTGTCGCGCCAGTGACAAAAAAAAATGTTTTAATTGAAATTCAGTGTAATTAATTCTTTTAATATTCATTTTTATCTCTGAGTGTATTTAAAAGTTCTTAAGAACGATTTAAATTGATTTTAACAACGGAGGTAAGTGAAATTCGTGTGTGCACCAGATTTTTATCAATAATAATATGCATATAATATTTAAAAATATATATAATTAGTTGTAATTGGAGATGAATACTTGGCGATCGTTGAAAGAGGAAGTGTGTCGGAAGATGGCCCGCATCCTGAGGTCACTGCCTCCATCCTCTTTGTTTTGCCTCTTCTTCACTTCCTACTTCGCCGAGCTCACTCCTATTCAATGTTCTCTGGGAAATCCTGTAAGTTTATCAGCATAATATTAGCTTGTTTACTTTCACTGACATAATATGTGAAATATACGTTGAGGGGAACTATTGCGGTCGTAGATAATAATGATGCAGAGTTTCCTATGAAAAGACACGATTTATGATAAACCGATTCCAAATAACACAGTCTTAGAAGAGTTCTGTGTGTTATAAGTCTGGCTCGAACATGAGAAGTTGTGAGAAATTCACATTTTATATTTGAGATTAAGACGAGGACTCCTTACTTGGAACCCTCATACATGACTGAAACGACAAGAAACTGCTTGACGTTTTCGGCTACTCCAACACTTATAGACAAACGTTCTAATCTTCCACTTAACTACAAAAGACTCATCTACATGACTATCATACGGCCAATATGGACTCTTACTAAACCATCAAATTACTTAACCATCAAATTCTTCCCGTATCCCTTCAATCTAAAATCCTTCGTAAAATCCTCAACGCTCAAGACCTTTATGTTCCGTAAGTTGCTGATTTGACCCGAACCAAATATCATTCCTTTCATGACAAACTCCCTTCCTCTATCCTCTAGTTCCAATTATATCTTCTACTTCAAGTCGGGATAATCCTCCGAGGCGTCTAAATAGAATATAGTCTCGAGACCTTCTAGTTTAGAATATTTTTAGAGTGCTCCCGATGAGTAGCTTCTCTACATGTCTTGTTTATACCTATATTCTTTTAGCCTATTTACTAGATGTCTTGTATAATACAGTTGT
This sequence comes from Piezodorus guildinii, assembly GCA_023052935.1. NCBI lineage: Eukaryota > Metazoa > Arthropoda > Insecta > Hemiptera > Pentatomidae > Piezodorus > Piezodorus guildinii. The sequence goes on along the minus strand of CM041296.1, from coordinate 129,295,530 downwards.
AAAATCAATAGTAATTTAAAAAAAAATAAATAAGACGTGTATGGGATGCTACAGTAACTTTATCACCAACATCGGCTAACCGGAAGTACCACATTATACTCTTCATTGTACACCGGTTTACTGTTTGCCCGAAATCAGCTTGAACAATTTTGATTAAACTCGACTTATCAATACATAATTGAACACGCTTTATTATCATGTTATTATCAGGACTTGATGTTAAAATATCTTCTCGAAAATATTTTTTAATTTTGTCTATTTTTGTTGTAAATTCGTGGCCTACGTGTTTTAATGTATTGAGCAGTAGTCCCGGTTATGACCCCTGCTTTGGCACATGAATTATCAATTCTGTTATTTCAGCTATGCGGCAGTCCTGGGGTATGGACATCCTTGCTCTCTAAGGTGGATAACATTTTTTTTTTGTATTGTTTCCTTTGTTATTTATTGAGAAATAATACTATCTGCCACACTCAAGGGCAATATTTATTATAGATCGAAAAGTTAAAGCTTTAAGGTAGCTAGCATAAAAGCTTTCTATGCCAAAGGTTCAAACTTGTAGGTGGCCCTAGGATTTTTTATGTAAAAAGTAAAAGTAAAAAATTCTTAGTTATGCCGTCCTTTAGATAGGACGTAAAAAGGTGGTCCCGAGCCTGTGCGATGTGAGGTACTCTTTCAACTTCCCTACCGTATTTTTTTTTTTTATTTAAACATATTTATTGATATTTACAACTGTATTATAATATACAACAAGTAAATGTGATGGATATAGTAAACTGGCATGAAATACATGAAGAGACGCCACCCATTGGCAGCACTCGGCACTAAAATATTTTAAACTAGAAGGTCTCGGGGCCATCTTATTTTCAGACGCCTCGGAGGATTATCAGGAATCAAAGAGGATGATAGGATATAAACTAATGGATTATTGTGGAAATGGAGTTTTTCATGGAATGATTGATACCTGGTTCGGGCTAATTCAGTAACATATGGGAATTAAGGTCTTTATAGATAAGCTTATTCGTGACAAAGTAAGGAGCTATAAGGATTTTACGAAGGATTTTGGATTGTAAAGATTCGATACGAGAAGAATTCGATGGTTTAGTAGAGCCCCATAGCTCTATTCCATAAGTCCATTTGGGTCTTATAATGGTCATATAAATAAGTCTTTTGTAATTAAGTGGAAGGTTGGAGCGTTTGTTCAGTAAGTGTTGAAGTAGTCGAAAACGTCGGGCAGTTTCTTGTCGTTTCAGTCTTGTATGGGGATTCCAAGTCAGACGTTTGTCAAAGTGGTCTCCTAGGTATTGAATCTGTTCAACAGGGACTAGTGAAGTGTCATTAAAGGATACTGTAGGGCAGGAAGTCATTGGTTTACGACGAAGGGTAAAGGTTATTTGGTGGGATTTGTTAGAATTAATTTTAATCCTCCAATCCTGGCACCATACTTCAAGGTCTCGGATGTGGAATTGAAGAGTGTTGGAGGCAGTAAATGGATCATTATCTACCGATAGCACACACGTGTCATCAGCATACGTAGAAAGGAAAGTGTTAGGATGGGTCGGGATATCAGCTGTACGAGTATAGGCTGTATAAAGAACGGGTCCTAGGATGCTGCCTTGAGGAACACCAGCAGATTGAGAAAAAAGGGAAGAATAGGAACTGTTGTGATTTATTTGGAAAGACCTATCTTGGAAGGTAGGACTGTCCTACCATATTAAAACCTGTATAGGCAAAATTTAGGACTCTCACTATACCATCGTCGGATTAGCCATAGTAGCGTAGTGACGTTAAATTACTAAAGAAACAAAGATAATAATAATCTATACACATGTAAAGTATAACGTTGGAAAGATTAAGATTTTAGAAAGTAATCTATGTAATATACAAAGTAGTATTACTTAATGAGTTGGGTGATTTATTGTTGTGTATAATTATTAATTTGCAATATTATTTCACCAAATATAATTTATTATATCGAAATTCAATATCATTCTTTTTTACTAAACTTTATGTTTAATAAATTTATTTTAAAAAGGAATCTAACTAAAAGTTATGATATTCCCACCAGATTTTTTTTTTAACAAGATTAGTATTAAAGATGAGTAATATATAAGCGATTAGAAGAATCACAAAAAGTAGTTTTAATAATACTTACTTTACCATATAATCCATTTTACAAGGGATTAAAATAATGTTTCAACATGCCACAGTTTAAATATATTGTGCTATTCCCTGATAATCATCCTTGAAGTATGGAATAAAATAATTTTTTAAACAAGACAACGCACGTTTTTGCGAATCGTTTTAGTTCATTCGCTGTAATAGTTCGAGAAAGCTACTCCTTGACTCACCTTGTCCACTGCATTGACTCACATTGCTTCCTCAGTGGAAAAACCACTGTTCATCAAATTAAAATTAAACTTCCAATAATATTTTATGTGTCACCTTTGTTGTAATACATAATAAAAAAATCTAGTACACGTAACATCAGACTTAAACTTCCTTAAGAACTTATATTAATTTATTTATTAAGATATATTACAATTTGTCTCAATTTATTTTTTTCTATTCGCATTAAAATCTAGAGTTATTTATTGTAATTAATACATAAAAAAATTGCTTTTGATCCTTTTGGAAATCTATGTCTGAGTTTTCAAAATTTATTGGGTCTGCTTGATTGATTTATTATAATTAATTATTTAGAATCAATTCAGTTTATTTATCATAATTATTTTATGGGAGAAGTTAGTTCAGGGTGCAGTCAAAAGAACACACAATTAAGTATAAACTTAATTTACTGGTGCTGATGTTTCGGCCTAAATTAAACTGTAAATTTGTTGTGACGCTCTCCTTCAATTGTCCTGAAGCGCCTATAATTTAGGCCGAAACGTCGGCACCAGTAAATTAAGTTTATACTTAATTGTTTGTTCTTTTGACTGCACCCTGATCTAACTTTTCTCATACATTCACACAGTCAACCATCATTCTCGCTTCACAATAATTATTGTTAAAATATCTATTATCTATCAAAACCTACGGTATAAAAACTCATACTGAAATATGTTGATTATTTTTGCCAAACTTTAACAATAGTTTCACATATAGTCTCGAATTATTTACAATATATTACATTATATGATATTTCATGATTATCAATTGCTTATTGTCAAATTTTTAGTTCTGTATTATAACAATATCATTTTTTTTTAATGTTTCGATTAAAATTATTGGTACATATATTTATCGAAAAGAGATCGATTTACAATCTAAAAATAATATTTTTACTTAAGAATATTTCCAAATAAATTTGTTCTCTTTGTTTAACCTATCGAATTTTATATTTTTTTATGACATCCACGTGTATTGCAGGATAACTTTTATATTGTTTTTACTACCTTCACATCAACTTCAAGTGTATAAAATCGAAACGAGTTTATTTAAAAACAAATTTAGCTAGATTATACGACTTATATACCTATATCATGTTCTTTAAAGTGAAATACGATTATCGGATAAGATCATAACTGCAGGCTTTAGTGAATTAATAGGATTTTTTTTTATATAATCTTTTACCGACTCAGAAAATGAGATTATCTTTAATAGTTATTAACTAAACTATCTTTATAATATATAAAAATTACTTACAATAAAATTACTTACGTACTTTCAGTGTGTTCCTACAATTTAGAACAAAATTGGAATTATTAAAAAAAAAAAAAAAAATTAAAACTGTATTTTTGAAACATATATTAGGTCTCTCTCTCTCTCTCTCTCTCTCTTATATATATATATATATATATATATATATATATATATATATATATTTATCATAAACCTAAATATTTAGTTTATTATTGCAAAACAATATGTACCCTTACCTTGAATATTAAAGATAAGTAAATAAATACATTTACGGATTTTTTTTAGAATGTTAGATGGGGATATTAGTCATCAGAAGATTAAAAACAGAAAAACTCGGGATGCAAATACCAGGCTTTGGAGTGATCCAATTTGTTTTTTATATTATATATATTTAATATTTATCACCGTTTTAATATTTAGTTCAGTTTAGAACTATTTCGTATGAGCTGTAGTAAAATTGCTCTAAAATATTTATGCAAAAGTATTTTATTGTAGTTCAAAAAATGATGAATGCATCGAGTTGTTTTTTTTAATTCTCTTATTTCTTATTATCAAAAGGGACATTTATTTTCATAAAAGAGCTATCTAATCAGAAAATATTTTTAAGCCAAAAAAAAAAAAAAAAAAAATCGAATAATGTAAATACAAAGAAAACATGTCAATGCGAAAAATTTCATATGCGATAAAAGTAGGAATTTGTTTTAAGAAATTGAAAATTGATAGAGACTAAGCGGCGGAAAATTGGGCTAATGTAATTAAATTTTATTTATTTACTGAAATTCAGACTAATATAAATAAGCAAAAGTGATTTTTTAACATTCAGTATGGGCATTCAGACAAGGTTTAAATGTAAAAAGTTCATGGCTACCTATAGAGGTATAATCAAAGAAATATGTAAAAATATTCCTGTTTAATGAATTCAAATCTCTGCTCATATGGCAAAATGGTATAAGTCACTTTTTCTAGAATTGACTTTGTTTGACGTTGAGTGCCTTTGTTATGTCTGTAAAGTTGTCGAATGTCGTGTTTCTCTTTAAGTTGATTATTAAACAACTCTACCTTGTAAAAATTAACGAATCACCTTAAAAACACAAACGAGTGGAGATTCCAGGATGTGAAAAACTCTTATTTCTAGAAAAAGTTACTTAACGTTTTGCTATCTAACAAGGAGAGAATCTTAAATGTGCCTCACCGATTTTGATGGATGGTTTTATTTTTTTGTTTAGGCAATAATAGATATAAAACCATTAGGCTCATCAAAATATTAGGTGCCAATGCTCCCTAGGAGACGCGTAAAAAAAAAAAAAAAAAGTTTTTGCGCGAAAAATAAATTTTATTTAAAATCTCTTCTTTTAGTGAAGGTAGAAAAATATTTAAGGTCAAAATTACCTTATTTCGAAGCAGAATAATTAAAAAAATGATTCATTAAAATATTCAAGTTTTATGCTTGGTAATAACCCTAAAAATATAAATAATCTCCTCAAAACAATATTTTTAATAAGGTTTCTTAAAAACTGCGCTCAGATTAAGATTTCTTTTTAGGAATGAGTTAATTAAAACTCAGCTAGTTTTTAAGAAACGTTATTAAAAGTACTGTTTTGACGAGATTATTTTTTTAGATTCGCCAAATTATGAAGAGTATATAAATTTAATTAGGTCATTTAGGAACAGCTTCTTCTTTTAACCATCATTTATTTATTCTTCATTATACATAATTAACGTTTCGTGGAATAGGGTAATTTTGACATCAAACGTATTTTTCTACCTCCTCTAGAACCATAGATATGGTCCCTAATATTTTGCAGAGTCTAATAGGTAATGTCTATTGCCTTAAAAGAAAATCATAAAAATCAGTGAGACACGTTTGAGATCCTCTCCTTTTGAACACAGAAATGATCACTAAATAAATCAACTTAAAAGATTAACATAAAAATTTCATTAGTTGTAGAAAAATGAAGGATTTATCTAATTTAAGTTAACTTAGTCCGTTCTTTCTTATACTGTATTTTTTTTTTTTTTTTTTTAACTTAATATTTTTTATTTGCACCTGTATATGTTACAATCAGCAAATGAGTTATACATGATAAACATAGCATGGGTTGGCATGAGGGAGATAGTACCCAGTGGTGCGTACTCCTGACATTCGAAATACAAACTATTTTTTCAGGCTAGGAGGTCCCTCATCCAACTCCTTTTCAGCCTACGCCGAGTTATGTATGGTATGTCAGTTGTAGCCATGTTTTGTACAAGTTTGTTTCTATGTCCATTTAGTTTGTCGTGAAATCGTTTGTAAGTCAGTCGAATGTGGTTTATTGTAGTTGGAATACGTAAGTCAGTGTGTAGGGTATCGTTTGATACATATGGTGGTGAGTTCATTGCTAGTCTTAAAAATTGCGATTGAAAGGTTTGTATTTTTCGTATGTGTGTCTTTTTAGCGGGTCCGTATATTTGGCAAGCGTAAGTCCATATTGGTTTTAATAAATAAGTGTAAACATTTAGTTTCTGTCTGGTGGATAATTTAGAACGTCTATGTAATATTGAATATAGTAGTCTAAGTCGAAAGTTTAGCGTTTTACGTTTTGTCTTGACGTGTGGGCCCCATGTCAATCTTTTGTCAAATATTAGTCCTAAGTACGTTACTGTATTTGTTTGCGGTAAAGGGTGATTGTCTATGTAAACTGAAGGGCAGATTCCGCGTCTAAGTGTAAATGTAATATGTAGTGACTTGTCATGGTTAATTTTTAACTTCCATTTCTTACACCAGTTTTGTACGTTGTCCAAATGGTGTTGTAATATCATACTGGTTTGTATAGGGTCTGTGTTTCTCGTAATAATTGCAGTGTCGTCGGCACATGTCGCAGTTAAGATGTTTTGGTCTGTTGGTAAGTCATATGTGTATATTAAGTAGAGAAGAGGGGCCAGGATAGAACCTTGGGGTACACCTGCAGAGATTGGTTTTATTGATGAGGTCTCAGAACCATGTCGGACAGAGAAGAAACGGTCACAGAGAAAAGATTGTAAAACTAAGTAATATGTGCTTGGAAGTATAGGTTTTAGTTTAAAAAGAAGACCCTGGTGCCATACTCTATCAAAAGCCTGAGTAACATCCAAAAAAGCCCCAGATGCGTACTGTTTTAGTTCTAGTGCAGTAGTAATGTAGTCGGTAACTCTGTGTAGCTGTTGTGTTGTGGAATGAAAAGAGCGAAATCCGAATCGGTGATCTGGTAATATGTCGTGGTCTGTCAGTATGTTAAGAATCCGTTCGTACAGCAGTTTTTCAAATATTTTCGAACATACCGGAAGAAGGCTAATAGGTCTATAAGAGTCAGGTCTATGTTTGTCTTTGTTAGGTTTATGTACCATTGAAATTGAAGAATATTTCCATTGGATAGGGAATTTAGTTGTCCTAAGTATAGCATTGTACAGTGTTGTAAGGAAGACTAAAGCTTTTCTGGGGATTTTTTGTAGTATCTCAGCAGTGATATGGTCATAACCAGGAGTCTTCTTTTTTGGCATTTTCATAATCTGTCTTGATACTTCAGAAGGAGTAAAGGTTTTTGGCGGAAAGGACATAGGAAGAGGTGAGTCTAAGACTTTCTGCACATAATTTTCGTGTTGTATGTATGTTAAGTCTGTGTGAGTTTTAAAAACAGTTAAAAGATAGTCAGCAAAAATTACAGATTTATCTTTGTCCGACGCAGCCCAAGAACCATCATCTTTTCTCAATGGGACGGACACTTCGCGTTGTTTTAGGAGGCGCTTGGTATGTCGCCAAAGACTGCTGTCGTCCGTTGTCAGGTTTTCCAGATATTTGTCAAAGTTAGTTCGTTTAAATTTTCGTATTTCTCGCTTCAGTTCATTATTAAGTTTGTTAAAGGTTCGTCTGTCTGAAGGAAGTCTATTAGTTTGCCATTGTTTTCGTGATCGTCTCTTGGCTCTTATTAGGTCCCTGATGTATTGAGGGTAGGACGGTAAACTTACTCCTTGCCTTCTTTTTATTTCTTGTGAGGACCAGGCAGCTTCTTGGATGGTTGAGGTGAAAAGTTCAACCGCTTCTTCTAAATCCTTTTCGGTTTTTAATGCTTTAGGCACGGTAAGCTGGTCATTAATACATTCATTAAAGATGTCCCAATTCATGACGCCGTAAGTGAGTGATGGTCTCCTTTCCGCAAAGAATTTTTCTACCCCCAACATCAGGGTTACCGGTAAATGGTCCGAGCCAAGATCTGTTTCGGTAATAATGGTAATTGGTAGAGTTGTCAAATCTTTGGCTACAAATATGTCAAGTACGTCAGGTTTTTTGTACTGAGAATTTGGTAAGTAAGTTGGTTTGTCGGGAGCAAATACATTTAATGACAACTGAGTAACAGCAGACATGAGTCTCCTGCCTCTTGATGTGCATAAACGTGAACCCCAGTGTTGATGTTTCGCATTGAAGTCGCCTCCAGCAAGGAATGTTCTACCAAATGATTGAAAGAGTTCTACGAACATTTGCTCTGTTAAAATATATTTAGGGGGACAGTAGATAGAAGCAATTGTTATGTTTCTGTGGTTGGTCTGTAGCTGTATTCCTGTTATTTGTATTTGAGCCGTCGAGTTTACGTGTATTGGATAATGTTTAAGGTTAGATTTAATTAGTATGGCTGTCCCTCCGTGGGCAGTATTGTCTGGATGGTCTGTTCTGTACAAAGTATAATTTGGTATGTAAAGTTTGTTACGTGAAGTTAGATGTGTTTCCGTCAGAAGTACAATGTCAATACGTTTTTGTTGCATATAAATTTCCAGTTCAGTTTTATGTCGAAGTATTCCGTTTGTGTTCCACAGAAGGATTGACAAGGAGCCAACAGTCAGAGAACTAATGTCCATAAGTAGCAGTTAGGGCTTGTGTTAGTTGTGATATTTGATTCATTAGGGTCAAAAGGGGCTGGATGAGGGCACTTAAATTATTTAATAAATTTGTTTGTTGGGAAGGTAAAGACGCAGCTGGTTGCACCAGCTGACAACTATCTTCCCTCATACCTGATCTTGGATATGGCTTAGGCTGATGAGTCTCTAAGTTCGGTCGAGGACAGTTCGGGCGCTCCATTCTTGGAAGTAAAGTGAAAGGTTCCGAAGGCTGCTGTTGATAAGGGCTGTTTGGTAGAGGTGGGTACTGCTCTAAGTCTGGTGGAGCTTCGACAGTCACCGGCGGAGGACGGTACTTCTGGGCTCGCTGTTCTCTCAGGTTCTTGAGGGCCTGGCATCCCCGGTAATTGGCTGGGTGTGCCCCTTCACAGTTGGCACATTTGGCAGGAGTATTTCTAGTTTTGAGGCATGCCGATGTTTCGTGGGCCTCTCCGCATCGTACACAACGTGGCTAGTGGTAGCAGTAAGATTTGGTGTGGGCAAAGCCCTGGCACCGAAAGCATTGTGGAATTTCTCTCTTTTTTCGGACCTCTTCAATTTTTATTTTGGTGTAATAAATATAATTTAAGTCGAATATTTTTTCATTATATGTATTTTTTGTTATATCAACAAAAAACATATTTAGTGGCAATTTAGTTCGGGCTGATATGGAATTGGTAACGTTGGAAACGTCATACCCCAATGTTTTTAATTCCTCTTTGATAATCGATTCTGGAGTAGATGCATGGAGACCCTTAATAACCACTCTCGGGTTCTTATCTTCTGACAACTGATAAGTGTGAAAATTGGCGTTCACTTTTTTTAAACTGCGTACGGCCGATCTGTATGATTCCGGCGAGGCTGGGTAAAGTATCACATGCCTAACTGTTGATTTAATATTAAAGTGATTTTGGCCTATTTCTTTCTTTAAAAATGAAATTAAGGCTTCTATATTTTGAATTCCATTTAAAAATATAGGAGGCGGTTTTACTTGTTTACTGTCTGTTTCATTTGGTTGGTTGTAGGCTTCTGTATTATTGATTTTTAAAAGTGGGTCATACCTGTTTGTAGTTTCAATGTTGTTAATTGTTTTGGTGATTTTTCTTAGCTCTCCTGAAGAACAAGGCCGTTTTCTTCCCGTTACCACTTCCCATTCGTTGTTCTCCTCAGTAGAGGCAGAAGGACCTGCCTCTTGTAGCAGTTCCATACTTCTGTCCTCTTCGGGCATCATAGCCCCACACTACTTATATCCACTAGTATAAATGTTCACTATTAGTAATTATTCACTTACAATCACTGATCCTATTTATAAACAAAAGTACCGTGCACTGTTTAGAACAACCGAACATAAAAGAAATGGTTCTTAATTATTTATCCAATTTAACATAACACTGTATGGGTTGCAGCACTATAACCTTCCACCACTTCACATTTTTTGCACTTTTTTAATTGTTACTTACATATAAATCCTATAACTTTTATAACTTTCTGAACTAGGTCAATAACTGGTCCTTTAGAGATAAGAATCACACATAAATATCATTTATAAAAAAGAATAAATCATATTTCGAACAGACACATTCAGAGCACGTGCTTATTACTACACTGTCATCACCTGTTTTTCTGTGCCCATGAAATGAAATCTTATACTGTATTTGATGCAATAAAAAAATGCATGAAGAATTTACTATATTTGGTATTTATTGACTAATTGTTACAGTACTAAAAATACCTTGGTATCTTTTTTCTGTTTATAAAGCAATCATGACACATTGTTTACGATTAACTAAACCTTTTATTGAGATAAAACCAGTTTTTTTTTTTCATTTTTCAATGTCAAATAACTGATATAAAAGAAAATTGAATGCATCATGACCTCCTTATGTAATCAGAAAGTTAAGTAAATAATTCTACAAAAATTTTTGAAATCTTATAGTGTTTTTATATATATAGTTATATATGAGCTTTAATTTGTTGAACTATATACCGCAAATAGTTTATTATACGCTGATGCTTCGTAATTTGACTGTAGGTTAAATACAAATGTTGGTCGAGGTCATAAAAACACTTCAATTAAGTGAACTTAATTTATGGTGCCATCGTTTCGGCCTAAATACTAGGCCACTTTCAGGGCTATGAAAAACAAAATATTACTAAAATTTTTTTTTATAAAAAATGTATAAAGAAATAATATTTATAGAAAGTATATGACAGTATAAAGAGAAGTTATATATAGTAGAGTAGTAGACAAAGGTGGGTCATTGGCTAGTATAACAGCTTCCTATACTCATGCTCGCGGGTTCAAACCAGGCATATTAGCCCTAGAAATATTTTTAAGGGAGTAAAAATATCCTTGGTTATCCTGTCTGTCGATGTGGACGTATTTTAGTTCAGATACTAGTTAAATAGCCTCCCTACCTGATTCATCCCTCCCTGCAACTTTTTCATCAAAATCGGGTAACAAGAAGAGCCACTTTATATCCTTTCATTTCTCACCTTTTTACGATTTTCTTTAAAACGGCTCTAAGGATTTTGATTAAACTGACTAGATTTATGTCAAATTTAACGGAATTTAATATCATGTAGGTTTCATTCTGCTTGAAATAGTCTGAAAGGGCTTAAATGCCAATATTTTAAATTTTCTTTCTCTAAAGTACATTTAAATTTGTACATTCCAGAAGATTGACTATATCATATTAATGACATTGATGAAAGACGGCTAAATACTCGTATACAAGTTGGTCGAATTTGAGAGCAAAACTATTTTTATATGAAATGTTTGTTTTTTTTATAATAGGAACAGTAATATGGACGTATAACATACCGTTGGAAAGAGAATGATTTTACAAATATTATCTGATACACAAAGTTGTAAAAGGTAGCATTAAGATATTAATAGTGAATAAACTTATTAATAATTAACAATTTAATACAGTTATATTATTTAATCTAAATCATATGCTTCCAACGAAAATGAATCCAAGTTGTATTGAAGTCAACTTAAAATATTTTCAAATTACTTTTAACGGTAGAGATAAGTGAAACTCGTGTGTTGCCCGAACCATATTTTTTTATTTTATTCTTGAAAATAGGGGAAAAAACCCGAAACGTCGACGATTGATGATCACAAGTTGTTTACAGAATAGAATATAGTATTAAAAATGTTTAATTAATTTAAAAATATAAATTTATAATTGTAAGTAATACTTTGAAGTTCTCCTTGTGCCTTTTAAGATCTTTGCAATGACTTTAAGCTCTTTTTAAAATTCGCTTAGCATCTTGTCATAAGTGAGATAAGGGGTCCACGAGTGGAGGTCGTATGGTATAACAGCAACTCCAAGATAAATGCCGGATAAATAATTCAGAATGGTGAAGATATTAAGTTGTGAGAGCAAGTGCCTTTTATATGCGACCTCTGGAAGGGAAGGAATCTTCAGGACTCTTTAGGGATTTCAAGTTGACCTTATTTCACTGCACCTCCTTTGTATTCAACATCAGTTTTCTGCATTCTTTTCAATTTGCGTTCTTATCTTGCTTCGGGGTATAGACTAGTTTTAAGTTTTTTGCAGCTAGTTGTTTAAACAAAACATTTTTTTTAACACGTGGGTCACACTTGACGGTTCCGTGGGGCAGAGAATCCACCGGTTGGTCACGCTTAATATCACAGGTTAATCATTCTTTTTAAAAAATAAGTTTATTTATTTATTTTTTTTCAAGATTATATGTTGTAGAAATTAACAAGCATTAGGGTTTATTCATAAAATATTTTATAACTATCAACATCTCCCCTCAAAGGACTCTTATCGGTTAATTTCACTTGATTACTCTTCTTTAAGAGTTTTTATTTATGTGCGTTCCCATATATGCTAAAATAATAATAATATATAATAATAATATAAGAATCATTTTTAACAATAAATAATAATGTAAGAATTATTGCTATAATTACTCCTTCAAGTCAATGTCAAATACACATATGTCAAAACTGTTACAATCTCCCATTTAGCGCGTTGGAAGCCTGGAACTGTTATAATCTGGCAGTAAACACGTTGGAACTTGCAACAGTGACGTACCGCCCTACAAAGCCTAAGGCTAACACAGTCCCGCCTCACGCGGAAAAACATAGATATCCTTCCGGCGTGAACCTTGTTAAAAAAGATTACGCTGACCTTGTTTATAATGTAGGTGATTTACTACACTAGGATGCTATGGGAAAATACTCCAATTAAAGTAAGAAGTATTTCATTCAAATTTATTTTATTTTATTTTCCGCTCAGCCACTAACCACTCTTCCATTGCTCGAATTGGAATCTGAAGAAAAGATATTTGTTTGCCTGTACTATCTGTAGAGTGAACCTCCGAAATAATTAGTAGAAATCCTAACTAAAAATACTTTCAAGTTGAATTAGAGAAAACTAAGAACTGGCCGAGAGGTTTGGCAATTTTTACCATGTCAGTTAAGGGATGTTTTGATTTTTTTTTAGCTTTAAATAGTCTAATATTTATTGAACTTTTCTGCACATTCCTGCTTCCTCTTTTATTCTATTATACTCCTAGTCTCGAAGTGTTTTGGCATAAACTAAATTATTTATATTATATAATATAATATATATATATATAATAAAATTACCAACAGGTTTGCGATGCTCTTAAAGACAAAATACTTAACTCTTACACTACAAACATCTCCTATCTCCGATTATATTTTCATTTTTCCGTCAGGTAACCCGCTGCTTTCTTGATGATAAAAAAAATTCTTGCAGTACTCGTTCGTCGCCATTTTAGAGGGATCTATTGGGAATGCGTTCCCAATACCCAACGGAATAATGAATTATTGTTCATAACTGGGGATTATTCATCACACCTGATTCGCGAGGATGATTACGTCACCTAAGACGTGATTGATGATTAAAGAATGATTATTCAATCATAATTGTTATTCCTGTAACGGTTTCATCAATTTATGTCTACATTTCATCAAACCGCTTAGTGACTAGTACGATTATTTTATTTCATTCGAATCGTATAAATTTATTCTCTTTTGGTACGATAATTTTTTTTCTATACAATAATTAATTAAATGTTATATATTATAAATAAATATCTATTCTTCTTCTTCCTCTTCGTGTACCGAGAAAGTTTTAAATATGGGTGGTAAAATTCCGGTTCTAGGAAACACCGATGAGTTAGTACTAGGCGAAGACACGGAAACCATACAATTAAATACGAGTACGTTAATAAAAACCGGTTAGTAAAGAAATAGGGCTCGAAATAAATACCGATAAGACGAAATATATGATTAGTAGCAGAAACGGTGGCGATCTTGGTGATATTGATATATGAGGACACACGTTTGAACACGTGAAGAATTTTAAGTATTTAGGTTCAATGATAGCAAGAAAAAATGAAATCCAGGAGGAAATAAAGTCCCGCTTAATGCGTGTTATTTTCAGTGGCGAAATTACTTATTTAAAACTATTATCCTTCCGACGATTCTTTAGGGATGTGAAACATGGCCGCTTACTTTTGAGGATGTTCAACGTCTTAAGGTTTTCGAAAATAAGGTAAAGTGTACAATATTTGGTCCGGATTCTAGCCATAAGTGTTTCATGTGTAAAGAGCAGGTCAGTTGGATAGGTTAGAATTATTTGTGTTTCATTAAACATTGATATGTAATTTCAACAGTAATTTGATATTTCCGTTGTTTAAATCACCCATTTTCAAGAAATCTTTCTACTTTTGAATAATATTTGCCTGTCTTTTGTATCCTTACAATTCGTAAATGTCTCTTCTTCATTACAGCTGTCGACTGGTTGATGTCTGAATTGTAGCACAAAGTTGTTTTTCGGTAATTTCTCAGTTAATCTATATATATTAACGAACGTAGTATATAAATCGTCTGTTGGAAGTGGTCTAATCGATGGGATTGAAGCTATAATGTTTTAAGTGCTCTGTTAGCGTTGGAGAAGATGCTTAGCCAAGCTGTTCCTAAGAGCCCCTTCTCAAGATCTGCCATCTTGCAATATTTCCTGTTTTCTCTTCTGTTAATTCCTGGCAAACCCATCAGTACGAGCTATAATTTTTAAATATTAGATCAGATCATAATGTTTGGTACATGTTGACAAGAAAGTATACTTATCCACTAAGGTCACGACGTAGTGGCGAATAAAAAATAATATCATGATCGATATTTAAAATATAGAAAATGACATCTAATTTTGAAATAAATAATTGCCTTATTATGAATTATAAAAAGAGAAAGTAAAAAAAAAAAAATGTAGTTTAAAAAACTGAAATTGTGTTGTTATTAAAATATATTATTTAACTCAGTATAATTTTAATTTCACTAATAATATATAGTAAGGGAAAGTATTGCTTTCGTGAAAATTTTAAATACAGTTTTCAACGAAATAACATTTTAGGGTCCCATGAGTCCAAATAACCCAAGTCCAAAAAAAGTGTGTTGTGTTGTAACTACCCGGGTGGAAACGGTAAGTCCTATGAAACTGAAATTTCATATTTAAGAAACTATACACCGAGACGTTACAAACCTTTTTCATCAAAATTATTTACCAGAAGAGCCACTTTATACCATGCATATTGCACCTCTTATGATTTCCAAAACGTTCGACGATTTGATTTAACTCGCTAATCGTTGTAAAATTTAATAGGCATTATATCATGTAGGTTTCATTCTGATTAAATGTTTGACAGGACTTAAATGCCGATATTTTAAATTTTCTTTCTCTAAAGTACTTTAATTGTTGTTTCTGTAAAATAACTATATTATTTTGTTGCCACTGATGAAAACAATAAATATATAATTGAATGAATTCGATACCGAACTAAAGAAAAACTGAAAAAAAAATTGTTTATTGCAATTATTGTTTTTACTTAAGAACAGTAATATACATGTATGATATACGTTGGAAGCTAAAGATTTAGAAAAAATATTATCTATACTCAAGCTTTAAAGTAATTGAGAGTGATGGAAAGAACATAAAACGATATTTTAGATAATAATATAATAGATTTTTAATAATCACATGTTTCTATATAAATTCAATTTAATTAATTCTTTATGTTTCACTCATTTTATCTCTAACTGTCTTCAAAAAATTTTTTCATTAATTTAAAATGTAGTAAGTGAATGTCGTGTGTTGCCCGCACTAGATTTTTTTTCCTCTTCGTATTTTATATTTACACCTGTCAGACGCTATCTGACAACAGGCAAATGTGTTTTATAAAATGCAAGTAGTAGAAATGATACCTATGTGGAAGCAAAGTGCCCACCCAGTAGCAGTACCCATTCCAAGGCTTTAATTTAGCAAAGGAGGTCTCTCATCCAGCTTCTCTTCAGCCTTCTTATAACAGGCATTTAAGCTATTGACATATCGTTCATAAGTCTATTTTCGTGTCCGTGCGAATAGAAAACGCGAATAGAGATTTCGTGTTGGGGAGTCTTGGTTGTTGGAAGTCTGTATTAGGGTTTTGTTGTTTATATACCAAGGTGCTGTCGTTCTGAGTCTTAAAATGTTTCAGTGATATTATTGCAGTTTTTTCTGAACCATTAATCTGTGAGGCGTAAGTCCATATGAGTTTAAGTAAGTATGAATATGTATTCCATTTTTTACTGATTTTTAGTTTTAATGACTTAGATAGAAGAGAGTATAGTACTTTCAATCACTGGTTGAGAGTACTTCTTTTCATCTTAAAGAATGGCCTCCAACCCTTCGATCACTCATTATCATAAATGGTACTGAATTTTAATGTATTTAACTTGCTCCCATTTGAGTGGTAATGAACATACATGTGTTGATTTCTTTAGATGATGAGGTGAGATGCCAAATTGGAATTGTTTCGCGGATCAATGATTAAATAACCAGTTTCTCGAGTGATAGTGATCTTTCGCACCTTAAAAACATTGACTTACATACCCACTTTTTGTACAACTGTCTTTTTAATATCTTAAAGGTCAATTTACTGTCTGCATATATATACACACATATTGTTTGCGTATTACCTAGCTAATATCGGAAGTGTAGTAAAGAAGATGACTAACACCCCTGACCACTGCTAACTACAAAGACAGACCGGATGACAGACTATAATTAAGCAGAAGACATTGGCGCCTCAAGCCAAGGCTGCTCACACAAAGAGACGATCCTCAACTACAATGGCCCAGCCTTCCACCACATCGTCTTGACGTTCCTTCCATTTCTTTATTTTGGTGACAGCGACTGTTCTGTTAACCCACTGGCTTCCTCGTGTCTTTGTATCAAGTTCTTTGTCTCTTTCTTAATTAGCTCCTTCTTTGTTAGCGCTCATGGAACTCCGCGTCATTGTCTCCTTCAATACCGCGTCATGTTTATTTATCTCTTTCGTGTACGAGTGGTATCGCTGTCCTCATCATTGGTTATAATATGATCCACTTGAGAAGTGGTGTGCTGTATCATCTGTATAAGATGCAGGCATCAAGTAATCACTTTTTAACTATTTCTTACTGTGGGGAAATGTCAAATTCTCCAACGACCAATCCTTATGATCCAAAGTTCTTCAAGCAAAAGTTAATGTTCTATCCTATTTTATATACAATACCTTACATTATGGCATTAATGTTCCATTTATTTTGGATCTTGTCACATCAAATTCTCCTATCAGAACCTTAATTATTCATCATCCTAGCTAATTCATTCTCAATCCCTATCCCCAGCTCCTCCCAACTCAAGAATTCTCCTCAAAGGTCAAAACGGCTGTTACCCCTAGACCTTTAGTGAATATTTATATTGTTATTCTGGCTGAGAGCGGCTTGGTCTAATAAATAGAACACTAGTCTACTGTTCTCCGGGTTTTAGGTTCGATTCCCGTTTGTGGTGGCATATTATTTATTCTGTTATTTCAATAAATATTATAAGCATATTATTTCTGCTGAGGGTAGTATAGGGCAGAGGAAGGATGACCCTAGGGTATGGAGAACCGACTGGGGCAGACCCAGCCTCTCTAAAATAGTTATCCAAGAAAAAAAAAAACCCTGGCGGCTGAGCGTGATCAAGGCCTAATCACCTCACCGTTGGCCTAAAACCATTACAAATCTCTACATGTGCTAAGCCCGATAACGTTCATGGGTTAAATAGCTAAGTGCTTTTTTTTTTTTTTTTTTTTTTTTTTTTTTTTTTTTTTTTTTTTTTTTTTTTTCTTTTTAGATTCGGAGGATTATCAGGAATTAAAGGCGAAGGATTGAAGCTAGTGGGTTTGAGTGAATGACATCTGAGTCAAACCACATAAAACATTAAAGATGATTTCATTAGTGACAAAGGAAGGACCACATGATTTTACAAAGGATTTAGGAATGTAAGGTTTGAATATGATCATCGATTAGAATTCGATGGTTTAGTGTAGCCATATAGCTCAACTCCTTATGTTCTGATGATGGTAAAATAAATGAGACTTTTTTTAGTGGAAGGTTAGAGAGTCTGCCTAATAAGTATTAAAGCAGATGATGTAGACTTTTAAACAAATCATTTAACACACCAATTTTAAAAAAATTCAAAATAATCTACCTAGTGCTTTTGGATCTTTTTTAATGGAATAAAACTATTGTAACAAGACTGGGAAGTTAGAGGATGATTAAGTCAGACCGATATAGAATAAATTTCAACCCGTTCAGGAGGATTCGAACCTGCCCTATATGGCTTAAATACCAATTTCTTTACTCCTTTTTCATTTCTTTTCTTGCTCAAAATGCTTTTCTATCATTTTACAGTGAACAATAGTAGTTATTGCTTTTTCTAATTACTCCTCTAAACATATGCGCCGCATTCATAGCACAATGATTATTCGACTGCATATTTCATTAGCTGGTGAGCCGAAAGGTCATTAGACAGAAGTGGCACGCAACTAAGCGGAAACTGCATGTGTTTAACCACCGCCCCCTCCCGTTCCGACTGCACTCAGCAAATGGGATGCAAATGAACCCCTGCCCTTGAAATTTAATAACTTTCTGGAATTAAAGGTAACCAAGGAGCACGGTAGTTCTCATAATTATTCATATTGATCTAGAGATCAAACTTCTTTATATAGTTCGAGTATACTTTCGATGAAAGATTCAATAAAAAAAGTCACGCAACATGGTTTGTTCCAACTTGTATATTTCTCTGACCTACATATGTTTACTTTCTGCATGCGAGATCTTTGACCTTGGATTTTGGCCTTTGTAGGAAATTATTTTGTGCTTTCTCGAACAGCTTTATGTTTATCCTTTTGTTCAGGTAACACTTTTAGCTGAATTTTTATTTAAACAGTTTTTAGTGTAATTAATAATATAATAATAATTAATAATATAGTTATAGTTAATAATATAATAATAATTAATAATATTGGGTTGTTTCACATAAAATGTCCGTTTTTATAGTTTCTGAAATACATAAAGGATTAAGCAGCTCTCTGTTGTTTTCTTCCGAATGGTTACATATTTAAAGTAAACAGTTACTAATCCTCTACCTCCTCTACGCGTCACAATCAATTACCCACTATTTAGTATACCTCCAAATATGAACATGGAAACACGCGATTTTCGAGTAATATTTTTGTACGAGTTTAAACTCGGCCATTCAGCAGCTGAGGCCGCTAGAAATATTTGCAAGGCGTTTGGGGAAGGAGGTGTTAATGAACGGACCATTCGACGTTGGTTTGCTAAGTTTTCAGCTGGGATACCGACTTGGAAAACTTGCCCCGAGGAAGACCTCCGTCCGTAATAGACAACGATGTCCTCAAACATAAAATAGAAGGAAACCCATACCAAACAGTTAAAGGACTCTCAGCACAACTAAACGCAAGTGCATCTACCGTTTCCAGACATTTAAAGTGTACTGGGAAAGTAAAAAATCTCGATACATGGGTACCTCGTGATCTCACTGAGCGGCAGCAAGACCACATGTTTCAAAACATACCGTGCAAAAATTGAAAGAACTGGGCTACGAAGTTCTTTCGCACCCACCATATTCTCCCGACTTGTCTCCAAAAGATTACCACATGTTCAGGAATTTAGACAACTTCGTCAAAGGAAAAATTTTGAAATTATGATTAAGTGAAAAGTGCGTTTTCAGATTTGTTTCACTTCAAAGCTCAGAGTTTTTCAGTTCAGGGATAAAAAAAGTTGGTGTCACGTTGGGAAAAATGTGTAGAAAAAGAAGGTAAATACTTCGAATAAAATTATCTTGTTTTCATATCGTATTTTTAATAAAAATCCTTTACCTTGAAAACGGACATTTCGTGTGACACAACCCAATATTATAAGCATGGTCTAAGATTTATCTATGCTAGAGTTTTTCCTCAATTTAGGTACCCACTTTATAGAGGGTGGGTGTGCCCCAGCTGGGTCTCCATACCCCATGGTCGGTCCAGGAATGAAATATCAGAATAATTTATTCGAAACTGGGACCCGGAGAACAGTAGCCTAACGCTTTAGGTCGTCCCCAATAATGATAATAATATGTATTAATAATAATGGATTAATTCTTGAGAATAAGGCATTTTTTACCTTTTTTATTACATTTCACAGAAATTATAGCAAATATTAAAAAAATTTAGTTATAATGGTAATTATTAATATATAATAAAATAATACTACATATCAGAGCTCTTTGTTGCTATGACTTGTTAAGATTAATGGGGTTTACAATAATCTCATTATCCTGACAATGGACTATAATTAATTTCAAATTAATGACATGTATTTAAACAGAACTACGTTTAATTAATTACTATTAAGTGCATAGTAGTTCATCCACCTAATGGAAAATAGAAGTCCGCCCCTATAATCGTGTTAAAACCATGTGTTTGTTTCCCAAGGGATGAAAGCTTATTGTGATGTTATTGTCGAGCCATGAGCACAAGAATACGTTGAACCCAAGAATACGTAAATTAATTATTTTTACGTATTGTTGTAAACTTCATACGATATCATAAAAGCGAAGTAATCATAAAGTTGAATATTTGCATCTTCTCTTCTTGAATGCATCCATCTTCTCATATTTCCTAGTTCAATAAATAAAATAAAAAAGTAATAATATAAAATTTTCATTTTGCTAAAACCACAAAAGTCATTTCGTGTAAATTAGAGTCACAAATGGTGTAGTGGCTGGCAAAACTGTCTTCAATGCCCAAAGTTGCGGATTCGAACCAGCACATGAATCTTTGTTTATACCTTCCTTCGAAGAAGACGTAACATGGTGGTCCCGAACATGTGTGATGTTAGGTACTCGTTAAAGAAACCTAGAAAGGCAAAATATTGTTCTCCCGGTGTATATATTATTTTTAGTCAATTGTAACTTTTCTCATTTTAAATATCACTTTTTTTTTTTTTCATATTTTGGCTCAAGTATTCCATTTTATCAATTGAAAAAAAAGTTTAATTAAAATTATGTCTTTTAAAAAATATTGGCATACCTATCGACAGTTTTTTACTTTCACTTACTATATATAGTAAGGGAAAGTATTGCGATCGTGAAAATTTTCGAATTCCAGTTTTCAACGGAAATACGCGTTTTAGGGTCCCTTGAGTCCAAATAACCAAGTCCCGCAAAAAGGTTTTGTGTTGTGTGTTGTAACTCTAGCGCAAAAATGAAAAGTCGTACGGAACTGAAATTTCATATTTAAAACTACTATACGCCCGAGATGCTACAGCAACATTTTCACATTTTTTCAAAAACGGCTATAACGATTTTGATTAAACTCGCTATATTGATGTAAAATTTAATGGGCTTTAATATCATGTAGGTTTCAATCTGATTGAAATAGTCTGACGGGGCTTAAATGCAGATATTTTAAATTTTCTTCCTCTAAACTACCTTTAATTTTGTATATTCTATAAAAATTATTATATTATTTTGTTACCATTGATAATAAACATCTAAATATGTTTGTTGAGCGAATGTGATAAACAACTATAGGAGAAAACTGAACAAATATTTTTTTATACATTTTTTGTGTTTTTGAACACAACAATAGTAATATAGATGTATAATATACCGTTGGATAGCTAAAGATTTTAGAAAAAATATTATCTCATTCACGGAATTGTAAATTGTAATGGATAGTGATGAAAAGCCGATAAAACTATAGTTTTTTGCTTTCCCTGAAAGGAAAATTCATGTTAACGGTGCTACAGCCTGGCGGCTTGTCAATGAAGCACAGCCCGCCAATTTTGTTATTGAACAGAAGAACAGTAATATAGACGTATAATATACCGTTTTAAGAATAAAGACTTTAGAAAATATATTATCTTATACACAAGCTTGTAAAATTGAATAAAGAGTGATAAAAAGCCGATAAAACTAACTGATTACTTTAGATAATAATATAATATAAGTTTTTAATAAAACAGATAGGTCTATATTAATTCAATTTAATTAATTCTTTAATCGATTTTAAAAACGGAGGTAAGTGAATGTCGTGTGTTGCCTGCACCAGATTTTTTTTTAATCTGAATTGCTGATTTTAACATTTTTAAAAATTAATTATCGTCTATTTAGTTTTAAGATAATTATTTATTCTGATTTTTTAGAGAAGAGGGGTGGTTTTAGGGAGTAATTAATGTGTTTCCGAGGATTATGTTTAAAGTATATTAGCTGGGTTTTACTTCGCTCATGCATATTTCAACTCGCCTTTACTTTAAATGTTTTTTTATTATATATCATAATGTTAATACCTACTCTATTTTATTCAGTTTAAAGAAATTTAAATGGGAATTGTAAACAGAAATTAAGGGCTTTTATATTTTATGATTTTTTTTTTCTTGGTGAAAAGGAATTCCCCTTAACAGTGTAATCCTCACGAAATTATTTCACCAAGATTCTTTTTTTCCAAAACTCCAGCCCAGGGCGTTCTCTTTGTTAAGAGCATAAGCCGCTAAATCTTCTTCCAGAATTTTAATCCAGTTTGCTCTCGCCTTTTTCTTTCCTTCTATTTTTGGCCGAGTAAAAAAACAATTCTGTAAGCATTCGAACTATTAATACGGCTATACCTCATTGACATTTTTCAATAATTATAAAAGGAATTAATTTTGTTTCGTATATTTTGATATATATTTTAAAAACCATTTATTCCTAGACTACGTTAGAATTTAGAAAGCAAAGTGATTGAATTTCATCCCTTCAAAAAATAGTTAACCTTTAACTGGTGAGGTGAAATTTATAGTCAAAATTGGTCTCGCAAACCCCAGACCTCATTTTTTTTTTATTCTGAAACTTCTAGAACTGTTTATTCTTGTAAAATACGTTAGTTCAACCTATTTTCAATAGTTACCATACGAAAGGATGCTTATAAAATTGAATAAATGCCTGATATTATTAAATACATTTTATTAATACATTTTAAATGTTATATTCTAAGCAATGAAAACATTTATAAAATAAATAAACAAGTCCTTATCTTAAAGTTAACTATTAAAATGAAGCTTTTATATTGTGTAGAAAGTGTGCACAGCTTAAATTAGGCACAGTTTTTGCTACAGGAAACCGAACATTATCCGCAAATATTTTGTTAACATTTAATACAAACAATAGATGATTTCCTATTCTTGTTTCTTGGACAAAAATAGGATCTCCTTTTCTTCGGAGGGGTCTCCTGACTATATGTGTTAGATTCTTCTGTTTTTTTTTTTCCTAATAATGATTGAGCCTTAAACCGAAGCCTCCGGGGAAGTCTGGGATTTTCTGACCGCCTGGCCATGTGATCCTTTAACAAAAATGATCCCAGCTTCTTAATAATATTTAAAAGGTGCGTAAAATAACACGATCACGAAACATTTCTTTCAACAAATTAAAAAACACTCTTTCAATACATCCGAACAGTATTGGTGAGGTGTGGTCTATAGGACCCCAATGACACTGACCTAAAGCAATAGCGGATAAAAACTGACTAAAAAATGATGCTTTATTACAATCATGTCGAGACAGAAAATGTCAGGTTTTCACATACCGATCGGATCGGGACAAAGAGTTTCAGGAAATTTTAAAGAGGCCCCACCTCACAAGTTAAAGATTAAAACTCTACTAAGCTGTTTAATAATAATATATTAGGTGTGATTAATACGTATATAAAATAATCTGGTGCGGGCTAGATACGACTTTCACAGTTAATATATTCCTATATTTTTTAGATTTACGCTGATTATGAATTTCAAGTATTGATTTAAAGAAATGGATTATTTAAAAAATGTAATGTATGTTTACTATAATCATGTTGTGCGGTCCTCATTAGTTTTTATTCTTAAGTGGTAAGAGCCTTTGACCGAGTCTGGAACCCGAGACTGTTGTACAAACTCCGTAAATTCCTTCCTCCTACATACTTCCTATTCATCCAGTCCTACCTCTCTGAAAGATCCTTCAAAATAAACCACAATAGTTCCTATTCATCTCTCTTCACCCAGTCTGCTGGGGTTCCTCAAGGCAGTATCCTAGGACCCATTCTTTACACAGTCTATACAGCTGATATCCCAACCCATCCTAACACATTCCTTTCTACCTATGCCGATGACACTTGCGTGTTATCGTGTGTGCGTGTTATCCACAATGATCTTAATGTTCCATATGTTGCTGATTTGGCCCGTACCAGGTAATACACCTTCCATGAAAAACTCCACTCCCACTCTAATCCATTAAGTTTCAATCCTTGCTTCCTCTTCCATTCCTGATAATCCTCCGAGGCGTCTGAAAAGCAGATGGCCTCGAGACCTTATTGTTTAGACTCACTACCAAAGAGTGCTGCCAATGGGCAGTTTCTTTTCATGTTCATTTCATGTGTTATAACATTACAGCATATTTACTTGATGTATTATTTGTACAGTTGTAAATTTCAATAAAAAATAAATTTAAAAAAAAAAAGTAGTAAGGTTTATTTATTTTCATTTTTTTTTTTTTTTTTTTTTTTGTATACCCTTCAGAATGACTAATACTATACTTTTTTAATAATTGAAAATTATGTAACATTATAGAATAATTGACTTCAAGGATGGAATTTCATTCTGTCATTATTACTAATTAGTGGCTTAAAGGATGTTGATTTCCTCTGGTAATATCTGTGACTCGGCGGGTGACAGGAGCAGATGCTGGGCAGGTGAACAGTCCGCACCTGTCTGTCTACCATCACCACCACCTATCATCCAATATTACTATTCTACATTATATTATATATTTATTCATTTCCTTATTTTTATTATATTCTCTAAATAGGGATAAAAGTCTCCGAGGTAAATTGTTTTATTTTACACTAGTTTCAATTTTATATATCTTAGTTTTTAATTATTATGCTATTGGGGTGAGTAAAAAAAGAAATATATATGAACGTTTTAAATATTAAAATTAACTTCATTTTTAATTTACCTCAAATAAGTTGTAGGTATCAAAGTACAGTCCATTTTGCTCAATGGTTGCCATCTAGAAGCTAGCTGTTCAATTCCTTACCGTTTTGTTTGAATTGAAAAAGTTTCCTGCCCCAATTTTGACCTCCTCCAATGTACGAAAAGTTTTCACCTTAAGGAAGTGAGCCATAGGTCTGAAGAGCTTGTAGTCTGATGGTGCAAGATCAGGGCTGTATGTTGGGTGCAGTTGAAGTTCGATGGCATCCGTCTCAGCAATATTAGTCACACGTTTCTCACTGGTATTCTGGTCAAAGGTGGCTATACCTACTTGGCATCTTCCTATTCCAATCCTTGCGAACCAGAAAACCTTTCTATATCTTTGACCTCCTTACTCCGCGCTCATCTATGCACACCTGGTACTATGCATTTTGCACCTATTTATGATTTTCTCAAAAACGGATCTTATGATGTCGGTGTGAAATTGGGTGGGCTTTAATATCATGTAGGTTTCGTTCTGATCGGAATAGTCTGACAGGGCTTAAATGCCGATATTTTAAATTTTATTCCTCTAAAGTACCTTTAATTTTGTAGTTTTCATGAAGCTGACCATATCATCTGATTAGCATTATTAAATAACAGATAAATAATAGTTGAACGAATTCGATATCCGACTGTAGGAGGTAGCTGCAAAAATATTTTTTTAAAGTAATTTTTTTTTTTTGAACCTAAGAACAGTAATATTCATGTATAATATACCGTTGGAATACTAGAGATTTCAGCAAAACTATAATATCATACATACTCTTGTAAAAATTAACGGAGAGTGATGAAAAGCCGATAAAACAAACTGATTGTTGTAGATAGTAATATAATAGTTTATTTAATAAAACAAGTTTATTTTAAAATCTAATGTAAATAATTCTTCAACAATTTAGTTTAGTTTCTAAATTTGTTTAAAAGTTCTCTAATTGATATAAATAACGGAAGTGAAACTCATGTGTTGCGCGCACCAGATTTTTTTAAAAATAATGTGTAATGATAATATAGGATTTTTTAAAAGTAATATTTGATGTTATTATCCTCTCCCGCTACTATGTTGAACTCTCCCAAGCACTTCCTTTCATGTGTTTTCACTTGCTCCTTCTTTCACCGTGTACAGTGCTGTTCGAACTCTTTACCTGCCCGCACCTGCACATACCTTCTACAATTCTAAACAACTTTACGACTACCCCCTAACCTTCCCTAGTAACGTCTCCATTCAGGCGATGTTTCCATTTACACCAGCTGACCTGGCTCTCCCTTTAATTAGCAGTCCCTTTAGCCCTTACTGTTCCCAATGTACGAAATAAGGGTTTTAAAGGCAGAACCGGTGTGACTCTTGATGGAGCAACACCTGTGAATTTCTAGTGTTTCTTGTTGTGTTAACTAAACTGGTGCCTTGTAATTTACGAGTTTTTAATATTTCTACAGTGCTTCGACCTTACGTGTAAGTAAATATTTTTTATCCATCATAAAAATATGTTTTTAACTTCTTCAACTAATCAACATGCGGAAACTTTGCAAGTACGATAACGATAGGACTTGAAATAAATACGAAATATTTATTGATGTATCAGAATATGCCTTTGAATACCTAGAAAATTTAAGTATTTGGGTTCTATGAGAACTAGAAAAACGCTGCAATTTTTTTAATAATAATTATTCGCGATTTTTTTTTGTTTAAAAACACAAATAAATATTAACAAATAACTGAGTTATCGAATAAAATCACTTTTAATCGGTCGCCATTTTTAAACTAACCAGCTGATATCAACGACTTGGTGTTAATATCATCGTTGCATGCCCTAGTTTTTTTAAAGTAGTGGTCCAGACGGCGGACAACCGGATTTATCTTGAAACGTAAGCCCTCAAATTTTGAGGGGGGTAATTTTATTTTTGGTTGATTACAAAGTTTCATTACCGAAAATTTTTTTTTTTAATTTATTAATTTATTGAAATTTACAACTGTATTAGTAAATACATCAAGTAAATCGGCTCATAATATACATGAAGAGAATATGCCCATTGGCAACACTCCACTAGGTAATCTACACTAGAAGGTCTCGAGGCCATCTTCTTTTCAGACGCCTCGGAGGATTGCCAGAAATGGTTGAGGAAGCAAGGATTGAAACTGGTGGGTTAATGTGGGAGTGGAGTTTGTCATGAAAGGAATGATACCTCGTACAGGCCAAATCAGCAACATATGGAACATTAAGGTCTTTATGGATGAGTTTGTTGGTGACAGAGTAAGGAGCATTGCAGATTTTTCGAAGGATTTTGGATTGAATAGTGGACGAATTGCAGTAAGCTATAGAGTGAAGTAGTGAGTTATACACGAGAAAATGTTTTTAAAAAAATTTTTCTTGAGAATAGGAAAACAACCCCGAAACGTTAGTAGATGTGAATGGTTATAAAATAAAATAAATAAACACAAAAGGAAGTTAAGGTGTGCTCATTTAAGTGTTAATATTAAGAAAAACTTCCAGAAAAATTAAAAAATAAAATAAAAATAAGTTAAGGTGGTCCCGAGCCTGTGCGATGTCAGGTACTCGTTAACGATCCCTATCCTAATAAAACCTGGATAGACAAAATTTAGGACTCCCACTGTAGCATCGTCCGATTAGCCATAGTAGCATAAAGTAATGTTTAATAAATAAAAATAATAATTATAGCTCTGTTTCATATATAATTCATACAAAAATAAACAAATTTCAAGTTATGTTTTATTTGCAGCTAGTTTTTTTTTTTTCAAAAACTCATAATAAACTAAAATTAATAATTTTTAAAACAACTAATTATTCTCTAAATTTTTCAAATTTCAGTGGCTAAAATTCATTTTATTACCTTTTTTGTCCTTTGCATCTATGGAATACAAGCAATGATTAGAATTAAAATTAGAATGTCAATATCGTATGGAGTTTTTACTAAAATTATTATTTTGGAATGTTATATATTTGTATTATACGACAGGTAGTGTCAAAATAAGGTTTTAAAACATTGCATAAGTCTTACTACATTTTATTTGAACTACAGATATTAAAAGGTATAAGCTCTATTTTTTTGGAAAATATTTGCAAACCTTCAATTAAAATAAATTAGAGTATTAAATTTTAAAATAAATTGGTACATGCTTATTCTCCTAGAAAAAAATAAACTAGCATACATAAAGCTGAAGCCCTGACAGCTTAATGGAAGTAAGAAGAACGAGGAAGAAAAAAATTGAAGCAATTTAAGAATTTCCTTCTTTTTCTCTTTTTAGAAATTTATTTTAAGTTGAGTAATTTATGTAGTTTGTGTTTGAGATTTTAATTACACTGCTACTATATTACATCATTATTTACAATTAAAATAATGAAATATATGATTTTTTTTTTTATTCGATAATATTACAGTCGGTTTCAATAAGGACAAAAGTAATTAGTGACCTGAGATTCGTTGTTGTTTGTTTGTTTATTTATTTAACGTCACTTTATGCTACTATGGCTAATCGACGATGCTACAGTAGCAGTCCTAAATTTTGCCTATCCAGGTTTTATTAGGATAGGGATCTTTAACGAGTACCTGACATCGCACAGGCTCGGGACCACCTTTTAACGTCCCCTCCGAAGGACGGCGTAACTAAGGATTTTTTACTCCCATTAAAAAATCCTAGGACCACCTGCGGGTTTGAACCCGTGACCTTTAGCATGGGAGGCTGTTACGCTAGCCACCCAGCTACAAGTGATCCCACCTGAGAGATTCGTTCTCACAATTATATTATCAATAAAACTAAAATACGTATCACAATAAAATAGTCGTATTTGTCGTTTTCATTGGTTTCCTCTGTAATTAGGAATTTTATGGAACTATTAAATCCCAAGATTAAATGACGATTCACTTAAGCAAATATATAATTTATTATTTATTCGCCCTACCGAGTAAAGAAAATAACCATTATTTGATTATTTATTTAACGTCACTTTTATGATACTCAGACGTTGCAAAAGTGAATCCTAAATTTTACTTATCGAGATTTAATTAGGATTATTATATAATTGTTATAAGTAAAAATTATCTAAACGGTGAAAAATGGGAAGCACTATACAATTATCATAGGAAAAGGAAAATATAGACATATACTTATTTCAGAGTTTAATATTTCAATAAAATGAAAAAATCTGTTGCGGGCAACACACGACTTTCACTTACCTCCATTTTTAGAATCGATTAAAGAATTTTCAAATGCAGTCAGAGACAAAAATGAGTGAAACCATTAAAGAATTAGTTAAATGGAATTTTTATATAAACATGTGTTTTATTAAAAAATCTATTATATTATTATCTACAATAATCACTTAGTTTTATCAGCTTTGTCATCACACTCTATTAACTTTTAAAAGCTTGTGTATGAGATAATATTTTTCTAAAATCTTTGTGGCTTTCCAACGGTATATCATACATGTATATTACTGTTCTTAAGTTGAAAAACAAATAATTGCAATAAAAAAATATTTTTTTACAGTTTTTTCCTTTAGTTGGGTATCGAATTCATTCAATTTATGTATTTACTTGTTTTTCATCAGTGGTAACAAAACAAAAAAGTTATTTTTACAGAATCAACAAAATTAAAGGTACTTTAGAGAAAGAAAATTTAAAATATCGGCATTTAAGCCCTGTCAGACTATTTAAATCAGTATGAAACCTACATTATATTAATGCCTATTAAATTTTACAAGGATATAGCGAGTTAAATCAAAATCGTCGGAACCGTTTTTGAGAAAATCATAAAAAGGTGCAATATGGATGGTATAAAGTGGCTCTTCTTTTTAGCCTATTTTGATGAAAAAGTTTTTGTAGCATCTCGGGCGTATAATTTTCTTAAATATGAAATTTCAGTTTCACACACACAGACCTTTTTGCTGGACTTGGTTATTTGGACTCAGGAGACCTTAAAACCTGTATTTCCGTTGAAAACTGGAATTCGAAAAATTTTCAAGATCGCAATGCTTTCCCTTACTATATATTTCATAAATAAATACGTGAAAGTAAAAAAAGTAATCTTCAGTTAATTTTATGTTATTATTTTTTATACAATATTGGTGAAGAATTTTTCGTTAAGGCTCGCTATTCTAAAGGTTGACTTAAGTATATACAATGTTTACAATAAATTTAATATATACAGTAAATTTATATATGCAAATTTATTAATAAAACCCGTTATTATTATAAGTACATGGAAATTTAATTCTACTACGGAGATTTTCTGTAATTACTATCACAATAGGGATATTTATGTACTAACACGATGGTAGTGCAACTTTATTTTACTCTAAATGTCGTGGATAATGAAGCTATAATTTTTTTTAATGGTACTCAGGTTTTGTAATTTATATAAGCTTTTATTCGAAATTATATATTTTTTTAAATCAAATTATTATTCCAGTATTGAAGTGAAGCATAAATTATATTCCCTAAAAGCACTTTTATTACGAAATATCATTTCTACGTGCCTGCTTGGTATATCGTTAGTATTCCGGTATGATTCTAAATTCGCTCAATTATTCATGTGTTCTACTGATCTCACAAATTTTTTTGCCGGCCTGTTTCAGTTATGGAATATTCTGGATTATAATTTTTTTTTTTTTTTTTTTAATATTCAATGAATTATATTACAATTTGTTTCAAAATGAACAATAGTAATAGTTATATGAGACCTCATTAATACTATATATACAGAAAATAATGATAAAGTCAAACTACATAATTTAGAAAATAAATAAATTCATATATATTGACAAAAAAAAATTTAAAAACAACAATCTATAATTGAGATACAAATTTGACAAATAAACAAACATCATACAGATAATCATAACTATATAAAATATTTATAATCTGCTAAAGGGGTCCTTTTCCCGTAGACAGGGCTTTTCCCTCCGCTTGTAGAGGGAAAAGCGGAATTCAAGATTTCCCAGGGTCTATCTCTCAGAAGCGTCACTGGTGTGAGCCAGCCAGTGAAGACTGATATAGGGCGCTATAGCCACCAACATTCAGTACATGAGTCGAGGATATGACCAGTTCAGTCAGAATCAGTCAGAATTCTAGTATAAATGTTTACAAAACACCTCGGGGCCACCGTCGTTTCAATCTTCGAAGAGTATTGTTGGGGTGGGTTGTGCTGGATAGGGATGGATTGTAAATTAATATTTTATTATTATAGCCATTTTTAAATAATTATTTTTCAGTGATGCTTGAAGATGGTATTTTTTTTTTATACGTAATATTTAAAAATCAATTAGATACAAAGAAAACGAATAATTAAAAAAAAAATGTTTATTTAACAAATAACTAAGTAAATTTTAAAATGGTTTCATGCACCATGTGTGTGTATATAAAATCCTTTTATTTTATTTTTACACAATAAAAATTGAGACGTTGATTTCCAAAAGGTACTATATCCA
This sequence comes from Piezodorus guildinii, assembly GCA_023052935.1. Classification (NCBI taxonomy): domain Eukaryota; kingdom Metazoa; phylum Arthropoda; class Insecta; order Hemiptera; family Pentatomidae; genus Piezodorus; species Piezodorus guildinii. The sequence goes on along the minus strand of CM041296.1, from coordinate 129,264,168 downwards.
TTCTAGGAAATTTTACAGGACGCTCGAAAATCACTAATTATTATATTATTAAGTTAGCTAATTTGATTCTTTTCGCATTAAAATCCAGAATTGTTTTTTTAGTATATTAATAACATCATATTAAAGATATGAAATGAGATGTTTTGGTATAATTTGGAATGAAATTAAATGTGTAATTATTTCCTTTAGAAAATAACTATATTTCTAAATTGCGTTTATAAAGGGCTTGGGTGTTCATTAGATAAAATCAAATAGGAGATTTAGATATAACTAATTGATGAGAATACAAATGTGTAAGAAAATCAGTTTTGTAAAAAATGTCCTTTAGTACTTTTTGGAAATCAACGCCTCAATTGTGTTCTGACAATTTCAGGACTTACAAGAGAAATAAAATGAATATGCTCATACTTCTATAACATCTTAAAATTTATCTATCATTACATTATAATTTTGCGTGCATTACAGTGGATGATGAATTTGTTGTCACGATTTTTTAAATTTAAATTTATTAATAATATATTATATATATATAATGATATATGAGTATATATATATATATATATATATATATATATATATATATATATATATATATATATATATATGTATTATATATATTATATATATATAGTTCATTTATATTAATTATTAATTTAAATGAACTTCGTTTAAGAACTCTTACTTTGGCTTTGAATAATTATTTTGAAGCAAGGAATAATATTAATCACTTCATACCGCTGTGAATATGCATTGTAATTGAAAAAATATTATATGTTATCCTAAAAAAATGTTCACATTATTACTTCATTAATAAAAATCTATTTTGTTCCAAGATAGTAGGATAACACCAGACTAATAATCTCTGAGTCTCGGGTTCAAACCCAGCTAAAAGTATAGTTATTTATTATGTTACCTAAGCCTTTTGGTGATCCTCCCAGCCTGTATGAAGTGGATATCACAACTTGATCACAGCCTGACCACATCTTTTTACAGACGTTGTCCTAGACGGTATGGATTTACTTAACCCCAAACTCTTCATGGATTGTTGTGGTAAACGTTCACAAAAAAAACAGTCATTTATTAAATCAAGTTTGATGCCGCCCTTCGGAGGAGACGTTAAAAACTTGTCCCGAGCCTGTGCAATGTCAGCTATTCGTTAAAGATCCCTATCCTTATTAAACCTGGATAGACAAAATTTATGATTCCCACTATATCATCGTCCGATTAGCCATAGTAGCATAAAGTAACGTTAAATAAATAAAAATAATAATTATAAAAATAGCTCTGTTTCATATATAATTCATACAAAAATAATCAAATTTCAAGTTATGTTTTATTTGCAGCTAGTTTTTTTTTTTTTCAATAACTCTTAATTAACTAAAATTAATATTTTTAAAACAACGAATTATTCTCTAAATTTTTCAAATGTCAGTGGCTAAAATTCATTTTATTGCCTTCTTTGTTCTTTACATCTATGGAATAGAAGCAATGATTAGAATTTAAATTAGAATGTTAATATCGTTTAGAGTTTTTACTAAAATTATTATTATGGAATGTTATATATTTGTATTATTCGACAGTTAGTGTCAAAATAAGGTTTTAAAACATTGCATAAGTCTTACTACATTCTATTTGAACTACATATATTAAAAGTAAAATATTAAAAAAAAATATTAAAAGGTATAGCTCTATTTTTTGGAAATAACGGCCGATTAACCACAGTTGTATAAAATTACGTTGAATAAATTAAAAAAATAAACCACTTAAACGTTGTAGTTATTATTTTTATCTAGAAACTGTCATTAGATCAGCTCAAAACAAACAAATAATAAATTATATATATATATATATATATATATATATATATATATTTTTTTTTTTTTTTTTTTTTTTTTTTTTTTACCAAGTTTCGAATTCCTCCAACTGTTAATAGCCATATTATTTTAGAACGATCCTACGCAGATATGTCATGCTCTATGCATGCATTATTTTAGCACCGTTTATAAAATCATGGGTTTTTTTAAAAAATTGTTATTCTAAAGTTCATTAAAAAAAATTGCTTATCCAGATTCATTTACAAGCTTCCGGGTCCCCATCTTTACTTGAAAACATGCTTAATTAATTTTTAATTTTACCTGTTCTGAATTTCAAATTAGTTACTTGATTATCAATTCTAAATATAGCCTACCTCTCCATTTCTTTTCGAGCCGGGTATTATCCTTAATTAACTCTTGGAATTTCTTAGTTCGAAATAAATTTTAATTATTTTAATGAGTAATTATTTGTGAAATTTAAAATTATTTAAACACAACGGAGTCAAGATTATTGTTTTGTTTTTTTGTAAAATATTAAAACCTGTGACATGGTTAACGGTTAAGGTCCAGGTTCTTAGAAAATAAAATTATTAACGATCTTCTACTTTATTTCCTTGGTGGCATACAAGCATACGGCAAAACATATTCTTCGTAACACCAACTAAAATTAATTAAATAATAATCAGTTTTAAAAATAAAAAAGGAAATAATATCAAATAATCTTCAAAGTAAAGTTAACAGAGGATGCTTACCGCTGGGTATATTTTAAATATATATATGACGGAAAAAAAATTAAATAAAAATATCCTTATACTGCTCCCTGCTAACTCGGTACTTCCATACATGGATACGTTACGAGACTTTCTACCGGAATGGCCTAAGATCGCGGAATTCCGGTACCTCCACGGTACTTCCTAGGCGGCGACACTGTACTTTCCATGTGTAGGCTCAAGTTTAAAACACCGGGCGGACGAAACCGAGCGGGAAAATTAAAACTTGTTACAAACCTTATATATTTTATCTCGAATACTGAATCAACATGTGAGTAATATTATCTTACATATTCTCAAGTTAAAGTATAAAGTTTAGTAATTGGCGAAGTTTCCGTTAAAAAGTAAATCATGGTTAACTCTGTTAAAGAAGGCTGATTGAAGTGGAAAGCGAGATAACAAAGTATGCTTAGCGACTTCCATGTTATATGAGAAAATAAATGTCTCCTTTATCCATGTCATATAACATGTCAAATTATAACTTAATATATAAAATGTTATATGCTCTATCTACATCACTGTATTCTATCTATCCGTATTTTAGTTAATGAAAGAATAATAAGTGATAGATTAATTAATAATTTTATTATTATTCTGATTTTTTTTTTACTTTCACTCACCTATATATGTAATTAAAGGAAAGCATTGCGATCTGAAAATTTACGAATTCCAGTTTTCAACGGAAATACACGTTTTAGGGTCCCTTGAGTACAAAGTCCCGGAAAAAGATCTGTGGTGTGGGTTCATGTGTAGTAAGTCTAGCGTCAAAACGAAAAGTCGTACCAAACTGAAATTTCATATTTGATATTACTATACGCCCGAGATGTTACAGAAACCCTTTCATCAAAATCAGCTAACCAGAAGAATCATTTTAAACCATGTATTTTGCACATTTTTACGATTTTCTCAAAAACGGCCCGAACGATTTTAATTAAACTCGCTATATCGATGTAAAATTTAATGAGCTTTAATACCATGTAGTTACATTCTGATTTAAATAGTCTGACAGGGCTTAAATGCCAATGGTTTAAATTTTCTTCCTCTGAACTACCTTCAATTTTGTAGAGTTGAAGAAATTAAGTTAGCATTGATTAAAAAGGGGTGAATTCGGTATTAAACGAAGTGTGATTATCATTATATTTATATATACACCACCTTTATATGCCCAAGGTCGCAAACTTGAACCTAAACTTAAGGATTTGAACTTGAGATTTGTTAAAGGGATTAATGAAACCCTTGGTTATTTATGGATTCCTTCGGAGGAAGCGTAAAATGGTTATTCCGAACCTGCATGATGTTAGGTTACAGATCCTTATCCTAGTTAAATCAGGATTGATATTTTATCGGAAAAAAGAGTAGTATTTGCAATAAATACCATGATTTGTTTCTTCTTTCGTTTGAATCTCGGAAGGAAATTACTCGCTTTGAAAAAAAAATGTTTTTAAAAATATTTTAGACCGAACTAAGCATAGGAATACAAATAAATGTTAACTTGGTGTACAAAAAGTAAATAAATTTCTTTCAGTACATTCTAGAAATAAGCGTCTCAATTTGTAAATTTGTATTAGTTTAAAAATAATTCCGATTGAATTAAAGATGCCATCGTTGAAGACAGTAATGTCTTGTCTATAAATTCAGCTTGTAATCCGAATTATTTGTCTGAATCCCCCTGCGAAGCATTCCTGTTTAAATTTAACCATGGAATCTGTCTCATCTTTTATTCGGTCTGGTTTAATGTTAGAAAAGAGGAGGGTATATTTTTTCTGTGGACATTTTAGACTTGCATGCTATTTAATTTTTGCATTGTTTATTGATTAGTTATAAAAAAAATATATATATGTATTTTTTTAATAGATCATTTTCACTTGGAATTGGTCATTCATTTCTTCCTAATAATTCCTTGAAGTTTAGGATTTTTTTTTAATAGCTAATGTTTTTTAATGCATAATAAGGGCTCACAATGTTCATCCTTTTTTATAATGTGTTGTTATAAAATTAAATCTTTTTTCACCGTTTTCAGTTGTTTCAACTCATGAGACAAACGATCGAGCCATCATCTCAACTACAAAAGGCTTATCTATTGACATAGGAAGTTCATTTTTGTGGCTCTGCTAAACCGCCGAATTCTTCCCGTATCTGACTTTTGCAATATAAAATTCTTCGTAAAATCCTTAATGATTCCTACTTTGTCACTAATAAACTCATTCTTCATGTTCTGTGTGCTTGAGTTTCATGAAAAACTCCACTCACTAGCTCATAGCGCAACTAGCTCACTAGTTTCAATACTTGCTTCCTCTTCAATTCTTGATAGTTCTCTGAGGCGTCTGAAAAAATCTAAAGGACATCTTTTATGACGTTTAGAACATTTCATGAAGTTCTACTAATATATTGTTTCTCTAAATATGTGCCTTGTTTTGTTTTATATTCTACTCAAAGTTACTCGATGTATTAATGTTAATACAGTTTTATATTTAAATGAATATATTTTAAAACAAAAAAGTAATTTTTTTCTATTTTACTTTCTACGAATAAAATAAGTAATATTGGGTTGTTTTCACATGAAATGTACGTTTTTATAGTTTCTGAAATACATAGAGATTTTGCAGGTCTCTGTTGTTTTCTTCCGAATGTTTACATATTTAAAGTAAACAGTTACGAATCCTCTACCTTTGTATTATAAACATTTGCTTCCCAATCAATTGCCCAGTTTTTAGTATACCTCCAAATATGAACATGGAAACACGCGATTTTCGAGTAATATTTTTGTACGAGTTTAAACCCGGCCATTCAGCAGCTGAGGCCGCTAGAAATATTTGCAAGGCGTTTGGAGAAGGGAGTGTTAATGAACGGACCATTCGCCGTTGGTTTGCTAAGTTTTCATCTGGGGATACCGACTTGGAAAACTTGCCCCGAGGAAGACCTCCGTCCGTAATAGACAACGATGTCCTCAAACATACAGTAGAAGGAAACCCCTACCAAACAGTTAAAGGACTCTCAGCACAACTAAATGCAAGTGCATCTACCGTTTTCAGACATTTAAAGTGTAATGGGAAGGTAAAAAAGCTCGATACATAGGTACCTCATGATCTCACTGAACGAAGTTCTCCCGCACCCACCATATTCTCCCGACTTGTCTCCAACAGATTACCACCTGTTCAGGAATTTAGAAACTTCATCAAAGGAAAACTTTTTGAAAATGATGATCAAGTGAAAAGTGCGTTTTCAGATTTTGTTTCACTTCAAAGCTCAGAGTTTTTCAGTTCGGGGATAAAAAAGTTGGTGTCACGGTGGGAAAAATGTGTAGAAAAAGAAGGTAAATACTTCGAATAAAATTATCTTGTTTTCATATCGTATTTTTAATAAAAATCCTTTACCTTGAAATCGGACATTTCATGTGACACAATCCAATAATTAAAAAAATAATAAATTTTATTTTTAGTGGTATACTTCTATATAAGTAATAGAAGCGATTAAATATTAAATTTTGTCAGTAATTTTAAGTTGAAGTGACATTTTTTTTTTTTTTTTTGACATTAGAAAGTCTGGGAAAATAAAATAAACCTTGCATCCCAATGATTCCAAATGATTTACCGTCCAAATTTAAAATAATTCAATTTTCCGTTAATTTGTCTTTTGCCCTAACTATTAATAAATCACAGGGGCAAACATTTAAACACGTAGGAATTGATTTACGTCAAAATCGGGTTGCTGAGAAAATCAGTATGTTCTTCTGCTACAAGAAAATAAAACTAAAAATTTCATTTGAGCAGAAGTAATTTAAAGTATATTCTTTTAAAAACTTCTTAATAGTGATCGTAATAACAGAGATTCACGCAGGCGAAGCATCAGCTATTGTGTATATAAAATACTATAATAGACTGAAAAACAAATAGAGAAATTTCTAATATTCTTGATTTCAAATATCTAATTATAGTATAAATCTAATTAAATTTCTAAAGTGAGATAGGCTCTTTATCTAAGGTGGTGTGTCAAGATAAAATGCAGTTATTAACCCGATAGATGAGTCAGTTAAATACCTAGATGATATCATATTTATTACATTTTTCCGTAAATAAATTGTAAATGTTTCTATTTATAATGCATCAAGGATAATTTCTATTTACAATGATATCCTTGTATTTATAAAAAAGATTGTAAGCAATAGTGTTCTCTATTTTTATTATGGTTTGAAATTGAAAATCTGCATATAGTAGGTATAAAGAAAAAAATTATGAATTGTAAAATAAAACTAAAAAAAAAAAAAAATACTACAACTCATGTAGGGTCTTAGGCTCAATACATATAGAGATTCGTACTGTTTCTAGACCAACGGCCGTGCGGTGAAGTGATTAGGCCGAGATCACACTCCGTCGCCAGGTTTCCCCCCCCCAATTTTTTGGTACCCACTTTATAGAGGCCGAATCTGCCTCAGGAGGGTATCAATCGCCCTCAGACTGAATTAACAGAATAAATAATATTCTGCTACAGCCGGGATTGGAGCGCAGGACCCGGAGAACTCTAGACTAGTGTTCTATCCACTATACCACGCCGCTCCCTACTAATGTCTAATATCACTTATATTAAATTTAGTTAAATGCACTCTAAAGCAGTTAAAGATATCTTCGTAGGAAGGGATGTTACCGAGATATTGGCCAAAATAAGCTAATTGTTTAGTAATTTCTTGCCAAGCCACGCTCATAAAACTATTCTCAACTCCAGAGATTGATATCTCAGAGTACTAGCCGATTTATAAATAGAATACTTTTTATGTAGAAATCAATGAGAAAAATTTCTGCCCTTCTTTGTATTTTCCCTTAGACCTATGGATCTGTAATTTGTGAAAAACTGAAGTAGAGCTCTTTTGGGGACGATTTTTGCCTCCTTTAGAGCCAAATTGCCCCGATAATATAAAGAACATTGAAGAATAAAGTTGCGTTTTGTGAAAACGTATTCATCAACTTAAACATTGTGGGTTGTGAAATTTTTTTTTCTTTCAATTTCAAAATTTATGGATGAAAGTCACCCATTTTAATATAAATTTTATGAGATACATTTACTCTGATAGTACGTAAACTATTCGTCTCATAAAGTAACACTTATACAACAATTTGTTTTGTACTTTTAGGTTAGTTGATGTTCCTATCAGTTTGGAACCCGTTCCGCCCAAGTATAAACTCCTAAAATAAAATTATACAAAAATTACGCTTTTATGATCGTAAAAGTTAACTGTGTATTATAATTATAAGGAGGGGCATTTAAATAAAAACTTCTTTATTTACCGGTCTGATTTCCATTAAAGTATTGTATTGTATTGCGTTAAAGTATTGTAATATTTAATAGATTTTGAAAATTGTATTGTACTTTTTTAAACCAACGTGGAGTAGATTGTAGCAGCTAAATATATTATTTTGTTAAACAATGAATTATTTCGTGTTTTTTTATTGAGCTTCTAGTTGTAACAGATTTTATACTTTTGGAAGAACTTACTTGTATAAAGAACTTTAAGTCCTTTAAATCCTAATTAAGTTGAGCTCTGTTATGAAGTAAGCCGGGATTTGCTTCGAGTTTAGTATTACAATTATCTGATGCTAAATTATCTCTCCTCAGACTTGGAGTGTTTTAAATAAAAATAATTACACTGAAGTATTACAAAGTATTTAATATTGCTAATGATAATAAACCTAATTTTTATGGCGATAATAATATAAATATTTTTGATTAGCTTTTTACTTTCACTTACTATATATGGTAAGGGAAAGTATTGCGATCGTGAAAATTTTCGAATTCCAGTTTTCAACGGAAAAACATTTTAGGGTCCCCTGAGTCCAAATAACCAAGTCCCGTAAAAAGGTCTGTGTGTGTGGTAACTCCCGGGCGAAAACTGTAAGTCCTATGAAATTGAAATTTCATATTTAACACAATTATACGCCCGAGACGTTACAAAACCTTCTTCATCAAAATGAGCTTACCAGAAGAGCCACTTTATACCATGCATATATCACCTTTTTATGATTTTCTCAAAAACGGTTCTGACGATTTTGATTTAACTCGCTTTATCGATGTAAAATTTAATGGGCATTAATATCATGTAGGTTTCATTCTGATTAAAATAGTCAGACAGGACTTAAATGCCGATATTTTAAATTTCCTTTCTCTAAAGTACCTTTAATTTTGTTGATTCTGTAAAAATAACTATATTGTTTAGTTACCACTGATGAAAAACAAGTAAATATATAAATTGAGTGAATTCCATACCCAACTAAAGGGTACTTTTTATTTAAATGTAGTTATATATTGTCTTTGGCCAGCTATAATTTTTATCTTTGTTCATTAATGTTATTCTTAAGGGACATATTCCCAAAATAAAGTTTCTTGTTCTATTCTATTCTATCAAACATTATATAAAGAATATTTTTTGTTGTATAACATTTTTTGCTAAAACCTATCGTATAGGAGCTGTATTAGTTTGGATGAAAAAAGTCGGGTTCGAAACCCTTCGTATTAAAGATTATACATAGACATACGATCTACTACTGTGTTCCCCAGATTTTGAGTTGTTTTTAAAGTGTAACTTTTGCTATAGTTTCATATATAATTTATATTATGTTTTATTTATATCACATGATAATACATTTTATTATATCCCAATATTTCTTTACAGACCAGAGTGACTGGTAGCGTGGAGTTAGTGATACTGCTCAAAATTTCGACGCTAAGTTGAAAACTGTAAGTAATCTTGGAATTATTTATTTAATTCAGGTTTTATTTATTTATTTTTATTACTGTTCAATATATATATATATATATATATATATATATATATATATATATATATATATATATATATATATATATTTCATTAATTTGTCTTTAATAGATTGAATTAAAACGGATGATTCAGAGCTGTATTCCACCTTTGAAGTTAGGATCACTTTGATCTTGTTAAAACATTGATGAATTCTCTTAACTGGGGGGTCAATCTATCTATAATATTTCTTAGAAAAAATTATTCCTTTGGATAGATTAAATTCCCAGAAGTAGTTCATAGATTCTACCCACTTAGACTCTGTTTAAACCGTATCATGAATCTCATGAATTTCAAAGATACGTTTCTAAATTTGATATTATAAATAATATTGATAAACTACTCATAATTTATTTTGGTCATAATGTGTTTATTATTTTTCATGTTGGTGGCTTTTGACCACCTTTCTTGGGATAACAAAAGAATTGAGAATGTATTCTTATAAGTATAGGTTTGTAATATAAGTTAGTAGCGTTTTTAAATATTTTAATTTAATCCTCTCTGCGTTTGGTCAATAATGTTTACATATTCTGAAATAGGATCAGTTAAAATGGTTTTATGCATCAGTTTCAACCGAGATACCTCAAAATAATTCATTATCTTCATTAAATGATTTTTTATTTCCGAAAAAGAAAATCTGGTGCACAGACGGTTAACAATAGGGGTGGGCATAATCGAATGATCGTCATAATCGGATGATAGGACTTCGATGATTTAAATAATCGAATGATTAGTATGCGTTGCGAGAGACGATTTATGTGATGAGCAAAAAAAAAAAAATTATCCGAGCTCCTTATAATCCCTCGATCATCGTTAAACAGTTCAGTTCGGATGATTATTTGCTTATCCGAACCGATTAATCCGAATGATTGTAATAATCGAATGATCTGATAATCGTCATTCGATTATGCCCACCCCTAGTTAACAAACTAGGCTGTGTATATCGCAATGATGTCTTAGAAGAAATCAACGTCCTTAAGTGGTCTGCTCGGTTCAGAACCGGAAATTTCGACTTGGAAGATGTAAAGCACTCGGGTCGTCCTTCAACTATTGATGATGACCAAATTCAGAACAATTACCTCAAAGATGGAAACTTGTAATAGATCAAAATGGGACATATATAATTGATTAAAAACATTTACAAGAATCTGTAGTTTTTTATTGAAATCGCCAGTAAAAAACGCTACGAACAAGCTTATAACCCAATATACAATATTAAAGAATTAATTAAATTGAATTTATATAGAAACATGTGTTTTATTAAAAAATCTTTTATTTTATTATCTAAAATAATCAGTTAGTTTTATGTTCATTTTATCACTCTCTATTAACTTTTAAAAGCTTGTGTATGAGATAATATTTTTTCTAAAATCTTTAGCTTTCCAACGGTATATCATACATGTGTATTACTGCTCTTATGTTCAAAAACGAAAAATTGCATTAAAAAAATATTTTTTCTGTTTTCTCCTTTAGTTGGGTATCGAATTCATTCAATTTATATATTTACCTGTTTTTCATCAGCTTTAACAAGATAATCTAGTTATTATTGTTGAATCTACAAAATTAAAAGTACTTTAAAATATCGGCATTTAAGCCCTGTCAGACCATTTTTATCTAAATAAAACCTACATTATATTAAAGCCCATTAAATTTTACATCGATATAGCGAGTTTAATCAAAATCGTCGGAACCGTTTTCGAGAAAATTGAAAAAAGGTGCAAAATGCATGGTATAAAGTGCCTCTTCTGGTAGGCTCATTTTGATGAAAAAAGTTTTGTCACGTCTCGGGCGTATAGTTGTCTTAAATATGAAATTTCAGTTTCATAGGACTTACCGTTTCCGCCCGGGAGTTACCACACACACACAGACCTTTTTGCGGGACTTGGTTATTTGGACTCAGGGGACCCTAAAAAGTGTATTTCCGTTGAAAACTGGAATTCGAAAATTTTCACGATCGCAATACTTCCCCTTACTATATATAGTAAGTGAAAGTAAAAATTGCATAGAAATATTCAGAACTTAAAATTCTTCAAATAATAATCTTATGTTAAATCTTATGTTTTTGCTCAAAATTATTTTTATCATATTTTATTATCCTGCAAAACTTTTAAATGTTATATATTTAGGAGCACTTCCCCTAGGAATAATCCCATATTTAAAAATGGGTTGAGCTAAGGAGAAATACACTGTTGTCAATGTTCGTTTATTTAACATGGATTTTAGTATTCTTTTGTAGAAAAGTTTTCTTAATCTCATTACCAATAATTTATTTTGTAGTTTAAATTAGACTTTTTTTTTATCTAATATTATACCTAAATATTTTACAATGTCGGAAAATGGGATATATTTGCACAGGATTTATTATTTATCTAAGAGCTTGATGAGTAGATCGTACAGAACTTCTTCCAGTTTCGAGGTAATTACCGTGCATTTAGCAGTATGACAGCAGTGTCTGGAAGTTCAAATTACAAACAATAGGTTTTAGAGTGTCCAATGACTGAGCAATTAGAAACAATTTAGTGGGCAACTTAACGAGCCCTTCCTCATTGCATAATGGCTAGATTTTTTCCTTTATATTTACCTTATTTTTTTCTTGTTCCTCTTAATCTTTCGTCCCTGTTCCTGCCCACACTCGTTAGGCTAGTTTGAACCGGTGAGAGAGGATGGTATAATTAAGGTCCCTCCTTCGCCTTTTTTTGTTTTGCAGTAAATAGTATGCTGTTACTTATGCAGTATATAACTGCCTTAAATAGATAATTTCAGTTTCAAACGGCTTTTGGTGTCTAAGATTAAAAAAATAAATCCATTATAACCTCTATAATCCATGAAGGGTCTACATGTTGTAGTTGTTTTTAGTTACTTTGCTTTATTTATTCATGAATAGAGGCCTACATTTGTCTTTAAACAATAAGAATAAATAACGTGAGAAACGAGAATTTTCTATAAAATAATATAGCTTTATAGGAATGTATACAACAATTCAAATTTATCCGTAGCAAATAGATATTCAATCGAACTTCATAATTAGAAATAATAGAAATCATTATATTAAAGTATCAACAAAATTTATAGTAGCTAATGATATTTTGGAGTAAAATCAGTATCAAAATAAAAAAAAATCTTATTTTTTCGCGAGATAGATCACAAATGTAAAGGTATCTAATAAATTTCACATAAATACCTTAATATTTATGACCGAGGTAAAATAAATATCTTAAGATGGTGATAAAACCGGATAATGTAATTGAAAACTATATTTATCTCTGAAACCAATGTTTTTATCTTGATCCCAGTTTATTTTTTAGCATTTAGATATGAAACAAAAATTTACATATTTTGTGTAATCACCTTAAACGGAAAAATTCCAGTTCAAAAATCCAGCCACTAATTGAACAACTATTAATCATTTTTATCGATTCATCAAAAATGCGAGGTTAGTGTTTTAAATTTTGCCTTTTCATTATCAAGTAGAGTGCACCAGGTAATTACGTAAATTATAGCTTGTATAGGTAATATGTAAAACACATACTATTTACCAGAAAGGTAGAGTGATATATGTAAACAGCAAATTTACCTATCATTTAAAAATTTGAGTTAAGTCATTAGTCCCTAAAAATATGATTAATTTTGACAATATGATAACTCAAAAATGTGGTTTGAAGTGGAATTGAATGTCATGGTTAGCAAACGAACGTCGAAAATACCGAATATATATATATATATCTAGTCCTGCCATAAATATTGCTACAAGAAAATATTTGCAGATTTCGACAGAAAAATTAACTTTTTCAAAAACTTTATTAGAAAATATCCATACAGACTAATGCAAAAAAGAAATCACTCAAAGTTTCTATTTTGCATAGACAAAGGCATTTAACCTCCGTGGTAGCATATAATAGCAGCACGCAGCACTTCTTAAGGAAAACGCTCAACTGCTCTGACCACAGATTGTTGGAGGCTTTCCAAGTTATGGGTTGCTTTGTGGCATGCCATGCTCTCCAGTTCGGACCAAAGTCGATAATTTAGTGGATGGAGATCAGGGCTTCCTGAGGGCCAATCAGGGCCAGAGATGAACGCTGGAGTTTTCTTTTGCAGCCACTGCTGAGTTGACCTGGCCTTGCGAGTTGGAGCGGAATCCTGTTGGATGGAAATACAATGACTTCTAGCCAACAGAGTACCATTTAGACCCTTGACAAAAGATTTAAAACATCTTGTTAGTTTTAACCATTTTTTACAAAATGGAGCTTTGTGGTGCCATAAAAGAAAATCCTCACTGAGAAAGGGTGATGATATATTTCCACTCTTCCAATAACTTCCTGGGTTTCTTTAGAGCTTTGTGCGTACCACGATCATTTTGTCATGTAGATTTTTCTTGGGTTGTAAAAATTTTCTTATCGCTAATCAAAATCTTTCGATGAAGACCATTGATGTAACTGCCAAGGAGCACTACGCATCTAACCACTCTAATTTTTTTTAGGAAAGTGGTTAGCCTTTGTCCTGTCATTCTTCAAAATGCAACCATCTTAAGGTCAATTTAATTATGCGGGACATTGAGTCTGACAAAGATTCCCATTTCCCGAGACATGATTTACTGTTTTCGAATGTGATTTCTTTGGAATCAAGCAGCCTCTTCTCTCATTGGATTTGCCGTTCTCGCAGAGCAAGGACGACTTAGTCAAGGTCTGTCACATATAGATAGGGCCTCATTATATCCATCTATTGTGCGGTACACGATCATAAGCCTAATACCAAAAGGTTTCATAGAGTTTAAAATCTCTAACCAACATTTTTCAACTTTGCATAAGGCGACCTTTTCGTTTTTCTTTATCATCCCACTCAATATTAACTGAGAGAAAGAAAAATACAAACTATATTGGTATTATTACCCTGACATGTAACGAAAATAATCTGATAGAGGTGAAGGTTATCTCAATAATACCCAAGGAGGTAAACAGAGTTCAACTTTTGTAATAGTAATTATGGCAGAACTGGGTACAATAAATTTATTACAAACCTACCGATTCCTATTGAAATGTTTTTGTTGGAATTATTTCTAATTTTTTTTTTATTAATTGATAATACTCTTTTAAATTTTAATTTATTATAAAGATTTGTTATGCATTGTGTAGTTTCAATTATAGAAAAAAAAAAAAAAAAACGTAATTGGTTTACAGTCCAATTCAATGAACTAACGTTAAAACAAAACCTTCCACCTTACTTAAAGATGTTAATGAATAAACAGATACAAAACAGGCGTACACAAATCAGTTTATTGCAATGTTTACAGTTTCTATTGCGAACTTGCGAAGCGTAATTTACGATGTCCAATTAAACTTCCATTTATAGACTGCAACCTAAAAGATAAAAAAACAAAAACAAGCCTCTTCAAGAAAATGATTCCTAACATTTCTCAAAATAGACAATTTTTCAAAACTCAAACTTTCATCAGCAGTAACTGCTCCTATTAAATGTAATCTTGAGCCTACTTTACTGAAATATGAAGGTTATGAGAAATTCAATATTCTAGCAATAAAAAAGATATTGCATGCATGCCCTATTCCTTTTTACGAGGAACTTATTCTTGGCAAATGTGCAATAGTAAGCAAAATAGGAGAACAAATTATTAAAAGGGGATAGTAACAGCCTGTGATAATATTAGTAAAAATTTTTATCACCCAAGAAATTGACGTGATAAAGAAAAGTTCATAAATTGTTAAAAAAAATATCAATTTCGGTTTATGGGGTCACCTGTAGCATAACAACCTTCTATGTCCGAGGTTCCGGGTTCGAACCCGCAGGTAGCTGTAGGATTTAATGAGAGTAAAAATCACTATGGCGTACTACGGAGGGAACGTAAAAAGGTAGTCCCGAGCCTCTGTGATCAGATACTCATTAAACATCTATAGAGAGATACACTTTATTCATAAATAAATAAATAAACAAAATGATGCTGCCCAACTTAATTGGGTTGCTATAACACAGCATACCAATTCTTTCCTACAGGAATATTCTTAATATTTTATCTAACTATAAATACAAATTTTTTTTTCCTTTTTTACTCTTTTAAATTTTTTTTTTCATCCCTACTTATTTTATTTTATTTTATTTATTTTTATTTTATTTTCCTTCTCTACCGTTTTACATTTTAAATATATCTATACATATACATCGAATATTAAATTAAAAAAAAAAAAACAACAACAAATTATATATACATTTAACAACTACATACTAAAAAAATCACACTATCATAAATAAAAACAATACCAAAACACTCAGCACCCAAAATCAATATCTGTATATATATAAAAAAAAAAAAAAAAAAAAAAAAAAAAAAATTTGTTAAAATAAAAATATAAGTGAACACAGAACCACATGCATGCCCCTCCAATTATACCTGTTACGAGTAGATGTGATGGTGTATAATTCCCAGGGAGTCGAGAATCACACTTTCTGCTATTCTTGCCACGTCCTTTATATCGACACCTATGTCCTCCATGAAGCTCCTTGTTGAACCTGGCACAGCTCCGCGGGCTCCGAACCAAAGGCCTTTTACGTAGAAGTCTCTCTCGCCATGGCTCTCGCGGAACTTTTCCTTGAGGAAAGGGATACATTTTTCGTAGATTCCTCTCTTTTCCCTTTCCACTTTACTTGCCTGTTCAAGGTCGTTAGATTCATATCTCACGGTGGGATCCAGAATGACAGCCGAATTTCCGGTCTTAGGAAATGCCACGATATCAGCATATCGCGTGGATCCATCCGTATCCACACAGTAAACCTCCTCGAAGCAGGCAAAATCTCGTTCTTTAAGGAGCCTCATCAACTCATGCTTTACTCTATGGTGACGGCGTGTTATCAGGAGGGAGTTGTTGGGACATTTTCCCAGCACGTGAGCTGGTGTTTCTGGCTCTCTGTTGCATTTGCGACAGAGGGACCCAACATCTCTGACCTGTCCGCTGACACCTGGGACTCCACGCAGGGGTGCATAATTGATATTAAGTTTCAGGGCATTGGACCATTCAGACCCCGAAAGTATCTGCTTTTCGTACATAAATTTGTTAGCTTTCGGGGTTTCTTTAAAATGTCGTACCCCAATGCCCTGTCACCTGCAGCTGGCCCATTCCTCGAACGAGTTTTCTCGTAGCGACTGCCGTAGAGCTCTCATACTCCGGTGTCCCTGCTCAACCCCCAGTCTCTCAGCACATATGGCAACTTCCGTCGAATAATCGAATGTGGACTGGAACAGGGCATCCGGCACATTGGACAGTCGCTGAGCGATGGACCAGTGTTGTAGAGGAGCCTCCCATTGGCAGCGGATCAATCCTAGTCCTCGGTACCTCCTGGGACCGTACAACATCGCCGTGGAGGTGTTCGCAGGGAGTCCGATGATGGCTTTGACACTCCTGCGAATCATGGTGTCGATACCTTCTAATATTTCTGAGCGTAGCTTTCTGAGGGGCGCAGTTTGGAGAGGGTATATGAGACCCGGGAACAAATATTGATTCACAATGTTGAGCTTTTGCTCAGGCTTAAGCAAGCAAGAGGTGACTAACTTGTCCAGGTTCTTATTCAGCTTTGTCACCGCCTCCTCATTGAATCGTAGCTCCCCCGAGAATGAACATCCTAAGTACTTTATGGTTTCACCATGCCTCAAAGTTTGGATGCTATCTCCATTCTCAAGGGAGAGCGTCGTTGCTTCCAGCTCTCCTTTGTTGAGCACTATACCCACACTTTTTCCCGAATTTATCGCTAAACCAATCTCCGCAAGGATCTTTTGTACTCCATCTATTATCCTTTCCGCTGCACCCTTGTCATGCGCCGCGACCGCCTGATCATCAGCGAAACCTGTAAGGACCACGCAATCTTGGTCACTTTTTAACCTGTATCCAAACTTTGTTGCGAATTCTACGTCGCACAGGTCCCGGTATAAATGATCTATAGCTAGATTAAACAGCGACGATGACAAGAGACCGCCTTGTGGTACCCCGCGTAGAACATTAATCGGGCTCGTGGTGTGGGTTCCAATGTTAATTTTAATTACATTAGTGCAAAGGAGAGCTGATATCACGTTTTTGAGATCCGGTGAAACACCCCTCGCTTCCAATGACCTGGTTATATGTGCATGCCCAACATTGTCAAAAGCACCGACAACGTCGAGAAAGACAACAGCGCAGTTACTTTTCTTACTTTTGGCATCTTTCAATATTGCCTCTATAATTCTCGCGTTGACGTGCGTTCCCGGAAGACCCTTAATAAAACCTCTCTGATTCCTACTGAAGGTGACCTGCTTCCTGAGTTCTTGGTCCAGAACTTTTTCTATAATTCGGCGCACAATTGAATAGATGGTGATCGGCCTCCAGGAAGAGATATTTGTTGTTTCTCCTTTGCCTTTATATATTAAAATTGTGCGCCCTTGCCGAAGTGGTTCTGGTACGTAGGCCACCTTCAACATTATCTCCGCAATTGTCTTGATTATATGAGATACATCGAAAAATTTTATCGTGCGGATTAACACCCCATCAGGCCCCGGCGATGTATCCAAAGACGTCGATTTTATTGCCTTTTTTACTGATCCAATCTCTATGGACGTTAAATTTGGCATTGGGGAAACCTTTTCATAATCCGCACGCTTGCGGAGATTTTCGGTCTCAAAGAGGTTCTTATAATGATTTTGAACGTCCGATACCTTTAGAGGACATTGCTTGGGAGCGTCAGCGTTCATGATGTTTTGCACAACTTTTTTTCTTCTATTAAAATAATTATATTGAGCAACATCATATTGATATCTCTCTTGCCGACGTCTCCTGTCTGCCTTGTTGGACCTCTGCGGATTTGAAACTTTCCCAGCACCCTTGCTTGACATGTTGGTTTTATAATTTTTTCTCATTCTATAAAATTTTATGGCAGGATGCTGGGGACCTGGCAATATCGAATTAATATCCTTAAGAAATTTGAGAAACTTATTCATAGCTTCATCGAAATCCGCAGGATTCATTCCGTTATCATCCAAAAGACCTTTAAACATGGCAGACCACTGTGCAATGTCCTCTTTTACCTTTTCACCCTCTCCATGTTTCGGGCCTATTACATTTTTGACTATGCCCCTCAGTGTGTTATTGTTTGCCTCCCTGGGATGCTTCTTGGCGATATGGGTTCCGAGACCACGTTCGCCCTTAAAAGAAAGCCCACAGAGCGGACAGACTTATTAATTAAACCTGGATATGCTAAATTCAGGACTCCCACTGTAGCATCGTCCGCTTAGCCAAAGTAGCATAAAGTGACGTTAAATAAATAAACAAACGATTTCGGTTTATTAATTTTTTTTAACTTTGTTTAACTATACGTAGAATCCAAAAATGTAATTAACAAAATTCCGGCTGTTCGCCGTACGAATATAAGAATATGAAAATTTTGGGCTTCTAGTTAATGGTAGATATTCGGTTGTAAATTAATTTTCCTTCACGACAAAAAATAAAAATTATTTCAATCGGTTAGAAAATAGCAAAGATTACTATGAACTTAGGCGACTTGATTGACAATTTTCGTTAAATATAAAATATAGAGATAGTGTTAACTCATTTGGCTTGCTCTTTGATAACTTAAACTATACATTTAAGTTACTTGCCTGCACAACTATGTAATATGATTATATAATTATTAGGAAATAATAATATCATCCTGTAGAGATTTTAGTGGTTAATAGTTTTATATTTATAATATGAATGTTGTAATTTATCACTATTAAAAATGTCCTAATTTGGACCAATTGTAATATTACTCAATAAAAAATTGTTTCTGTTTAAAAAAATATATATAGTTTCATATTAATAATCTTTCAAAAACATTACTTTTCAATTTGTTTATTTTGAACTTTAATCATCATGTTTTTTATCCTAAATAATTATATTTGTTTGAAAAATTATGACACTTAACAAAATAAAAAGTATAATATCTGAAATGTCTCATAAAATACATTAGAGTAAAAAAGTAATCTGAAGATAGTCAAAGAAAGAAATGTTGACAAAATTATATCAAATGTAAACCGATTTATTTTTTTGTTTTAATAATATGGCGTGTTTTTATTGAAAACAGATATTGGTAAGCGTAGGAATATACAATAGTTTCACGTATTTTTAACTCTAACTGTATTTGAAAATTCTTTCATTGATTTTACAAATCGATGTAAGTGAAAGTCGTGTGTTGCCCGCACCAGATTTTTTAACAAATGTTCGTGTCTTCAATTTTTTCAATAACTGGACTGTTTGTTGCTGGAACTAAAATGTAAAAGGAATAAAGTAACTTAATTTTGATTTGTCATTAATTACAACATCTCATTATTATAAGCATTCTTACTAAAATTATTATTAGAAAATTTTGCAGTTTGGCTTCTTTAAAAAATAAAAGAGCTAGTTCGGGTTGTCTTGCGTTCCAGTGATATGTAAAAAAAAAAAATTGAGAATGTAGGGTGATATTTCTGTTATATAGAGTGTAATAATTAATAATTTCTTGATCATATATCCTATATTATTATTCATTCCATATATATCTATACTTTTTGTTTTGAGGAATAATTATATTTATTTTTCTAATTATTTAGTTTTCAGAGACATAGATTGATTGACAAGAATTAAAAATTTATATTTCAATTTGTTCTAATATTAATACAGTTCTTCCCTTCTACTAATAAATATAAATCTACACAACTCTTGCCTCCAAGGACAAGTTCATCCTACAGAAGGCAGGCTGTTCTAGGGATTTGTATATAAAAACTCTATATATACATATATAACTATAAAGACTTTGTAATCTTTAGTATGACGAATAAATATTGTCTATTTTATATTATATATATTTTAATACATATTGTTATATACATGAAAATTTGAACTGTGAGGGACAGCTAAACGCAACATTTCTAACATCAAAAGCATTCAATCCTTTCGATCCAAAGTTCTCCGAACAATAGTGAATGCTCCTTATTATGTCGCCAACCATACCTTGTGCACCACTACCTAAATATTCCATTTATTTTTGATCTTATTCCATAAACATTCTCCAAATTCCATCAGAACCTTATCCATCACCCAAATCCTCTAGCTCAATCCCTTTCTAGCTCCACACATCCTTACTACCCCACTAGGAGGTTGAAACGGCAGTGGCCCCTCGAACTCCTGTAAATATGTATGTATTGAAATTCTAGCACTGGCTAAATTCTCCACTCAATGTGCTGTATGTTGACGTGTATATAGGTATGAATGATTTCTAGACTTTGTAAACATTTTATTGATTCATCTTTATATATATATAATTATAATTTTATTGTTTGTAAATATTGTATAAATGTTATATTTCACGCCTATTATTGATGTCAAAATTAGGACAGATTGTAATACTACTCAATAAAAATTGTTGTTGAAAATATACATAAAAGAGAAAATATATTAAATATACAGAACCTCCTATTTTCTCTGATATCCAAGAGAAGCAGACAGAAAGTAAAAGAAGTGTAAAAAACTTATTATAACTTTTTATCATAAAATTCTTGGAGCTTAAAAGTAAAAATTTATGGGTCTTCTAAACTGCCTACTCTTTATCAAGGAAACGAGACTTGGGTGCTTACCACCAAGAACATACCCTTAGAAAAGTACTTTCTTGTAATAAACTTAGTCGACGAAAGATTTTTCAGCTGAATATAAATTATTATGGTACTATGTAAAAAACAAGGAGAGGATCCCTAAATGTGTCTCACGGACTTTAATGAAATTTTCATGTGAAACTAGACATTAAACAACTAAAATGTGCGAAATATTCGAGAGCACCACTTCCTAGGAGTCCCTTAAAAAAATCTGAAAGTTTGCTTGTGTAAAATAGATTTTAGTGTTGTCAAAATTACTCCATTTCCAAGCAATAATATTTATGGTTTATGCTAGGTAATGACCCTAAAATTAATGTTTAGTTGGTTTATGTTTCATTAATTCTTGCCCGGATGAAGATCCTTTAACATTGTATGAACGAAAACATAATCTCTGGACCCAGTCTATAAATTACTTAGGATTAGAAATGGACAAATCCTTCATTTTGTTACAAATTATTTTCTGAAGATTGTTTTATTTTATTTTTTTTGTTTGTTTATATTTTGTATATATATTCATCCATAATTGTAAATATTATTTAATTATGTTCATTACTCTTGGCAAAACATTTTGTATATTATAACTGTACAAACCTATTAATCTTAAGGGACCCATTCTAGAATAAATAAAAATCGTCAAAATAGTGATTTTAATATTTTTTCTTAAAATCTGTGCTCAGATTAAGATTCTTCTCTTCTAAAAAAAGTTTATTACAATTTTTTATTAAAATTTTAAAAAAGTTTTTTGGGCTAAAAATCAACCAACCTACTCAAGGGTACCTGTATGTACCCCTTTGAGATCTTTTCAACACAATTTTAAATATTTCTCCGCTTCACAGTACAACTCAAGATCTTGGAATTTCTAGTTGGACTTCGAAAATTTAATCAAAATCGGTAAGACGTGGGATCCTCGAATTCCTTTCTTATATTTAACAAACGAATTCTAAAACTTAGCTTCCTTTTTCCTAATCTTTAATATTATTAGTGAAGAAATACCTTAGACGGATCGTATTAATACATGGAAGATAATAAGGACTAAAAGCTACCCTTTATACTAATCTTGCTTGTAAAATTTCGATTTTAGGCCAGTTACTGAATCAGTAAACAAGCCTGGATTACTTGGCTCATCCGATTTTGAACGAAAGAAAATAATTATTTATAGCTCAAAATCCCGAGAAAGGCTTAAATATGGGTGACAAGATTCCGTTTTTGGGGTATGCCGATGATCTGGTACTGTTAGGTGAAGACACGGAAACCATACAACTAAATACAGGTGTGTTAATAAAAACCGGTAAACAAATAGGTCTCAAATTAAATACCGATAAGACGAAATATATGATTAGTAGCAGAAATGGTGGCGATCTTGATGAAATTAATATTTCAGGGCATACTTTTGAACACGTAGAGAAATTCAAGTATTTAGGTTCAATGATAACAAGAAAAAATGAAATCCAGGAAAAAATAAAGTCCCGGTTAAAGGTGGGAAATGCGTGTTATTATTCAGTTGATAAATTACTTAGCTCGCGGCTTCTGTCTAAAAACTATAAGGTTAGAAAACTATTATTCTTCCGACGGTTCTTTACGGATGTGAAACGTGGCCACTTACTTTGTAGGATGAACAACGGCTTAAGGTTTTCGAAAATAAGGTACTGCGTAAAATATTTGGTCCGAAGAGAGATGAGGCCACGGGCAGTTTAGAAGGTTGCACAACGCGGAGTTGCGGAGTTTGTACCCTGTGAATATAATTGAGTTGATAGCATCGCGGAGACTCAAATGGGCGCGTAAAGTTGTTGGGCTCGGTGAGGAACGGATTCCGAGAAAGTTGGTATTCGCTGAACCGATTGGCAGGCGTCCGAAAGGTAGGCCGAAGCGTCGATGGGAGGATTGCATTAAGGATGATCTCGGGGGCTTGGGCTTGACCGGTGAACATTGGACGAGTATGTGCAGGCGAAGTTTGGTGGTATCGGCATCGAGCCTTCGGGTTCGGAATGCCTATTATTATTATTATTATAGCTCAAATTAAGTTAATTAATTGATTTATTTTTAGTGATATTCAACACATTGTAAATAAGAATTAATTATTTTTCTTTGGTCTTTTGGCCGGACATCTTGTTTATTTCAACGTACGTCAACAAAGTACGTACACTTATTTTCTTAGGGATAGCACAATTTTTTTCTATTCTATTCTTCATACATAGATGTGTGACATATTTGTTCTTTACAACTATCACTAAATGTTCGGAATTAACGTAGCCCACAGATCCTCCTATTATAGTATAAATTCCCATCTATCCAAAAAAATCAGAAAAGGAACCAGTCCCGTTGGCAAATATGGTGTGGGGAGGACAAAAAGCTGAGGATGTCCTTCGGAGTTGTATCCTTCCAGAAAAGTCTAGGAGCCAGACTTGGCACGAACTAAATTTTCTGGAATCTAACTCAGCGAAGCAATGCAGGGCCCCAAGAAAACTTCTGAATATTTGGTTGTATATGGACTAAATAAATAAAACCAGATTTTTTTGCGTTTCATAATAGTCTTCGGTTTGGACACTGATCGGAAAAAAAAAGTTGTGTAAGAGATATCATTCCTTAACTAAATTTTTAAAATTACTTGAAGAGAGGGTTTCTAATGGGTTCTGTCCTTATATATATTCAAAATTACATTGACGTGTTGTAAGAGAGCGGCATGGTATAGTTAATAGAGCTACTGTTCTCAGAGTCCTAGGTTCTTGGCAAGAATAATTATTTATTCTGCTATTTCATCCGTGAATCGACCTGGGTAGAGAGACGCATTTAGGACACACCCAGCCTCTATAAAGTGAGTTCTCGAAAATTGAAGGACAATCTGGCAGATCACGTCCTTATTACCTTCCTGCACTGCCGTTGACCAAGAAGCAGTATGGATCTCTATTTGTAATGATCTCAAGACACTTCATAGGTGTAGATGTGTTTTGTTTGTTTTCGTTACCTTATTTTTACTTGTTTGTCAAATATCTTTTATTTGAAACATTTCTTTAAAATTTTATACAAAATTATAAATTTTTAAAACAAATCATAAATCTCTTTTGAGTTCTTTTAGTTGACGGTAGATCTTCCTTTCCAAACATAGGGGTCAGCTGTGATATTTAGTCGCTTGCATAACTGCTATAATGCCCAAAATCGCGATTTCAAACTCCGCAGAAGGGCCTAGGATTTTTTCGAAGAAGTTTATAGATAACCCTTGGTTATCTCGTCCTTCAGAAGGGACGTAACATGTTGGTCCTGAGCCTGTGTGATTGTAGATACTCGTTGAAGATTCCTACCTTATCAAACCTGGATAGGCAGAAGTGACCACAAAAAAAAAGCAAAATAACCACAGCAGCATAAATTGACGTTAAATTAATTAACAAACATATTAACCTTTTAAATATATATAAAGCTCTTTATTATAATATTTGTTAAAATGTTATTTTTACATCTTTGCACGTCCTTAATTTATTCTTAATTAAGTACACTCATAGCATATGAAATGTTAATAACCATTCCCGTCGGAATTTTGACTCTCTTGCCATTTTGCACTCTCTGCCCAATTTGAAGCAAACTAATTACGAGTAACATGAGTTAATGGCATGTTGGAATGGAAAATAAATAATTAACACGAATCCCTGTTTCCGCTAAGCTAAACCCTGAAATCTCCGTATTAGTAGACTGAAGGAAAGATAAGAGAACAAATAACGTAAAGATTTGGGTTGTTAGTCCTTACAGTTGAGGGATTGCCTGGTTCGTTAAGACTAATTATTGTTATAATTAGCGATAGCTGGTACCGTGTTAATTCAGCCTTCCGCTGACTATCATGGCAGTTACCACCACGACAGTTGCGAGCGGACTAGAGTACCCTCAAGGGGCTGACGACCTCCTCACGAAGCTCCTTTATTTTGGTCCCTTCCCGCGAGCTAAAACGGTCATGCTGCAGGTTGTGCACTCTGCGTCTAGTCTTCCATCTCAACTTGCTACAGTTCCTTTGTAAAGTCTCAGTGATTTCGTTTGTTGTTTTCTTGAATGACCATTAAAATAAGATACAGTTTTATTGGTTCTTAACGTTTATGTGCCTTTGTTGTAGAAATAGACACAGCTGAAGAACATTGCTGCAGGTGGTATGTTTGTTAATCAAATTCAATATAATTTCATGCATCGGTAAATAGATACTCATTTATAATCAAACAGCCTGAACATACATCTTACATTCTACAACAATGCTAAAAGTTATAAGGAGAGTTTGACTTCCATTCGAATAATTTCATTCATTCGAAAAAAAAAAAAACGCTGCAAATTATTACACAATGCTTTAATATTTCCAAAAAAATATGTTAGGTTATAACTAATTATAAAGCTCTTTAAAGGCAATTAACTAATATATAAAGCAATAAATAATTGAAAGGAAAATGGCATATCAACACTGCTAATTTCAAAAGGCTATATCTGTGCTCTTTCTGAACTGATTTCAATTATTCTTTTTTAGTTATGTGAGAAATTTTGGTATTTATTAATTTAAACAAAATTTACATAAATACAGGATTTATATTAATAAATGTTAATATAAACGGATCTTTTTTTATTCGTTACTGGGTTCCATGTATCTCGAAACGTAAGCCCTCAAATTTTAATTGTGGGAGTTTTTTTTTTGGTCGATCGTAAAGATCTATTATTGAAAATAATAAGCCAATAAAACTTCCAATGTTGGTACAAAAATTAATTTTGATGACAAATCTAAAACCTGTCATAATATCATAATCTGAAAACCTATTAAAATATAACGTTGTTAAATAACCTCTCCAACATGATTTACCTTGGGCAGGTTTCATAACAAAACAAATAGGCTTTAACATTAATACATCTTATTAGTGAAAAATACAATATTTACTTATACCTGCAAAGTGATATTTAATAAGGTTTTTTAAACTGTTGAATGAGATTCCTTTTTAGAAGTGAAGAACACAGTTTTTAAGAAACCTAATTAAAAGTACTGTTTTAACGAAATTATTTATATTTTTAGAGTTATTACCAAGCATAAAACTTTAATATTTTAATGGGTTATTTTTTTAATTATTCTGGTTTGATATAAAATAATTTTGACACCAAACTCTTTTTTTCTACCTTTATTAGAACCAGAGATATTAAATAAAATGTGTTTTTCACGAGAAAACTTTCCGATTTTTTTTTTTACTGAACTCTTGGGGAGCGTTGGTCCTTAATATTTTGCAGAGTCTAATGATATAATAAAATTAAAATATTCCATCAAAATCGGTGAGAAAAAAAAATGTGCCACTACAACCCATGAAGAGTCTTGGGCTCAGTGCATATAGAGATTAGTACTGTTTCTAGGCCAACGGCCGTGCAGTGATTGGGCCGAGATCACGCTCAGCCGCCAGGGTTTATCCCATTTTTGGGTACCCACTTTATAGAGGCTGGTTCTGCTCCAGGAGGGTCTCCATACCCCAGGATCACCCCCCGGTCAAAATAACAGAATAAATAATATTTCGTCACGACCGGGATTCGAACCCAGGACCCGGAGCACATTGCTCTATCAACTAGACCACGCCGCACTTTTTTTTATTTAAATAATTTGTTTTATTATATTTTATCATTATATATACTAGTATTACTATCTTTCTGGTCTTGTATTACTAGTATAAATCAGCTCTATGAATATTACTTTCTAAAATTAAACCTATTTCGATTTCATGATATCATAATAGTCCGTTTACTGTGTACTCTTAACTATCACCTTTGGTTATTGAAAGTTATACAATTTTTTTGTTATGTTGTTCATTTTTGAATGCAGTGTTTTTATTATTGTACCTATAGATGTCTAGTTTTGAAGTATGATAGGAAGTGAATGAACATAAATAAACTGCGGTCAAAGACAGGGTCAAGAATGTATCCTTTATATAAACAGTTTGGCGACGCATTCTTAGGATCACATTTATCATATCTAGGTTTCGCTAATGTCTCTCGTTAAATAAAATTAATTATAATTTATTTAAAGGAACATAATAACGATAAATAATCTTTAACTTTATTTATATACTGTGGCTGATAACATTTCAAAAGGGACGACCATTACTGAAAGAAATTTTCAGTTTAATTATATTTTCATTTTAAAATTTTAAGTCTCATGTTTCATGTCAAATGCATGTATTATTTACAACACGAAAGCTCTTATTTAATTATAGAATTTTGAATCAACAAATTTGAATTAAATACTTTGTTCAACATTTATAATGCTATTTGTTAGTTACTAATTTACACAACATGCCAATTAGTATACAATTAAATATATTTTTAAAAATCTGGCGCGCGTAACTCACAACTTTCACTAAGCTCTGTTGTTAAATTCAATTTAAGAAATTTACGTTAAGTTGAAGTTGAAAAATTAATCAAAAATAATAATAATAATTTTTTTTCTAAAAAATCGTCGTTCAACTTCTATATTTACCCGTCTTTTATCAATGCTAACAATATGATATTGTTTTTTTCGAATAAAGCCTATTAAATTTTACATCGTATTAGTGAGTTTAATCAAACTCGTAAATATAATGAGGCTATTCTAGTACACCAATTTTTGTGAGTTGCTGTAATACTGAGGCATGTTCGATTTATTTAACGTCACTTGATGGTACTGTGGCTTACCGGCCGATGAATTAGAGGGAGTCCTAAATTTTTGACTATACTTTTTTTCACCCCAACCTCGCCTTTGAAGACTATACGGGGTTTTCCGGGCTAGGGGGTGGGGCGGGGGCGGGGGATAAATACTAAGATAAAAGCCCCCCAGCACCGAGACTCAAACTTGAAATTATTTGGTTTCAAATTATGGTCCTCTGTGGTTGCTAGGCAACGCGCGCTAACCCACTCTGAGCCATCCGCTACCAATTTTGCCTATCCTGGTTTAATTAGGATAGGAATCTTCAACGAGTGCCTGACATCGCGGTGACATGTAACAAAGAAGTGACAATAGCTTTTTACGTCCCCTCCGAAGGACGTCATGACTAAGGATTTTTTTGTCCCATTAAAAAAATCCTAAGTTCACCTGCGGCTTCGAACCATTTGGCCTAAATGACTTTGGGCATAGAAGGCTGTTATTCTAGCCACTATGCTACAGGTGACCTCTTTTGCGGGCTTCGTCATTTGGACTATCTTTTTAATCCGTATATTCCGTAGTGAAAACTGGAATTCTAAAACTTTAACGATCGGTATACTTCCCTTACTGTATATTTCATGTATAGGTGAGTAGAAGTAATATTTTTTATATGAAATAGAATCTTATTAAATTATAAATTGTTCTACAAAATAAGGAAAAATTGCAAGAATAATGTTTGCTTATTACATAGAAAATAAAGATTTTTTTAAAATTTAAATTCTTTTAATAATTTTACAATTAATTATAATTTATTAAAACTTCTTTATTATTTATAAATGTATCTTTATTCTTTTTTTCTTACCTCCATTTATTTTATTTTATTCTTTTACATCAATCTTTATTTGTATAGAATACATCTGCACAGTTTTAAAACTTACTTATTTGCTAAAATTTATTTTGTACATCAAATTGTTTTTATTGTTGGTAAAAATTAAAGAAACCCAACTAAGAAAATAAAACAAAAACAATGTAATAAACAGAGAGAAATAAAAATTAAAATAAATAATTAAACAAAATTACAGTTATTAAAATCATAAGGCAGGATTTAGTAATTTAGAATTTTATAACAGTATATGTTTAGTTCTCTCATGTCTATATTTAGGAATTGATAGTTTAGTGTAATTACCAATTTGTTTTATAAGGGTATCATCAGTCAGTTGGCATTTTGAGAAAAATGATTGTGTTTGTTGGTGTATAAATTCTTGTATTGTAGGGATGTTTAGATCTTTGTGCATTGTATATAATTATGAATTATTCTTTTTTTTTATTTAGATAGATTTATTGCTATTTACAACTGTATAATAATATACATCTAGTAAATGGGATACAAGATAAAAATGGCATGGATTCACATGTGGGGATACTACCCATTGGCAGCTCCCCAAAGACTATGTTAAACTAGAAGGTCTCGTGGCCATCTTCTTTTCAGACGCCTCGGAGGATTATCGGGGATTGTAGAGGAAGCAAGGATTGAAACAAGTGGATTAGAGTGGGAATGGAGTTTGCCATGAAAGGAGTGGTACCTGGTTCGCGCCAAGTCAGCAACATAGGGAACGTTAAGGTCTTTATGGATGAGTTTATTTGTGACAAAATAAGGAGCGTTGAGGATTTTTCGAAGGATTTTTGATTGCAAGGATTGGAGACGGGAAGAATTTGATGGTTTAGTAGAGCCCCAAATCTCTACTCCGTAAGTCCATATCGGTCTGATGATAGTCATATAGATGAGCCTTTTGTACTTAAGTGGAAGGTTAGAGCGTTTGTCTAGTAAGTGTTGAAGGAGTCGAAAACGTCGGGCAGTTTCTTGTCTTTTCAGTCTTGTATGAGGGTTCCAAGTAAGACGTTTGTCCAGGTGCAGTCCTAGGTATCGGATCTGTTCAACCGGGACAAGAGGAGTGTTATTGAAGGATACTGTTGGGCAGGATGTCATAGGTTTACGACGAAGGGTAAAGGTGATTTGGTGGGATTTATTGGAATTTATTTTTATTCTCCAGTTCTGACACCATACTTCAAGGTCTTTGATGTGTGATTGAAGAGTTTGGGAGGCAATAGTTGGATCGTTGTTGACTGATAACACACATGTGTCATCAGCATAGGTAGAAAGGAAAGTGCTAGGATGGGATGGGATATCAGCTGTATAAACTGTGTAAAGGATGGGTCCTAGAATACTGCCTTGAGGAACACCTGCATACTGATTAAAAAGGGATGAACTGGAACGGTTATGATTTACTTTGAAGGACCTGTCTGTGAGATAGGATTGGATAATAAGGAAGTATGTAGGTGGGAGGAATTTACGGAGTTTGTAAAGCAGTCCCGGGTGCCACACTCGGTCAAAGGCCTGTTCTACATCGAGGAAGGCTCCCGTGCAGTACAATCCGCGCTCCAATGAAGACGAGACAACGTCCACCACACGATGGCATTGCTGGATAGTGGAGTGAGATGTTCGGAAACCAAACTGATGATCTGGGATAATGTGATTGGAATCAAGGATGGGATATATGCGTTTAAGCAGAAGTTTTTCAAGGATTTTACCCATGATGCATATGAGAGAGATGGGGCGGTAGGAGGAAGGGTATTCTGGAGGCTTTTTGGGTTTGGGGATCATTTTAATGATGGATAATTTCCAGGAAGCGGGAAAATATGTGGAGCGGAGAACGGCATTACAGATGTAAGTAAGATATAGGATGGCTTTTCGAGGAAGTAGTTTTAGGATACGGGAAGTTATGAGGTCATGTCCAGGGGCTTTGCGGGATGGTAAACTCTGGATGATGTTCGATATTTCGGATGGATGGAACGCTTTAGGGGGAAGATTCATTTGGAGAGGAATATCCAGTTCTGCTGCAATACATTCGAGGTGATGAGGATTAAGGATATCAGGATGAGGGTTATATATTTTAGAGAGATGTTCTGCGAACGTCCGGGATTTTTCGTCGTCTGATCTTGTCCAGGATTGTGATTCATTTAGGAGGGGATGATTAAAATCTTTGAACTTTAGGAGTTTTTTAGTGGTCGTCCAGAGTGAATTATCAGTGGTAGTGAGGTTTTCAGTCATGTTAAGTAATGTTTGAGTTTTGAATTTACTGAGTTCTGATTTTAGTTTGTTGGTCAATTTTGTATAATTAGTTTTATCTGAAGGATATCTTGTCCTATGCCACTTCGATCTTGCTCTGCGTTTTTCTCTTAATAAGATACGAATGTGCTGTGGCAGTACAGTCTGTTGAGTAGTATTGATGTTGAATGTGGATGAAGTGTTATCTTTTATACTGTTAGTTATTGAGTCTGTCAATATTCCTACAGCTTTATCAATGTCATGTCTAGTCTTGAGGGGAATTTTTAGATCCAATGTATTCTCCAAGTCGCATCGGAATCCGTCCCAGTCCACACGTCCTGTAATTAATGAGTTGATTGGGGGTTTAGGAACATAGCTCGAATGCAAGGATAGCAGAACTGGACTGTGATCTGATGAAAGGTCATTCAGGGCTTCGATCATAGTTTGGGAGAAGGATATCTGAGAAGAGACAAATATATCGAGGATGTCAGGACGTTTTCGGAGAGATGTAGGCCAGTAAGTGGGGTTCATGGGTGAGAGGATAGTATAACAGTTGGATATTGAGACGCTTGAGAGGATATTGCCAGAATTATTCTTAGGCATCTATTTTGTAGTACTTTCAATTTGTTAATATGTGTTTTGCTTGCAAGACTCCAGGCTGGGCATGCATATGTAGTTTCTTACCTCCATCTTTATTTAACAAAAACAAGGCAATATATATATATAATGTTTAAATAATTCATTTTGTATGCAGGCCGTTCAAGATCCTTTTTATATCTTCCATATTGAAACAGAAATCGGAATTTAAATATATTCATACCGCTAGTAATTTACGGAGGCAACTGGCTTTATAGGCAGTAAAAACTTTTGCATCACTCAATGGGGAACCCTTCTCTGACCTGGCTCAATGTTTTTTCTGTTGCCCGTGCACGTGAATTCCGCCTGCAAATAACTGATATTCTGTATACTACCTCAAGATTATTAAAAAAAAAATTACCTATTCAGCTCAAAAACGCAATGTTAATTCATATTGATTAAAAAAAAATTATGTTTTTTTTTTAAATTACTCCAGTCAGGAGAGTTAATGCAACTTTAATAACACATGAACATGTAAAGACTTTGTGTAACTTCCAGGAGCGAAAGGTTTTCTAGTTACTATAAGTCTGTCCTTGCATGCTACGGAGTAATTGAGCATGTTGGCTGACCGAATACATAATGTATCTTTTAACGACTCCTTCAAACTCGAGTTCATTACAAATGGATAAAAGACTTCACTACTTAATTCTCAAATTGAACTTAACTATTCCCTAAAATAGGGGCTTTGACGGCCCATTAAGGCTTCTTCGTCTAGTTACATTGGTCTCATTTAATTATTAATTGATCAAATTAAAACTGTAATTTGTTTTTTAAATTATTTACTTTTTATCGTGAAGTGAGAATAGTTGACTGTAAATAGGAGAAGTTAGTTCAGGGTGCTGTTAAAAGAACACACAATTAAGTAAAAATTTAATTTATTGGTGCCGACGTTATTGCATCATTGTTGTGACACTCTCCTTCAAACGCTCTGAAGAAGGCCTATAATTTAGGCCGAACCGTCAGCACCAGTTTTACTTTTTAGAAATTTAAGTTCCAGAGTTTCAGTTTAAAAAATCTGGTGCGCGCAACATACGACTTTCACTTACCTCCGTTGTTATAATCAATTTAAGAATTTTTAGATACATTTAAATATAAAAATAAATTGTTAAAGAATTAATTAAATTGAATTTCAATAGAAACATGTGTTTTATTAAATAATCTATTACATATTTATCTATAACAATCAGTTAGTTTTATAGGTTTTTCATCACTCTCTTTTAACCTTCACAAATCCGTGTATTAGATAATATTTATCTAAAATCTTTAGCTCTCCAACGGTTTATTATACATCTGTATTACTATTATTGTCTTTAAAAACACAAAAATTGTTTAAATTTTATTTTTTTTTTAAATCAATAAATTATAGTTACTTTAGAAGAAGAAAATTTAAAATATAGGCATTTAAACCCTGTAAGACTATTTCAATCAGAATGAAATCTACATCATAGTAAAGCCCATAAAAATTTACATCCATTTAGCGAGTTTAGTCAAAATCGTTATAGCCGTTTTTGGGAAAATCGTGAAAAGCTGCAAAATGCATGGTCTAAAGCGGCTCTTCTGGTTAGCTAATTTTGACGAAAAAGTTCCTGTAACATCTCTGGCGCATAGTTGTCTTAAATATGAAATTTCATTTTTATAGGACTTTTCGTTTACGCGCTGGACTTACCACACACACACAGACCTTTTTGCGGGACTTAGTTATTTGGACTCAAGGGACCCTAAAACGTGAATTTCCGTTGAAAACTGGAATTCGGAAATTTTCACGATCGCAATACTTTCCCTTACTATGTATTCCATATATATAGGTAAGTGAAAGTAAAAATATAGGACACCCACTGTAACATCCTCAGATGAGCCACAATGTGACGTTAAATGAATAAATATAGAAATCGAATACTCGCAGATCTGATCATGGCTGCTTTCTGCATCTTCTATTCCACTATTATATTTTATTTTAAGCTTACTTTTCAGGGTGTTTTCATACATTTTCTAGGCTTTGTTCCACGATAGTTCAGGTAAACCTTCGGACAATAGCCCGGAATAGTAGCAGCTGTAGCGCGGTCATTGCCGCGACCTCTCGCATCTGCCGTGAGTCAGTGCTGACTAAGTTCTAGCCCCGTTAGGTAGTATTCACTTCTCTCTTTGTGCTCTCTTCATTAATTCACAGCCGTCTCAACTCAGTGCTAATTATATATAATCCTGAGAAATTAGGAAATGTGTGCAGGTGCCTTCATGCAAGGTGTACCGTCCCATATCCATCTCTATATCAGTAGTTGTTGACTGGGCATAAATAAAGAAGCAAATGAAGCCTTGTTTATTATGTGCTTTTCTCACCTGCGTAGCAATTAGCATACCAGGGTTCATACACCTTAATGGCTGATGTTTACTCTTTTTCTTAAATTAATGTCTAATCCTGAGCTATTAAGATTTCTCTGACGATTATTGTCATATAGAGATAGCTTTGGACCCCACGTGAGGTAAACCCAACCTTCATAATGTGGATACCTGATCTCTTAATGGGTGGAGGGTAAAAAACTGGAGATTACGTCTGGATGCTGACCACATCTCATTGTATTGTATTACTATTGTTAAACACTCAGTATTCATTTTTCATTTATATTCTACCAGCAGGCAAATGTCAATTTTCCTGTGGATCACAGACAAAAACCAAAACAACATAACTATTTTACGTTTTTTTTTCCTAATGGAATAAAAAAACGAAATAATAATAATGTAACTTCATAAAAAATTGTAAGCTACTCATAATTATAATATATTAATGCAATAATATTCATATTATAATATATTATTTACTTAATAACATTCCGTATCTACCCGAGTGTATCATTGACAACTATATTATATTAAAATGAGGACCACTACAAATATGTAAACAATTTTATATGTTTATATATAATATATATATATATATATATATATATATATATATATATATATATATATATATATAATATATATGTATATTCATTTTTCATTCTCTTTCTTCTGGTTTTTCTCGATGATCTTATTTTACCATAAGAAGCATAATTATAATATATCCTCACTTACACACATATGAGTATATAATTATAAACATAAAATATATAACTGAAGCATAATTATAATATATCCTCACTTACACACATATGAGTATATAATTATAAACATAAAATATAAAACTGAAGCATAATTATAATATATCCTCACTTACACACATATGAGTATATAATTATAAACATAAAATAAAACATAAAATATAAAACTGAAGCATAATTATAATATATCCTCACTTACACACATGTGAGTATATAATTATAAACATAAAATATAAAACTGAAGCATAATTATAATATATCCTCACTTACACACATATGAGTATATAATTATAAACATAAAATAAAACATAAAATATAAAACTGAAGCATAATTATAATATATCCTCACTTACACACATGTGAGTATATAATTATAAACATAAAATATAAAACTGAAGCATAATTATAATATATCCTCACTTACACACATGTGAGTATATAATTATAAACATAAAATAAAATATAAAACTGTAGCATAATTATAATATATCCTCACTTACACACATGTGAGTATATAATTATAAACATAAAATATAAAACTGAAGCATAATTATAATATATCCTCACTTACACACATGTGAGTATATAATTATAAACATAAAATAAAATATAAAACTGTAGCATAATTATAATATATCCTCACTTACACACATATGAGTATATAATTATAAACATAAAATATAAAACTGAAGCATAATTATAATATATCCTCACTTACACACATATGAGTATATAATTATAAACATAAAATAAAACATAAAATATAAAACTGAAGCATAATTATAATATATCCTCACTTACACACATATGAGTATATAATTATAAACATATATGTATACTAAGTAGTCGTATTTATTTATTTAACTTTTTTTTAAAATAATATAAGTATGTCTTAAGTTTCTTTTATGTTTTTGTTTCTGTGCCAGAGACAAGTCATAGTTTTGTACTGAAGGTCCCAGAATAAAATTTACTTTCTTTCTTATTTTATATTAAAAATTTGTTTTATTTATTTTTGTTGTTATTTTATCGTGTTATGTATGTAATTTATTATAATAAAAATAAACTCATAAAGAAATAATTTTAAAAAAAAGAAAAAAAAAAGTGAATTCTTTCGATATGAAAACTACACTAATTGTCTTTTAATGTGAAAAGTAGTGATACAGTTTTACTTCTACAATTTCAGAATGTTTCTGGCTAACTATTTTACATTAACCCTGGCAATACCAGATTAAGCATAATGATCTATTTTAATAATATGTTCCTTAACCCATTCGAGACGACGATTTTTTTCGAACACGGTCCCCAGGGGCTAAATTTTTTTTTCTTTGTAAGAAAGGCTTCAGATAATTTTTTTAATTTATTGGTGCACAGTTAAACCAATGCCAAATTATGTTTTCCTGTACTTAGTCAGAATAACTGATAATTGCATATCACTGTTATTGCACACACGGTGTACAGTCGGTCTCGAATGGGTCAAACGTTTGTATCATTAAGAACTTATTGATGAAAATTAGTGATACATTTCTTAACTAAACTGTTTTATAATAGTTTTGATAATAGATGATCATTCTATAAATGTAATATTTTCATATAATTTTTTTCATACCCATAAACTATCTATTTATTATTTAGTTATACATTTTTGTTGTCACATACAACAAGGATTAGAAGCATAATATTCTACTATTTATATTTGTCCTTTTCTATATTTCTGGAGAGGCGATGAATAAGACCGCTGACAATGTACCCGATTATGATTCATATTTTTTTTTTTTTTTTTCTAACTTTGTATAGTAAAACTGTTATAGTTCTATTAGCTGATTCTATCTCTTAAATATAATTTTTAAAGAACTTTTATTAAGTTCTAAGTAAAAAGTTAAACAGAGAATAGTGTAGAATTTGTACACAAAACTTATGAAGAGTTTTTGCAATAACTTTATAAGTTTTTACAATAAGAACTTTATATAACAGTTCTGACGTTAGAGGAAGTTTCTCTATGAACTGTCTTAAAAAATTTCTAAAGTAAAGTTTAACTTTAAACTAGATTTTTTTTCAAAATAAAAGTACAGTTATTTTGGAGCCCTACTTAATAGGATTTTGTGAGTATCAGTTGTACAAATAATGCTAAATATATTTTTTCCTTTTCATCATGTAGGTTAAATTTATGATAAATGATGTTTATGTAGAATATATGTGTGTATGTAACCTCCCCCATCCCCTTCATGTATGATGATTGATTATCAATTTATTTCTATATTTTTTGGTCGGTGAATAACTAAAAATAAAGCAATTTCCAGAATTAAAATTGCAACGTATTCTATATTTAGCAATCCTCAAACGAGTGCCAAAATATTTTGATATTTTAGGTTTCTTGTTTTAATTGAACAACTGGTATTCTTGGCTGCAGTTACTCTCTGCGCAATTTTAAGTGATAAAAGCTTGCATCAGTCTGATCAAAATCCTGCACCATTCAGTTTTACACGTATCAAGTTAATGAGGTATTTTCAATATTTCATAGAATTCATTTCTTATAATGTACTAGTGACTCGTCCTTGTTTCGCACGGGTTCATTTTAAATATTTAAAAAAAGTTTAATTTGACCAATTTAGATTTTATCAGTATGGAATTATGAGTTTATCTCCTAATGAAAAGGGCATTTAGAAAGAAAAAAATATGTTTATTTTATAACTTCTATTCACTATAATATATTCTCAGTAGAAACTAAAAACATAAATTGGTCGAAAAATTAAAGTAGTTCAGTAGTAAAGTAGTTCAGTTTGTTTCTTTGTGATGCTAAACTGATTCTATTCTATTCGATTTATAACTATTTTATGTTTCTAATGAATTTTTCCAAAATAAATTTACATTTACAGTGGAACATCTGTTTTCATAAAATGATCTGAAAGTAGGAATAATTAATAACAATTTTAGTTGATGGATTTGTAATAATTTTTCATTGATTTTAACAACTTACGTAGGATTTGGTAGTATTATTTTTTCTAAAATCTTTAGTACTGTATGGAAGAATATAAACCTGTACACTGTATAGGGGTCTACACTGAATAATCATAACCTCCCTTACAACATTGCAATCATAACATCACAATATTACAAAATACATATGTTTATGCGCTTATAACAACTTATTATTAACTTTTACGGCTTATTTTATGGCATATTAATTTTTCTGATATCTTGCGCTTTTCAACGTTATATGACACGTCTATACTACTAATCATTATTTAGGATATCACATTTACTGAATGTATTTTTTAATACAGTTGTAAATGTCTATACGGAAAAATTCATATCTCCATCTAAAGAAAAACTCGACTGCGATGTATTTTACTTATAAACCTAATAATAAAAAATCTGGTACGGGCAACACACGACTTTCATTTACCTTCGTTTTAAAAATCGACTAACAAATTTTAGAGCCCTACTTAATAGGATTTTGTGAGTATCAGTTGTACAAATAATGCTAAATATATTTTTTCCTTTTCATCATGTAGGTTAAATTTATGATAAATGATGTTTTTATAGAATATATGTGTGTATGTAACCTCCCCCATCCCCTTCATGTATGATGATTGATTATCAATTTATTTCTATATTTTTTGGTCGGTGAATAACTAAAAATAAAGCAATTTCCAGTATTAAAATTGCAATGTATTCTATATTTAGCAATCCTCAAAAAAACTTTTTGAAAATGATGATCAAGTGAAAAGTGCGTTTTCAGATTTTGTTTCACTTCAAAGCTCAGAGTTTTTCAGTTCGGGGATAAAAAAGATGGTGTCACGTTGGGAAAAATGTGTAGAAAAAGAAGGTAAATACTTCGAATAAAATTATCGAAAACGGTTCCGACGATTTTGATTAAACTCGCTATATCGATGTAAAATTGAATGGGCTTTAATATAATTTAGGTTTCATTCGGATTAAAATGGTCTGACAGGGCTTAAATGCCGATATTTTAATTTTTTTTCTCTAAAGTGCCTTTAATTTTGTTGATTCTATAAAAATAACTTTATTATCTTGTTACCACTGATGAAAAACAGGTAAATATATAAATTGAATGAATTCGGTACCCAACTAAAGGAGAAAACAGAAAAAATATTTTTTTAATGCAATTTTTCGTTTTTTAACATAAGAACAGTAATATACATGTATGATAGACCGTTGGAAAGCTAAAGATTTTAGAAAATATATTATCTTATACTCAAGCTTTTAAAAGTTAATAGAGAGTGATGAAAAGAAGATAAAACTAACTGATGATTTTAGATAATAATATAATAGATTTTTTAATAAAACACATGTTTCTATATAAATTCAATTTAATTAATTCTTTAATAGTTTCACGTATTTTTATCTCTAACTGTATTTGAAAATTCTTTCATTGATTTTAAAAATGGAGGTAAGTGAAAGTCGTGTGTTGCCCGCACCAGATTTCTTTATATCTAAATGTATATAAGAATTTTTAAATTGCTTCTAACATCGGAGGCAAGTGAAAGTTGTGTCTTGCGCTCACCTGATTTTTTTCCTCGTTTTTGTTTATACCACTGACCTAAATCTATAGCAGGAAATAGAGCCGGGCTATAATAAAATCCAATGTTGTGCCTCTATTTGAGGGAGCTAACAAAAGAGGAGGAATCGATAAAGCCGTGTGCTATAGAGAAGAGATCTCAACTGCTTCTCCTTTAAATTTAGAACAAGCGGGAGATTTACTGGTGTACTAGCTGTGCAGTCCACTTCCCGAGAGGCTAAAACTCAAAACCAGATGTGTTTGCTTTTGGAACGTCTAAAAGGGAAGGTTTCGCTAACTGAGTGGATTATTTTTTCTCTCTCTTTTCCTCTAGGCCTGTTTAGATTATATAGAATGATTTCAAAGTAAACTGGGACCGTTCCGTTTCTATCCGACATTTACATCTATGTTTCTTCACGTTCATCCCATTTCCGTCTTCATTACGATCTGACCTTTTGAAAATTACCAGTTAATATTTTTACTGTTACTGATTGAAGATAATTGGGGTTTCCTTAAGGTATATTTTCTCTTATTACCTAGTCATTGCGCGAGCTATGGATAATAATATATGGGTATATATTTCTGTGTCACGCTTATTAAAGAAATCCAGGAAGTTAAGGTAGTAAAGAAGAATTATATAAAATTGATATTTTAGCATACTTGTAATCTAATCGTTATCAACGAAATCCGACTTCCTACTTCATCTAAACAACACATCAATCATTTTTTTATTTTTATTTTTTTATTTGCCTCTACCCTATAGGATCATTGACAACTTATCTTGGCTGTAATATTTAATTTCTTTTAAATAGCTTAGTAGCTTTTTTACTCTGTCTTCATCATCATTCAATACATCTTTTAGAGTTCTTGTCAATTAAATTTTTCGTCTTGTAGTTTCGAATAGGAGACACTCTAATAATAGATGTTGGACAGTTTGTAGAACTTCATTACAATATTCGCAGGTGGATGAATGAAGATTTCTAAAAAGGTAATTGTGGACAAACTGGCATTGTCCAATACGGAGCCGGCATAAAATTATCTCCTCTTTTCTGGAAATCCTAGTGCTCGTGGTCCATTTTTTGGTGTCTTTTTTTATATCCAACAGTTTATATCGGCTTGTCCTCCTGATTGTTTCTCAGTTTTTGAAGAGATTTTTCCTCAGTTGGCTGATCCATCCTTCTGCTGTGAGTTCTTTCAGTACTGTGCTTTCAGATTTGTTGCCTTCTCTGGCCGTACTGGCGGCTCTGTCTGCTTCTTCGTTGCCTGGAATATCACAATGTGCTGGAACCCAGGTGAAGACTACAATAATGCCATTATTTTTCACTTCCCACCAAGCGTTCAATATTTCCTTAATGATGGAATTAGTGGGCCACGCCGTTTTTTCAAGGGCTTGCAATACACTCTAGAGTCTGTTGCAATGATCCAGTTTTTTGCTTCTGATCCAGTAAGTCGATGGAGAGCCTGTAGGATGGATGTCCCTTCTCCACTGAAAACAGAACATTCATCTAGTAAGGTGAAAAAGAGTTGTTACAGTTAGATTTTTACTCAAACAAACTTATATCAACTACAAACAAAGGTTGTATTAAGATCTATCATTCATCTCTCTCAAACCCGTCTCCTAACTACTTACCAACAAAAATCGTAGACAATTGATCTATTGATAACTTCTTAGTATACAGTTTTTTATTTAAAAAAAAAAAAAAAAAAATCAACCTCTACAACCCATGAAGGGTCTTTGTTCCAAACTCAGTAATTACAGAAGATCAAAATGTTTAAAGTCCGACGGCCTTGTATGGTGGTTGTTATTCACAGCATTAAAATTTATATATATATATATATATATATAAATTTTAATGCTGTATATATATATATATATATATATATATATATATATATATATATATATATATATATATATATATATATAAATTTTAATGCTGATATATATATATATATATATATATATATATATATATATATATATATATGTAGTTTATTATTCATTTAAAAAATCATTTTGAAAAAAAAAAAGGCTTTCGACATTAAAAGTTGATTTGAGAATGAATGGTCCATAGACAATAATAAGTTCAGATTTCAAATAACGTTTTTTTTTTTTTTTATTTGAAATGGAATTCTATCTTTCATTTATAAAGAGCAGTAATGTAGGAAATATTTAACAGTAACTGGAACGAGGTGGTTTAAATCTCAATTGGGAAGAATTGTTCATTGAGATGATGAAACCGGAGAGGAAACAAGGCTACTGATTACAGCAACTCCTGTGCAGAGCTTACATGGAAAACTCTTGGTTTTCCTCGTCATTCAGTTGTTTAGTTTCCTCCTGTTTTCTAACGATCGGGTCAGTTTTGATCCTGTTGTTGGTTGTTATAGGCAGAAAGCTTTTGTATCTGGGCTTAAAGTTATTGTGAAGTGATCTCTATACTAGGTATGCAATTTCACTTTTAATATAAAAATGCCTTAGTTCTGTCTCCTAATTTTTTACTTTTCTTACCTTCATATGAAATACATACTAACGGAGATTTATTTATCGGGAAATAAATTAGAACTTTCATCGAAAATACACTGTCCGAATAACCTAGTCCAGCAAAAAGGTATGTGTGTTTATGCGTGTGTCGTAAGTCTAGCTCGAGAACGGTAAAAATGTTTAAAGTTATTTATTTTATTTTTTTAATTATTTATTGATATTTACAACTGTATCTAGTAAATGGACTAAAAGGAAATAGTCGTGAACAAGACATGTAGAGGAGCTTGCCATCGGCAGTGTTCTAAAAATATTTTCAGCTAGAATATCTCGAGGCCTGCTTCTTTTCCTACGCCTCGGAGCATTATCAGGAATTGAAATGGAAGAAAGGGTCGAAACTAGAGGATTAGAGTGGGAACGGAGTTTGTCATGAAAGGTCTTTATGGATCAGTTTATTCGTGAGCATTGAGGATTTTACGAAGGATTTCGGTTTGTAGGGATTGAATACGGAATAATTTGATGGTTTAGTTGAACGCCAAATCTCTACTCCGTTTTTTAAAAGTGAAATTTAACAGTTTAGAAGTTTATATGCTGGAGCTGTTACAGCAACTTTTTCATCAAAATCGGCTAATCAGAAGAGCCACATTATACCATGCATTTTGCACCTTTTTTTCAATTTTCTCAAGAACGACTATAAAGATTTTGATTAAACTCCCTATATCGATGTAAAATGTGCTTCATTATCGTATAAGTTTCATTCTGATTGAAATAGTCTGAGAGGACTTAAATCCTGATCTTTTAAATTTCCTTCCTCTTAAGTACCATTATTTTTGTGGATTTTATAAAAATAAGCACGCTGAACTTGGCGATAGCCCTTCTTTTTTAATTTATATTATAAAGAAGAACAATGTTTACACGATCAAAATTTCTATAGCAAGTAGTGCAACGATAAGACTGTATAAGAAAACAAAACATGCGTGAGAGTCCCTTCTACCTTCCTTGTTGTAGCCCGATATATGTTTCAGTTGATTTAAATTTTCATCAATTTTTTTAACGAATTTCTTGGCTACTTAGGTAATATGTTGTAAGGACCAAAACTGTATACAGTACTCTCATCACCACTCTAGTTTTTGTTAAATTCTTAAATGTGCAAAATTACCGCTGTTGATGAAGAAAATTTTATATAAAGGTTATATTAACAGCGAAGAGGATTTTATAACTCGGGAACCAGCTCATTCTCAGTCACCAAATTTATTTTCCTTATAAACATCGTATAAATGAGTATTCAGTGTTAGTTTAATAATTATTCATTCAGTCAGTCACTTTTAAAATATTTCTGTGTAAACTTCGCAAAAAACGAGTTTTTGTCATTTTAAAAAAATTCTTTAAAAAAAAAAAAAAAGACAGCTAGTAGGGTTGTGAGTAAGCTATGCATGGAAAAATAATCAAATATGAGTCTTTTTTTCCTTTAGAGACTTTTAATCCGCTAAAAGTCTTATTTTTTATTAAATTTCGGGATTTAACCACTTTCTTCACTTTTAAATTAATGAGTGGTAAGGACAAAAACTATGAAGCATATTCTTATCTTATTGTTAGTTTTTGTTTCGACTCGATACCTGCAAAATTACCAGAATTAGAGAGGTTTTTCCAAAACATGTTTTCAGTCGTGAAGCTCACTTAAAACGGCTGCAACACTAAAATTATTTGCCAGAAAAAAAATGTATCCACGGTTTTTTATTCATGAAAGGATGGAAAATAACTGGTAAACAAATCATTAAAATAAAAAATGTTGAGCGACAAAGTCTGTACAAATGGATTGACGTATATATAAATAAATAAATATATACTTATATCTATACTCGTATATAAAGTTATTTATTTCAATATGAACTTTTTATGATCTCAAAGTATTAGAGAAGAAGGGAATTTGAAGAGGGTGTTAGTCTGAAGAAGGCTAGAACCGTCGTGGTTAACCCATGTGCTGGGCAGTTGAGCAGGTGCTCTAAAAATATATGTTTCTGTGCTTCTGTTTTTATCGCTATTATACGTTTTGCTTTATGGAACGGTTCTAACTTTACGCTAGAATATATCGGGTTATTCTCGATTCTATTTATTTTAGATGTCCACTCTCTTTTTATACCTCCACCATTCTATTCCATTTCAGTTAATCCGCAGCCCGAATCAAAATATCCACCTATTGAAAAATGCATTCCAGGGATAGGTATTAATCTTGGTTGTCGACCAAAAAAAAAAAAATAATAATAATACTCTATCCTAAGCGTCTGAAGAGATGTTTTATGATCACTATATTATTTTAATTTTAGAATCATATTAATGTACACAAGACCTAATGAAGGCTGGTATGCATCATTTGTATTTTGCATACAATATTTACTTCGTAAACTTCTTGAAGGTACATAAATTATGGAGACCCTCCTGTGGCACACCCAGCCTTTATAAAGTGTGGTTACTCAACAATAGGGATAAAAACCTGGCGTTTGAGCTTGCTCTAGGACTGATTATTGCTTATTCGTCCATTGGCCGTGAAACAGTACGAATCTCTAAGAGTACTGAACCCAAGACCCTTTGTGGGTTCTAGAGGAACAGGTTTTTATTTTTTTATAAGAATCCTACGCAATTATTTCATGAGATTCAATATTCATTGTAATTTATAGTTATATTGATATGGTTTATCTTCACAAGGTCAAGAACGAGTTAGCGAGGCTCCTGAGGAAAAAAGTCTTCATCTGTTTTGGCGAGGTCTACTACGTTGACATGGAAGGTCCAGCAAGATATGATGATATTGTAGCAATCCCGAAAAAATGGGAAAACGGCATTAGCACTATACCTATATGTAAAGAAAAACTTCCGACCTTTGGTGAGAGACAGTCTTCCGTAAGAGGCCTCTGGTTTGGGTATCCCAAAGGCAACAAAGAGGACCTAGTTGCTAGCACAAGAGATGTCGCGATTTTGGCCGAAAATGTGATCCTGGACTCCCTGGGAATTATACATCACCACATTTATGGTTTTCAGTGTCCTAATCCATATATTTGTATTTAGATCTTTTTTTTTTTCTGGAAAGAGATGTGGGGTGTGAAATAGATATTGAATAACCACAAAGAAGGTTAGGCATAATTAGATAAGTTGGATTAAGGTTTGATATAACTGTTTTAACAATTGTCTGATATTG
This sequence comes from Piezodorus guildinii, assembly GCA_023052935.1. Classification (NCBI taxonomy): domain Eukaryota; kingdom Metazoa; phylum Arthropoda; class Insecta; order Hemiptera; family Pentatomidae; genus Piezodorus; species Piezodorus guildinii. Next base: position 129,219,509 of record CM041296.1, on the reverse strand, counting down.
ATGAATGAAGTATGATGTGTAGAATTAAGCATGGTACATATATTTGGGCAGCATAATATTTATTTCATGAAGCATAGTACTATATTTATATTTAGAAAACATAGTTCATTTTTAGGAACTTTCTTTTTTTCTGCCGACCAGTTTTTCAATCTTTGCAAGAAATAGGCTCTCCTTTCTTCCGGTTCTCTGGGCTTTTCTCTCTGGTTTAACCTTCCATATTTCCCCATTGTTTCTTGTTTTTATTTGTTCTTTGATAATTTTTGAAAATTCCAAGTCTTTTTTTTAACATTTAAAATCCATTTTCCTCCATTAACGACGGATTCTACGTATTTTGCGATTCTCTTTGTAAGTCATTGATCGGGAAGTCTTATTATATGACCATAGAATTTAAAGCGCCTTTTCCTCATTCTGTCTCAATGTTTGAATATGTTTTCATTTATTTAAAAAAAAAATTAAACTTAATAGAAAAAACATTTTTTAATTCTTATATGTTGGCCTTGTCTTCTATAATATTAATTTATTTAAAGTCAAGTTGGGATTGGATAAGGCACGTGCCACTCCAATGAATGATTTTTTTATAAAACTTACTTTATAAACTCTGGATAATATACTTTATTTTAGATAACTTTAAGTTGCTTTTTTATCAGAATAAATAGCCTCATTTTGCTCCGTAAGGACTTCGATTAATTTTGCCCTCGGTAACTAGAACAATTGTTATTGTTCTAGATACCGTGATTCTGCCTTTCGTCGTACAGTCTGCATACACTAGTTTTTGGTATTACTAAAAATGCCAAACGCCTATGCGTCAGTCCATTCGAAACCGTCCAGACCTTGCCGCTCGCTTTTTTTATTTTCGTGATTTTTTGACCAGTTCGCGAATATGAAACCATAAATAAAAAAAATTTCGGGCCAATAATTTTAGTGTTCCAACCGTTTTAAGTCATCTCCGCAAGCAAAAACATGTTATGAGAAAATCTTTTTAATTCATGTAATTTTTTATATTCCAAATCAAAACAAAAATTAACAATAACATAAGGACGTGCTTTGTATTTTTTGTTCTTACATCTGATTACCTTTTTTTATTAAATTTTAAGCAAATATTTTAAATTTTCTTCCTCTAAACTACCTTTAATTTTGTCCAAAAGATTAACCATATCATCTTAATGACATTGATGAAGGACGGCTTAATATACAAGTTGGATGAATTTGATAACCAACTAAATGATAAAAGAGCAAAACTATTTTTATATGTAACTTTTGGATTTTTGGTAATAATAATATGATTTATATAAATGCTCCACAAAAATTATAATTTTAATTATAATCATATATAATTTATATAATTCTCCCTTATATTTAAATTGGTAATAATATAGTCGTATAATATACCGCTGGAAAGAGAAAGATTTTAGAAAAAATATTATCCCATACGCAAGCTTCAAAAAGTTAATAAATAGTGATGAAAAGCCGATAAAACTAACTGATTATTTTGGATAATAATATAATCGATTTTTTAAGAAAACACATTTTTCGATAGAAATTCAATTTAATCCATTCTTTAATAGTTTCACTCATATATATATTGCTATGTTTTTGACCGACTGCTTTTCTAAGGCAGCGGTAGCTTCAAAAACTAGCTTACTTACTGTATTTAGTCAATATATAAACTATATTTAATGATACCGTTGGATCTCCTTTCCAAAGGTATCGTGTTTACCAATCCAATAGGTGGCATGCAGGGTAAGATTAAAGTAAACAAGATTCAATTAATGCATTACTATAATTATTAATTTACATATATCCATTATATTAACACGTTGCCTATAACTCTGATTGAGAATACTGAGGGACATTTTCACTACTACCTTTGCCATACAATATTACAAATAACAAGATACCTTAAACACACTGTCGGCTGGCGAAGGTGGAATCATCTTAAGACGTCCATTCTCTGCTTCATCCTCCAGCTGCTCTCAGAACCCCGACGGCCACCTCCTCTTCTTGTAGATGGAAACCGACTTACTCTTCTTGAGGATAAAACTTGACTGACTCTTCGGTTCTTCTCTCTGATTCTTGTCACCTCGGGTGGGCCGAGATGGGAAATGCCCCGGTTGGCGGTATAGCCTTTGTGCTATTATTCTTATCTTTTCACCAATCTTAATATTCTTGTTGGCCGCCGCTGGGGGGAAACTACCAGAGGTTTCTGGTACCGCTGGGGGGCCCATACCAATGGGAAATCTAGGGGGCTAGGTAAACACCTTTTGATGTTTTGCCGACAAAGGTTCGTTATCATTAATTGTTTAATATTAAAATTATTTAATAATGAACTCCCCTCAGTATCCTCAATACATTACAATATATATATATATATCCAACAGTATTTGAAAATTCTTTCAATTTTTACAACGGAGATAAATGAAATTCTTATGTTGCGCGCACTAGATTTTGTTCGTATGGTTTCAGCAGCCTGACAGCTGTTCCATTAAGTTGTTTAAACTTATATATTTTTAGGAGAAGTTATTGATTGATTATATTATTGACTCTCAAAAATATTAAAGGCTTTCAACTTATCATCGAGTTTTTAATTATCTTGGCCCTCATTCCGTCAAAGTATTGAAAATTGAAAGAAGTGAAATCCAGGTATTCATTTCCAAAGGCCAAAAGGTGAAGTGATTTCATTGGAAGCTGAACTTGTTAATGAGTATTGAGAAAATCAGCTTTTAATGAGTTAGGTCTAAGTCGATGATAAGCTTCAAGTCTTCATTAAGAATCAGATCCAAGTTAATTATTTATTAAAAATGAAAAAAAAGGAGTTAATGAAAAAAAAAGTCATATTAAAGATTACTTAGAATCGAGATTAAGAAACGATTATTAATTATTTATTATTTTTTATCTAGAAATATTATATGTATTAATAAGATATTGTAGTTTACGTCTTTCAGTGGCTTGTAGATACAAATTCTACTATAATAAACAGATGGTTCTTATCATTAGGTTTTTAGATCCTCAAAAGTTTATTTTTACATCAATAACAATTACGAGTAAACGTTTCGGAGGTCTTCAGGAGACAGTGACAGCAACGTATGAGTTATAGTAGATAAAAAGTCAATAAAAAAAATACTATAATTGTTCATGAAATTAATTATTCGGAAGAAACCTAGTTTTAAACTTTCAGTGGTCTGTGGATACAAATTCTATTATAATAGACAGATGGTTCTTAGATATTCCTCAAAAGTTTATTTTCACATCTGTGACGATTAGGAGTCAACGTTTTGGGTTCCTTCGCCACCTTCAAGGCTCACTGACAGTAATGTATGATTCAAGTAGATATTCATATTATTTAAAATTTTGTCCATAATAATTTAGATAAAAATTTATAAAAAATAAAATCAGAAGCACCCATCACAACAACATATTTTTTGGCCCCTTTTTTTTAAATATTGTTATATTTTTAATGATGTGAAAATAAACTTTTAAGAAATATTTATTATTTATTTATTTGTAACATAAAGGCTTTTCAACCATAGAGGTTATTTTAGCCATAAACTAATAATGCAGATACAATATAATAAAAGTAATAATACATACATATCTACTAATAATACATACATATATACTAATAATACATACATATATACTAATAATAATACATACATGATAAATAATAAAGTACCATACAAACATTATACATAATATACGAAATAATACATACAATACGAAAATAATACATACAAATATACTAATCACAAAATACATAATACATAATAAAATAAAATACATAATACACTAAAAATACATAAATACAAACAATTATATAAGATAACTACATATAAGAAAAGAATAAAAAAAATAAATAAAAATAAAAATAAAAAATAATAATAATATATATAATATTAAAAATAAAAACAGGAACTTTTTTTAAATTTTGGAAAATATTGATGAGTCTTTTAGATAATTCATCAGTTTGGTGGCTGACTCCTGGGTATTTTGTAATATTGTCCCAATATCATTCTCCATACCAATCGCTCGGCTTCGAAGGAAAAGCAATCCAACAGTATATGGGGTACTGTGAGGAGAACCCCACAGGAGGTGCATTGAGGCGGTGATCCCCTCGCCATCAGGTAGCCGTGGGTCAGCCTTGTGTGGCCAATCCTCAGTAAGAAATATTTAAGAACCTAAGAAGAAGAAATAGTAGAATTTGTATCCACAGATCACTGAAAGAGTAAAACTAGGTTTCTTCCGAATAATTAACTTCATGAACAATTCTAATATTTTTTTTATTTTGTTTCAGGAGTCTTGTAATTTATTCACTTCAAAAACTATCACGGTATTGAACAAATCCAGCTAATTATTTCTTCTACTTTACATTAGCCGATAGCAAATCCATAAAGGAAAATAAATTGTTAATCAACAGTTAAAATTGGATTTAAATAGAAACATGTGTTTTATTAAATAATCTATTATATTATTGTCTACGACAATCAGTTTGTTTTATCGGCTTTTCATCACTCACCATTAACTTTTACAATATTATGTACAAAGGTAATATTTTTCTCAAATCTTTAGCATTCCAACGGTATATTATACCTGTATACTACTTTTCTCAAGTTCAAAAACAAAAAAATTGCAATAAAAATAAATTTTTGCAGTTTTTTCGTTTAGTTGTATATCGAATTAGTTCAACTTATATATTTACCTGTTTTTTTTAGCAATGTTAATTAGACGATATGGTTAATTTATTCGAATCTACAAAATTAAACATACTTTAGAGGAAAAAATATCGGCATTTAAGCCCTATCAGACTACTTCACTCAGAATGAAACCTACATGATATTAAAGCCCGTTCAATTTTACATCGACATAGTGAGTTCAATCAAAATCTTTAGAGCCGTTTTTGAGGAAATCTTAAAAAGGTGTAAAATGCATGGTATAAAGTGGCTCTTCTGGTAAGCTCATTTTGAAGAAAAAGTTTCTGGAACGTCTCGGGCTTAAATTTGTTGCTTGTCTTAAATATGAAATTTCAGTTTGATGGGACTTTACGTTTCCGCTCGAGAGTTACTACACACGGACACACATACAGACCTTTTTGTGGGAATTAGTCATTTGGGCAAAGGGGACCCTAAAACATGTATTTCCGGTGAAAACTGGAATTTGAAAATTTTCAAGATCGCAATACTTTCCCTTACTATATATTTCATATATATGTAAATTAAAGTAAAAAAAAAAAAAGATCGAAGAATATATTTTGTACTATAAATCTCAAAAATGTCTCATACGTATCTTGTTACATTCTTATCACGAATCAGAGCTAATAAAATTGATTTTTTTTTCTGTAATAATAGTGGCTCGACTATAAGAGGAGAGAGACGGAGTTAAACGAAGCATGGAACAAAGTTAATAAGGTTTGACATTTTATCAGAAGGGGAAGCTATTTCAAGTCTCGTCTCTACTAAACTAATCATCTTCGGAATATTGGAGGATAAATTTAGACACTTCTCTTCGCTCAGTAACCGTTCCAGTTTTTTCTTCCCCGAGATTCTCAAACATTTTTAAACAGGTTTAAGAGAAAAAATTACGTCAAAAAAAATCCTATAAGGCGCTTATTTATTTTATAAATTTAACTTTTCAGTCTGTGTGAGCTCGAAACTTGGAAGATCTGTAGTAATTTTGTTGTTAAGGATGTATAGTCGGCTGTAGAAACTATTATAGGTGGAATAATCAGGAAACATTTTTAAATTTTTTTTTTTTTAATTTTGCCAACGTTTCGGCTCAAGCTTGTGAGCCATCATCAGGGCATTACTGAGCCATGTCCAAGCATAAACTCACTAAAATCAGTAATCATAAAATCAGTTTATGCTTGGACATGGCTCATTAATGCCCTGAAACGTTGGCAAATTAAAAAAAAAAAAAAAAAAATGACTGATTTTTGATCATTCCACCTATTATTGTAGTATTTTTGATTTTATTGAAAACGTAGTTGCTCTAATAATAACCATTCCATTGATAAATCCTTCATTACTATTAGCAAACATTAATTAATGTCATATTTATATAATACATCTATGCGATAATATTAACATTTCGATTGGAAAGAAATTTATCGTAAACATAGTATAACATAATACATACTGAATTACAGGTTGCTAAATTTATAAAGGGGAGCATTTAATGTATGTTGCTTCCTGCATATATTTATAGGTCTTCGTTTCAACAATTCCTAAGCTCCTAAAACTAGAACATTGTGAAAATTTTTTATCAGAATAAGATGAGGGGAAAAATAAAATACTATTATGCACAAATCGACTAGTTTATTCGGAGTATTATTACACTATTCACCATTAAAACATTTTTTTTTAATTAATTAATTTATTGAAGTCAGTGGTTGATATTTTTTTTTTAATTTTGGTTAGGGAGAGAACGATCTGTAACTTAATTATTACTTTAATTAATTAGGTTTAATTTTAATTAAGTCAAACCAGGCTTATTATAATACATTCAAACACACGAATAATGATATTAGTTATTTAGTATAGCGTCTCCGCTAGTCTACCACGCCAAAGATCGTGAGTTCGAATCCCAATCCAGAGTGGACGTTTTGAAGCATATTATTAAATGGGGAATCTTTCACAACCCATCTCTTGGTGCGTGAGTCCCGTCAACCAACAGGTGACCATTCCCAAAAATAAGGGTTGCGAGTAATGACCCTTCTCATGCGTACCATCGAAAATTGTAGTGTGGAAACCTGGAAAACCACACGGCGCGGTACGATCTGTCACGCCAAATGATATATATATGTTTCATTTTGTTACAGAACTTGAGAATTAAGTCACTATCTATTATTGTTTTTTCTCGGTGTTTATTTTGGAGGAGTTGTACTGTATATTACCTATTCCTATTTTATTTTTTTTATTCTTAAATAATTGTAGTTATCATTTATTATGTTGATTAACATTAAGAGTGACGTTAAACCTGTTTTTGCGTTGAAATATTACCTTCATGTTCTCGCAGTCTAGCACGATGTGGTGATAATATAATAAATATCCATCTTCTGCATGTTACAATGTTTTTTTTTCCACCCCTACCCCTTTTCAGGCTATACGAGGATTTCTTCGTGCCAAATGGTGAGGAAAGGGATTAATGCCAGAGTTAAATTTAAAGACCCCGGAACCTAGACGCGAACTCGAAATCATTTTATTCCAACTTTGGTTATCAAGTTGACCCTCCGAAGTATTTACTTGTCCTCATATCCTCTCTTGAAAAACTCAAAACAAAAGCCTGTAAACAGGTTTTGGAATACCAGATTTAGCACCCGTTTCGGACGTAGACCCGAACACGGGAAATTGCCGTTTGGCGGAAGAGGATGGGAAAAGAAAGGACGGATAGAGGAAGAAATGTAAATGAGCGTCGGTGTAAAATCGTGATTAAGAGTGGATCCGCTTAATAATGCGATAACATCGATCCGTGTCAACGTCCTCCCACTTCCTAGTCCCTTGTATTGTCTCCTCGGATCCTAGTCAACAATCCCCAAGGCTAGGGGGTGGCCTTAGTCAGTAAATAGGATGGATCTCTCCTGGATCAGGCCAAAACTCATGATAGCTTCCTCAACATAGCTTTTGGTTGGGCACGTAATCGAAAATAAATACACTCTATGTTATATCAAATTACCATTCGCTCATTTATGTGGTCATCGCAGTATATAAAAAATGACAATGTCTAAGAAGCTGAAATTTATAATTGCCTTTAGATATGCAATGTGGCTGGGTTTGAAAAAGTTCGTTCTCTAAGTCAGTGGTTCCCGACAAAATATTTTTGATTACCCCTCATACAATCATTTCAATAACAAGGGGTTCCTAAATCCTAAGTATTTATTTTAAGTGGGCTATACCGTATCAAGTACATTGCGTGCGAAATACCTCTACTGAATCTCTTATTTTAGAAATGGTCTAGTTGAGGAAGTGGAAATGAAAAACAAAAGAACCAGGCTCTAGGAGTTTACTTTAATCTGCGAAACATCGAATAACACAAATTTAATGTTGAACCTAGGAATGGTTCGAGGGTTTTTTAAAGATAGGAAAAATCCTTCATTATGATATCCTTCAGAGGAACCATATAATGGTTGTCCACAGGCTATGCTAAGCCATGTATTCGTTTAAGATCCACATCCTAAAAAACCTGGATAGCCAAAATTTAGGACTTCCACTTCAATATCATTCCATACCCACAGTACCATAAAATGTAGTTTTTTAGTGAATAAATAAAACCTAAAATTTAAATATACAAGAAGTTATTTATTCAAATTCCATAAAAAAATCTAATATTGTTCATTATCGTACCGTTACATCTGCTTTTAAGGACATTATTTCAAAACGGCAGGCATCTGTCATTAAACACAAACAATTGTATCTCTTAGAATGTGTAAATTTGTCCGTGAAGAACGTGTGATTATTATTATAAGCAAAAATTTCACAGATATTTTACGTTAAGGTAATTCAAAATCATTCCCGATGACATCTCGCGAAACATTGAATAACACAAATTTAATGTTGGACCTAGGAGATGGTTCGAGCATTTTTTAAAGATAGGAAAAATCCTTCATTATGCAGTCCTTTAGACGGAACGTAAAATAGTTGTTCAGACCCTATGCTAAGTCGAGTATTCGATAAAGATCCCCATCTAAACTTATATTGTCTGTTTCATTACTAGTTATATTTAGTAATGAAAATATTATTAGAAATAATGCAGGACTAATTCAATAATATGCCTTAAATTCTGTACATGTAACATGTTTCCCATATAAACTAAAAACGGCTGGATATTTTTACCTTCACTTACCTATGTATGAAATATATAGTAAGAGAAAGTATTGCGATCGTGTAAATTTTCGAATTCCAGTTTTCAACGGAAATACACATTTTAGGATCCCTGAGTCCAAATAAATAAGTATTGCAAAAAGTTATGTGTGTAGTAAGTCTAGTGCCAAAACGAAAAGTCAATTATATTTATTTAATACAACTATGCGCCTGATATGTTACAGCAACATTTTCACGTAATTGCGCTAACCGAAAGAGCCACTTTATACCATGATTTTTGGATATTTTTAAGATTTCATCAAAAACGGCTCTAACGATTATGATTAAACTCTCTATATCGATGTAAAATTTAATGGGATTTAATTTGATGTAGATTTTATCGTGATTGAAATAGTCTGGCAGGGCTTAAATGCCGATATTTTAAATTTGCTTCCTCTTAAGTACCTTCTTGTTTATTAACTCTTAATTTTATTGATTCGAAAGCCATATATCATTGATAAAAAAAACGGCTAAATATACAAGTTGATATTATATATACAATTCGATAAATAAATAAAGGAGAAAAGAGCTAAAGATTTTAGAAAAAAAAATATTACCTTATACATACTATTGAAAAAGTTAACGGAGAGTGATGAAAACCCGATAAAACAAACTGATTGTCATAAATAATAATACCATAGATTATTTAATAAAACACATGTTTCTATTAAAATCCAATTCAAATAATTCTTTAACAATTTATTTTCGTGAATAGATTTGTTTAAAAATTCTTAATTTGATATAAATAATGGAGGTAAGTAATAGTCGTGTTTTGCGCGCACCAGATTTTTTTTTATAATAACTATCATTTCTTAAAAAACGGCGAATACAAGATATTACAATCACGCATATCGTAGAATTGAAAATGAGTTCATTCAAATCAAAGGATGAAAATCTGATGCCGCCCGCCTCCGCATAGGAGATTGCAGACTCATGAATATATTCTTCCATGATTGGAGACTCCAGTACTCTAATAGTAGTTATTTACTCTCGTAATGCATGACAAAAAAAGAAAGAAAGAAAAAAAAAGGTAAACGGGATGTTAAATATCCAGTATAAAATAAAAAAATCTGGTGCGGACAACACACGACTTTCACTTACCTCGATTATTAATATTGATTCAAGAATTTTCTGATGCATTTAGCGATAAAAATTAGTGAAACTAATGAAGAATTGATTAAATTGAATTACTATAGAAACATGAGTTTTATTTAAAAAAAATAACTTTATTAACTTTTACAAGCTTCTGTATAAGATAATATTTTTACTTTCACTTACTATATATAGTAAGGGGAAGTATTGCGATCATGAAAATTTTCGAATTCCAGTTTTCAACTGAAATACACGTTTTAGGGTCCCCTAAGTCCAAATAACCAAGTCCCGCAAAAAGGTGTGTATGTGTGTGTGTGTGGTAACTCCCGGGCGGAAACCGTTAGTCCTATTAAACTGAAATTTCATATTTAAGACAACTATGCGTCCGAGACGTGACAAAACTTTTTTCATCAAAATGAGCTTAATAGAAGAGGCACTTTATACCATGCATTTTGCACCTTTTTTCGATTTTCTCGAAAACGGTTCCGACGATTTTTATTAAACTCGTTATATTGATGTAAAATGTAATGGGCTTTAATATCATGTAGGTTTTATTCTGATTAAAAATGTCTGACAGGGCTTAAATGCCGAGATCTTCCTCTAAAGTATAGATAATTTTATTGATTCGAAAAAAATAACCATATCATCTTGTTGACATTTATGAAAAAAAGGTTAAATATAAGAGTTGAATGAATTCGGTATCTAACTATAGGAGAAAACAGGAAAAATATTTTTTAATGCAATTTTCCGTTTTTGAACATAAGAGCAGTAATATACATGTATGATATACCGTTGGAGAGCTAAAGATGTTAGAAAAATTTTATCTGATACACAAGCTTTTAAAAGTTAATAGAGAGTGATGAAATGAAAATAAAACTAACTGATTATTTTAGATAATAATATAATAGATTTTTTAATGAAACACATGTTTCTGTATAAATTCAATTAATTGCATAATGGTTTCACGTATTTTTATCTCTAACTGTATTTCAAAATTCTTTCATTGATCTTAAAAATGGAGGTAAGTGAAAGTCGTGTGTTGCCCGCACCAGATTTTTTTATAAAATCTTTAGCTTTCCAGCGGTATATTATACATCTATATTACTGTTATTAGGAAAAATCCAAAAGTTACCTATAAAAATAGTTTTGCTCTTTAGTTGGTTATCAAATTCATCCAACTTGTATATTAAGCCGTCCTTCATCAATGCCATTAAGTTGATATGGTTAACCTTTTGGAATGTACAAAATTAAAGGTAGTTTAGAGAAAGAAAATTTAAAATATCGGCTTAAAATTAAAAAAAAAATATAAGGGCTTAAGCTCCCAGACTATTTCAATCAGAATGAAATCTACATAATATTAAGCCCATTAAATTTTACATCCATATAGAGAACAATTAATCAAATTGTTATAGAAGGGTTTTTGAGAAAACCGTAAGATAGTGCAAAATTTAAAAAAAGTTTCTGTAACATCTCAAGTGTATAGTTGTCTTAAATATAAAATTTCAGCTTCATAAGACTTTTCATTTTTTTCCCGGGAGTTACTACACAAACACACAGACCTTTTTGCGGGACTAGGTTATTTGGACTCAGGGGACCCTAAAACGTGTATTTCATTTGAAAATTCGAATTCGAAAACTTTTACGATCGCAATACTTTCCCTTACTATATACTTCATGTATAGGTAAGTGAAAGTAATTGTGAAGGCAGTTTTATGGCCATGTCAATTTAGGTTAAATAATAATAAGTAAAAAATCTGGTAGAATTTCCGAATACAGTTAGACATAAAGTATTGGGTTGATGCAAAATTAATGCAGGTGTTTAGTAGGTATTGTAAATACGCCATATCTTTACTTTAACCATATATATTTAATCAAAATAATTTCCATCTGAATCAATGCACTTTTGCCAACGTTCAACAAGCTTTCTTATTCCACCAGAAAAAAAATCCGAATCCCTGGACTCAATGAAATCACGAAAAGAATTTTCAATGTCGTCCTGGTTTTGAAAATTTTTCTCCCTCAAAAAGTTGTCCAGATGCCTGAAAAAGTGGAAGTCTGTAGGAGAGAGGTCAGGTGAATAAGGCGGATGTTGGAGAACTTCGTAGCCCAACTCGTGCAGTCGTCGAAGCGTTGGTTGTGCAACGTGTGGTCTGGCGTTATCGTGGAGCAGGATCGGCCCCTTCCGATTCATCAATGCTGGGCAAAGACGTTGCAATTTTTGAGTTCCGAGTTCCGCCGCCATTTCTCGTGTGGTTTTGGTTGGGTCTTCTTCCACTTTTGACCTCAGCTGGTCGTTGTCCAGAGCAAGATGACGGCCCCGACCTTCCTTGTCTTCGAGGTCGAAATCTCCTCTGCGAAACTTCTGGAACCAACGCTGCACCGTGCACTCATTAATAGCCCCCTGACCCCACACTTCATTAATATTACGAGCCGTTTGCGCAGCGCTGCGCCCTAATTTAAATTCGTAAAAATAAATTTGACGAAAATCGCACTGTGACATTTTCGATTCAAGACCTTTGAACACACTGAACAAAACGATTTTACTAAACAAATTCATGGTGAAAGAGAGGGTATTAGATAAGGTTTTTTTTGGTATAATAATGATCAATGTTAGGATTAGCTTTGTTTACACAATTGGAATTAAGATATTGCAATAGAGGAAACCTGCATTAATTTTGCATCAACCCAATATATAGGTAAGTGAAAGTAAAAATATCAATAACTAATTAAATTAATTGTTTTTCGATAAAAACATGTGTTTTATTGAATTATCTATTATATTATTATTTGAAATAATCAGTTAGTTTTATCCGCTTTTCATCAACGTTCATTAAGTTTACAATTTTGAGTTTAAAATAATATTTTTTCTAAAATCATTAGCTTTCAAACAGTATATTATTCATCTATATTAATGTTCTTATGTTCAAAAACACAAAAATTGCATTTACAAATATCATTTTGTTCTTTTCTTTTTTTAGTTCGATACCGAATTCATTCAACTCTTATATTTAATCTTTTTTCATAAATGCCAACAAGATGATATGGTTATTTTTTTCGAATCAATAAAATTAACGATACTTTGGAAGAAGATCCCGGCATTTAAGCCCTGACAGACTTTTTTAATTAGAATGAAACCTACATGAGAATGAAGCCCATTAAATTGTACTTCGATATAGCGAGTTTAATAAATATCGTTAGAGCCGTTTTGGAGAAAATATTAAATAGGTACAAAATACATGGTATAAAGTGGCTCTTCTGGTTAGCTGATTTTGATGAAAAACTTTCTGTAACAACTCGGACTTTTATTTGTATTAAATATGAAATTTTAGCTGGACATCTTACACACGGACGGATATAAGACTTTTTTGCGGAACTTGATCATTTGGATTCAGGAGACCCCAAAAGTTTCCGTTGAAAACTCGAAGTAAAAAATTTTCGCGATAGCAATACTTTCTTTCCCCTACTATACATTTCATATAAATTTAGTGAAAGTAAAAAAACAAAAACCAATAACTTCAAGGAACGGTGCGTTTCTGTAGTGTTTATTGAAAAAGATTTCTTCTTTCTATAATATTTCGTCCAGAAACGGTACCTACTTCATTTATCAAATTACTGTTCTCAAAACAATGTTGTTTTGTTTATTATATTTTTCTAATGACACTTATCCAAGTTTTTATCAAACTGAAATTGTATATTTAATATATTATCATCCAAAATTAACTTCTCCAGCAGTTCCTGGCCGAAAGTCAATAAACTAAGTTGGGTTTCCGACTTGAAGTAGCGGTGCCTGTATTTGGTGAAATCGCTCCTGCATTAATAATTGAATTACTCACGGCACTATTGCTATACTTGGCCCGCATAACATCCTTACCACTTCAATTTTATCCAGGTCGATGAAGAATTTCCTACTGTTCGAAATTAATTTATTCTAAACTCCTTAATATTATGGTGTGTTATTTATAAAATTGGGGAGAATGTTTTTTTTTTAATATTTGTCACAAAAAAATATTTTACCCCTTGGTTGTTTTTTCTTATTTGTATCTAGAGTCGCCCGATAATTATTTAATTTAATTGCAATAATTAACTTATTAAAAAGAACAAAAAACAAATATACCACAACCGATAAAGGGTTTTGGGCTCATTACATATAGAGATTCGTACTGGTTTTATGCCAACGGCTCTGCAATGAGTTGATTAGGCGGAGTTAATTCTCAGCCACTAGGTTTTCCCACATGTTAGGGTACCTACTCTATAGAGGCTGGGTCTGCCCCAAGAGGATCTCCATACAATAAGGTGACCCCCCGGCCGAAATAACAGAATAAATAATATTCTGTCACACTCGGTATTCGAACCCAGGACGCGGAGAACTGTAAACTAGTGCTCTACCCACTAATCTACTAATTTATATACCATGCCCCTCCCTTATTTATTTAAATAAAAAAAACAAATAGACGATTGATAAAAAATATATCAATAATTAAATAAATATTTTAAAAAAAAAAAGAATAAATAAAGGTGCAAAAACTTATAATTTGAATTTTTTATTTTACTTTATATGTAATGTTTTAATAAATTAAATTAATGCTACTTTTTTTTTCTTTTTTTTTTTAGTAAAAATAATCATTATTTTCAATGGTACTATCTATAAAAAAAATAATATAAAATCACAATTATAATCTGTAATCCCAAACATTTTTAGTAAAATTGCAATTTTTTTCAGATAAAATAATATGCATTAGGTGGACCGTACAGTGTTTTATTCTAAGTGATATTATCCACCGAATATTTTTTAAATCGACAACTAAGCACGGGCTTAAGCAAGATCCAATCTTTATCAGATGAGAGTTCTATGTTTCCCTTTTGACAATTAAAAAAAAATAATTCTTAGTATTTCCTTAATGAAATCTTAATTAAATAGATGTATATGGCGCTTGAGATACCAAAGTTACTAAAAGTCTCTAATTATGACTTATTAATAATTTTTAAAAAATGGACAATCGTTAACCTTACTTAAAAAATAAAACAATAAATTGACATAGGACTTCATTTTTTTATTATTGCATTGTGGAATGTTGTGTGTGTGTTTAGTTCAAATTATTAACCAGTTTCAAGCTTTATTATTAACCATTAAATGCATGAACAGGTTGTTTGACACTTAATTATAACTGAATGTAAGTTTTAACTACACATAGTAAATATTATTTCCTGGAAAATTAGGTTTGTTACTTATAATTAAACTATTATCATGTTATGACTGAAATCAATACAAAAGTTGTAAATAGAGAACGCGTATTAATGATAATACACGAAAAAAAATGGTTTGAAATAAGAATACAGAATTTTTTTTTTTTTTTATATTTAACATTCTTCTAATAGGAACAAAAATTTTACTAAACGTTTTGTTACATTACATTTATTCTTAATTCTAAGTCAAGGTTTAGCATTCCGATTATTCCGAGAAGCATTTCAGAAGGTTATATAAATATTTTGGTATTTGTACAGACCAGGTATCGATTTGCTTTGTCGTCATTCCTTCAATTTTTTGTTTCCAACAATAAATAATTACATTTATATTTTCACGTACCTATATGTGAAATATGTAGTAAGGGAAAGAATTGCGATTGCAAAAATTTTCGAATTCCATTTTTCAACGAAATACTTCTTTTTGGGTCCTCTGAAGCTAGTCAACGTCGAAAACGAAAAGTCGTACGAAACTGAAATGTTACATTTAAGACAAATATATACTCGGGATGTACATCCGCTTTTTCATTAATATCCCCGAAATATAAGAGCCTATGTAAAGCCTCTTTATACCACGCATTTTGCACCTTTTTACTATCGATGTAAAATCACCAACTCCTTAAATCGATGTAAAATTTAATGGGTTTTTATGTCATGCAGGTTTATTCCAAATAAAAGAGTCTCAAATACCGATATTTGCTTCCCTCCAAATCACCTTTAATTTTGTGGATTCAAAAATATTAATTATACAATTTTGTCAGCATTGATAAAGGGGAATAAATTTACTAGTTGAACAAAGTTTATAATCAACTTGAGAATAAAGGAGAAAAATATTTTTATTTTAGTTTTTTTTTTGTTTTTTTTTTTACCCGAATACAATGGTACTACAGATAAATAAATTATATACCGGAAAGCAAAAAGTTTTCCATAAAAAAATGTTAACTTGTATGCAAACTTGTGGAAGGAGTGTAAAGTGATAATGGCATAAACATAAAGGTGATTATCGTTTAATACAATAGTATACTGTTATTTCACCTAAACATATATTTCCAACGAAACAATGTAATTTTTTTAAACTTTTTTGAACCTTCACTTTATTTAAAAATTCTTTTATTGATCTGTTAACAATCGAGGTAAGTTAAAGTCTTGTCTTATTCGCACCAGATTTTTTACTTTCTCTTACTATATATAGTAAGGAAAAGTATTGCGATCTTGAAAATTTTCGAATTCCAGTTTTCAACGAAAATACACGTTTTAAGGCCCTCTGAGTCCAAATACCTTCAAGTCCCTCAAAAAAGTCTGTGTGTGTGGTAACTTTCGGGCAGGAACGAAACGTCCCATGAAACTGAAATTTCATATTTAAGACAACTATACTCCCGAGATGTTATAAAAACTTTTTTATCTAAATCTACTAACCAGAAGAGCCCCTTTATACCATGCATATTGCACCTTTTTATGATTTTCTCATAAACGGTTCCGACGATTTTAATTAAACTCGCTATATCGGTGTAAAATTAATGGGCTTTAATATCATGTAGGTTTCATTCTGATTAAAATAGTCTGACGAGGCTGAAATGCCGATATTTTAAATTTTCTTTCTCTTAAAGTACCTTTAATTTTGTAGATTCTATAAAAATAACTATATTATCTTGTTACCACTGATAAAAAACAGGAAAATATATAAATTGAATGAATTCGATCCCCAACTAAAGGAAAAAACTGAAATATTTTTTTAATGCAATTTATTTTTTTGTTTTTGAACACAAGAACAGTGATATGCATGTGTAATATACCGTTGGAAAGCTAAATATTTTAGAAAAAAAAATATTATCTAATACACAAGCTTGTAAAAGTTAATAAAGCGTGATGAAAAGCCGATAAAACTAACTGATTATTTTAGATGATAATATAATTGATTTTTGAATAAAACTCTTGTTTCTATAGTTTCACTAATTTTTATCTCTAACTGTATTTGAAAATTCTTTAATCGATTTTTAAAACGGAGGTAAGTGAAAGTCGTGTGTTTCCTGTACCAGATTTTTAAAATAATAAATGCTTAACGACCTGTAATAAACAACGAAATGACTATTGATATTATTGTAGAGAGCTTGAGCGATTCCTTGACCCGACGGCAAAGCCCCGACAGTTACTAAGCCAGGCTCAAGGCCTCACTATATTATCCCCACTGATTACACTTTATCGTTGTTTCCTTTCTTACCTTCTTTATCGCTTATTTTCTTCTTATCTCCAACTTTACATGTTGTTCCAGACACGAGACTTACTTTAATTATGTGCTTGATAAGAGAAAATTAAGTCTTATCTTTCCTTCTTATAATATTCCAAGTAAACTAGCGGTTGACGTTATGAAAAATGTACGTGTTAAGGAACTTTTTTTATTTATTTGTTGAATAATAAAATATTGTTGTAATGAAAAATGTCTCATCCGAGCTTGAAAATGCACGTTCCAAGGTCCTTTATGTTCAAATAATCAATAATAACCTTTTCCCCAGAACCGAATTATCGAAGTTCTACTTTTTATCCTCTACTTCACATAATTTTGATTTAAGGCTCTACTTGAACTTTAAAGTTGTTTTATATTTTTCATATTGCATAACATATTCTGCGACAAAAGTTAAATATCAATTAAATTCCTAGGAAAACAAAAATAAATCAAGGTTACAAATGCAGTTATTTTTAGGTGATATATATGCTGTATAAAAAAAAACATTTACTGTTTTCAATATTTCGAAAAAACAAATACAACGAGATTTTTGATAATATTAACTTAAATTAATTACTTATTTGATGGTTTTACTAAATAGAAGAAAAAAAGGTAATGAAATATTACGATAGGTTACTCGTTTCCTACTTTATGTTAGTTTATAACGAAAATATTGTATTTTTATTTAATTACTTTTTTTTTCATTTTGTTTATCTTTTGGCTTGGGCCTGTAACTTTCAGTGTGTAACTTTTTTTTTCTCTCTGTCCCTGACGAAGGCTCGGAAAATGGGCCGAAACTTCACCACATATTAGCACGAAATATTTTTTTTTTTTTTTTTTTTTACTTCCACTAACCTATATAGGAAATATATAATTATGGAGAGTATCGCGATCATAATCATTTATAATTCCAGTTTTCAACGGAAATACACGATTTAGTACCCCCTGATTCCAAATAACCAAGTCTCGCGAAAAGGTCTGTGTGTGTGGTAAGTTCAGCTTGAAAATGATAAGCTGTATAAAACTGATATTTAAATTTTTTCGAAGCGTATATGACGGAGATGTTACAGCAATTTTTTCTTAAAAATCGGTATTTTATAGGAACTTTATTTCATGCATCTTGCACATTTTTATGATTTGCTCAAAAACTTCTTTAACGGTTAAACTCGCTATGTCGATATAACTTGTAAAGGACTTTAATACCATGTAGGTTTCGTTCTGATTGAAATAGTCTGACTAGACTTTTAGGCTGATTTTTTTTATTTTATTCTTTGACCCTTATCATTTTATAAGTATTGATGCAATAGGACTAAATATACAAGCTAAACGAATTAGATGATGAAGATGTGACGAATAAGACTGAATATAATTCTTTTAAAAAATTTCGAATCTAATTTGATTGTGTAGTTGTTAAATTCAATTAAACATGCTAGGTAAGTGCAAGTCTTGTGTTTCTCGCACCAATTTGTTGTTTTTTGTTCATTTTTTACATCTTTAGCTCTTACTGGTATTGAACAAAACGATTTCTAACTAATATTTTATTACGGTATGTTTGTGGCTACAGCTCTTGGATTCCGCTTTTTCCTCCACAAGTGGAGGGAAAAGCGCTTGCTGGAGTCCCTTTAGCAATTGTATATATTGTATATAGTTATGATTGTGTGTAAGATGTTTATTTAATTGCCAACTTTTTATTTATCTCAATATAGGTTTTTGTTTCGATTTGTTTTGTTTTTTTTATTTATTATTATTATTTTATTGTATATATATGAATTTATTTATGTTCTATTTTATGTAATTTGACAATTATTATTATTTTCTGTATATATAGTATGAATGTGGTCTCTTATCAATATTATTATTGTTCATTTTTAACAAATTGTAATATATCTCAATAAAAAAAAAAAAAAAAAAATATTTTATTATTGAGAAATTGTTAATATCAACGTTTTGTTATATTTATATTACGTTTTTGTTTTTTTATTATAATTTATTAAATATTTATTTCTTTGTTGCAGGGCAACTGTAGTTGGATGGGGCAGGATGGTGAAGACGTTCCAGGCGTACTTGCCGCAGTGCCACAGGACGTACTCGTGCATCCACTGCCGAGCTCACCTAGCCAACCACGACGAACTCATATCCAAGGTACCTTCCTTAGTCTTATCAAATCATAAACATGATGACGGTTTGTTCCTACGTGAGCTTATGACCACCAGAAACCTGTCTGAGCATACTCAACCCAGTTTATCTGTTACTTCTCGACAGTTCGCTGTTTTTCTAAACTTGGTTAAAACCAACCTAAACGTTGTGTCCTAAATTTTTAAATATTAACAATGTTTATCTCACTTCCCACCTTCCTTAGTTTGATAAATCATAAATATGATGAAGATTTGTTCCTACCCGAGTCTTCGACCACTAGAGACCTGTCGGAGCATACTCTTTCAGTGCCTAAACCTGTACATTTCCCGATAGTTAGCTGTTTTTCAAATATATGTTGTAACAAGCCTAAAGGTTTTATCTAATTTTTACTTTCACTTACCTATATATGAAATATATAGTAAGGGAAAGTATTGCGATCGTGGAAATTTTCGAATTCCATTTTTTAACGGAAATATACGTTTTAGGGTCCCCTGAGTCCAAATGGCCAAGTCCCACAAAAAGGTCTGTGTGTGTCTGTGGGTCCGTGTGTTTGTGGTGAGACCAGCACGAAAACAAAAAGTTGTAAAATTTCATATTTAAGACAACCATACGCCCGAGACGTTACATCACTTTTTTCACTAAAATCGACTGTACCGAAGGGCTACTTTATACCGTGCATTTTGCACTTTTTTACGATTTTCTCGAATAAAAATATATATACTTATAAATATATAAGTTAAACTAGTTCAATAACCAACTAAAGCAGTAATATATTTTTTTAATCCAATTTCATGTTTTTGAACATAAGAACATTAATATACCGTTGGAATGCTAAAGATTTTAGAAAAAATATTATCTCATAAATACTATATTAAAAGTTAACGGAGAGTGATTAAAAGCCGATAAAACAAACTGATTGTCGAGATAAAAATAGATATTAATAAACAAATGTCTTAAAATTAATGTAAATAATTCTTTAACAATTTATTTTCGTTTCTAAAAATTCTTAAGTTGATATCAATGACGAAGGTAAGTGAAAGTCTTTTGTTGCGCGCACCATTTTTTTAAAAATAATAACATTGTTTACCTCAGTTCCCATTATATAAGATTTTTTACACCAAAGCTGGGATTTTGCCGTTGTAATCCTTGAAATGTTGGCTACCTGAGATCGCAATAGTTTTAAGTTTCAAATTCATCTAGAGGTCTGACTTTAATAAGGCATCTTATAAATTTAATTAATATTTTCCCTTTACTGCGATAGGCGCATGAGGTATACTATGTCGCATTACAAACTAACGCTAATTTAGTCAATTTCAACTCCACATTTTTAGACTATGCTAGAAAAAACAAACAAATAACATGTACCTTTATAACCTATGTAGGATCTTGGTTCTGTACTTATAGAGATCGTACTGCCGTGCAGAGGATTAGGCATAGATCACGATCAGCCGCTCGTTTTTCCCCTCCATTTTTGGTACTCACTTTACAGAGGCTGTGTGTGCCCTCTATACCCTAGGGTCGCTCCGCGGCTGATATTATGAAGTGCTTTAAAAGCAATTATATGTATATAATTTTTTTTTCTGTAGATAGATTATAATTAAAATTTATGATATAATTTTACACAATATTTTAAAAAAATGATCATTATATGAATAAAGGGCATTGCGGAAAAAGCATGTGAAATCTGCCCCCAGGTATATCAAAATAAAATTTATACCATCGATTCACACTTATGAGAAACCATCTTTTGCAAATTTTTAGCCCCATAATCCTTGTGGGAAGGAAGTTATGGAGAGGGTTGAAAAAAATGAAAAACATGTTTTATCCTAAACACCTTAACCTATCTCAGAAAAAGTTTCAAAAAATATATTTTTAAAATTTTTTTCTAAGTTAATGTGAGTGTAAAATTTTTAGGTTATGTTGGACCGGTCTTCAATTTTTTGCTCTTTTATTTCATTGGAAGGTCCTACGTAATAATTTTTTTTTTCAATGTAATCCCAATTGAATTGAATGTTTTTACGAACAGGTGTTGATTTTTGTTTTTTTTTTTCAAAAATACTTTATAGACTTTGAAATCGGTTTTGCTCCAAGATCTTTAGTTGTTCCATTGTATGGTTTTTAGTTAAATAAGTAAAATAAAATAATAGAAATTTCACCTATTTATGCACCAATAACTCAGTTATTTTTGAAGATAACGAAGAACTGTTATTTATGGAATCAAATCAATGAGAATAGTAAAGGAGAAAAATGTGTTCCATCAAATCACAACTTACAAGAGATGTTATTTTCCCATACCTATGAAAAAAAAAAGTAGTGGAAGTATAGCTTTTTGAAGTTGACAGTCGTGATTGCCAATTACCATTGATTGTAAATTGACAATGTAGCTGGCTAGTCTTTCTTTAGTTCTTTGGTAAATTGAATACTACACATATAAGTTCATACAGCCTACAAAGCTAATAAATATGATAAATTATAATATCGTAATACAATATTGGGGATCAATAAACCTTTTTGTGATAATTTGGAGTTTTTTTTTGTCATCAGTACTTAGCAAGAAGTGTATAAAATATCGAGAAGTGATTTGATGGATATATTCCCCATATCATCCCTGACTAAGGGATCCAGAAAAAGCCTCTTTCTCCTATCTTTGCCCGCCAGGCCCTCTCGCTCTACCTGTTGCTAAGTGAACTAGAGATGTTATGGAACGGTGGAATGACGTATCACCTGTAACCGTTCCAGCACATTTTATTAGGTTTCATTGAGCGCTACAGCTCAGAACAGATTAACTTTCAGTTCCCTTGTAAACTAGTCTACACTTATAAGTTATTCTGTTTATCAACGAATTAATATATTCTCACAATACTTATTTAGCTCATTTTTGAAGAATTAGCTTTCGTATGAAATATTTTAATACGTAAAATTTATTTATTTGTAATTTTTTTTTAGTTTATATTATATTAAATTTTACAACTGTACATAACATAAATACAACAAGTAAATGTGTTGAATTATAATAAAGGCCGTGAAAAGGCTTGTGAAGAAACTACCCAGCGGTAGAACTTCGATGTTTACATGAGCAAGCAGAACCCCAGGCCATCTTCTTTTCAATCGCCTCCGAGTGTTGTCAGGAATATTTGAGGTTGATAGGTTGCGGACAAGAGGGCTTATATGGGTTGAGAGTTTGGAATTGAAAGTATTATATCTGGTACGAGAAAGGTATGCAACAAATGGGATATTTAGGTCGTTATGGATGATTTTATTTGTTACAAAGTAGGGAGCGTTTAGGATTTTGCGAAGGATTTTGGATTGGATGCGGGAGTAATTAGATGGTTTAGTAGATCCACTAATAGAGGAATTATATACATATTTTTTTAATGGCGTTTAGTTAACCGATGAGAATGTTAGATGAGGAAAATTGTTGGAGGGTGCGGGCATAAAAAAAAACGCACACTAACAAGTAGTACTTATTTTTAATTGTGTGCCGACGTTTCATCCTACTTTGTGGGCATTCATCAGGGCTCAGAGAAACAAGATAACAACAAATGTAATTAGTTAGATACAATAATATGATAACAGAAATACAATATGGAAACAAACATAAAATTAAATGTAAAATGATTATAAGATGACAGTAATTAAGTACAAAAATAAACATAAAATTAAGATTATAATATTGCAATAAGAATAATTGAAGACTATAAAGAGAAAATAAAAAAGTAATTAAATTTTAAAACAATTAAACTTTTAGATATGAACAATTTTGAAGTGATATTTGACGGTAGTATATAAAAATGCATAATCATTAGAAACGAGAAATCATAAGAAAAAAAATTAAGTAATGCAATATTAAACTTACAATTATATATGAGGATATGCCATTGAAATAATTGTATGTAAGCCTCCGCGATAAATGTTTGTTTGGAATCATTGGTTTAGACTATTTCAATTTTTATTTCTTTGGCCGCAATCCGCACTATTTTTCTCCTTAATCACCTAACGTTCAACGATTAAAACCATTATAACTATAACAAATGTTTAGAATGCTGTTGCCGTAGTTATTTCTTGCTCATCTGTAATTCTACGAAGGCTAATATGTTATTGATTATTTCTTCATAAACCTGTAATTCAAGTTCCTAGTAATATTGCTAACCAGCGTTTTCATATATACTGTTCGTTAAAATAGTCTTATTATGGAATTAATTATTCCATTTATCTAATGCAAAACTTTACGTTTATCCAGGGATTTCTATTAAGTATGATTTATTTACTCTGCAATCTCTACTTCTAAAAGCATGAGAAAAAAATAGACATTAGGAGAGTCGACCATCGTATAGCACTCTGCTAACTGTTCTCGGTAAAACTAGGTCGCGGAGCCATTTTCATTTCAAGCGCCTCGGAGAATTATCGTGGATCGTTCGGGAAGGTCACTGGTTTGTGCAAAGTTTAATCTTCGAATAATTCGGTCAAAGTTTGCATAATGAGGGATTTAATGAGCAAACTAAAAAAAAAATACGATTTATACCAAAATGAGGAGCTTTGAGGATTTTAATCTTATACCAAAGTCCGCAAAGAGTTCAGACTTTTAATTATATTCAAATCAGGTTAGTATATATTATATATTTATCCGTTTTTTATCAATGCTAAAAATACGATATAGTTATTTTTATAGAATCTACATAACTAAAGGTACTGAAAAATTGAAAATTTAAGATATCGGCAATTTGTGCCCTATCAGACTATTTCAATCAGAATGAAACCTACATGATATTAAAGCCCATTAAATTTTACATCGATATAGCGAGTTTAATCAAAATCTTTGGAGCCATTTTTGAGAAAATCGTTATAAGGTGTAAAATGCATAGTATAAAGTTGCTCGTCTGGTTAGCTGATTTTGATGAAAAAATTTCTGAATCATCTCGGGCGTATATTTATCTTAAATATGAAATTTTAGTTTCGTACGACTTTTCGTTTTCGTGCTAGACTTACCACACTCACACACACAGACTTTCTTCTGGGATTTGGATATTTGGACTCAGGGGACCTTAAAACGTGTATTTTCGTTGAATACTGGAATTCGAACATTTTCACGATCGCAATACTTTCCCTTGCTATATTTTCACTTTCACTTACTATATATAATATGGTAAAGTATTGCGATCGTGAAAATTTTCGAATTCCAGTTTTCAACCGAAATACGCGTTTTAGGGTCCCCTGAGTCCAAATAACCAAGTCCCGCAAAAAGGTGTGTGTGTGTGTGTGTATGTATGTGGCAACTCTCGGGCGGAAACGAAAAGCCCTATGAAACTGAAATTTCATATTTAAGACCAATAGAGGCCCGAGACGTTACAAAACCTTTTTCATCGAAATGGGCTTATCAGAAGAGTCACTTTATGCTATGCATTTTGCACCTTTTTATGATTTTCTCAAAAACGGTTCCGACGATTTTGATTAAACTGGCTATATCAATGTAAAATTAAATGGGCTTTAATATGATGTAGGTTTCATTCTGATTAAAATTGTCTGACAGGGCTTAAATGCCGATATTTTAAACATTCTTCCCATAAAGTACCTTTAATTTTGTTGGTTCTATAAATATAACTATATTATCTTGTTACCACTGATAAAAAACAGTTAAATATATAAATTGAATGAATTCCATAACCAACGAAAGGAGAAAACAGAAACAATATTTTTGAAATGCAATTTTTCGTTTTGGGACATAAGAACAGTAATATACATGCATAATATACCGTTGGTAAAGCTAAAGATTTTAGAAAAAATATTATCTCATACATAAGCTTTTAAAAGTTAATGGAGAGTGTTGAAAAGTTGATAAAACTAAGTGATTATTTTAGATAATAATATAATAGATTTTTTAATAAAACACATGTTTCTATAGAAATTCCATTTAATTAATTCTTCAATGGTTTCAAACATTTTTATCTTTTACTGAATTTGAAAATTCTTTAATCGATTCTAAGAATGGAGGTAAATGAAAGTCGTGTGTTGCCCGCACCAGATTTTTCATATATAAGTAAGTGAAAGTAAAAATATCTTAATTAAGTTAAAATTATTTCGACTTCACCTGGCGCATAAGGTATACTATGCCGCATAACAAAGTAGTATTTCGAGTTACACAATCTATTTACTACTATCAATTGCCCTAATCTATCTATTATTCATGTTAAACTATATGCTCTCAATACTTTCTCGTCACACTTCTCGCTTCAAATACTTCTATTTAACTTATTTATCTCTTTTGAGAGTTCGGCATTATAACAATAATTTATTATTATACGCTTCTTTGTAAGGTATTGCAAACTGACCTGTTCTGAAGTAATAGTTGAAAGGAGGCCCTCCTTACTTTACCAATTTTATTGAAACCTGCATTACATTTGTATTGAATTTTATTGAACTCCGCCAGCTTGTAAACGCTTATCGCGACATTATTACGACATCGAACGAAATAAAACGAGGAAGTCTTTACGCTCTACTATCAGAGATGGCACGAACATTTTATAGCATCCCTTCTTCATCGAGTACTGCATTCTACTGACCTAGTTAGTTCCTCATCCTTCAAAAAGTTTAATACAAATTTAATTTTATTTATACAGATTCGATACCTAGGACTCCACCTTGACAAACGTCTGACTTGGAATCCCCATACAAGACTGAAACGACAAAAAACTGCCCGACGTTTTCGACTACTTCAACACTTACTGGACTAACGCTCCAACCTTCTACTTAATTACAAAAGACTAATTTATATGATCATCATAAGACCGATATGGACTTACGGAGTAGAGCTATTGGGCTCTACTAAACCATCGAATTCTTCTCGTATCCAATCCTTGCAATCCAAAACCAAAACGCTCCTTACTTTGTCACGAATAAGCTCATCCATGAAGACCTTTATATCCCATATGTTACTGAATTATCCCGAACCGGATATCAATCATTCCATGAAAAACTTCATTTCCACTCTAATCCACTAGTTTCTATCCTATCATCCTCTACTATCCCTGATAATCCTCCGATGCGTCTGAAAAGAAGATGGCCCCGAGACCTTCTAGTTTAAAATATTTATAGATTGCTGCCAATAGGTGGCATCTCTTCATGTATTTCATGCCAGTTTACTATGTCATCACATTTACATGTTGTATAATAATACAGTTGTAAATATCAATAAATATGTATTTATGAATGTAAACAAAAAAGTAACTTTAGGTTCTGTATGCGTCTTTTGGGACAATTTTCTACAAAATATCCGAAATAGTTTGGTCTTTGTTGTTCGCAAGACTAATCACTATTTCTTCTATTCAACTTACTATTTTAAGTATGTTATCAAATTATTTAATTTTAATTCTAGTCTTCAAACTATACCTATAAGTGTTATATTATTTTGAAATATTTATATATCATTTTCATTAAAACTTTTTTTTTTTTTTTTTCTTCAAAGCAGGTATTTGACTCTTTAATATAGTTTTAAAAAAACATTCAAACGTATTTTATAAAGTTATCAAGTTATTATGTAATTTCGAATATTAGTAAGTTTTTTTTTTTTTGTTTTAACTTGATTAAAATATTGAATTTTGGATTTAACGCATCTTAAGGTTTCGAGGGAGGAGCTTTATTATTCTTATGGATACTAATAGGTTTTTCGAAGATGACTTCAGTGATTTTTTTATGGAAATGGTTAGCGCTGTTCGGCCCACACCACAGTCTATAGCAATAAACACATGTTTTCTTTTAATTTGCACAAAAAAAAAAAAAAATTGGAATTATTTATTTATTAACAATGCAATTTTTACTTTCACTTACATATATATGAAACATATAGTAAGGGAAAGTATTGCAATCGTGAAAATTTTCGAAGTCATGTTTTCAACGGAAACACGTTTCAGGACCTCCTGAGTCCAAATAACCAAGTCCGCAAAAAGGTCAGTGTGGTGATAAGTCGTATAATACTGAAACGTTATATTTAAGAGAAATATACACCCGAGATGTAACTGCAACTTTTTCACAAAATCAGCTAACCAGAAGAGCCACTTTATACTATACATTTTGCACCTTTTTACGGTTTTCTCAAAAACGACTTTAACGATTTTGATTGAACTCGCTATATCGACGTAAAATTTAATGGGTTTTAATATCATGTAGGTTTCATTCTGATTGAAATAGTCTGACAGAGCTTAAATGGCGAATTTTTGAATTTCTCTTCTTCTTAAGTACCTTTTATTTTGTACTTTCAAAAGATTAACCGTATCTCCTTATTAACATTGATATAGAACGGCTAAATATCCAAGTTCAACGAATTTGATGGCGAACTTGAGGAGAAAAGAGAAAACAATTTTTTTTTTTTATTTTTTTTATAATAAGAACAGTAATATAGAAGTATAATATACCGTTGGAAGGAATGGTTTTAGGAAAAATATTATCTGATACACACAAAGTTGTAAAAGTTGATGTAAGTGACTAAAAAGGATATATACTTATTACTGATAATTTTACGAAACAATTTAATATTCTTAATCTAAATCATACGTTACTAACGAAAATAATAAGAAATTTATTTAAATTAATTAAATTTTTTTTAAACTTTTACGTTCATTTAATATAACTTAAAATGATTTTAACAGCCAAGGTTAGAGAAGTCGTGTGTTACCAGACTTTTTTTTTTTTCGCTCTGCTATAGTTACTTTACGTACGTAAGTTGAAGAGATTCAGGCCTTTTAAATACCTCTTATCGATTTTTGGATCATATTTTTCTTTGAACTGTAAAAACTCAAATGTTGAGAGAGTTAGAATTTTTTCTCGGACGATTTTAGCGAACTAAAATCAGAATGATATTCTCTCTTTTTAGACTTGTTTATTGTTTATTCGTTTAACGTCACTTTATGCTACTATGGCTAATCGGACGATGCTACAGTGGGAGTCCTAAATTTTGCCTATCCAGGTTTTATTAGGATAGGGATCTTTAACGAGTACCTGACATCGCACAAGGCTCGGGACCACCTTTTAACGTCCCCTCCGAAGGACGGCATAACTAAGGATTTTTTACTCCCGTTAAAAAATCCTAGGGCCACCCGCTGGTTTGAACCCGCGACCTTTGACATAGAAAGCTGTTATGCTAGCAACTACGCTATGGGTGACCCCCTCTTTTTAGACTTTTTCGCTTTTAAATTTCAGTTGAAGAACGCAAAGCACACGAATTAATAAAATTTCCGTAATTAATTACTGCAACTGAAGGCATTGGGACGTAAAACGTTGCAGTAACTCTTCCACCAAAGACTGCTAAGGGTTGTAAAGAAGAAAATCCTCATTAAGTGAAGTCTGAAGCGAAACTATTTCTTTGCTTCCCTGTTTCTGGGTAGTAATTATCTTTTTCTGTTTAGCAAAACCTTTTGAACCTAAAAAGAAGTCAAAAATGTTTATATGGAAGTTAAAAATAGAAGTTTTCCTCTCTCTCTCTCTCTCTCTCTCTATATATATATATATATATATATATATATATATATATATAAACTCACAACTCTAGACAACTTTTCTCCTTGTCACGTAATCGAACCTTTGCTATCGCAGAATAATTATATACTAGGAAACCAGCCCCTGCTTCGCGTTCGTGCAATTTGAATGAGGAGTCATTAATTTTTAAAAAAGCTTTCCAACGATATATCATACGTCTATATTACTGCTTATATTTTAGAAATAATATTTTGATGATTTGGTTACAGAAAATTTATTTTGCCCGTTTAAAGAAAAGCTAAATTGCTATGTATTTGACTTATAAACCTTCAGGTAAGAATACCCTAAATTATGGTAAAAACCGTTTCAAAATCTGTCTTGTGGTTTAGAAGAAGTTCGCGGAAACCAAAATCTCGTTATCATTTTATATTGTGAGAGATCCTGTATTTCTATCCCATTCGTTTGGCGATCTGGGCACACCCAGCCTCTATAAAGTGGCCAAAAATAGAGCATCTCCATATGTACACATTTCATTTCAATTGACTTTTCCTGGGTTTTCGAGTACATATTTTATTTGTTGTATTTATTGTTATTTACCAACTGCCCACTACATGATAAATAAATTTGAAAAATACTCTACTCCTGTAGAATATTTTGTTCGAGAAAGGATGAGAGAATTCAAGAGAATTTTGGACATCGGACACAGGGCGATTAAATTGATCATTTTAAGTCGTTGGGCAAATTTAAGAAGGAATCTCAAATAATTTCACATTGAACTGCATAGTAGATACCGAGAAATGGACCGAGGCGTATTTGGGAGGATTATTTTAAGACTGGTCCTAAAGATTTTGGTTTGGTATTTGTTCAGTGGATGGATGAGTAAACATTGATCGGTCGGCTGTTTATCGAACCTTTGGGTTCAATAACCTTTTTATTTATTTACTTTTCATGACCAAGAACTCAATATGTAGAGCACGTAATTACCTTTATCGTGAACCTTCTCTCACTTTCATACTACGGGTGGTTAGTATATGTGGGACTCTCTGCTGAAAACGAGTGATGTTAAACTAAAAAAAAAAATAAAATAAAAATATAATACAAATAATCCGGTACTTTAGCTTCATGTACCGGATTAATAATTTTTTTTTTTTTTTTTTTAGTTTAACATCACTTTATGCTACTGTGGTGTATCGGATAATGCTACGGTGGGAGTCCTTAATTTTGTCTAGCTAGGTTTAATTAGAATAGGGATCTTTAACGAGTAACTTAAATCGCACAGGGTAGGGACCACTTTTTTAAGTCCTCTCCGGAGTACGGCATAACTAAGGATTTTTTACTCTCATTAAGAAATCCTAAGACCACCTGCGGATTTGAACCCGTGACCTTGGCATAGAAGGCTGTTAGGCTAACCACTCTGCTATAGGTGATCCCTAAAGATAATAAAGTGCTTCATAAGATATATTAACGGTCTTCTTAGACGATCTCACATATCTCCATGTTGTTCTGATCAATGGTAGTTCTGTCCTGATTCCCGAAGAAAATAATATGCAATTTTATCCCAATCCTTAAAGCCAGAAAACCTTCCTATATCCTTGACATCCCCACTCTACGATCTTTTATGCACCCCTAAAATCAAGATCTAAACCCACTGATTTATATTTATCTTCTCGTTGAACTACTTTCGAAAACTATTATCATATGTGCTACCATACTTTGGAACTGCTTACGTTTGAGCTATACCCCCACGTTTTCGCTGATAGAAGGGGTCTGGACTCTGCAGTCTGAACACTCCCTCAACATTTGTGATAACCAGTAGAATAGTTCCTCTTCGTTCACAAAATGGTAATGGCAATAGTCAAAACTCAAAAAGTACACCCCGTGCATCCTACACCTTAAAGTGCTCTCGGGCAAAAGGATTATTATCATGTACTACGTATATGCGATATAATTCTTTGTGTATTGTATGTTTTGTTACACGAATAAATAGAGGATTTCAAAAAAAATAAATAAATAAAAACACCTTACAGACATCCCTTCATAAAATCTTTCCGTTAACACAATTTATTTCACCATCTCAAAGATCAGACATCCGCATAAATCTCATTGTAACATTAACAAAAAAAAAAAGTTAAACTTTCTCATCCGGCAATTAGTTAATAAAATAAATATTTAATATAGCAATGAAGCTTGCGCTATCTCATTCATCTTCTCTGTTTAATGCTGATTATTGATGTTGTTTGGGAAGTACAAATTTTAGCGTCGTTATATTATCTATATGATAGTCGTTATCATAATTTATTCCATTATCAGAGACAAACAAACATGGCATATAGATCATTATCAAACCTATCTAAAAAAAAAAATAAAAATTAAATAAAATAAAAATGAAAACAAGTCAAAGCTTCCGTATTTACGAAATAAAATAGTATCAATTTACATGGGAATAGGTTTAACCTTGACTGGCTAGCGAGCTCCCCGTGAAATAGGATCAATGAAATAGACTCGCTCCAACCGACCAATCAGGTTCAACATTCAAACTCTACCGCAACTTAATGAACGAACCTTGTCTCCAATCTTTATAACAACAATATTTCTCAGCGAATTAATTTTTTTTTTTCAAAACTTCATTTTTATCAAATAAAAGAATACATCAGTTTCATTTATTGGAGAAGTTCATTGATTCATAATTTGTCTACGGAGTTTTTTTTTGTGTATTTTTTAATACGTTGATTATTATTAATTAGTCCTCAAAACTAATGTAATATGTGATATTCAATAAAGAAAGAAACGCTCTACCATTTAATGTTTCAGTGCCCTATAAAATCCAATTTGCCTTTAAATATTTGCGGCAGGATAGTATTCTTGGACCCATTCTTTACACAGTCTTTACACCTGATATCCCAACCCATCTTTCCACCTTTCTTTTCTATTTATGCTGTAATAACGATCTAACTATTGCCTCCCAAACTCTTCAATCCCACATCAGATACCTTAAAGTATAGTGTGAGAGTTGGCGAACAGAAATAAATTCCAATAAATCCCACCAAATAACCTTCACCCTTCGTCGTAAACCTATGATGTCCTGCCCTACATTATCTTTCAATAACACTCCACTTTCCCATTCGAAACGATCCGATACCTAGGACTCTGTGACAAACGCCCAACTTAAAAACCTCATACACGACTAAAACGACAAGAATCTGCTCGCCGTTTTAGGATACTTCAACACTTACTAGACAAACGGTCAAACCTTCCTCTCAACTACAAAAGGCATTTCTATATCACCATCATATCTATATCACCATCATATAACCGATATGGACATACGCAATGGGGCTCTATTAAACCATCCATCTCCTCTCGTATCCAATCCTTATAATCCAAAATCCTTCTTAAAATCCTAAACGCTCCTTACTTTGTCACGAATAAACTTATCCATAAAGACCTTAATGTTCCCTATGTTACTGATTTTTCCCGGATCAGGTATCAAGCCTTTCATGACAAACTCCATTCTCACTCTAACCCACAAGTTACGATCCTTTCCTCCTCTTAAATTTCTGATAATCCTCCGAGGCGACTGAAAAGGGATGGCCCCGGGACCTGCTAGTTTATAATCTTTTTAGAGTGCTTCCTATGGGAAGCTTCTCTGCATGTATTTCATGTCATCGTATTATATAACTTCGGGAGCAACTTATTAACTTTATTATCGTATTAATGCGGTTGTAACTATCAGTAAAAATGTTTTTAAAAAAATGTAGGTATATATATATTTGCGTTCGGAAATATTTTAGTAACTTATTTATTTATTCGAATATATTAAAATTTTTCTCAATAGACAATAATAATAGTGCTATAAGATCGCATTCTTAAATAGGATACATCGAAAAAAGTAATAGGATTAAAATATTAGATCCATGGACAGTGGAGGACATAAAAAAAAATAAAATCTATATGCTCGACCGTCTTGATTGGGAAAAAGCAGGGGGAAATTGAGTTTTTGTTTTAATTTTTTTCTATATAAAATAATAGTGGAAATCTACCAGGAATAATACATTTTCTAACCAAAGTCCGATATATCTTAAATCTTTCCTTTGGAAGAATAGAGAACTAAAAAGAGGGGTTTAATAAAGGTGCGGATACAAAGCGATGCAGCCACAAAGGACCAGTTGAACACTTTAACAACACAATTAGACCAATTCCTTCTATAAGAATGCATTTTTCTATTCCAACGGGAGTCACCATATAAAAGTATTCACTGTCTCGTTTTAAGAAAAGTTTGGATTTATTGATTTTTAGACTTGGTTTCACACCTACACATAATTTCTCTGGTACATAACAAGTATTTGTAAGTGGTAGATATGATTGTTAAAATTAAAATATCCAAAGTTTTAAACTTTTCGATTCGTTTTAAGAGTTCCTGTTCGAAAGCTTGTATGTCTGTGCCAAGATCACCTTAAATAAGTGTACATTTTGGTTGATTTTTAATTAAATGTCCAACAAAACATAAAATAGGAATAGTATTAGTTAAGTAAATAGTATGGCTTATTGACCTTATTATTAGCGATTTTCAATCTCTAAAAATACCATTTTTTCCATCTAGTTTAATTTTTAAGGAGTTTAACATAAAGGTAATCAATATAAGTAGAGGTAAAGATGAGAGAAAATATATGAATAGTATTAGGTGGCGATCTTGGTGATATGAAATATTAGTAATACGTTTTAACACATAGAGAAATTTATGATAAATACGAAAACGAAATCCTGGAGGAAATCAGTATCGTTTAAAGGCAGAGAATGTGTGTTATTATTCTGTTGCTAAATTACTTAGCTTGCTGCTTCATTGAAGAAACTTTTAAAGAAACATATTAGAATTTATAAAACATACTAATATTCCTACGGTCCTATACGGGTGTGAAACGTAGTCGCTTACTTTGAAGGATGAACATCGCCTTGAGGCTTTCGATAATAAGGCACTACGTATAATATAAGGTCCAAAGGGTCCAAATATAAGGTGAGGTCACTGGGGAATTTAGGAGGTTACAGAATGCGGAATTACGGAGCTTATGTGAATATAATTGAGTTGATAGCGACCCAAATGGGCGTGTAAAGTTGTTGGGCTTAGTGAGGAACGAATTTTCAAGGAAAGACCGAAGCGTCGGTGGGATGATTTTGTTTAAGTCTGATCTCGGGGACTTGGTCTTGGACGGTGATCATTGGACAATTGAGACGTTGATTTCCAAAAGGTACTATATCCATTCTAGGAAAGTTTACAGGAAGCGCGAAAATCTCTCATTACTATATTATTAAACTAGCTAATTTGGGTCTTTTTGCCTTAAAATTCAGAATTATTTTTTTACTATAATAATAACATCATATTAAAGTTATGAAATGAATTTTATTAGAATGATTTGGAACGAAAATTAATGCGTAATTAGTACTTTTAGAAAATGACCGCATTTCTAAATCGTGTTTTTTAAGGACTTGAGAATTCATTAGATAACATCAAATAGAATATTTAGATAGAATTAAATGATGAGAATACAAATATGTAAAAAAATCAATTTCGTTAAAAATATCCTTTAGTACCTTTTGGAAATCAACGTCTCAATTGTGTCAGCAGAATGTTATGGTATCGGCATTGCCCCTTCGAGTTTTATAAGATTTATAAACCTGTAAATTATAATTATAGCCTATAAATCTTCATTAACATTGAATAATAATTTTATTTTCTAAATGACTAACAAAAACTAGTTATGACTAATAGTAGGAAAAATATAACAAACCTCTTTTGTACTGTTTTTTTGGCTCTCAAAACTTCTTGTTTTATTTATATATTTAAAGTTATAATTATATATTTATATTTATGTTTTTATAAACCTCTTAAAACTGATGGATCAAATTCCTTTAGTTAAATTATATTAAAGAAAAAAATATTTTTTTGTAGATCACATGAGTCACATAAAATCTTAACAATATTCTGATATCTAAAAATTTGTGAACCTGATACAAAAGATTTTGCAAAATAGCGCCCGAATTGTTTATCACTCTTTTAATGTTAAATGTTAAAATTAATATTAATAAAAGGTTAATAGTTCCTCAAAAAATCAATAGTTCAAAAAAAGTGTGATAATTTGTTTGATGTTAAATATTTCACATTTTCTCTTTAGATTTTGAAATAAATATGAAGTTGTTTATTATGTTAATTGCCAAAAGATAATTATAGAAGCTACGCCTTAAAGACAAGGTCTTTTCATGTCCCCATCATTTATTCTACCATTAAAGCTACATAACAGTAAGAAAGAGTAGTAAAGCAATTCTCTCATGTATTTTTTTATTTAATTTTAAATTAAACCAAAAATCTGGTGAGCGCAACACACGACTTTCCCTTACCTCCGTAAAATTTAAGAATTTTAAACAAAATTGAAACGAAAATAAATTGTTAAAGAATTATTTACATTGGATTTTAATAGAAACGTGTGTTTTATTAAATAATCTATTATGTTATTATCTACAACAATGTTTGTTTTATCGGTTTTTGATCACCCTCCGTTACTTTTTACGCTAGTATGTATAAGATGATATTTTTTCTAAAATATTTAGCTTTACAACATTATATTATACATCTATATTACTGTTCTAATGTTCAAAAACAAAAAATTGCATTAAAAAAATATTTGTTCAGTTTTCTCCTTTTTTTTTTTTTTTTGTTTATCAAATTCGCTCAACGTGCATATTTAGCTGTTAATTATCAATGGTAACAAGATAATATAGTTATTTTTATAGAATCTACAAAAATAAAGGTACATTAGAAGAAGAAAATTTAAAATATCGGCATTTAAGCCCTGTCATAATATTTTAATCAGCTAGTTGAATAAACATTAAATACCCAGTTAAACAAAATTTAATTTAAACAACAAATATCTCAACTTGAGTATGAATGAATTTAGGGCACTTTCAAAATAAACGGCTCAAATGTCTTACCATGGTTTTTTTATTAGTGCAGTTTTTAAGTGCAGCGCCTAATTTTTTTCTCTAATTCCTTCACGAATTTCTCATTCTTTTCCTTTGAAACATAAAAAATCGAATGTCAGTGTCATCCCGTTCACAGCTTTTCTGTTAGTTACTCAAAAGTTACTGACAAAGTTTTTCAGAAAGCTTCAGGTTTTCCTTAAATTTCAGGGTTTCATTTTTAAAATTGTGATTATTCAATTGTATGACGAATTATTGAACTAAAGTTATCGTTTTTCCTTTATTTTTTTTCTCTCGAAAATTCGGAATAAATAGAACGGGAAAATTTTCTCATTATCTAATGTGTCTCATTCTCAGAAGTGTTGGTGGCAAGACCTTACTAAGAATAGTTTTTCTTTACTTTAAGGTCGTAGCACTCTCCGAATTACCTCCATTTCTTCAAATAAAAAAAAAAAGCTTATGTAAAGAGCTTCTTATAATTTTTTATTTTATTTTAATATATTTCTTAATGAAATAATTCTGACGAAGAATTATGAATGTAGCTACTTTTATAAGTATACAGTAATAAACCTATTATTTAAAAATTCAAAATAATAAATATTATACACATAGCACATTTTCTTGATGGCCTGCCATTTGCATCATGGAAATTCAGACATTTAGAAATATGCTATATAACTGTTTAAAAAGATTGATCTATCTGTGGAAGAATTAAATTAGTCGTTCTTTTGTTTTTGTCGTTGACTTTTTGCCGGTGTTGATATTGACGTCCCTTAATTTTCTCTTTATTTTGGACATTTCGGCATTATAATTTGAATTATTTTCTGTTTTAGAAGATTGGTCCATCTGTGGAAAATTAAAATAGATGTTTTTTTCTCATATCTGTACTGTTTTTTTTTTCTTCTATACGCTTGATTTAATTTCTCTTTCTCCTCAACTGTTATTGTCAATTTATTTTTTTGATGTCGAAATATGTTGATTAGGCTATTGCATATTTTTCTTCTCATCCCTATATCGCTTACACCTCATTTTATTTATTATTTTTTTCTTTGATGAAATTCGCAAATAGTCTAGAGCATGTTGGTAAAGCGAACCGTCGCCTGAAATCAAATTTTCCCTACCGAACGCATTACGCGACCAAAGAAGTTTTCACATACTTCTTCATAACTGAAAATCTAACCAATACTTATAATTAAGACCTATTCTCTACCCTTCTATTTAAAAACTTGCAGGATAAACAAGACTCATAACTTGAATCCGTTAAACTTCGTTTGCAAATCAGGATACCTTAACTTCCAGGATCAAGTTTTAAAACAATTTCCAATTCCATTGTATCCTTCAAATTTATCTCACAGTTATTATTTAGGCATAGGCGCACACACGCAAAATCACCAATTTAGTTGGGCAAAAGTCAATGTCAAAAGTTTGTAATTTTTGGATGCTTCACCTTTTTATTATTAGTTGGCAAGATCCCTTAATCTAATATTTCCGCCAATTATTACGTGTTTACAAATAAATAGTAAATCATTCCGTTCACACGAGTGCCTAATAACCGGCAGTGGATTATCTTTATTCGATGGCATTTATTATGTTCAAGTGTGTTTAGCTCAAGTCTTTTTGCTTTTATTTAACAATGTACATTGCTGAGACAGGTAAGGCATTATATTTCCTAACTCGTTATTGAATATACATTGCAATCTCACCTTAGAGTTAATTTAGCAATGTGTAAATGTATGCTCCTATTCAATAACGAAAAACTATATAACCCCCAAGTTACTCCATGGATTTGTTTCATCAATCCTTCTTGTCATTAAATGTTGCAAAGAAATTTTGTGATTTTTTGCGTTTTGGGTGATACATATTTTTTTTCAGACACAACACTCCGAATCAAAAGTTTTACGATCTATAATTTAAAGAATTTCCTAAATGATTTAAAATACGTCTATTTTTTTAAGTTTAAGCCACTCCGAGCCGATAATTAAATTGTTTGTATTATTTTTCTTCAAACTTCAAACCTAAAATGTAGGGAAGTTTTAGATTTTAGCATATACAATTTGATTTTTGACCACTGTGTACTCGCAAATCGTATCAACAAATTAATTAGTTTTATATTTTTTTTTTTTCGTAATCGGGACCCCGAAGGTTAAATTTGGACAATTTTCAGAATTTTGCCACCTAACTCGGTCATATTTTCACCGTGCGGCGTGGTCTAGTGATAGACACTAGTCTACTGTTCTCCGGGTCCTTGGTTCGAATCCCGGCCATGGGAGAATAATATTTATTCTGTTAATGCAGCCGGGGAGCGACCTTAGGGTATGGAGACCCTCCTGTTGCAGACCCAGCCTCTATAAAGTGGGTACCCATAAAAATTGGGGGAAAACCGGGCGACTGAGCGTGATCAAGATCTAATCACTTCATTGCACGGCGGTGGTCTAGAAACAGTACGAATCTCTATACATACTGAGTCCAAGACAATTCTGGGGTTGTTCTGGTGCAGGTCAGGTTATTTATTAAATATTCAATATTGATTAATTCGCCTCATGTATTTTAACTACCTATTTCGTTTTGGTAATTCAAAAAAAAAAATACATTCCAGTCAGAGATTTACCGAATGATACTTTATTCATACGGAGCCCCTTTATCAGCATCGAAAGTGGGAACAGACCGAGAGAAAAAAAACTGAAAGTGGATTCTATCCCCATATGATAATAACTAACATACCTTATTCTAATTGTCCATTTTATTATTTCTTTTTTTTTATTTGTACTCTTGAGTAAAGTTACTCCATAAATTGGTCGAAGCCTGTGCTTGATCCTTAATCAATTTCATTAGAGTCTAAAAATATTTAAATGAGAGCGACTGACGAAGCAATACCCGGTGTTGGGTAATTTGTCTGCAAGTTAATTAACTGGCGATAGTGTTTACCCTCATAGCCTGTCCTTACTTCCCGCGTATTAACTTTCAGTGGACTTAGTTTAAATTACGGCTCGTGTATTATTACAAGCAAATAGTGTTAGATCGTAGAATATTGAGTTGATGAAGTTGAACTAGAAGGTGTTCCTTTCCTCAGTACTAGTATTGATTTAATGATTATGAATCGTTTTTTTTTTTGGTTTTGTTTTTTAAATTATTTTATTGATATTTACAACTGTACACAGTACAAGTAAATGAGCTATTTACAGAACATTGGCTTGGAATAGTCTTAAGAAGAATCTACCCAGTGGTAGCACTTTATTTATTTGGTAAGCAGGTCTCGAGGCCACCGTATTTTCAGACGCCTCGGAGGATTATCGGGAATAGATGCCGATGAGAGTATACGGACAAGCGGGTTTGTATGGGCGGGTAATTTGGAATGAAAGGAGGAGTATCTTTTTTGGGCAATTTCTGCAACGAGTGGGATATTCAGGTCTCTATGGATGAGTTTGTTGATAAAGTACGGAGCGTCTAGGATTTGTCGAAAGATTTTGGATTGCAAGGATTGGATGCGGGAGGAATTCGATGGTTCAGTGGAGCCCCATAGCTCTATGCCATAAGTCCAGATAAGTCTAATAATGGTTGTGTAAATGAGTTTTTTGAAGTATATAGGGAGTTTTGA
Source organism: Piezodorus guildinii (assembly GCA_023052935.1). NCBI lineage: Eukaryota > Metazoa > Arthropoda > Insecta > Hemiptera > Pentatomidae > Piezodorus > Piezodorus guildinii. The sequence goes on along the minus strand of CM041296.1, from coordinate 129,179,942 downwards.
TCGTTTGTCAAGTAAGTGTTTTAATAGTCGATATCTACGAGCAGTTTCTTGTCGTTTAAGTCTTGTATGAGGATTCCATGTAAGACGTTTGTCAAGATGAAGTCGAAGGTATCGTATTTGTTCTACAGTGATGAGTGGGGTATTATGAATCTTAAGAATAATTCATATAAAAATTGGTCATATAGTTTTAGTTATAAAGGTCAACCTAAACTAATACAACAACGTGAATAGGATACAGATGCAGGTTTTTTGTTGGATAGGGATGGACGTCCTTACAACTCAAAATTAGCCACCCAATGCGTCCCACTACATCCTTTAGCAATATTCCACTCACCTCAGTTGAACAGATCAGGTACCTAGGACTCCATCTTGACAAACGTCTTACTTGGAATCCTCACACTAGACTGAAACGACAAGAAACAGCTCTTCGATACTACAACACTTACTTGACGAACGACCAATACTTTCCACATACCACAAACAATTAATATATATTACTATAATTAGGCCTATTTGGACATATGGGATTGAGTTATAGGAATCCACCAAACCATCCTTCTTCTCGCATTCAAATTCCTCAGAAAGATCCTGAATGCCCCTTACTTTGTCACCAATAAAACAATTTATAAAGACCTAAATATCCCATTAGTCGCAGATCTAGCCCGAACTAGATATACCTCATTTTATTCCAAATTACCCGTCCTCTCCAACCCACTCGTCCGCAACCTCTCATTACCATCTATTCCTGATAATTCCCCGAGACGGCTGAAAAGACGATGGCCTCGCAATGTGCTACATTAAATAAACACTGAAGTGCTACACCTCTGGGTAGTTTCTTCACATGCCTGTATCAAGCCCATCCGATCAATTAACACATTTACTTAATGTATTTTATTGTATAATGAAGTTGTAAATTTCTTTAAGCTGATTTGGCCCGAACTAGATATCAATTCTTCTATGAAAAACTTCATTCTCACCCCAACCCACTAGTTTCAACCCGATTCCTGATAATCCTCCGAGGAAGAAGATGGCCTCGAGACCTTCTTGTTTAAAATAGTTGCTGGAGTGCTTCCATTGGGTTGCTCCTCTACAAATCTGTCTCATGTGATGTTTTCTTTTAGCATATTTACTTATTGTAATATAAATTACAGTTGTAAATTTCAATAAATAAATATTTTTAATATATTATAAAATACTTATTAAAAAAAAAAAATTGATTTTTTAGCGCCCAAACCCCAATATTAAACATTTTAAAAAACAATACTTTTGGAGATTTTGAGCACTATTTTGCAAGGCTTCTCTAAACTAGTAACACATATATTTTTCTTTAGTGTTATTGATAAATTTCCGGAGCTTTGATTGTTTTTTGTTATTTCAGGTAGATTATTATACATTTATTTTTTTAGTTTGATTTAAAAAAAAAATAATCAGGGTCAGCACTAGTTAATTTTTTTTAATTTAGCCTGATGCGTATTTAATTCACATAATTTAATTATTTGTATTTATATTTTTTTAATTGTATTCAAGGTCACGGAATCAAAACCGATAGATGACCTGTATTTTTTAAGAAAATAAAAAATCGTTGTTTATGTCGTCCTTGAACGTAAAATGCTGGTTCCGAGCCTGTACGATGTCAGTTACTCGTTCAAGATCCCTATCTTAATTAAGCCTGGATAAGCTTAGGACTTATAGGACATTTACTGTAGCATCGTCTGATTAGCCACAGTAGTTTAAAGTGACCTTAAATGAATAAGACTAATCTTATTCGCATATCTTATTAAACTTATTCATTCTCTCTGGTATTTCTGATCGTTTCTAGTCTGAAGATGACCCATATGATAGGGCCGAAATGGTGTTTGTTTCTTTATTTACGTCACATTATGCTACTGTGGCTAATCTGACGATGCTAAAGTGGAAGTCCTAAATTTTGCCTAAAAATGTTTAATTAGAATAGGGATTTTTACGAGTATCTGACATCTCAAAGGCTCGAAACGACCTTTTTAAGTCCCCTCCGAAAGACGGCTTAACCATGGATTTTTTATTCCCATAAAAAAACCGAGAGTCACCTTCTAGTTTTGATCCTGCGACCTTGGGTATATAAGGTTGTTACCTAGCCACTACACTACAGGTGACCTCCCTATGAGACCAGAAATTTCAGGAGGAAAAAAATGTTTTTTACTGAGACAGACTTCTGATTTTTTTCTTATTATTATCACAACAACAGTTAACAATACAAACTCAGTTTAGAGTGTTCTTATGCCTGCTCATTCATGAATGTTTATAATATAATAATATATAGTATAATAATACAATATCGTGTGTGTGTATGTATATATATATATATAATATTATATTTATTATATATATTAAAGGTAGCTAAACGTGTAAGAAAGCAGAGGGTTGGAGGATGGTAGGGATAGTATAATATATACAAATATGTGTGTGTCTATGTATGTATATATAATATTATAGTAGCTAAACGTGTAAGAAGCAGAGGTTGGAGGGATGATGTGAGAGAAACAAGGCTCTCCTAGACAACCCCAAGGGCCCGGGGCCAAACCCGCCGTTAAACATGGGTCACCTCATCAATCTATATCCCACGCCATATTGTGCAACCTTGTATACTATGTATTTATTTATATAGGTATATAGGAACACTTATTTATTTAAAATATATTTCTCGAACACCCTTCAGAATGGCGTGTATTACAGCACAACACTTAAAAACAAAGTAGATACAATTGCTGCTTAAATGACCATTTTACTTGCAATAACTATTTATACTCTATATCGCTCAATCAAAATGAGCACTATCATTGTCTGAATGATTCTGGTAAAACAGTTATTACACAATGATTTATTATTTTCCAATAATGATCTGTAAATTAAATTTATAAGGTTGCTATTCTCAAAAAATATCTTGTCGAATTAGACTTCTTTTTTTATATATTTATAATACCATATAATTAACCAGTTAATCAATAGCAAAAAAATATAGTGCGCGCAACACACTTTCACTTACCAGTGTTTTAAAAATCAATTTAAGAATTTTAATATACAGTTAGAGATGAAAATAAATTGTTAAAGAAATAATTACTTTGAGTTTCATTAGAATCATGTGTTTTATTAAATAATCTAATATTGTTACTTTTATCGGCTTTTTCATCACCTTCTGGTAACATTTAAAATTTTTGAGTATTGATATATATTTTTTATAAAATCATTAACTTAACAACGGTATATTATACATCTTTATTACTGTTCGAAAACACCATTTAATCGACATAACCTTAAAACCTAACGACTTTTGAAGGTTAACGTCGATATCCGAATTAATCGTCGGGTGCCCTATGGCATTACTTCAATTTCGTGAAGAACGACCCTACAGTTTCGCAGAAAAGGAAAATAAAAGGAACGGACGGATTTTTAAAATATTTTTTAGATTCTACATATCTTGAAACGTTTGTTTGTTTTGTTAATGAGTCACTTTATGCTATAATGTCGTATTCGGGCGATGCTACAGTGGGAGTCCTAAATTTTGCTTATCCAGGTTTAAATAGGATAGGGATCTTTAACAAGTATCTTACATCGTACAGGCTCGGTTTACGTCCTCTCCGAATAACGGCATAACTAAGGTTTTTCACTACCAGGTTTGAACCCTTATCTCAAAACGTAATATCTCAAATTTTGATGGGAAAGCGGTATAATATTGCTATTTTTTTAGTCGATTTTGATGGTTTATCATTTCCGACATAGACTAAATCTATGTTAGATTTTTCAACCCAAACTCAATTAGGGGATACGTAAAGCCTTCAAAACCGCGAAATTACAAGTAAACATGTTTTTTTTTAATTGCAAGAAAATCCTAAATACCGAATATTTCCTCGTTCAGTCCAAAAGAGTCCGACTGGCATAGCTAAATGTACTTCCTGCTCACCTTAATAGTATAATATTATTAATGTGTGCGATAGTCCATTATTTTCGAGAGAATATAAACAGAGTAACTCAGACTGCTATTCCCTGGGGATGAGCATGGGCATCGGCTATCCAGCCTCCATAAAATGGGTACTCGAAATCTCCTTGTTTTTAATCTTTACTAATAAAATGATAAACTGATCTCTATTCTGGAACCAAGTTCACCTAAATCAAAAAAAAAATTAGGCAAATATAGTTTTTCTACGGCTATATATAATTTATATTACAAACACATACAAGGAACATAGGTATATATGTTTATATTCTACAATAAGTTGAAATATTGAGGTTTAAGAAGGTGAGTATATAGTTGATACTTGAATAAAGTCAGGGGTAGAGATAGGCTATGCATTTCCTTGGGATGGAGAACGAACTAGAAAGGATTTGTGAAAAGACGCAGACCTAAGTGATAGATTACACGTTGATTTATAGGGTTGTAATAAAAAAGAAATAGATAATGGAGGTTGAGGAGTTGAGTAATATCGGAAGGTTCATTGTTTTTCAGTGTATAATAGCCTGTAGTATTATAGAGATATGGTCGCGATTAGGGGCCTCAAAAATTAATCTAAAAAAACAATTCATACGGTTAAAATAATTATTATTTAAGACTATTTGAAGAAGACTTAACACGTTACAAGTTACAAACTTTTTATCTTCTAAGAATTTATACCTAAGAAGGGTATGATGGAAGAAGAGGAAGTAGAGTAGCCACCCCGAAGTCGGTGACTGTCACCAGAGAGAGGAGGTAGTATCTAGTTCTTAGCGGCCGCTTGATGAAAGACAATCTCCAGCCATCATCCCATCAACACTAACTGCCTCTCTAGGGCCTAACTGTTCTATCCCTACAATGTATATATATTTATATCTATGTATTATTTATATCTACGCGGTATTTCGAATAAAACGATCAACAGGAACGAATTAAGACTTCAAAACAGTGATGGGCAAATACTCCACCAAAAAAAGTACTGATTACTGTACTCAAATAATGCTCGCTGCGAAGAACAAAACCTACTCAGCTTTCCTCCTGAGTACTTCCTATTTTCCTCTGTAAACAGCATTTTTGTGCTTTTGAGTAATGGATTACTTTGATTACTGGAGTACTTTTTTATATGAATTCACCAGAGTAGGGTATATTACTTACATATATTAAGTGAGGATTTCGTCCATTTTGAGGGCTATTAATAATTAGTTTAGGCCGTTTTCTTTCATATTATCGATTATTTTAAACTTTTCATAAAAAATCGATAAAAGTCAATTATTATTATCAAGATGGCGGGCTCGCGAATTGATAATTTTAAACTCTTTAGATTAAATCGATTTTGGGATCAATTATTATATTTTTTACTCTTGGAATCTCATGGTACTTTCGATTCTGAGATCGCGTACTCGCGTATCAATTATTTTAAATTCTTCGGATAAAATCTATGTAGGGCTCTATTATGTATTATTATTTTCACTTACTGTATATAGTAAGGGAAAGTATTGCGTTCGTGAAATTTTTGGAATTCCAGTTTTCAACGGAAATACACATTTTGGGTCCCCTGAGTCCAAATAACGAAGTCTGTGTGTGTGTGTGTGTGTGTGTGTGTGTGTGTGTGTGTGCGTGTGTGGTAACTCCCGGGCGGAAACGGTAAGTCCTATAAATCTGAAATTTCATATTTAAGACAAATATACGCCCGAGACGTTACAAAACCTTTTTCATCAAAATGAGCTTACCAGAAGAGCCACTTTATACCATGCATTTTGCACCTTTTTTTGATTTTCTCGAAAACGGTTCCGACGATTTTGATTAAACTCTCTATATCGATGTAAAATTTAATGGGCTTTGATATTATGTAGGTTTCATTCTGATTAAAATGGTCTAACAGGGCTTAAATGCCGATATTTTAATTTTAAATTTTCTTCCTCTAAAGTACCTTTAATTTTGTTGATTCTATAAAAATAACTGTGTTATCTTGTTACCACTGATGAAAAACAGGTAAATATATAAATTGAATGAATTCGATACCCAACTAAAGGAGAAAACAGAAAAAATATTTTTTTAATGCAATTTTTCGTTTTTGAACATAAGAACAGTAATATACGTGTATGATATACCGTTGGAAAGCTAAAGATTTTAGAAAAAATATTATCTTATACACAAGCGTTTAAATGTTAATAGGGAGTGATGAAAACAAGATAAAACTAATTGATTATTTTAGATAATAATATAATAGATTTTTTAATAAAACACATGTTCCTATGGAAATTCAACTTAATTAATTCTTTAATAGTTTCACGTGTTTTTTTATCTCTAACTGTATTTGAAAATTCTTTCATTGATTTTAAAAATGGAGATAAGTGAATGTCGTGTGTTGCCCGCACCAGATTTTCTTCTTTTTATCACTCTCTATCAAATTTTAAAAAGCTCGTGTGTAAGATAATATTTTTCTAAAATCTTTAGCTTTCCAACGGTATATCATACATGTATATTACTATTCTTGTGTTCAAAAACAAAAAAGTTCATTAAAAATATATGTTTATCAGTTTTCTCCTTTAGTTGTTTTTAAAATTCGCACAACTTACATATTTACCTGTTTTTCTTCAGTGGTAACAAGAAAATATAGTTATTTTTATAGAATCTGCAAAATTAAAGGTACTTTAGAGGAAGAAAATTTAAAATTAAAATATCGGCATTTAAGCGCTGTCAGACCATTTTAATCATAATGAAAACTACATGATATTAAAGCCCATTAAATTTTACATCGATATAGTGAGTTTAATCAAAATCGTCGGAACCGTTGTCGAGTAAATCGAAAAAAGGTGTAAAATGCATTGTATAAAGTGGCTCTTCTGGTAAGCTCATTTTGATGAAAGAAGTTTTGTAACGTATCGGGCGTATATTTGTCTTAAATATGAAATTTCAGTTTCATAGGACTTACCGTTTCCGCCCGGGAGTTACCACACACACACATACCTTTTTGCGGAACTTGGTTATTTGGACTCAGGGGACCCTAAAATGTGTATTTCCGTTGAAAACTGGAATTCGAAAATTTTCACGATCGCAATACTTTCCCTTACTATGTATAGTAAGTGAAATTAAAATGAGTACTGATTACTGTACTCAAATAATACTCGCGGCGAAGTACAAAATCTACTCAGCTTTCCTCCTGACTACTTCCTATTTTCCGCTGTAATCAGTATTTTTGTACTTTTGAGTACTTGATTACTGTGATTACTGGAGTACTTTTGGTTTATTACTTTCAATAATGAACCTTTTTAATCGACGGAAAAAAAATACCCTTGGTTTAAAACTAGCTCAGATATGATATCATCCTTTGAATTATTGCTTTTCATATTACTTAATTGCCTATCAACAGCCATATAAACAGTTATACCCTAATATTGTTATTTGGAAATAATAAACCATTGTGTAATAATTTACAGCGTTTTTTATATGAAGTCAACAGAGTAGAGTATATTAGCTACATATATTAAGTGAGAATTTCATCCATTTTGAGATCAATTAATAATTTGTTTAGGCCGTTTTCTTTCATACTATCGATTATTTTCGAGAAAGGTCAATTATTATTATTAAGATGGCGCGCTCTCGTATTGATTATTTTAAACTTTTCAGATAAAATCGATTTAGGGCTCTATAATTATGTATTTTTACCCTTGGAATCACATGATACTATCGATTTTTAGCGCTCGCGTATCGCTTATTTTTAATTCTGCATAATTTACCTAAATATAGCATACCAACATAGAAAAAAAAAATATATATATATATATATATACATATACATATACATAACAATCGATCCCTATATCGATTTCATCCAAAGAGTTTAAAATTTTAAATAATTTTCGTGATGGTCGCGGTCAAATCACCAACATGAGGTCATTACGGATGACTTTATTCGTGAATAAGTAAAGAGCACTAAGGATTTTAGATTGGATTGGAGCCTTTTGTAGTTAAGCGAAAGGTAGTGGAGCTTTGTCTTATAAGTGTTGTAGTAGCCAAAAATAGTGAATAATAAACCATTGTATCGTGCGAAAAAGAAAACAAAATATCGACTGGTAAATGTTTTAGTCCAATAATTGCGGCAAAAAAAAAAAACTTGTCTGATACTAAAAAACTTTTGATCGCCTAGGGAGGAAGTACTCTCGTCTAAGACTGTAAATATTAATATCGTCCATTCTAGATCGATCGCAAGCGAAGTTTATCGTTCAAACTCCTATTTTTTTGAGTAATTATATAACCTACATCCTATTATGTGAAAGTTCCGGTATTACATTTTATTTGTAAAAAAATATGTTGGTAATCTGTTGGATCACCAAACTTGGCTTGGTTGGAATAGGTAAGAAAACTTCCTTTTCCCGTTACTACATACGATTTCATTAGCTGACAGTGAACCTGAAGCATAGCCTACCTCAATCAGAAGTTTAACTCCAGGATATAACTCTTTCATTTAAAAATTTTGTTTCCCCTATTTGTTTTAATTGTCTTTGTCTGCAATCATCAATTTATGATAGTTCAGAGCTCTGTCTCATCACACAAGCCCATTATTTACATTTTATTTGAGTACGAATTAAATTATTTTTCTATTTCTTCTTATTTATTTATATTTTAAACTTCAATTAGAACTTTTAAAAATTATTATTAATACATATTTTTCATTATTAACAAATCTTTTCTTTCTTTTTTCAGTCTTTTCAAGGAAGTCAGGGACGAGCTTATCTATTCAATTCAGTGTAAGTTTTTAAAAGCTATATTATTTATTTTTGACACTTTATTTCTCTTTATTATATGAGTGAATCCATTCGAAACCGTCCAGACCTTGCCGCTCAACATTTTTTATTTACATAGCTTTTTCACGAGTTATTCTTGAATCTTTTCTTGAATATAAAACCATAGATAAAATATTTTTCTGGCTAATACTTTTAGTGTTGTAGCCGTTGGTGGCTGAAAACATGTGTTGGGAAACACTTTCTATTGCTTTTAATTTTGTAAATATCAAATCAAAACAAAAATTAACGATTTCAAATGGATTGACCCATATTTTTTTTTATTTAAATAATTATTTTTTATTATTTTTAAAATATCACATTGAAATTGTATAGTAAACATTAACATTAAATTCTGAATAAATATGGGAACTGAAAAAATATATACCTAGAATTGGAATGTATTTTGAATGACAAGTCTTAAGTGTTAAGCAATCATTCAAAATTTGGTTCTTAATTATTTCAATCTGGAGTGCTGCCAATGGGGGGCAGTTTCTCTTAATTTTTTTTTCTTGTAATTTATCTTGTAGCAATTTTACTTGATTTATTATCTAATATAGTTGTAAATCTCACTAATAAATGAATAATAAAAAAATATTTCAATAAAATTGTATATATAATACCTTATTTATGCTATATTTGTATACTATATAGACTAAAGGAGTTCCATTCCTTATATTATATATATATATATATATATATATATATATATATATATATTTTTTTTTTTTTTTTTTTTTTTTTTTTTTTTTTTTTTTTTTTTTTTTTTTATTGATTAACAACTTTATTGGAAAAGTCACAAAAATGATCAAGGCATTTTATAATAAATGTTATTTTCAACAGGGCCTTATTTTCGTCTGGATTTGATTTTGATAATAGATCTGTTCCCACCTCTATTGTTTTGCCAACTTGGCCATCATGGTATTCATATTTATAAACCAACAAACACTTTAATACTTCACTAAATGCCAACTGACTGAACATTTTTTTAATAAAATAAATATGTAATTACACAAAATCTTTAACACCAAAATGGAGACTCAAAAGAACTAAACACATACTATTGGGTTGTCCAGAAAATAATGCAGGATTTTGGTTTGCAAATAAAAAAAAAGAAATATTTACAACTGTTTTATTTAATCAAAATAGTCTCTTCTACACTTCTTTATATCGATGCATTTCTGCCTACAGGTTGGCAACTTTTCCATTCCCTTGAAATATAATTGTCCAATAAATATTTTGTCAAGTAAGTAGTGGTCCAGGTGTCTACAAAAAAATGATAAACCTTTGGCAAAAGGTCTGGAGAGTAGGGCAGATGTGGCAAAGTTAGTTTCATATCTAAGCTCCATCAGTTTTGATGTTTCTCACCAACCAAGCCCTGTTCTGGGCCAAGTTTAAACTCGTAAAACAAAATTATATGAATGTCACACGATGACTTCTCAGTAAACACTGAATTATGTCAAAGTAGGAATTGTTATTTGGAAGAGGCTTAATAAGTTTGTTTATTCATTTAACTTCATTTTATGCTGCTGTGGCTGATCGGACGATGCCACAATGAGAGTTTTAAATTTCGTCTATCCAGGTTTAATTTTATAGGGATCTTTAACAAGTACCTGACATCTCATCAGTGCAACCTTTTTATGTCCCTTCCGAAGTGCAGCACTTCTTTTTTTTTTATTAACTTGTTTATTCAGAGATAATACAGTCTGCCACCTTCTGGGACAATAAGTAATACAGCTAAAAGAAATCATTCATCCCAAAAGTACAAAATAAACAATTACAAGAAGAATTAAATAAAGACTAAATAAAAAAATAGAAAAAGTTAATAAAATAGATTAATAATAACCATGGCCACATTCATACGTATATACAATATTTACACACTGCCCCTGGGATCTCCAGATCAAACCTTGAGACCCACTAGTGTTTTCGAGGAATAATGCCAGGAGATCCCAGTGCCTTTCAGTCAGCCGCATCACTAGTCTTGAGAGCCAGTGTAGGCTGAGTAAGGGAGCTGGAGCCACATACACTCAGGGCATAAGTAAAGAACCTGGCTATTATCAGCAGTCCAATGACATAGTTACAAGAGATCTCTGGGCCACTGCCGCTTCAACCTACTTGAAGGGTTATAGAGATGATTGAAGCTAGATAGGGATTGTCCCTAGGGATTAGGAAGGTGAGTAAGCTTCTGATGGAAGATTGAGAATTTGGATGGGATTAGGATCAAGGACAAATGGGATATGCAGATCACGTTGTTTGTGTCATAATATGGGGCATCAACTATTATTCTAAGGACTCTAGACTGGAAGGATTAGATACATTTGATACTCAAAAATTGACAGCATAACCAGGGATTTTTTACTCCCATTAATAAATACTAGGACAACCTGCCTGTTTCGAATTCTCGGCCTTGGGCATAGAAGGCAGTAATGCTAGCCACTACACCACTGGTGACCCTAGGATTAATAAGTTTTGAGATTCATACAAATTAATAATCCAGTAAAGTTAAACAGTTTATTATATGTATTTTAAAGAAAAATCAAAATCCAGCATAATTATTCAGACAACCCAATATTTATTAAATAAATATATTATCATATAAAATTATCTACACCAAATGAAAGATTCAAAAGAACTCAACGCATACTTTTATAAAACTTCTATAGTACTAAACCTTATCTATATAATTTGTTTATAATGATGGAGTTTTGTTGACCGTAGAGAAATTAGATGAGGAAGATGGTTGGGGGTGCGGTCATAAATTAAAACACACAATTAAAAATAAGCGTTATTTTAATTATGTGCCGACGTTTCGGCCTACAATGTGGGCCTTCATCAGGGCTAAAAGAAACAAGATAACAACCAATGTAATTATAGACTTAATAATGCGTTAGGTATATAATAATAATATGACAGTAATAAATTATGGGAACATAAATAATATTAAATGTGAAATGATAATAAGATGACAATTATAAAGTATGGAAATAAGGTGACAGTTATAAAGTATGGAAATAAACAAAATTAAGATGATAGTTATAAAGTATGGAAGTAAACATAATTGAGATGATAATATTGTAATGAGAATATATAAATAGAGACTAAGTAAATGAAAAAAATGATAAAGGAAAAATATGTGAACAATTAAAATTTTAAATATTAACAATTTTGAGTTGATATATGACGGTAATATATTAAAAACATAGTTAAGAGTATAGGTAATATATAAAAAATATAGTCATTACAAAAGAGAAACAGTATGAATAAAAAATAATTTAAATTTTAAAATAATGTAATATTAAACTAATGATTATATGTCAGGATAGGTAACGGAGAAAGATATGAGTATGGAAAGGGGGAGAAAGAAATGGGCGATGAAAAAAGACCCTTATCAATAAGAAAGAAACACTTACGTGACAACGTGAAAGCTTTGCCTACAGAAGTGATGTTTCTCAGTTTAAAAAACGCTCATTGCGTGGAACGGAAAATATGAGAACTAAAATGTCCGTTAGGAAAATTCCAAGAAGCTAAGTTATGTTTACTGATTCGATTGTTAAAAAATAGCCAAAACAACAATCGAATCAGTAAACATAACTTAGCTTCTTGGAATTTTCCTAACGGACATTTTAGTTCTCATATTTTCCGTTCCACGCAATGAGCGTTTTTTAAACTGAGAAACATCACTTCTGTAGGCAAAGCTTTCACGTTGTCACGTAAGTGTTTCTTTCTTATTGATAAGGGTCTTTTTTCATCGCCCATTTCTTTCTCCCCCTTTCCATACTCATATCTTTCTCCGTTACCTATCCTGACATATAATTATTAGTTTAATATTACATTATTTTAAAATTTAAATTATTTTTTATTCATACTGTTTCTCTTTTGTAATGACTATATTTTTTATATATTACCTATACTCTTAACTATGTTTTTAATATATTACCGTCATATATCAACTCAAAATTGTTAATATTTAAAATTTTAATTGTTCACATATTTTTCCTTTATCATTTTTTTCATTTACTTAGTCTCTATTTATATATTCTCATTACAATATTATCATCTCAATTATGTTTACTTCCATACTTTATAACTATCATCTTAATTTTTTTTATTTCCACACTTTATAACTGTCACCTTATTTCCATACTTTATAATTGTCATCTTATTATCATTTCACATTTAATATTATTTATGTTCCCATAATTTATTACTGTCATATTATTATTATATACCTAACGCATTATTAAGTCTATAATTACATTGGTTGTTATCTTGTTTCTTTTAGCCCTGATGAAGGCCCACATTGTAGGCCGAAACGTCGGCACATAATTAAAATAACGCTTATTTTTAATTGTGTGTTTTAATTTATGACCGCACCCCCAACCATCTTCCTCATATAATTTGTTTAATACCTTTGTGTTTTTGTTTTTTTTTATTGAAATAAAAAATGTCTTTATTCTCCTGGGACCAAAGTCCCTTAGTTAAATTAACTTAAAATAACATATTGAGGTTATAAGCAATGTACATATTTATGAATAAAGCTATTAGGACAAAGTAAATAAACAAAAATTATTACTTATGTCAAAAAAAAAATCATTAGAGAAAATTAAAATAATATAAAAAACAAAGCAAAATTGGTGTTTCTAGCATCTGCATTTCTAGGTTATTGTCTGTTTCATTGAAATAGGAAAAGATGGTTGAAAAGCAGTGATTTAAAGGAAGAAACAGTTTCTGGATGATGGATTGAATTCCAAGCTTTGTCCAGAAAGGACTTGTTAAAGGCAGAAGAGGAAGAGGTCTGAAAGACAGGATCAGGTAGAACGAGATTGAATGGAAATTTAAATTGAAGGCTTAGGAAGATACCCTCATCAGTAATGAGGGTAGAGCCACCTTAACTTGGCATATACATTAAGGCATTATATGTGTGTCTCCGGTAATCACGATTACAAATTATTTTGCACAGTTCATAACACGCTTGAGTTTTGCTTTGAGTTCACCTGAAAGTCTGCTGTACACCACACAGTCGTGGTCAAAGTGGGGAAAGATGAGGGAGGAAACAAGGAGTTTAGGGGTATTGAATGGTAGGAGACGACGGGATTGCTTTAGGGTGACTATGGTTTGGAGGGAGAGTTTCATCATGAGTAACTCCAAGATTCTTGAAAGATTAGTGAAAAGAGATAAAATATAGTTTAGGAGTATTTTTTTAATTTATTTAATTAATTTTTTTGTTTTGCTATATACCTATTGTTCAAAGGTTTTCAATTTGTTCTTATTGCAGGGTGAATGTTGGTTGTGGCCCAGCAGAGGAGCGGGTTCTCCTCACAGGCCTTCATGCCGTCGCTGACATTTATTGTGAATGTTGTAAAACCACCCTCGGCTGGAAATATGTTAGTATACAGCTTAATCTGCTTCAATTTGATTTCTTAATTTAAAATTAATTAATATATATTATTTTTAATGTTAATTCTTTTTCCACAGGAGCATGCCTTTGAATCGAGTCAGAAATATAAGGAAGGGAAATATATTATTGAACTGGCACACATGATCAAGGAAAATGGGTGGGACAACTAATCCAGCCACAGCTTTTTCCTCGGAAAATATCAGAGTGCAGACCTATTTGAGAAATGAACTTGAACAAGGATCAAATGAGTGTTTTAGTTTTAGCTGAAGAATGACAGAATTTCACAGAAGCCGTTTATCCATTATTTTCTTATATAACTATAAATTTGAAAATACAGTGAATAACATATATCAAAGTATCTAGTATTATGTTTTCGAAAAGATCCAATTTAATTTGTATTAAGAGGAAAATGAGAAAAAGAAATGAAATTCAGAAATTGGCAAAAGTTTTCATGCTAACATAATATTATGTAAGTTTTAAACAAAATAGACATTTTTTAACTAATTGATTATTGTATATTATTGCTCAGGAAGCACAATTTTAAGTGTTTTACATACATAAATGTAGTTGATAGTCATATATGCTGGTTGTGTGTGACAATTGTAAATATATTTTATATTGTTATTAAGAAAATAATCCAAGTGAACAGGAAATCTGAACATTATGACATTTGTATTACAAATTGAGTTTTTTAAATGTTCACGCAAAACAAAAAACAAAACATATTTTAAGGCTGCACTCTGTTTCTATATATAAACTTTTGTAATATATAGAATATCGTAAGTGATTAACTAACTGTCATGCAATCATTGTTGATATGTTAATCTTGGCTTGTTATTTAGAAGGAACTTGATGTTATTGTAAATTTATTTGTGCGTATATCATTAAAATCATACAACATGCAGGATTCCTTCCATATTTTTTTTTTTTTTTAATAAAAAAGGTTAAAAAAAAGAGAGAGAAATGTAGCATTGTTTGACTTTGCGATTACTCATCTTTTGTCCCTCATGATTTTGTTGGGGTTTTTATTCATTGATAGAGGGTGAATATGATCTCAGAACAGTCTAGGTAAATATTGATAAATAATTCACTAATTAGTTTTTATTTTTCATCTTTTTAATCGTGCTAAACTCGTTTCTTTAAGAAATGTGCTCCTTTAAAATATATTTAAAAAAACACATTTCTTCCCTGAATACTTTTGAGAATTTAGACTGAAATCCCGTTGCATTGTTTAAATTAATTGACTTTATCGAATGGTAAAAAGAAAACTAGTGAAGCCATATAACATTCATAAAAAACAAATAAAATTAATAAATAATAATTTAAAAAATATATCGATGTTACTAATTTTTTTAAATGTCATTTGTCTCATTAATGTTGTATTAATATGTAGATTGTCATAAATATTGTTTAGAATGATAGCAAAGCCATTAAAAAAGTGAAATATATTTTTTTATGATTCTGAATGTAGTTTTGATTTGCAACGTTTTGGATTAAGAAAAAGCATAATTCGAGGAAGACATTAAAACTTTTATTTACAAAGGTGTGTACTTAATTAAGTTTCAATTTAATATGATTAATTATGTGTATATTTTATTTCATTTTCTCTAGTCTTTGTAAATACTTTTTAAGTTTTTTTTCTAGTTGCCAATATAATTTGCTTTATATTTTTTATTCTTTTGTACGTTTAATTAAATTTGTAAACCTAAAAAAATGTTAATGTATGTTGAAAAGAAAAGGTTTATGTGTTGTATATATATATTGTTCAGAGAATGAGTTAGAATTGCATCTGCTGGATAATTTAGCTGGTGCCTGAATGTTTTAGGAGGACCAAAATAAAAAGTTAAAAAATATATAAAAAAAATTAAAAAATATATGTAAAATTTCTTTTATACATGAATAAATATGTCTCTATGCATAATGTACATGTAATAAATAAACATCTATTACCTTCATTATCTTCATTGTATTTTTTCAAGAGGAGGTTTATGAATACAGTAATAACATGAATGAAAACTAGAATGTAAGAGAAAAAAATTATATACGTTTTTGATCTTCTCATTATTTTTATTTGGTTACTAATTTCATCGAAAATTCTTATTGTTCTATTAATGAGAATTCATAGATCAGTGATAAGGTGACATAAACCTTCTTTTGTAATAATTTTTATAAGAAATTAAAAATTAAATATAATGTATTGTTTCTTTCAAAAGTGTAATATACAACTTTATTACACAGGCCTATTTATATATTTGTATGTTGTCTTAGGAAATTCCCTGCAAGTATCATCGTATATTTACCGTTTTGCAGGAGTGGTTCTAGTAAAACATGTATTAGCTATTAAACTTGTGATAAAAAGATATATATATATATTAAAAAAAAAGAAAAAAATAAGGGCTATACGTACCTATAGTCTTTGCTCTTTTACCTATTTTCTCAAAGATGTGTATTATGTTATTGTTAACACATGTCTATCAGTAATGCTGTAATAGTTGCTAAAGCGAAATGCTTCAAATAGATATTTATAAAAGAATACATGTCTTTGGTCTTTCAGTATAATCTTTTGTAAGTTAAATGTTCCTACTATATTATCATTTCCAGTTACAATAAACATTTTTATTTAAAGTAATGGAAATGTTAATCTATTGACCGTCTGGTTGTTTGAGTGGTTTAAATAAGCTTTAAACAATTTTTACTTTCACCTACTATATACAGCAAGGGAAAGTATTGCGATTGTGAAAATTTTCGAACTCCAGTTTTCAACGGAAATGCACGTTTTAGGATCCCCTGAATCCAAATAACCAAGTCCCGCAAAAAGGTCTGTGTGTGTATGTGTGTGGTAACTCCCAGGCGGAAACAAAAAGTCTAATGAAACTGAAATTTCATATTTAAGACAACTATAAGCCCGAGACATTAAAAAACCTTCTTCATCAAAATCGGCTGACCAGAAGAGCCACTTTATAACATGCATATTACACCTTTTTATGATTTCCTCAAAAACGGTTCGGACGATTTTGATTAAACTCGCTATATCGATGTAAAATTCAATAGGCTTTAATATCATGTAGGTTTCATTCTGATTAAAATAGTCTGACAGGGCTTAAATGCCGATATTTTAAATTTCCTTCCTCTAAAGTACCTTTAATTTTGTTGACTCTACAAAAATAACCATATTATCTTGTTACCACTGATGAAAAACAGGTAAATATATAAATTGAATTAATTCGATACCCAACTAAAGGAAAAAACTGAATAAATATGTTTTTAATGCATTTTTTTTAACTTAAGAACAGTAATATACCGTTGGAAAGCTAAAGATTTTAGAAAAATATTATGTCATACACAAGCTTTTAAAAGTTAATAGAGAGTGATGAAAAGCCGATAAAACTAAGTGATTATTTTAGATAATAATATAATAGATTTTTTAATAAAACACATGTTTCTATAGAAATTCCATTTAACAAATTCATTAATGGTTTCACTAATTTTTATCTCTCACTGTTTTTGAAAATTCTTTAATCTCTTCTAAAAACTGAGGTAAGTGAAAGTCGTGGGTTGTCCGCACCAGATTTTTTTTATAATGGTCCTGAGGCCTAGTTCCTGAAAAAAAAAAAAAAAAAAAAGCAAGGAAGAACTGATTGGCCAGTGAGAAATCGCATGTTAAAAACTTCATAAAATAATTAAAGAAAGTGGCTAAATACAAATCATAACTAGTCATTATCTATCTCAAATAAATAAGAACACATAAAGCAATAGGGCTTTATTTATTTAATTTTCTCAAAGTAATTTTAGGTGCTCGTCACTGAAAAACGTTTTCCTTTCTGTATCATTTGCACTTGCAGGAACAGTGCAAAATCACTGGGAGTAAGTTCTGGACTGTAAATAGGGTGCTCTGCGTGTGCACATCAAGTAGATAGATGTATTTGAATTTTTCTGACGATAACCGCATAACAGCAAAAATCTCCAAATTTGATTTTCCTCCCTAATTATTGACAATTTGAGTATAGCTCTTATGAAATTTTTTGTTCCACTTGAGGTATAATATTTGCTCTCACAATATGAGGAGGCATCTATGAAACACATATTAAGCAAACATTTTCATCTTGGTCTTTTTTTTTTCTTTTAATTCTTGCATCCTCCCATCCTTCATTGACCAATGAAGTTTGGTTTGTTTTGCACCATTTTAAAGCTAATTAAATGAAGTATTTTTTAGGCCTGCAAAATTTAAAACTTAACAATAGAGGAGCTCTTATAAATGTCCAAATATTCTTATAAATATTAAAATATTATTTTCTGCATGATGTGTGACACTGACTTCACCATTTTAAGTGTTCCACTTCTTAAAATTCTAGAAAATTTTCTCTTCTTTCATTTTGACCTCTTATTTGGTTTTAAAATAAATTTGTAGCTTTTTTCAATATTTTAATTTAATTCTCTCTGTGTTTATAAAATCATCCTTACTTGGTTGAAAAGGATTAGTTAAGGTACTTTCATGCATCAGTTTCAACTGAGATTCCTTATCTTTAATGGTATTTTGCTTGCTCAAAATGAAACAGAAAAAAATTCATTTAAGTCATTTTAATGACTTTTTACTTCCAAAAAGCAAAATCAGCTGCACAGACGGTTAGCAAAATTTGGAGTATGTAATGCCTTAGTAGAAAGCACTAGGGGTGTGCATAATCGAATGAGGATTATCAGATCATTCGATTATTTCAATGATTCGAATTAATCGATTATGGTCTAGAGAAACGAATGATCATACGAACTCAATTTTTTACCAATATATATTGAAAGATATATAAAAATATTAGGGGTGGGCATCAAATTGAATCGTATATTTTATTATTCTCTTTAAATTTTCAAATGAAAATTAAAAGGAAAAGGCTTTTTTTTTTTCTTTTTTTTTCATATAAATTATATGCATGTTTGCGCCTAAGCTCAGTAATGATAGAGGAGGGAATTGTACCATATTGTCTTTCGGAATACATGAATCATTTGATTATTGAAATTAAAGCACCGTTAAGTGGTTTTTCTCAGTTCAGAACTGGAATTTTTAATTTGGAAGATTCAAAGCGCTCGGGTCGTCCTTTAACTGTTGATGATGATGTTGAAAATGACCAAAAGTATTAGTCACAGACAACCCTCACTCTATGATGGGTGAAATCATCATATATAATTGATAAAAAATATTTCAAAGAATCTGAAGTTTTTATTGAAATCACCAGTAAAAAACGCTACAAACTTATTTTGCAACCCAATATTTTTCTTTTGCATGTAGATCAAGTAGATATATTTGAGCTTTTCTGATGAAAACCATGAAACACAGAAAAAATAACTCAAAATTTGATATTCCTCCCTAACTGTTGACAATTTGACTATGGGTCATATGAACTTTTTTTTGTTTCACTTAAAGTCTAATATTTGCTCCCACAATATGACCAGTTATTTATCTTGGGGTCAGAATGGTCCAATGCCCTGAAACTAGACATTAATTATGAACCCCTGTGTGGAGCCAGTAGCCAGCAAAGGACTGAATGGAGTTGGGTCCCTTTAGCCAAGAATAAAATATTTATTAAAACAAAAATACTATAACCAACTTTTTAAGAAAAATTGCATGAAATCTATTAGCAAATTATGTCTAAAATTATTGGGTTGTTTCACATGAAATGTCCGTTTTTATAGTTTCTGAAATACATAAAGGATTTTGCAGGTCTCTGTTGTTTTCTTCCGAATGTTTACATATTTAAAGTAAACAGTTACTAATCCTCAACCTTTGTATTATAAACATTAGCTTCCCAATCAATTACTCACTTTTTAGTATACCTCCAAATATGAACATGGAAACACGCGATTTTCGATTAATATTTTTGTACGAGTTTAAACTCGGCCATTCAGCAGCTGAGGCCGCTAGAAATATTTGCAAGGCGATTGGGGAAAGGAGTGTTTATGAACGGACCATTCGCCGTTGGTTTGCTAAGTTTTCAGCTGGGGATACCTACTTGGGAAACTTGCCCAGGGGAAGACCTCCATCCGTAATAGACAACAATGTCCTCAAACATACAGTAGAAGGGAACCTCTACCAAACAGTTAAAGGACTCTCAGCACAACTAAATGCAAGTGCATCTACCGTATTGGAAAAATAAAAAAGCTCGATACATGGGTACCTCATGATCTCACTGAGCGGCAGTTTCAAAACATACCGTGCAAAAATTGAAAGAACTAGGCTACGAAGTTCTTCCGCACCCACCATATCCTCCCGACTTGTCTCCAACAGATTACCACCTGTTCAGGAATTTAGACAACTTCGTCAAAGGAAAACTTTTTGAAAATGATGATCAAGTGAAAAGTGCATTTTCAGATTTTGTTTCACTTCAAAGCTCAGAGTTTTTCAGTTCGGGGATAAAAAATTTGGTGTCACGTTGGGAAAAATGTGTAGAAAAAGAAGGTAAATACTTTGAATAAAATTATCTTGTTTTCATATCATATTTTTAATAAAAATCCTTTACCTTGAAAACGGAAATTTCATGTGACACAACCCAATATCTTCAACAGTGACCTCATGAAAAAAAGTTGGATAAAAAATATTTAAGATATTTAGTTTTACTGATCTGTAGTAATATGCTTATTTCTTAATAATGTTACTTCTTTTTTATCATCTATTTAGTGATTCTCAACACAGATATGTCCCAATCCAAGACTTCCAGTCTAAAACTTGATAATGTTATTGCATTAATAAAATATAAATAGGACTTCTTCTTTTTTTTTTTAAATATAAACTACTAAAGTATTGTAAAAAAAAAAAAAAAAAAATAATCTACCTGTTTACTTAATTTAATCCCTTGTCATGCTTATACACCATAAGGAAATAGTCATCATTGAAGTTATTTCTCATTTAACCTTGTACCTCTACAACCCATGAAGGTTCCTGTGTTCAGGACATATAGAGATTCATACTGTTTCACAGCCAACAGCTGTGCTAGGAGACTTAGATCACACTCAGCCCCAAGATTTTTGGGTACCCACTTTATAGAGACTGAGTATGCACCAGGAATGTCTCCATACCTCAGGGTCCTTCCATGGCTAAAACAATAGAATAAATAATTCTGTCACAACCTGTGCTCAAATCCCGGACCCAGAGAACGGTAGAATAGTGCTCTACGTATAGCTCTCTAATTTCTCCTTTAAGAGTTTTACATATAATTATTATTATTTTAAATTAATTTTAAATTTAAACAATACCTCAATGTGATACCTATTAGTTGCTATAATGCTTTGATAATTGGACAAAAACTTGTGAATGAGTAATTTGAAGCCAACAAAATGAAGTTATACCATTCGTTATAAGGTAGTCTTAAAGCAACTGAAAAGAGGAGACATGATGGTTTCTAGAAGTTTAATTATAGATTGATAGAATTTCATAACAAACAGTTTTACAAACACTCCATATATTCTAAGATAATAATCAGCTTTGTACTTAAAATAATGTTTTTAAGTAATTGACTAATTATTACTTTATATTAGTAGGATTTATTTCATGAGATCGATCAAAACAAAGCTAGAAGCTAAGAAAATGTGCTAATAAGATACTAATTTTATTTCTCATTACTTAAAATTGTAGTGTTCTGGAACCCATCAGTTTGTATATTTTTACTGACAAGGAGGTTACCTTGTGGCAGTTAAATTAAAAGGCTGAAGGGCTATCTAAAACACTGTGAATTATCAACATAATGAGAGACTGTTTACTTAAGTTAATGACAAAATCCTCTACCAAGACTCTACTCATTGTAAAATTATATTTGGTGTATTATTCTGTTGTTTCAGGAAATAAAATAAGTTAATATTAACTACTTATTCTTGTTAACATTTTGATCCTCATATGTTATTATGTCTTTATCATGGCACTTTAAGTTACAGTTTATAAGTTACAGATTCAGGATCAGTGACTGATGAAAAACTTTAATGTGGGTCAAAACGTTGGCAAGAATAATGTTAACACTACTTTATTTTACTTCCTGCCTGTCATACACGCCATGTTCCTAAATTATCAAACTTTCAGCCATGATATACATAATAATCTTAAGAAATAAATCACAAATTTCAGAACAGAAACATAAACATGAAGGTATGCGAGTAGAAATCAAAACTATATAGCTGCTGTAACATATATTATTGCCTAAAACTGGATTCACCTGTGATATAGTAGCTAGCATAACAGTCTTCTATGTCCAAGGTGAATGAATTCAAACCCAGCAGATGTTCCTAGGAATCTTTAAAGGTAGTAAAAAAATCCTTGGTTATACCATCCTTCGGAGAGGATCTAAAATGGCGGTCTCGAGTTTGTGTGATGTCAGGTACACATTAAAGATCCCTATCCTAATTAGAATAGAATAGAAAAACATTTGTATTCTGGGACTGGGTCCCTTAAGGACAGCAGGTATGTACATTGAAATACAAAATAATATAATATGTCTGGCCAACAGACAAAATTAACATAGTTATTATTTACAATAATGAGAATAAGAAGCAATATATACATTTAAACAGTAGACACTTATTATCTTCATTCAAAATTTAATAATTGTTGAGCGTCAGTTTGGGATGACAGGAGGTAATGGAAAATTTGGGATTTGAATGAGAATAGAGAAGCAGCATGGCCGTAAATGGGTAATTAGAAGTAAAAGGTAGTAGAGCAAATAATGAGGAAAGGAACAATAAAAAATTTTAGTTTTGTGGGTAGGAGCATAAAGGTCAGAATGGCACGATCTTGTTTCAAGAGAGTGGATGGTGGATTTAAATTGAAGGAGACTATGGATATAGGGGGGATGATGGGAGTAAATGGTTTGTTAAAGGTATGATCCTAGGAAGTATTTTCTGCAAGTGTAGGGAAGGAGCCACTTTAACTCACTGTAAGTGGGTAACATGAGACTTTTTAGATGTACTAAAGACAAATCTTACAGAGATGTTCATGATTCGCTTCAGTCTGTCCTCAAGTATAGTTGAAAGGCCATCATATACAATACAGCCATAGTCAAAGTGGAGGAAAACAAGTGAGGAAATTAGGAGCTTGCAAGTGGATATTGGAAGTAGATGACGGGAGCGATGGAAAAATTGAATTAACCTTAGATATTTAGAACAATAAAAAAAAAAAAAAATTTAGGACTCCCACTATATTTCTGTCCAACTAGCTGCAGGAGCACTAATTGATATTAAATGAATAAACGAAACAAAAAAAAAACTGTGCCTCTGTAACATGAAGGGTCTTAGCATAAAGGTTCAATAGCATGAAGGGTCTTGGGCTCAGTACATATAGAGATTCGTACTGTTTCTAGATCAACGGCCGTGCAATGAGGTGATTAGGCCGAGATCAAACCTAGCCATAAGGTTTTTTCCCCAGTGTTTGGGTAACCACTTGATAGAGGCTGGGTGTTCACCAGGAGAGTCTATAATAATAAATAATTATCCTGCCACAGTCGGGATTCAAACCTGGGCAGAATAGTGCTGTATCCACTAGATCATGCCACTTCCTTAATGAATAAAAAAATATCAGCAAAATGTAAAGCAAATGATAAATGATAATTCTTTCAAAATTATTTTTTGTTCACCTTTGGCGAAAGATTAATCATGTTTATTTACAATATTACAAATGATATTGATGGTTGATATGTATAACATCATTATCTGAGAAATATTCTGAGTTAAATATAATATTTAATATAGGAACTGTATAGAGGCCTGTACTTGCATGATTTTCTTTCTGAAAATAGAAAAAATTAACAAATTTCCTAGAAAAAATAGATCAAGTTGAAACTATATACAAATTAATATTATAAGAATATACATTATGAACTTGAATAATAATAAATAAACATAGGAAGCCATGGTATCAAAGCATCAAATGAATGAGAAGTGTATGCATACTGAATTTATGTTGAGTTCCTCATGTTGACTTTAATAGAGAGAGCTACATGATAAATGTATTCATAGTGGTTCAAAAATAAAAATTATAATAAAAGTTAGCTGTATACATCTGAAATATACATTGTGGTCAATAACTAGCCAGAATGGGTTATTTAGATAAACATTATCATGTTTGATTTAATTTTGTCTATTTTTTATTATTTTTTTATTTTAGTAATAGTGTTTGTAAACTTATCTTTGATAACAACTGTTTTTAGCTGTTAAAAAGCATTTGTTAATAATTGTTAATGATAATAGCATTTCTTTAAAAATTTAAAGTTAGCTGAATGGGACAAATTAAAAATAGTTGGCCAGTTGGTATATGGGTTGAATCTAGTACACCATCAGATCTTTCTTAAAATATGGCAACACTTTTAAAGGAACATAGGCTCTCCTGCAAATTGGGAAATTTATATTATGGAATAGTTAGTTATATCATCAGAAATAAACAATTAGAGATATTTTGTTCAACTTGTTGTGAGCAACTAACATTCTTTCTAAAAATGTTGAACATTTATTAGAGTAATATAAAGTAGTTGTAGGAAGAGTAGTTACCGTGATATTGACCGAAAAAAAGCTATAAGTTGCACTATGCGCTTCTTACCATTCTCAACTTCAGAGGCAGATTACTCGAAACCAGTAAGTTTATTCATTTAAGGTCACTTAATGCTACTTTGGTTGATTGGACAATGCTACAGTGAGAGTCCTAAATTTGCCTCTCCAGGTTTAATTAGAATAGGGATCTTAATGAGTGCCAAGCATCACATAGGCTCTGGACCATTTTACATCCACTCCGAAGGACGGCTTAGTCAAGGATTTTTGACCATCTTTAAAAATCCTAGAACCATCTGCCCGGTTTCAATCATCTTGGGCATAGAAGGCCGTTATGTTACCCACTACTCCTTAGGTGACCCAAACCAGCTAGTACTAGTCAATTTATCAATTGTGTGCTTTTTCTGTAGAATTAAATTATGTATATTTTTGTCCCTCTTCGACCCATGGATTCTGAGAAAAACTGGACAAAAAAAAAATTAAATGTTTATCTGTATATAAACACCTTGTTTTTGACTACTTTGATGGCGAATTTAACCAGAAATGCACCCGATATAGACAGGAAGACTTGAAGATCCTTGTTGAACTATCGATTAAGCACATCGGGAGCATGACGTCCGTCGATTGAACTTGAGTTCTTCTGGCTTCTAGACTGTCAACCAAAAGTCCAGCAGAATTAGCTCGAAAGAGGGATGGTTGGCTTGAAAAAGGTGTGGAAATTTTGATTTTTTTGGGTATGATTATAAGTACTGATATCCTCTTTAAAACATTAAAATTTTCACATTCTCCACACTTGTGCGTTTCCCGCCATCTTAAAAGAATATCTTTTAAAAATGCACATTTTATCACTTCTTCCTCAATTAATCGCTTCCAGTGCGTTAAATTGTCTATAGCACTTAAAAAATCATTAAATTTCATGCAAATTCTGTACATAATATATTAAATTAATTTAAACAGCTTCTGTGATACGTTCACGCCAAAATTTTATAAAATGTCAATAAACCGTAGTAATTATAAGTTTGTTTGTTTGTTTGTTTGTTTATTTATTTAACGTCACTTTAAGCTACTATGGCGAATCGGACGATGCTACAGTGGGAGTCCTAAATTTTGCCCATCCAGGTTTTATTAGGATAGGGATCTTTAACGAGTACCTGACATCGCACAGGCTCGGGACCATTTTTTAACGTCCCCTCCGAAGGACGGCGTAACTAAGGATTTTTTACTCCCATTAAAAAATCCTAGGACCACCTGCGGTTTTGAATTATAAGTTAGTGCAGTTTAAAGCTAAATGCATAATAAACAATCTAGTAGAGAATTAAATTAACTATAAGAAACACACGAAAAAAATGCAAATACTTCAAAAATCGAGAGGGAATTCGGACGAAACAATTGGCAGAAAACTTGTTCAAATTAGTGTCATTAAATTAAATAGCATCTTCTTCACATTATTTATGCAATATACACGTGTAGTTGATAACAGTTTAGTTAATTTTGGAGGGAAACTAATTTTAGAAACAAATATTCTCTAAGATAAAAGTATTTTATTAATATAATATAATTATATGATATTAATATAAATAAATAATATAAAATATAAATAGTATTAATATAATTATAGTAATAAAATAAGTTTATCTTATTCGTGTGTTTTTCTTGACGACTCCTGCCTCAACTAACTGCTCCATCATAAATGGGCTTCAATTTGTATGTAGGTTCAATTCGGTTCATAATCTGACGGAGCTTATACTCCAAATTATCAATATTTCTAAAAAAAATTTTTTTTATCCGACTAATTTTAAGTAAAAATGAATTCGTTGGTTCACAAAGCAAAACAATCAGTCCAGCCAGACCCATATCATATTTCATTACTGAATGCATGCTTTTGTTCCGTTGTCATATCCGGCAGATTTTTTTCCTTCAGACGTTTTTCACTTTTTTTTATTGTATCAATTCAAAACAGTAATAATAACTTCTTTTTTGGTTTTTAACATGGTTCTAATGTCTCCAACAAAAGTTTTAAAAACGTTTACGTTGAAACATTTTGGTGCAAGAAGTATGTGTATCGATGTAAATATTAAACAATTATCGATGTGTCTCATAGTTTGTAAAAAGATTTTAAAGTTCATTGAAAATTGAAAATCCATGCAATTTTACTTCTATTTACTTTTAGTAATCATTAACAGCGAATTAATGAACTTTTTGAAGTTATAGCGAGTGTCAAAAGTATTTGGGATTTATATTTCTTTTCATTTAATAAAATCTTTTTAATCAATAAATCTTAATAGGAGACTCCCATTAAGCAAAATCACTAACCAGATAACTGATAAACATTTTCAAAAATATCCGATTAATAATGTTGTTTAATGGTTTCAAACATTCATATTTTCACTAATCTTTCACATAATTTTATGGTCTAAACAATTCTTCTTTCTCGTGTAACTGATACCCAACCTTGGATAGATTTTTGTTTTTTAAATAAGCCGTTAAACTAAAAAAATAATGATCGATCAGCAGCTTAGAATAATTTTTTAAAGAGAAATAGTTCAAATCGAAAAATGAAGAAGAGCATATGTGAATGGGTGAGTATAGTGCGGATGATATAATAATAAAATAAAAAATCTGGTGCGGACTACACACGACTTTCACTTACCTCGATTTTTAAAATCAATGAAAGAATTTTCAAATACAGTTAGAGATAAAAAAAATCTGGTGCGGGCAACACACGACTTTCACTTACCACCATTTTTAAACTCAATGAAAGAATTTTCAAATACACTTAAAGATAAAAATACGTGAAACTATTAAAGAATTAATTAAATGGGATTTATATAGAAACATGTGTTTTATTAAAAAATCTATTGTATTATTATCTAAAATAATTAGTCCTATCTGCTTTTCATCACTCTTTATTAACTTTTACAAGCTCTTGTGTATTAGATAATATTTTTTTCTAAAACCATTAGATTTCCAACGGTATATTATAAGTGTATATTACTGTTGCTATGTTCAAAATCAAAAAATTGCATTAAAAAAATATTTTTTCTGTTTTCTCCTTTAGTTGGGTATCGAGTTTATTCAATTTATATATTTACCAGTTTTTCATCAGCGTTAACAAGATAATCTAGTTATTATTATTGAATCTACAAAATTAAAGGTACTTTAGGGAAAGAAAATTTAAAATATCGGCATTTAAGCCCTGTCAGACCATTTTTATCTAAATAAAACCTACATCATATCAAAGCCCATTAAATTTTACATCGATATAGAGAGTTTAATCAAGATCGTCAGAACAGTTTTTGAGAAAATCGAAAAAAGGTGCAAAATGCATGGTATAAAGTGCCTCTTCTAGTAAGCTCATTTTGATGAAAAAAGTTTTGTCACGTCTCGGGCGTATAGTTGTCTTAAATATAAAATTTCAGTTTCATAGGACCTACCGTTTCCGCCCGGGAGTTACCACACACACACACACACACACACACACACACACACACACACACACACACACACACACACACACACAGACACACACACATACACACACACAGACCTTTTTGCGGGACTTGGTTATTTGGACTCAGGGGACCCTAAAACGTGTATTTCCGTTGAAAACTGGAATTAGAAAATTTTCACGATCGCAATAGTTCCCCTTACTATATATAGTAAGTGAAAGTAATACGTGAAACTATTAAGGAATTAATCAAATTGAATTTATATAGGAACACGTGTTTTATTAAAAAATCTATTATATTATTATTTAAAATAATCAGTTAGTTTTATGTTCATTTCATCACTCTCTATTAACTTTTAAAAGCTTGTGTATGAGATGACTTTTTTCTAAAATCTTTAGCTTTCCAACGGTATATCATACATGTATATTACTGCTCTTATGTTCAAAAACGAAAAATTGCATTAAAAAAATATTTTTTCTGTTTTCTCCTTAAGTTGGGTATCGAATTTATTCAATTTATATATTTACCTGTTTTTCATCAGCGTTAACAAGATAATCTAGTTATTATTATTGAATCTAAAAAATTAAAGGTACTTTAGGGGAAGAAAATTTAAAATATCGGCATTTAAGCCCTGTCAGACTATTTTTATCCAAATAAAACCTACATGATATTAAAGCCCATTAAATTTTACATCGATATAGCGAGTTTAATCAAAATCGTCGGAACCGTTTTCGAGAAAATCGAAAAAAGGTGCAAAATGTAAGGTATAAAGTGCCTCTTCTGGCAAGCTCATTTTGATGAAAAAAGTTTTGTCTCGTCTCGGGCGTATAGTTGTCTTAAATATGAAATTTCAGTTTCATAGGACTTACCGTTTCCGCCCGGGAGTTACCACACACACACACACACAGACCTTTTTGCGGGACTTGGTTATTTGGACTCAGGGGACCCAAAAACGTGTATTTCCGTTGAAAACTGGAATTCGAAAATTTTCACGATCGCAATACTTCCCCTTACTATATATAGTAAGTGAAAGTAAAAAGTGAAAAATTGCCCGTCTAAAAAATATTAAATGATAAAAATGGAAGACCGATTATTCATCAAATAAAAAAAACAATTCCTCAAATGAGTAAACCTTTAAATTTTTCAGAGCTTCTGGAAGCACAATAAGTGTTTTAACTGTTCTAAGAAAATATGACGAAAAGAAAATATGTCCAAGAAGTCCGAAAAAAATCTTTGAGGAGTAAGGCAATAAGAGAATAGGCTGAATGTTTGCAACATTTTTTAAAAGAAGGTTGATGAATATAAATGCTTACAAACGAGTCCCATGCTAAAATACATGATTCCTATGGGAAAATTATGGTTTAGCGGAAACAAAATAAAGAACTTAGTATCTCATAGTAAAACACCTAGAGCAGTCAGTGATGGTTAGGACTGTTCTTAAAAAGAGGTTGATGAGCTTGGATTCTTGGATAGGAAAGAGGATATTAAAAAGGAAAATCAGAAAATACAATATTCAAAATGAAAATGACCTTATGGAACAATTGTTACTTGAGTGCGACAATATTAATTAATTTATAAGGCAGAACAATTTCTTATAAGCTAAAATGAATAATTATACAAACAGGTTGACCAACTGGATGTTTATATATGATTAATGCATTAATATAAATCGGAAACCATCTAATTCCGAATACTTTTGACACTTCTATTTTTAATTTTTTTCGGAAATAAACGTTTAAAATAAAATTATTTTTGTTGTGACTTTTAGTTTTAGGTATTTTATACCTTCCTCCTAACATTATAAAGGGGGTAATAACTATTTTTTTATTTATAGTAATTTACAACTGTACTAAAGAATACAATAAGTAAATATGTAGTATGAAAATAAAATGTCTTGAGAAAGAACTACCCAGTGGTAGCTCTTCACAAACTATTTTAAGACAGTAGGTCCCGAGGCCACCTTCTTTTCAGTCGCCTTGGAGGGTTATCAGGGATATCTGAGGAAGATAAGTTACGGACAAGTAGGTTTGTATGGACAGGGAGTTTAGAATGGAAAGAGGAGTATCTATCGCGGACTATGTCTGCAACAAATGGGATATATAGGTCATTATGGAGGAGTTGATTTGTGACAAAATAAGGAGCATTCAGCATTTTGCAAAAGGATTTTGGATTGTAAGGACTGGATGCGGGAGGAATTAGATGGTTTCATAGAGCCCCAAAGCTCAATTCCATTTGTCCAAATAGGTCTGATAATTGTGATGTAGATGAGTCTTTTGTAATATACTGGAAGTTTTGAACGTTTGTCTAGTAAGTGCTGTAGTAATCGATATCTTCGAACAGTTTCTTGTCGTTTCAGTCTTGCGTGAGGATTCCAAGTAAGGCGCTTGTCAAGATGGAGACCCAGGTATCGGATTTGTTCTAAAGAAGTAAGGGCAATGTTATTAAAGGATACTGGGGGGAGGGGCAGGAAGTCATCGGTTTGCGACGAAGGGTAAAGATGATTTGGTGGGATTTTTTGGGATTTATTTTCATCCTTCAATTTTGACACCATTCTTCAATGGATGTGATATGGGACTGAAGGGTTTGGGATGCAGTAGTTAGATCATTATGGACGGATAAGACACACGTGTCATCAGCATAAGTATTGAGGACAGTGCGAGGATGGAGTGGAATGTCAGCTGTATAAAGGGAGTAGAGGATAGGACCTAAGATACTACCTTGAGGCACTCCAGCAAATAGGGAAAATGTGGATGAGTAGGAAAAGTGATGGTTTATCTTAAAGGTTCTGCCAGTAAGGTAGGAACGCATTAATAGGAAATATGTAGGGGTGAGGAATTGACGGAGTTTGTAAAGCAGTCCCTGGTGCAATAATTATTTAAAGCAAAAAAAAGTTAAAATCAAGTGAATTACAGAATGATAGTGAATTCCGAATACTTTTGACACTCACTGTAACTGTTGTCAAATGACACGACATATAGACTTGTCTTTTGATTTGAAAAAAATAAAATAATAATAATAATACAATGTAATGAATACATATAGCTTTTATGTTATTTTAGTTCTCAGTAAGATTAGAGATTAATGCCCTGAAATAAAATGTTGTTAATGTATAAATATTGATTAGTAAAATTATGTGAAGTAAAATTTTCTCTAGGAATTAAATTATTGTTTCTACTTTGATTGATTATGAAATTCTAATTATTACTTGATATTTAATTATTCTTATTAAATTTTGAAAATTCAGCATTTAAGTTTTGCTTAATATTTCATAAGCGATAACAATTAGTTTAATTAAATTCCATTTAATTATAGATTGATATAACTATTTAATTAACATCGTTATAAACTTTTCAAAAAAAGTGTATAAAACCGATGTGAATTGAGAATGGTTGACTGTGTGTATATATAGGAGAGAAGTTGATTCCGGGTGCAGTCAACAAAACACTTGATTAAGTAGAAAAATTAATTTATTTGTGCCAGACAAAATAAATTGAGTTTTATATTTAATCAATTGTTTTGTTGGCTACAGCCGTAATCAACTTCTCCCCTATATAAAATTGACGATTTAAGTGGCACTTCCGGTATATCATTTTATTTCGTAAAGTTGTAACATCTCCATGCAGTTATCAACCTGAGATCAGAATTAATCAGTCAATTTTCACTTAACTATACATGAAATTTTCGAATTTTATATTTCAACGGGGTGACACATTATAAGGTCCTCTTGTCGAAATGCTACTAAAGTTTGTGTGTGGGTGTGGTATGTGGTAAATTTATCTTAAAAACAAAAATTTGTACAAAACTGAAGTTTCTTATTTAAAATTTATAATGGCTGTGATGGTAAAGTAACTTTTTTTAACAAAATCAGCTGACTGGAAATGTCACTTTATTCAATACATTTTTATTTCATAAAAAGCTTTAATGATAATTTAAGCACTATAATGGCAAAAAAAAGCTTTAAAGATTTTGATTTAACTCACAGGATCAATTTAAAATTAATGATCTTTAATACCGTGTAGGTTTTATCCTCATGAAAATAGTCTGACGGGATTTTTTTAAATTTGTTTCTCTTGAGTACCTTTAATTTTGATGATTAGAAAAAATGATTCATTTCTCCTTATTATCATTGCTAAGAAATTAGTAAATATGAAATATAGAATTTCAGAACCAAACTAAACCAGAAAAAAAAAATAATATATTTTTTAAAGATTAAAACACTCGTCAGAAAACGGGATAACTTGTAGCTAGATGGCTAGCATAACAGCCTCCTATGCCAAAGTCACTAGTTCAAACCGGCAGGGGGTCCTAGAATTTTTAATAGGACTAAAAAATCCTTAGTTACGCCGTCCTTCGGAGGGGACGTTAAAAGGTGGTCCCGAGCCTGTGCGATGTCAGGTACTCGTTAAAGATCTCTATTCTATTAAAACCTGGATTGGAAAAATTTAGGACTCCCACTGTAGCATCGTCCGATTAGCCATAGTAGCATAAAGTTACGTTAAATAAATAAACAAACTGGTCAGAAAATTAGAGTAGTGATATAAATGTTTAATATTACCGTTGGAGAGCTCACGATTTTAGAAAAATTAATATGTAACAAATAAAGTTAAACTACCTATTACATTACAATAGACATAGCTAAAGACATTATTGATTTAATAATATTGTTCTTAGACTATATCCATGTTTCCATGGTAACTAGATTGTTTTCTTTGAAAACGTTTACTATTAATAGTAATTACTTTTTACTTACAAGTTATTTCAAGCATTACAAGTAAAAGTGAAAGTGGTTTTATGCGGGCACCAGATTTGTTTTTCTTTTTGAGCTCGAAAATTCTAAGAAAAATTCACAAGTTTTTGTTGTTTGTACCCGGGTGACCTGTAACGTATACTTCCGTTGAGCATTGAGATTCGAAATTTTTCACCATCGTAATACATTTTTGTGTATTATATGCTTTATATATAGTTAGGTGGCGGTAAAATATACAGTTGTAAATACAATATGATCATTATTTTTGTTATTATCTTTTCTGATTAGAAAATTCAATTCGTGGATCGAAATGGCACCGATTACTTCGCCATTCAGGTTGAGTGAAGTTCTTCCTCGGCAGATCTCTTTCAGAATTCATTGATGTTTACACACTTCTTCCCAAGCGATCGATAATCCGATTCGACAGAGGGTGGCAGAAGTTAGTGGGGGAAATGTTTGAGAGAGGGGGGCTCTATAGTAACATGTGGTATATTTTTAGTAGGGGAGTTGAGGCGAGGGTTGGGGGTCATCCAAAATAGAAATGTAGGCGCATTCTAACTCTTCACGACTTTTTCCTCTTTAAATGAATATAAATCCTTAAAATGGGCGATTGCAATATGGAAGATAACATCCTGACCAAGGGTTGCGGTTTTGATATGCAAATGATGAAAGGGGACGAAATTTTTAAACAAGAAAGTGCAAGAGGTAAGTGATAGTCTTTCCTTATCGGGTCCATTACTTGCTTTTACAGCTTATTCATTTATCTAACAAATAATTACGAGACTGACGTACTAAATGATATTTATTTTATTTTCATAGACCTCTGGGTTTGTGAAAAGTGCCGGAAGGAATTCGTTGACAAGGATTCTCTAAGTTTACATCAAGAACTGCACAATATCAATGAAAACCCGTTTCCCGAAACGGAAATAATACTCAGGCGTGATCTTCTTTATAAGGAAGTGAGGAAACAACAAGACGTGGAAGGTGGAAGGCCAGAAGTTACCAAAAAAACTTCCTATAAACCAAGAAGGATTTATAAACCGCTCTGTAAGTATATTATTATTTAAATGAAAAAACATTACAAAAATAATAAAATATAATACAGTTTATTGAAACGACTAATTAATTATTAATGAGCTGTCAAAATTAAAGCTGTCCTTTTTATGATGAACTTCTAATTATTATTATTATTTATTTATTTTAGCGAAACGGGTGGGCCTAACGAAAATACGAGTGGAAGATTGTTTGAGATGTGATGCTTGTTCCTGTATTTACATCGATGAACGAGATTATTTCAAACATATGAGAAACTTCCATCAGAAATATAACACCATTATTCCAAGGTATTAATTTGGTAAATACAGCTGTAAGTAGTTAATAATGAAGTGAGAATCAAATTTACGTATTTATTATTTTATTTAGTTCATTATTTTAGAAATCAATATTTTTGTTTTGATTAAGCAATACTGAAGCTGTTATTAGCAATTTTCTTATCTCAGAAAGTTATAAATCAAAGTATTAATTTATGAATGCCCCTTATTTTCTTCCTATCCATTGATGAGTAATAATCTTTGAGCATTTCGCATTCAATAAAGAACTGAAAATTATATTTCTTGTCTGATTAAGATTATTTTTGATGTTTTTATATTTTGAAAGATATATAACAATCAAAACTATGCATCTCACATATTTCAATCTGATAGTTCTATTGTACATTTTTTATGTTTGTTTTTCATCTATGAAAAACATTAGATTTCTTCATCCATTTATATTTGATACATCTGTCTGTTATTAGAAACTATTTATTTATTTTGAACATATTCCATCAGATTAAGTTTCAAACACTTATTTATTTATCAAATAAACAAAAATGAGAAACAATGATTGAATCACATTTATTTTATTTTTTAGGTCAAGAAGAAAAAGTCCTCTTCACCATAAAAGTTGCAATAATCCCGAAAGCCAACAAGATCAACAGCAATCGTTAAGCAACAAACAATCAGATTCATTAATACATCCAATACTTAATGATGCACTAATAAGAGAAAAAATCAAGGTAATAATAATATTGTGAATTTTGTTAAAGGTATTTTATCTGTCTGATCCTATTTATGCAATTGAGTTGCATCAAATTCTAATTTGCTTTATTTACTGTGCCTTCAAATCTTTGAAGCTTTAGACAAGAAAACAGGATACCACTAACTCACTCATCATTTTAATGGCCATGAGTTAATTTTTACAAATAACCTCTGAAAGCAAAATATATCATCTGATTTTTAACATTATTATGTTGTTAGAAATAGCATTAAATACAATTATCCATTCACTGGTTTGACTTTATTATTATAAATCTGCTGCTGTTCCTGATAAATTAATCAGTTTAATATAAATTTTAATCTTGTTTCAGAGTCGATGGAATAAAGTCTCCCAAAGATTATCTAGTCAAGTTCAAATAAAACAAGAACAACCAGATGATATGAGTTATCTTCTAAGTCAAGTTGAGGTGAAAATCAAAACTGAACCACCTGATGTGGAATAGACAAATTACCTAAAGCCTGATCCATAAATAGTGAACTTATTATCTAGTCAGTGATATGTGTTAAGAACTTAAATTCAACGGACTTTGCTAATGAGGGTATTTTGTTTTACTGAAAAATTAAGATCTTAAAAATGGAATGTACTTAATTATAGGCTAATTATGTTCACGAAAATCTATGTAATCATTCCTAAAAAAAAAAAAAAAGAAGTTAATCATGAACTTATAAGGAACTAAATTCCTTATTGAAACTCCATATAATTATTTTTAATGTTTATATTATTATTTACAAAAAAAAATGATAAAACTTTTATGTAGATTTATACAATTTTAGGTACTGTGTGGTTTTGAAAATATTCCTCTTTTGGATGTTTAAATGTATATTTTTTTATTGTGATAATTAGCAACTTACTAGTCATTTGTTGTAAAATAATTAGGTACCATTCTCTTGAATTTTTATGATTCTGATCAAAAATTTATGTTTTAGCTAATTCAAAGAATTGAAAATATTTATTAAATCTATTTATTGTATATTTTAAATCATTATTTATAAAGAGATACACCTTTATTACACTATTTATTTATTATTATTTATAAATCTTTATTGTATTAGATTTATGAATTCAATTTTTTTAAGTGTGATTATGGATGAAGAATGTTTTAATATGCTTTATATATATTTACTGTTGTGCAATCAATATTGTAGCTTTGTTTATAATGTTATTTTCCAGCAATTATGTTTATTATTTAAACATTATTTGTAAATTATTATTATTATCAAATGCAAATATATTAAAAATTGATTATACTATTCTACATTGAAGTAGTAATAATAGACACTTAAATTATATCTTGCATTTTCAAAGATTAAATTAAATATTTGGAATAAATAAACATTTATATTTTTATAGTACAAATATATTTTGTTTTAATTGATATCACATAGGCAGTATAATTAGGCACCATAGATTGATATATTATGTTTCCTTAGCCTCTAGGTTATCTTAAAATATTTCATAATATGTATATTTTTCTCATAGCCCAAATTTTATTTAACTTATACACATTTGGAAACAGAGATTAATTTAATATTTAATGAGATATAGTTTTTAAAAGGAAGATTTTTGACAGATGCCTTCTTTCCTTCTCCAGACTAAAATCTTTTTTATTTAATAGATGGTATACTGCCCTTATACAAAGATTTAAAAGACTATTTTTAGGTAGCCCATGTAATGTAAAACTTGATATTGATAATGGATAGTATATGAACAGGTCAGGTAACCAAATCACAACTTGCACAGCCACTTGGGCTGAAATCAAATCAGATAAATATTTGAAGAAAGTGCATTATTTTCTTTCAAATTAATGGGTGTGAACGTCACTCCTCAAGAAAGCCAATGAAAGCATGTGACAGATAGATGGATTTTGTTTTTTAATTTGAATTGTGGACTCAACTATCTTGGAAAAATAAAAAATCTCAAATTTGGGGTGGGCTACATTTTTCTTTTTATTTCTGTCAAATAGAAAGGTTCGTTACTGATCATAAAAATAAAAGATTTTTTAAGACATTTGTTTAATGATTTCAAAACACTTCATGATTTAACTTTATCTTTGTAAATGAAGATTTTCGGGGCTGTAAAATTCTAATCGACCGTTATTTTAAAACGAAATGGCAGATAATAATATCGAGTTCCAAGAAACATCCAAAAATGATTCGTGATGGTTTTTTATTCCTAATCCTTTCTTAAAACATATCTCTCAAGTTTTGAGGAGTTTTAATTTTTTTTAAATTAAAATATTTTTTCAAAGGTTCATTCGAATTAATGGCCTTAATGGAAAGTGATAGGCGAAGTTGTTAAGGCGTCCGTTAATCCTGGTTTGCCAAGTTGAAATTTACTTTTCATTTATTTATAAACCAGAAAATTACGAAACATCAGCCACTTAAAACTTACAAGAAAGGTGAAAAAAGGAATGATCAAATCCTTACCTCTTTGGAATGGATCGTTAGTGATCTCTCGCTAACAAAGCACGTGTCTGTTTGAGAGTATAAATGCCTTATATTTACCTAAAAGTTTGATATGAAAGTTCTTAGATTTTATCGTGAACTAAGTACTTCGTATTCCAATTTAAATTAAAGTAAATGGTTCTGTTTTGTGTAATTTGAATTTATTTATTGAATTTTTATTTCCTAAAGAGAATATTTGTGAATTGATTATGTTTCTACTTTTATCAAAGTAAATAATTAATAAGTATAGAGTCAAGTTCTATTAAAATGGAAGTGGAATCCGAAAGGCGTGTACTTGCCAAGTTTAAATCAGACAATGGTGAAGAAGTTGGTGCTTTATATGATTTAGCCATTAATGTCAATGTTGATCAGTTGACATACATTTGCAATAACTTACTAGAGCAGGTAACTATCCACATTCTTTACTGGGTTATTATTGATATGCTATAGATATTGTTAATTGTTATAAAATTCTTTCAGGATGAATCTGCTCAATACACATTTTATGTTAATGAACAAGAAATAGTAAATACCTTAGAAGGTGTTTTAGATGTTCAGAAGTTGAATACTGAAGATGTCGTTGAAATTATTTATCAACAGCAAGCAGTTTTTAAAGTTAGAGCTGTTACAAGATGTACAAGGTAATATTATGTGGAAACCTTGTAAGTTTTAGCATAAAGTATCTTGTATTGTTATTAGTTGAAATATTTGACAGTTTTTAAATAAATATTACCTTTAAACTCTATTGCTGAATTAAGATCTAATTACTGATAAAGATTTGTTCTTTATTAGTTGTCAAATTTTGAGGATTTTTTTTTTAGCCTTTAAGGGCCGCCTTAATCCTTTCCTCTAAGCATTAGGCTATTCTTAGTAGTTTTTATAACATCACTTTCACAAGTTAATTATTATTATAAAAAGAAGTAATATTATTGTCACCTCTCAAATTCAATCCTATAAAGGAAAGATGAACTATGAATTGTTATTTTAAATGTTACCTCTAATATTGGAATTTATTTTTATTGTAATCTATTTTCCAGCTCTATGCCAGGGCATGCAGAGGCTGTGATATCTGTAAAATTTAGCCCTAACAGTAAGCATTTAGCGAGTGGTTCAGGTGATACTACTGTAAGATTTTGGGACCTCACTACACAAACACCTCTATTCTGTTGTAAAGGTAGGTTTTCGATTGTCCAATAATTTATCTTTAATTTATTTTTTCTTGCAGAAAACATCTTTCAAGAATATTTATGTTGTGGTCGAGCAATGTTGAATATTTTTCTTGAACCTCTAGTTCTTATGAGATAGATATATTGTTTTATTAAACACACCACTACTTATTTTTATGTTAATATGCTTAGAAAAAAAAATCAAGACAAAACCGGCAGTTCTTCTTAGGTTCCTCTGTGTTCCTTAGAGTTTCATATTTAGCACCTTGGATTCTGGCCAAGTTTCTCTTTTCTATATTTTCTGAACAGATAGGATCTCAGTCCATTGTGGTTCGTGCGGCATCAAAATATGACTACTTGCTCCTTGTTTCTGTTAAGACCATAGTTGGAGTCTTTAGATTTATTTTGTCCTCTATCTTCTTTTTAGACTGCTTTATTAATGGTTTCAACCTCGTCTAGGTAAGTACAGCATCTATTTGTGGTTATAGAAACCCAGTCTTTAATTTAGCCAGTTCATCCGCTTTCTCATTTCCTCTGATCCCGTAATGTGCAAGAATCCACTGTAAAACCAGTTTTATGCTGTTTTCACTGAGTTTCTCAAACTTTTAGGTTAGTTAACAAGAGCTTTCCTTCCATCCTGTTAGCAGATTTTGGAGAACTGATACTGCATCTGCCAGAAACACTATCTTTAAACCTTTTAGATTAGGAAGTGATGAAATTATTCTAATGGCACTCAAGATAGCCTCCTGTCCTACCCGATAATTTGTTAAGATATGGCCAGTTGGGAGGCATCTTTATACCTAAGACTTGTTGATAACAATGAGCTCAAATATGTTATATATTAAGAATATTGGGAGTGATTTGTAATTCATTATCAGCAATTTGAATAGAAAATAATATAAACAAGCCTTTGTCAGAAAAAGCTAAGATGTTAGGATATATATGGTAAGGTAGCATATCTGACCCCTGTACCTGAAATGCCAAAGGACTGCTTCGAGGTAACCCAGCTGTCAGACCTAGAAGTCTATTAGGAGATCCTCGTAAGCTTTATGACACCACTTTAGGAAATTAAAAAGACCTACTTACATATGAATAAATTTAAATTAATAACATTATTAGTTCCACATATAAGCTAATACCTAATATGCATACCTTCTATTTATTTCTTGGTTTCGCATTATAGACTTCAAATATTTTCATACTAAAATTATCAATTTATATCACTTTTTATTTCCATATTAAAATACTCTAATCTTATTATTTTACTGTTAACTTATTATTATTTTTCTTTTAATTGTGTTGGTTGTGGTAATGTGTAGCCCATAATGTAGGCTGAAATGTCAGCACAATAAATTAAGTTCATTCGACTGAAGTGTTTCTATGACTGCAACCTCGATCAATTTCGTATATTCTATTTTTATTCAATTATTCTTCCATCTTCATGATTAATTTAACTTTTTTTTTTTTTTTTTTTTTTTTTTTTTTTTTTTTGCTGGCTTGGGTTGCACCGCGACCAAACGGTCTATTGTGCGCCATAGGATTACGCAATGTTAGATTTAAAACACGAGTTTAGTGGCAGAGCAAACTTCAGAAGGCTATTGGAATTAACAAGTTTATTGTTAGTGGGGTTTTCTAGGCGGTCTTCACCAAATAAGGTGAACCTCAACATAGCTAGCTTGTCGCAGTGGCAGACTATGTGAAATGATGTTTCATCATCCGTGCCGCATAGTCTGCATAGAGGGTTGTCGGAAATACCAAGTTTAAACATATGGTAGTTAAGTTTGCTGTGTCCTGTGTAGACAGCAGTCAATGTCCTCAGGCATGTCCTACTCATACCAAGAAGACACCTCCTTCTGCTGGTACAAGGACCATCTAGGAATTTGAGTGATTGTCTAGGTCCCTTATTTAGCCAAATTTGTTTGTATTTATTTAAATAGGATTGATTGATGAACCTAAAGGCATAGCTTAGGCTAATTCCACTGAGGGGTTCTGGTGTGATGGGAATCGTTGACGATCCCTGCCTAGCTAATTCATCAGCTTTTTCGTTCCCACTGAACCCAGAATGACCAGGTACCCATTCAACGTTAACAGTGTTCTTCTTAGCAAGACAGTTTAGGGTCAGATTACATGCTTCAACGACTTTTGAGGTGGTTGTGTGATTGTTTAGGGCTCCTAGTGCTGCCTGACTATCAGTGTAGATAAAAATCTTTTTGCCACTAATGTTTTCAGAGCATAAGTCAGTAGCACAGTGGAGAATAGCAAGAAGTTCAGCCTGAAAAACTGTTGTGTGTTTGCCTAGTGGAATACTGACCCCGGATTGTGGTTTGTCTTTCCTCCAGACACCAGCACCTGAGCCGCTGTCCATTAGTGAGCCATCAGTGTAGCAGTTAATACCGTGTTTGGGTATGTGCTTCCTTGATTCATCAATGTTAACAGTGTAGTAAGCATTGATAAACTTCCGGATTTGTAGGTCTGAAGGCATAGCTAGGATGTTATTTTCATTGAGCCTGCTAAGTAAGTTGCAATGACCTTGGTGGGTGAACTTGTTAGAGCACTTACCTACTTTGGTGAAGCGATAAATGGTTCTCAGCGCGTGCGCTTCCACCTCCAAATCTAGAGGCATGATATTCAACATTGTCTCCATCGCAGCTGTTGGAGTGGTCTTAATTGCCCCGGTTATCATGAGGCAAGCAAGCCTTTGCAATTTGCAAAGTGACTTTTTATTGTTCCCTATGTGAGCTCTGTGCCACCATATTACGGAGGAGTAGGTGATCATTGGTCTAATGGCTGTGTTGTAGAGCCAGTAGACGATTTGGGGTTTGAGTCCCCAAGCATTATTAATTGCGCCTTTACATGCCCATAGGCATTTTAGAGCTTTTCCGGCAATATAAGAGATATGATTGTCCCACCGCAGTTTGTGGTCAAGAATGACCCCTAAATGCTTAACTTCTTTGGAGTTGGTGAGCTGTGTACCGTTAATACTAGGTAAGTTCATGTTTACCTTTCTTTTGTGTGTAAAAGTGCAAACCTTAATCTTTTGTGGATTGATGTTAAGTCCAGAGGATTCACACCAATCACAAAGAATATGTGTTGCATGTTTTAGTAGAGAGGATACTACGCATTGATGTTTGCCTCCTATCAGAAGTGCGATATCGTCTACGTAGCCCTGTGTATAGAAGCCTTGGGAGTTTAGTTTCTTGATCAGTGGATCAATCACCAAACACCAAAGTAGAGGCGATAAAACGCCACCCTGAGGGCAGCCACCATTTGGTTTGATCCTTAGCATGGTATTGGATAATTCCGATGCTAGGGTTCTGCTTTCAAGCATAACCATTATCCAGCCTCTGATGACAGGATCAATGTCATAGTCAATCAGAGCACTAAGGATAGTGTTATAGGGAGTTCTGTCAAAGGCACCTTCAATGTCGATAAAGGTGCCCGTCATTATATCTTTCTGTTCCATGGATATTTCAATCCTGGAAACCAGATGGTGTAGTGCTAATTCGCAAGATTTACCAGCTTGGTAAGCGAATTGGAGTGGGTGTAACGGATTGTTAAGAGATAGATGTGCTCTAATATGTCTGTCCAGAATTTTTTCCAGAGTTTTCATCAGGAACGAGGACAGGCATATAGGTCTGAATGACTTGGGGTCCGTGTAAGAGCCTTTCCCTGGTTTGGGGATGTAGCAGAGTTTGGATTCTCTCCAACTGACTGGTACATATTTTAAAGCCAAGCTATCTCTGAATAGTAAGAGGAGGTGTCGTTTAATGATTGGTAGACCTTTCTGCAATAGAGCTGGAAAGATGCCATCAATGCCAGGAGACTTGAATGGAGCAAGTGATTTGATTGCCCATACAAGTGTATTAGAGGTAATGATACCTCTGGCCGTGTGCCAGGCATTTTTGCTGGCACGGTCAGTCGATCATCATGTTTAAGATCGAACCTAATGTATTTATGATCTGAGCATGTTTCTTCGTCAACCACATGCCAGTTTGCGATGTGAGCCCTTAACGAATTAGAGGCTAAAGTTATGTCTATGATCTCAGATCTATTCTTGTTAAAGAAGGTGGGTGACCTGCCTTTATTCAGAATGATGAGATCATTTTCTATAATGTAATCTAGGATAAGCTCACCTCTTTTGTTGTTGTTCGTGCTTCCCCAGATTCTGTGGTGTGCGTTGGCATCCAGACCCGCAATGATGCTATGATTGCACCACTCCAGGGCTGTGCCAATGATGTAGGTAGGGTCTGACTCCTCGTACGGCAGGTATCCCGCTGCAACGGTCAGCTCCCTAAGTCTAGTGTTCCCTTTCGGGTTGAATTTTGCTACTGCTAGATCTCTGGAACAGAATTGCCAAAGAGGCAGCAGTTTTAGAGATTTTTTGCATAGGATACAGGCTCTGGGATTGTTATCCGCAGAGATAATTTCAAAACCTCTTAGATTCAACCCAGAAACCCTACCATTTATTAAATAAGGTTCTTGAATAAGAATGATATCAATATCCTTACCTTGAATGAATTGCTGTAGAACACCACACGCAGCAATGCAGCGGCCCAA
Source organism: Piezodorus guildinii (assembly GCA_023052935.1). NCBI lineage: Eukaryota > Metazoa > Arthropoda > Insecta > Hemiptera > Pentatomidae > Piezodorus > Piezodorus guildinii. Next base: position 129,136,824 of record CM041296.1, on the reverse strand, counting down.
TTTGAAGCTGGCTCCATCGAAGGCAGGATAGTGAATTCCGAAAGGATCGAGAGCTCCCACCTTGTCAGCGATCCTTTCCTTTAGTATGTCACTCTGCTCACGAGTGAGTTGCTCATGAGGATAGCCCACAGGGACCACCGCCACCAACAAGTTCCTCGCAGCAGAAGCGTAGCTCGAAGTTGTCTCCTTGGGTTTCTTGGCTACTGGGGCCGAGGTTCCCGGAGATGATCTAGGGCGTTTGCTTGGAACGCTGGTTTGAGAAGTTGCTCTTCCTTGGGGCTTCACGGGCACGACTGCAGGTTCCTTGCAAGACCCCACAGCCCCACCCGATGGCCTGACAGGAGGCATCTTGGTGACTGGAGCATTGCCAGTTGGTTTAAGTCCTGTGACCTTGGGTCTGGAGCCAGACGTGCCAGGTACAGGGCCTGCTCCAGGATGGAGGGCCGCAGCACCAGACTCAGCCTGACTCCTCCCAGGCGCTGGTGTTGTCTGTTTGCCTGATGACGGAGTGGCATCAGTAGATTTTAATATGATCCTAGCAGTAGGATTGTGTCTCCTCCTTCTCCTCCTCCTCGAAGACCTAGAGGGGATCCAGGCGGAGGAGTTATCCTCCGCGGATCGACCACCCTGGTCTTGGGGTTCAGATCTGGAGTGTTTGGGCTCAAGAGCCTTGATTGATTGCGGAGTCTGGGCGTCCGTACCTGCTTTCGCAGAGGTCGCAACCAACAACTCCTGGTTGGTTTCAATGCGACAGCCCTCAATCTCACCTGTGAGGGTTTCGAGAAGGCTGCTCACACTTGATTCGTCTATAAGGTCCTCAGGCGAAATCGCCGAGGTGCGTGTTGGCACCAAGGAAGACAAGTCTTCCTTGGGAATGTTTTCAGATTCCTCATCTGAAAACGAGAGGTTTTGGTTTTGGTTTTTTAATTGAAAGGACATTTTTGTTCCCACGAGTATGGGGGTGTGAAAATACTACAGGTACTACCCCCTCTCCCTGCAGTAGGCAATAAGGTACAATGGGGTGCCCCAAGTGGGTCGATCGAAGACAGTGTATGTTTATACACCCCCTGCCATCCAGCCGCAGCTCGAGCTCCCTCCACCTAGCTTGGGTGTATGAAAGGGTGGTCGCCAAATGACCAACCCCCGCCTCTGTCGTCCGTGAGTCCCATCGGACTCCCCGGGGGGCACCACTTGGAGGTGACAGTAGGCGTTGGTAGGGATAGGGAGGACTGGAAGTTTATCACAGCAGTGGGTAGGGCACTCTAGCTTGATAAATTTCACAAAGAGTGGGGGAGATGCCCGCACCAATCTCCCTCTCTAGTTATTTATTTAATATTCCTCTGCATGTTATCTGTTAGGATAGTGAATTGGTAAACACGATACCTTTGTAAAAGAATTCTACATAACTTTTTAGTAGATATAAATTAATAATAGACTTAAAATACATAGAATGTATGCTGTTGGAACTATCTCTGCCTTAGAAATGTAGTTCGCCATAAAGATAAAAAATATAATTCTAGTTTTCAATGACTATTACTTATGGTTAAGTTGTATTTTTAAAAATGTTCTTGATATGATAATAACTATATTTGAAATATCTAGGCCACAACAACTGGGTACTTTGCATTGCATGGTCACCTGACTCTACGAAATTTGTTTCTGGTTGCAAGGATGGCAACATAATCTTATGGGATCCTACGACTGGCAAGCAAAAAGGCCCAATAATGAAAGGTCACAAACAGTGGATAACATCATTGGCATGGGAACCATATCATCTAAGTAAGTAATTTTAAATTACAAATTTTATTTAATTATTTTTAGTTATTATTAGTTTAGGTATGTTTTTTTTTTTTTTTTTAATTATCCTAAAAGCTACATTTGTGTTGTAATTTAAAGGTTATGATTATAAACAGATGCTGAATGCAGATATTTTGCTAGCAGTTCAAAAGATGGTGATATCAGGATATGGGATGCTCCGGTTGGGAAATGCTTGAGAATTCTCACGAGCCATTCAAAAAGTGTCACTTCATTGATTTGGGGCGGATCTTCTCTTCTTTACTCGGGTTCTCAAGACCGCACGATCAAAGTTTGGAGACCAAATGATGTAAGAAGAACTTCCATAATTAAAAGTAATACATAGATCTAACTGTAAGCACTCAATGATCCCTCTAATCCAATAGATAGGTTTATCTTATCTGTGAAAGACCAGGATAATGTTTTGTTGACTAAAATGCTATCTCTATTCAAATAAGTTTAATAATATGAGTTATTTAAAAAAATACAAAGCGTACAATGATTATATTTCATAGCACATTTATAAATGAAATAAAGTTATTTTTAAAATAAAGATTGTAGTCCAGTAATACATTTTTTAATCATCGGAAAATGAAATACATGCTCCTGTGATTTTTTAAAAAATTATTTATTTTTTTACTTCCATCAAAAAATCCTATGACCATCTGCCAGGTTTGAACCTGCCACCTTGGACATATAAGGGGGTTGTATAAAGGTGGTCCCGATCCTCTGTGATGCCAGATACTCAATTAAGATCCCTTTCCTAATTAAACCTGAATAGGCAAAATTTAGGACTCTTATGTAGCCACGAATGGCTACAACACTAAAAGTATTAGAAAGAAAAATATTTTATCTATCGTTTTATATTCAGTAAAGGATAGAGAATTACTGGTAAAAAAGTCATTAAAATCAAAAATATCTGTACGTTTTCGAATGGATTGACCCTAAAGATTTAGATTTGTTAATTCAACATCACTTTTTGCTACTGTGGCTATTTGGATGATGCTACAGTGGGAGTCCTAAATTTTGCCTATCAAGGTTAAATTAGGATAGGGATTTTTAACGACTACCAGACACCGCCACACATGCTTGGGACCTCCTTTTTACGTCCCCTCTGTAGGACGGCAGAACTAAGAATTTTTTATTCCCATTAAAAAATCCTAGGTCCATCTGCAGGTTTGAACCCCTGACCTTGGGCATATAAGGATGTTATGCTAACCACCCTGCTACAGGTGATCCCTGATATAATTAGTTTTTATCTGTTTTCATAATTTTACCTAAGTTTTATTTTCTTATAGGGTATACTTTGCCGTACATTGGAAGGACATGCACATTGGGTAAATAGTTTGTCAGTCAACACTGACTATGTTCTGCGATTGGGTTCATCGTTTAGACCATCAGAAAACGTCAATCAAAACGATAGTAAGATTTGTTTGTATCATTAACTTTTAATTGGTAGTACATATAGACTAAGCAAAATGTGTGCATCTTGTCTCATAATTTCTGACATTGTAAAATATAATATCATAAATAGGATACAGTCAATATTTGTTTATTATGAAATTTCAACCTTCTGATGTGTCGTCTTCTGAGCTAGTCCATTGAACAAAGTTTTCCAGAGTTAATGCTATATACATAACCCAATACCAAGTAACATGTTAACACTATAATTACCATATTTTATCAACGATAACACTTAGTACAATCATATAAATTTTTTTTTTTTTTTTTTTATATAGTTACAATTTGTTTTTCTTGGATTTCTTAAATGAACTTTTATTAAACTTAAATGATATAATTCAATTATTTTATTTTTTAGAGGAAGCTGTGAAGAAAGCTACTCTTGAGAGGTATCGTGAAGTATCTGGCACTGAAGGAGAAATTCTTGTTTCTGGAAGTGACGATTTTACCATGTTCATGTGGAAACCAGAAACAGGAAAGAAATCTTTTGGTATGAACATTTTTAATTTAACATAAACCATATGGAAATCTAAATAGTCGCCCTTTGATATATGTAATGAAGGACAAGATAGTCAGGATTGTAGTGAATTTAAATTATTTAAAAAAATAGAAGTCAGTTCGTAGTTTATAATATTTTTGAAAATCATTTATTGACTTTGACCTAAACTAATTTATCGTTCATTGCATAAACATTATATTACATTGTTACTAGTATAGTAAAATTTTATGACATATCTTTAAAACAGACATGTATAGTTATTTACCTAATTAAATATACAACATTATTGAACTGCTGTTATCCTGTAATAAAATTAAATATTGCAGCTAGGCTAACTGGTCATCAGCAGCTTATAAATGACGTCAAGTTCTCTCCTGACACAAGGCTTCTCGCTTCTGCATCGTTTGACAAATCTATAAAACTGTGGGATGGAAAAACAGGAAAGTAAGTTGTTTTGTATTTGATTAGATTTTATTTTTTTGAATGATTATTATCAATTTATTTTTCTTCATTAAAAAAAAAACATTATAATATTATTCCTCAAAACCTGGTGGGAGCATCACAGTTTTCACTTACCTTCCTACCTGAAGAAAATTTTTAAAATTTAGTTTATTTGGAACCATTTTTTTTACTAAATAATATGACAGTATATATTATTATCTACAATAATCACTTAAGTTTATGTCATTAATTTCATTTTCACTTACCTATATATGAAATATTTACCTAGTAAGGGAAAGTATTGCGATCGTGAAAATTTTCTCATTCCAGTTCTCACTGGAAATACACGTTTTAGAGTCCCTGAGTCCAAATGACCAAATCCCGCAAAAAAGTTTGTGTGTGGTAAGTTTAGCATGAGTTGTACAAAACTGAAATTTCATATTTAAGGCAACAGTATGACCGACATGTCACAGCAACGTTTTCACTAAAATCGGCTATTTTATACCATGCATTTTGCACCTTTTTATGATTTTCTTAAAAATGGCTCAAATGATTTTTATTCAACTCGCTATATGGATTTAAAATTTAATGGGCTTCAATTTAATGTAGGTTTCATTCTGATTGAAATAGTCTGAAAAGGCTTAAATGTCGATATTTTAAGTAGTCTTCCTCTAAAATACCTTTAATTTTATCAATTTTATAAAATTAAGCATATCATTTTGTTAGCATTCATAAATTATGGCTACATATACAAATTGAGCGAATTTGATAACCTACTAAATGAGAAAAGAGAAAAAATATTTTTTTATGCAATTTTTGTGTTTTTGAACATAAGAATAGTAATATAGGAAAAACTATTATCAAAAACACAGAATTGTAAAAGTTTATGGAGAGTGATGTAAAGCCGATAAAACTAACTGATTTTTGTAGATAATAAAACATGTTTCTATCGAAACTTTATATAATTAATTCTTTGATTTTTTTTTTTTTTTTTTCTCTAAGTGTATTTAGAAATTCTTAAATTGATTTTTACAACGGATGTAAGTGAAAGCTGTGTTTTGCACGGATCAGATTTTTTATCATTCTTTGATTCTATACTTCTAATTTCTGGTTAGGGTATATTTCTGATAATTAATTTTGATCTGGGAAAATATTTATTTTATTTATCTAATTATTTCATAGTTTATATTCATCGTCTTTTTTATTACATGGCTAATTATTTTACATAAACCTACATGAAATTCAGAAATTTTGGCTACTACGTAAACCCTTTATAAATATTTCAATGAGATAAAAACAACTGACTGATAGGAAGTACTTTAATGGTATATATACGTCACCTCGGGTGGGGCTGATATGGGAAGTGTCCCGTTTGGCGGTCCAGCCTTTGTAGACCTTTTTCACAAGTGTGACTTTTACCTAATCCTCTTGTTGGCTGCTGCTGAAGGTCTAGGAAGTTTCCCGAGGTATGGCGGAGGGGGGACTATTGGAGAATCCAGGGGGGCAGATAAATGCCCTTTGTACTTTTGCCGACTAATAGTATTATGCAACCTTTTTATCAACTTGAACCCATACACTCCCAAAGATTATTTTGAGAGACTTGGTTATTTGATGTTAAGGTGGACTGAATTGTGTGTTTCTGTTACTAATTTGAATTAAATATTTTTTCGATTTTGTGTTGATACTATATACATACTAGATAATATAAGTCAAAATAAAATAAGTTCCTATATTTAATGTTAGCCAACTGACTCCATATTTGATTTCTTAATAATTTTAATTCTAGGTTCATCACTACCCTTCGAGGTCATGTGCAGTCAGTCTATATGATAGCATGGTCTGCTGATTCTCGATTACTTGTTAGTGCGAGTGCTGATTCAACACTAAAAGGTATCTTTATAATATTTATTTTTATTTATTTAATATAAAAGTATAGCCATTTTTCTACGTACTGAAAATCATCACAGCTATATTCTATTATCTAGTTAAGCATTTGCAGTTAAACATCTAAATTATTATTAATAACCTGTAGATAACAATTTTAGGATTCTGTGAATGTGTTTTTTCAAAAATGTTGAAATGCATGCCATTAAAGTTAAATTTGTTTTGAGGTCCTTGCTCTCAATTTATTACTTCTACAGCTTTTGGAACAATGTCAAGTCGGAGAAGCATTTCACCTTTCTATAGTTTCTTAAAATAAATTGACATTTAAGTAATTATTCATTCTTCTTATTAACAAGACATTTTAGAAATCTAAAGAATTGCTGTATGGAATTAACATTCTATTCTTGAGATTTAAAAAAAAAAATGAAATAGCTCATTCTTTATCTGTTGGCTGAGCAAACATGCAATTAGAGACCAGTAAAATCAGATTATTTAAAAAGTTGTTATACTCACAAAATCTTGTATTTTGATGTGACTCAATTTGAAAATTTTATTTATTTTACTCTTCCTCAAAAAAAAAAAAAAAAATACTCTTGATTATTAGGTTTAATTAGTTTATTGCAATTTAAGTGTTTTAAGATATTAAGTGGACATTTTTTGTTTTTCAGTGTGGACTATGAAAACGAAAAAACTTTTGAATGATCTTCCAGGCCATGTTGATCAAGTATTTGCTGTTGATTGGTCAGCAGATGGTGAAAAGGTAGCTTCTGGTGGGAAAGACAAACTTTTAAAACTGTAAGTAATTACTTTTTTACATTCTTGCTTATGAAATTTTGATCGTGTTTGTCGTCTTTTGGTAAAGCGGATTTAACTTTCTCAAATTGTTTTTATCTAATAAAATTATTGTGTTAAGCTAAGAAATCATTTTTAGTATTTCTAGTTAGTTATCAAATTATTTTGCTGTTAATATTTTCATTGGAAATATTAACACCATTAGTTAGGAATTCTTTCTTTTATTAGATAAAGGAGTAATGGTCTATTGAAGTTTTATTGATATTTACATATATATATATATATATATATATATATATATATATATATATATTTATATATATATATATATATATATATATATATATATATATGTATATATACATATTGCATGGTGGCTAGCATAACAGCCTCCTATACCTAAGGTCACGGGTTCAAACCCGCAGGTGGTCCTAGGATTTTTTAATAGGAGTAAAAGATCCTTAATTATGCAGTCCTTCGGAGGGAACGTAAAAAGGTGGTCCCGAGCCTATGCGATGTCAGGTACTCTTTAAAGATCCCTCCTAATTAAACCTGGATAGGCAAAATTTAGGACTCCCACTGTAGCATCGTTCAATTAGCTACCATAGAATAAAGTTACGTTAAATAAAAAAACTTTCTTTTCTACAATCATGATTTAATTAAATATTTGTTGTATCAAGACATCAAAGACAAATTGAAATTTTTCCTCTTTTTATTTCCTTATTTTATCTTCAACATTAATTTGTTACTTGTTTATTCCTATAACATCACTTTATGCCACTGTGGCTAATTGGGCGATGCTACAGAGGGAGTCATAAATTTTGCTTATCCAGGTTTTATTAGGATAGTGATCTTTAACGGGTAGTCAGGTACATCATACTGGTTCGGGACCATCATTTACCATGTAACACAAGTTACGTCTCTTCCAAAGGACAACATAACCAAGGATTTTTTGTTCCCTTTAAACAATCCTAGGACCATTTGCCAGATTTGACCCCCTGTTCTTGGGCATATAAGGCTGTTATACTAACCCATTACACCACAGGTGACCAAATTTGTCACAGGCTACTGAACTATATTTATGTTAATTTTATGAATTATTATAAATAGGGACTCATGATTTTAAAGTCTTGATTTCTATCTTTATTAGTGTTTGTTCAAAATATTTTAACAAATACATTTACTGGCGGTACCAATAACAGTAACAATATAATAAAATACTTTTATTAACAAAATACTATAATTAAATTAACAATACATAATAATATTGAGCATTCACACTCAGTACTAACATTCAATTTAAACCCTTGAAATATCAAATCAAAGGGTTGTTACCATAACAAAATATAGGCATTTAACAAAAAAGGGAACAGCATTATCTCTGTTAAGTTTTTCATTGGTTACGGGGAAAAAATATAAGCATAATATACATAAAGTACATGTAGATATCTAATTTATTAAAAATATTTTCTTAATATATTACCTTAGCTTCCAGAAAGGTAAGATATTTTATATGTCATGTTTATTGGAGTCATATTATGGCAAAATCTGCCAATCAATAGGAACTTATTTAAAATGTTCTAATGGTAACTTGATAAACTAGCTATTTCTTTATAAGTTTAGAAAATTTTATTTAAATATTTTTATATGAGATTGAGAAGAAATATATTACAGTTTTCTTTTTCATTGAATAGTTTAACTCTTCTAATGGCTATTATTTATTAAAGTACTAATTTTGTTTGAAAATTTATGAAATTGTTCGGTTCTTAATTAGCATTGATAAGTATTTCGATTAAGCTTCTGTTAAAATTTATATACATCATTACGAACAGCCCTCAGCTTTGTATATATTTGAATAATTTTAGAGCAGCTTGAGTTTCTTCTGCATTTTTATTTCAGATTAAACTTTTAGTCCCTATTTATTTATGTTCAAATGGAACATGAGTAACTTTTATATAAAAAAGTTATCTTTATATGAGAGTTAGAATCTTATTCAATTCTTTTTATTCATAAGCATGTTTTCCCGTACTAAATAGCAATGTCTTCCAGCTATTTATTTATAAGTATTTTAGATTTCCGATGTTAACTTATCATTCTGATTTGGCTATTTACTTATTTATTTAGTTTTAGTTTTAATGGAAGTTGTATTTTTTGTCACAGGTGGCAGTATTAATTGGCCAACTAGAACAAGTACCTTATAAATATGAAGACCTCATTTAAATGTAAATATTTTTCAAAGATGTATATACATGTATTGATGGAAGAAATATTTTTTAACTATTTACAAGTAATAAATAATACTTCATTCAGACTATTTTGACTGGCCTTATTTTTATGTTTCCGTTAAATTTATTCGTATTAAAAACAACTACTTATTCTTAGCTACAAAAAAAAAATACCAAGTCCTTATAGTGAGTGATAAAATAAACATTTACATATATTTTATAAAATCCATTCATCATATAAAAGCTGCTGCTTTGCTAACGATAGGTGATCGGCAAACTGGACAGGTTTCCTTCACTCCTTCTGAACAGTCTTCACACAAGCAGACATGGCCACAATGTAAAATTATTATCTCTTTTGGATTTACTCTGTAAAACAATATAAATGTAAAAATGGGAAAAATCAGAAGTATATGACATATAAATTACAAATAATTACTAATAATCACATCAAACATCAGATTATAATTTTAATAGATGAGAGACCATTAATGAGAAACTGTACAACTAAATCAAGAAGAGGTTAGCTGGGGATGGAAACAAAAATTAAAAGAAACTGCTAAGTTAGATTAATTTATTTTTAATTATTTAGGAATAATATGAGAATTATTAACCCTTTAGCGCCCAACTACTGCGGAGGTAGAGTGGGCTTGCTGGACTGGATGGTAGTGAAGACAACTGTGCCCGCTGCACCGACTACTTTTGGACTCCGCTATAATGTTTTTTTTGTTAATACCTTACAGTTTCCCATCATCCTTTTTGATCCGGACATTGGACCAGCACAGGTGGATGTAAAAAAATTTAATTTAATAAATGTATGCAAAATTCTTCAAATATGCAATATAAAGTTTAACCAGTAGTATCCTAGATACATGATAGGAAATTGATTTTGGGGGTTCTCAGAGGCTCTAAACTAAATTGCATAGGAATTGCTTAATAGCCAAAAGTGGATCCTTACGATATCTGTTGTCCAGGAAACATACTTCACATTGTAAACCAGTCACTAGATGGCTCTAGAAACAGAGCTACTACTGTAGCTAATGGACTTGAAAAGCTACTGTAGTAGTCCATGGTCTGTGGGGCCCACCTTTCACCTGACTACTATAGTAGTACAAGGACCCAAAAGGGTTAAGGGACAGGTATAGATTTCTACAGTGATTTTGATTAGTTATCTATAATAATTGTAAAATAATAAATAAGTAACAATAATATTAATAAACAAGTAATATAGTTAATTATATAGATGAGCTACCTGCATGCAACGCATAGTTCATTATCTGACAGTTCCCTGCCATCTCTTGCATTTCTTCTCCTTTCTCTTCTTGTTTCTTCTAGTCTTCTCTTTTTTTCTTCTTCTTTTAACTTTTGCTCTTTCAGAGTCCACCATTTCTTTACAACGACTACTCCAAGAACAATGCCAATGCTTCCAAAAAGGAGTGTCAACACTTCAATTCAAACTATATGAACAGTTCAAAGATTAACTAGAAATATAATTATATATATATATAATTATATAAAAATTAATATATATATATATATATATATTATATATTATTATTTTTTTTTTTTTTTTTAACAACAAAATTTACCATTACGGCAAAGGTTTTAAAAAACAAGCAAATTTTCTTGAAATATGGGGTTGTCCGAAAAGTTCGTAGAGATTTTATAAATAAAATTTACCTTTTATTAATTCTACTAAAAATGAATCACAAAAGCTAATGTTTATCTACATGCCTCTAATCCTCATGGAATTAACTATTTTTACACATGAATTCGTCTTCATTAAGGCAACCAACATGAGTGGCAATTCAGTTCATTTTCGACATATGCTGTTCTTTTTTAAAAAAGGGAAAAACGGAGCCCAAACTACAAGAAAGATTTGCCGTGTATGGCAGCGATTCAATTGCTGATAGCACGGATCAGAAGTGGTTTTCGTGGTTTAGATCAGTAGATTTATATTTGGAAGACCAACCCCAGGCTGGCAGGAGTTCAACTCTTGACATCGAGGATATTAAGACGGTCATTGCAAACAATGCACAAATTACTGTCCTGTGAGATAGCTGCGGAGTTAAGAGCCTGCAATTCGACCATTTTTGATCATCTAAAGAAGGCTGGGTACATCTGTCGTTACGACGTTTAGGTTCTCCATGAGCTTATTGAAAGGATTTCATGTGGTGATTTGTTGCTGAAAAAAATGTAGAGGATCTATTTTAAAAAAAGTTGTTACTGGTGACGAAAAATGGATTCTCTACATCAACACCCGCCAAAAAAAATCTTGTGGGTTGCCTGGAACGACGCCGCTCGCAACATCAAAGGCTGGTTGCATCCAAGAAAGGTGATGCTTAGTATTTGGTGGGATTGGAAGGGACCCCTACATCTTGAGCTCCTTCTACAAAACCAAACTGAAAATACAGACTTTAACTGCGCCCAGTTAGATTGATTGAAGGCAGCAATTGAAGAGAAACGACCAGAGTTGGTAAATCAGAAAGGAGTGCTATTCCATCAAGAAAGTGCTAGACCCCATGTGTCTTTAAAGACTCAGCAAAATGTTATTAAGCTTCAGATAGGAGGTTTTACCTTACCCGCAGTACTCTCCTGATATTGCTCTTCGGATTTCTACCTTTTCCGTTTCCTCAAAAATTGTCTACAAGGGGAATCCTATTCTTCAGGAGATGACATCAAAACGGACCTTTTATTGTTCTTCAGGAGTAAGGACAGTTATTTTTGCAAAAAAGGGATAATGGACCTTCCAAGCCCTTGGGAAAGGGTAATCACTAACGGTGGTAACTATTTTGTAGATTAAATAAATAAATTTTAAGCTGTTCATCAATTTTAATTTTTGTCCAAATTTCTCTACAAGCTTTCTGGATAACCTAATAAATAAAGAAAGAGTCACTGCTTATAATATATATTAAGATAGCTTACTTGATGGTAGACTCAACTTTAAGAATAATATAGAATAAAGAGAAAAAATCTATATTTTTTTGCTTACCTATAAGTACTTTGTTGTTCTTCTAATTTTCGAATGAGAGATGATACTGGCATGGTGGTTAAATAATATGGGTATCCAGCAGATGGAGGAGACATCTGAAGATAACCACCAGGATTGACTGAAACCTCTCCAATAGCTGAAATATAAAACCATTATTAATAAACATAAACATGGATCAAAATAGAGAAATCAAAAACAAAAGTGATCGAATACCTGTCAATGGAGTTCCCTCCTTCAAAAGTTCTTCAGTTGTTTCGATACCTCTCTGCCTAACCCCATTGAAAAAACCGATAATATGATCCATAACACTTAGGGTACTGTTTTCAAACTGGTTATATACTGTGTCTAAATCCAGTAGCTCAGCAGAGACTGGATCAAGAATCTCAATCGAGATTTTGCCTTTCTTAAGTACAAATGGCACAACATTATGCGAGACATGGATAACATTTTTTTGATCAGCCCTGTAAAAAATATTAATTTATTTTTACTTAACTTCTATACTAGTTTTAATTAACATACCACACTAGTAACCTCAACAACATAATTCACATCAAATTAATAATACACATCAATCTCACCAAAATCCTGATGCATTACGAGCAATCGCATGTTCCATAATACTCCTTCTAAGGATCACACCAGAATAGTCTTGTGAACCAGAACTTTTAACTGATTTTCCAACAGCTTTGACATCTCCTTGATAAATAGTATATTTCTTTTCCTCATCACTTAATTTTTTAATGTCAGGATTGATTCCCAGACGTTGTGCTCGCTAATAAAAAAAAAATACGTTTATGAAATTTTCATTAATTAGTTATTAATCAGAAGTAAAAAAATGTTAAGACTTACTTCTACTAAATTGATGGACCAACTGCAGTTTATATATAACCTTGTACAAACACCCACAATGATAGCATCAATCCCTAAAGCGATAAGTTCCCCTAAGAAATCCATTGTTTTTAATTACATCACTTTAGCCTCATTTTAATTATTAACGGAAATATTATAGTTAAATTTTGTCATTGTTTTAAAGTTGATGTAGAAAGGTACATGACTGTTATCGTCCATAGAGGTACAAATTTGTTGGACGACAGACACCTACAATGAAATTACATTTTAAGATGAACACCTAAACAATATTGGCTGATGAAAGGAGAATGTTATTTCTTACATACTGGAACCAAAGCACAAAAGAAATGTTGGTTTCTGGAATTTCTAAATGATTTTTAAATAATCTTGTAAATACCAAAATTAATTTTATTGTCTACCACATGAAACATGAAGATATTTGATATACATTCTCGATATTAATAAAACTTTAATCAACATAAAAATACGCACCCAAAAAAAAAATAAAAGAAAAAAACCCTTAAGACAAACATTTTGAATTCGAAGCTATATAATGGATTCATAGTTTCTGTTTATTTTATTTATTAATATGTTTTTAAATATAATTTATTTATTATATCAATATGTATTTATTATAATTTTGTATTTTATATGCTACGATTTTCTCGGTATGGTGGTTGATGTGATCTAATGAGAAATATATATTTAGTTTATCATTTGATGAAAAACTGTTCTGGAATAAATCAAGATCCTTTCATCGTTCGGATATGTGTCCTGTAAAAAGTTTGAGTTCTAATCAAAGATGTCTCTATAGTTAGGAGGATTTATCTCTATTTAAAATATTTAAAGTATTTGAATTAAATAAAAATGATAATTGCTTCTTAAAAATAACACACAGTAGATATACAATGAAAACCAATCTTTATAGGTTATAGAAAAAATCACAATAAGATAAATAAACTTAGTTTATTGTTTGCCGACGTTTGAATATTATCAGTTCTTCATCACGACTATGAAATCAACAGCATTTAAAAAACAAAACAATATATATTATAATATATATATATATATAATATATATATATATATTATATAATATATAATTTAATATATATAAAGATTTTTACTGTTATTTTTTTCTTATCCCTGATGGAGGCCTGAAATTTAGGCCAAATCGTTGGCACGCGATAAAATAGGTCTCTCCCAAAAAGACTATTTGGCCAGCTGTGCAGATTTAAAATGAATTGCGCATGCGTCATTCAGCCATTCGTCCATCCTTATAAAAGAAAGGTAAAGAAGGAACAAGAATTAAATTACTCTCTATTTTTGGGAAATACGATAATTCATTAAAATTGACCATTTGTTACCCAAAATAGCTCAGTATTTATTAATCGGGTCATCTTTCTAGTAAGATTCGATGTAATATGGCACCATATCATTATTCTTTTGAAGCCTTACTTTGCAGTATTCAGAACTGGATGGATTGAGTTTTTTCCTTTCAGTTTGAGCTTACCACCTCCCGAATACCATCTGTTCCAATAACAGATACATACATTATGAGAGAAGTATTACGGTGACCTAGTATTGACTATCACTAAATCATGCCAAATCTTAGTAAGAAAAATAAATATTCATTTTTAGTATTTAATATGCAAACAGTTTCGCCACAGATTCGAAAATTATGCGCTATTGTTGGGAGGTCAAATATATAAAATAAGTTAACATGAGAAAACAGGCTGCTTGCCGATTAGTAAAGGGGGAATCCACGCCACCTACAACATAAGTCCCGCGAAGATCACCTCTCGAGGAATAATGTATGATAATTTAGAGCATAATGTTAAATTGTCCCTGAATCACTTTTCTAATCCGATTTATTAGGAAATATGATATGGAAAACTAAAACATAGTAATGAAGCATACTTGTGACATCACATACATTTCCTGTCTCTTTCTTCGAAGGAAGTAATATTATAATTTGTCTTAATGAACCAGGCAATATTTTAAACTAAACCCTGCAACAGTACCTCAAGTTAATTTAAAACAAAATAAAATATGGTTCTGAACATTGAATAGCTGATGAGTTTATTTCTAATGTGATTCATTCTGAAGGCAGAGAGAGTTATTTTAACAGCTGATGTAATGATACGTAGACATATACGAATGATGTACTATGGCACGTTATCATTATTACTTTGAAGCAAAGTAGTTGTGGATACTCTCGGCTTACAACTAATAGATAGATTATTTAAAAAATGGGTGGTGGTCAGAGTGTGCCAATTCCTGGAGGAGGAACTGAAGGATACCATGTTTTGAAGGTTATTCAGTTTCCAATTGTTTTTCAATAACAGCCGCTTAGAGATAGTGATGTTTTAGTTCGGCTTCATGTTTCAATTACTATATAATAAAAATAATTTATTAGTGACAACTATAGATTTCATTATGTCCTCTATTTCTCTTAGGTCCAAGAAAAGTCTCCTGGGCAAGCAGCAGGCTTGGAAGCCTTTTTCGATTTTATTATTGCAATTGATAATACAAGATTGGTAAGTATTTGAGCATAAACCCAATGCAGGAATAAAATTATTTTATCCATTCTCCTAGGCCCTCATACTTAATATTTTCTATATTGTTAATAAAAGAAAATTTATTTTAAAACAATATGTAACTAATCCTGATATCACTACTCAAGATGAAGTGATATGCTCCAACATATCTCAGTTATCAATATTTTTCTTTAGTTCATTCACATACAATTTAAGTTCCTTAAGATGTTTTATTTAAGTTAAATAAAAACATAATCAAACATTCTATCATTAAAATTATTGACAATATGTTTGATATTTTTATAGGCATATCTAGATTTTGTTGGGCAGACTTTTGTCTTCAACTATTATCTTTGAAATAAATTATGTGTCGTACATGAATTTCAAGATGTTTTCATGTACAGCTTATAAAAATTAAGGACACAGATTCAATTGCATTTTAAGTTTTTATAATATTTCATATTATATAATTTAAACTTATTTAAAATTGGACAGATATAAAGGAAATATGCTGTCTATTTTTTAATGATACAAGTATTTTTGCTTTATTATGAATGATACTATTAATTGTTATGGAATTCATTTCTATAATATTAAAAACTCATTGACACCGTAAATTAACAATATTTAGTACAATTCTTGCAGTAAAAATTTAATAATTGTAGCATATGTTTTTTAATAATCACAGGTTTTCCGACTTTTAATTTGTCCCATCATGACTTATTATGTATTATAATTTTTTCAAAATTTCATACAAACTTTTAAATGTCTTAACATATTTCCAATAAGAAAGCTCGAAAAAAAAAATTTATCGCTTAAGTTAATGTATAATGGCTCTCCTTAGTTTTAGTTTCTTTGTTAATCATATTAAATAACTGTAATAATTATTATAAAATGTTAAAATTTTCAATCTGTTGGATCTGTAGGATCAAGATAATGACACACTCAAAGAACTCCTTAAAGCAGGTATTGACAAAGAGCTTACCATGACAGTTTACAGCAGTAAAACACAGACTGTAAGGAATGTAAAAATAACACCAAGTAATACTTGGGGAGGTCAGGGACTTCTAGGGTGAGCATCAGATTTTGTTCTTTTGAAGGTGCTAATGAAAATGTGTGGCATGTGCTGGTATGTTAATTTCATATATGACCTTATTGTTTTTATTATTATTGTTTAATAATAATATAAGTTAATTTTCATAGGAGGTTCATCCTTCGTCTCCTGCCGAATTAGCCGGCTTAAAGCCTTTCTCTGATTACATTATTGGAGCAGATTCTGTATTACATGAAAGTGAAGATCTTTTTACTCTAATTGCTGCTCATGAAGGCAGATGTTTGAAATTATATGTTTATAATATCGATCAAGATTCCTGCAGGGAAGTTACGATAACTCCAAATTCTAACTGGCCTGGAGAGGGAAGGTACAAATGTTTATTTGATACTAAATCAATATTAGTTATATTTTATTAATATGTAGTGTTTACTTTGTATTTATACAACTACTTTACGTAGAACTATTAAATATGATGAATGCTGTTAGTAATCAAATGGAGGTTGATGTCAAAAGCAGTAATAATTATACGCAATAAGTAGACTGCCTGCTAATTATTCTTTAAGTACAGTTAAATACACTGAACAGGCACTGTAGCAGACAGATGTGGTGTGGTCGTCAAATTGGTTTATTTATTGAAAAACGACAAAAAAAGCACAAGTTTAAGATATTTATTCTTCAAACTGACTAGAATAAGGTGCCTACAATGCTTAAAGCTTCTAAATAAAGATAAAATAACAAAAACGGAATGTTCAGTGTATTCAGCCTTACTTACTTGCAGTAATCAATATTTAAATCTTAAATTGTATTCTTAATCATCCCAGATATTGTTTGTTGGCTTTTTTGATTCATAACTACTTTCCTCTCATTTAAGATATAAGGAAACCATCAAAACTCGTTTTCTTTGAAGATCTTTATTGAATGGAAATTATTATTGAGTGAAAGTTCATGACTTCTTTTTCATTCATGATTTCATAACTGAATGAAAATAGTTATCTATTTATATAATAGCATAATGTATACCTTCTAAGTGGTTCCTATTCTACCGTACAAGCTAATCGCTTCTTGAATCAACAAGGCCTTAGTTTTTATGGGTCTATGAATTCAATAGTTTTACTTTAAATTTTAGTTTTATATATTTATATACTAGAAAAACTATTTTGAGTTTGTCAGTACAAAGTATTGACTTAGTTTGATCATTTTTATGTGTAACTTACCTTACTATGTAAATTTTCTATAAATAATGTAATTTTTCCTTAAGAGTTCTCAAAGAAGTTATTTAAAAATAAAAATTATAATTCAGTCTAGGTTGTGGCATTGGGTACGGGTACCTTCATCGTATTCCAGTCAATAGTATAGAACCAGAAAAGCAGGTTTTATTACCGCCCCCACCTCCTGCAAACAGACCAACTGATGCGACACCTAAAACACCAGAAACTTCAGAAACTACTGCAGTTCCAAAGGTAAATATGCTGTTTGAATATTTATATCAACTGTGAATAAGTCCAGTTTTATTGATTTTGTGTTATACGTTAGGGATCTAATTATTTTATCTTTCTTCGTGGGTATCAGACCAAATTATAAGGCTTCTATGTGCTTACTCTATCTTAATTAGTTCATAGGGTCATTAAACTCTCATTACACAAATGTGTTAAAGTTGTATTTTAAGAAGATTGGGCACCTTTAGGAAGAAAATGTGATGACCCACAAGAGCTTGTATACCCCATTTTTAAAAATTTTCCAATTTTAATTATAATTTAATATGTATAATTCTGTTTAATAACAATAATCCTCACAACTCAACTTTAACTCCAGCAATTTAGTTTTAAAATGCACCCAATCAAATAGAAAAGCATCCATCTAAGTTTCATGTTTCAAGAAGCATAGAATCCTTTAAAATAGAACTAAAAATTCCGAATTCTTAATGCTTCTTTGAATCCAAATATTGAATTTAAAAACCATAATTTGTGAGGCTTCTGGTTATTCATAATTAAATTCCATACAAAATAAAAATCCATCAATTAACATATTCTCGAACTTTAATGTCTTCTTTCTTTCTTTCAGTGGCGCAGGCCGTATGGGCCTCGCAGTGAAAACTCCTGCGAGTTTACACTCACGTTTCATGATGCTATTTTTAGTGTAGGGTCATCACTCCCTACACTAATTTTGTGAGTGGCCACCCTTTGGCTGACGGTTCTCACATACCCAGGGAGAGGTTGTGAGTGAATCCCCATTTTTTTATATCCTTATAAAAGCCCCGCCGGGACTGGGATTCGTACTCAGAAACTGTAGCTTGAGAGACTAGCGCGCTAGCCACTCAGCTACAGGCTCCCCATACTTACCCCATACCGAACTTTAATGTAATGCCTGTAAAAAATTTTTACGTAATCTCAATTATGAAGAACTGGATTTTAGACGAGATGAGCTAATCAAGAAGATTGACCACTGTTTTTCCACAAGAGTAAAAATTTATTATAGCTTAGTGGTGCCAAGACCAAAACACAGCAGGACGATAAACCAGATTCCCATTGTTAACTATAATATTCCTCCAAATTTTCAATATTATTACACAAATTCTCCAAAGTATTAACACAATGTTAAAATATTGGCAAAATCCCTCAGTGAGGATAAAATTGCTGAATTATTGAAATCAAATTATTTATCGTTATAGACATGTTGTCATTAATGCCAGTCTGAGTCATTTATTCTGATGTTCTTGCTTATTTTGAATGATGAGTTGTTGTTGTTAATGTTTTAAAAATATTATTTAAGTATTAATAATTCAATTTTGTAATTACATGCCTTTATTTTATTTTGTGTAAATATGTATATGTATTCCTTACTGCCTTTTGGTTTAGTTAATTACTGTTTCTTACTGTGTTCTGTGTTACTGTTTGTTTATTATACTTCTATTGAATAGCCGCCGGTGAACTTTCCCACACACGGGCTTGCCTTTGTGGGATAGTCACTTCTACTTCCAATGTAAAAATGTCTGTAATACTTCTGTACACAATACTAATACTTCTGGACTTCTCAAAAGCTTTTGACTCTCTTGACCACTCTATCCTTTTTTCCAAACTATGGTCTTTATCCTTTTCCAATAGTTCTATTCATTGGTTTAAATCATTTCTCTCTAATAGGACTCAAGCTGTCACCATTCCTAACCATCCTCTATCTTCCTTCCTTGCCCTTTCGGCAGGTGTGGCCCAGGGTTCCAGCATATCTCCGATCCTTTTTAACTCCTATATCAATGATCTTCCCAATTCCATCCATCACTGCTCCCATCACTTATACGCTGATGATTTCCAGATCTACTTATCCTTCTCTCCCTCCGAGTTTCTTGTAGCATTTGCCAATATTCAGGCAGACCTGGATAGAATCTGTGCCTGGGCAACCCTGAATAAACTAAGGCTAAATGCTATGAAAACTCAGGCGATTGTTATAGGTTCCAATTCCTTTCTCAGATCCCATACCACATTTCCGAGTCTATCCCTAAATGATCAGCCAATCACCTTCACTTCCTCTGTCAAAAACCTAGGCATTACCATTGACCCAACCCTTTCCTGGAAACCCCATATTGCCCAAAGCTCCCGAAGAACAATATTATTATTTCACAGCGCTACAACCCGGTCACGGGTCTTGGCCTCCTCCAACCGCCTCCTCCAATCATCACGGTCTTGAGCCGATGCCATCCAGCTCCTAACTCCCAGCAACATGCGAGCGTCCGCCGCCACACCATCCGACCATCTCAACCTTGGTCTTCCTCTTCTTCTTATCCCATGGATCGGCTGAGTGAGCAATATTTTGGGCATTTCTCCATTTTCCATCCTGGCAATACGCCCTACATATCTTAGGCGTCTTAACTTCATAGCCCGGACCACATCACCTTCTCCAAATGCATTGTAGAGGTCCTGATTTGTGCGCCGCTTCCACTCCTCTCCAACTTTCACTCCTCCAAAAATACGGCGGAGAACTTTTCTTTCAAAAATTAGGAGTTCCTTCTCGGTCGCCTTTGAAGTCGCCCAACACTCTGATCCATAGAGCAGTACGGGACGCACCAATGTCTTATAGAGGTGGAGCTTGGTCTGTCTAGAGAGTATCCACTTGGTTAGCTGCTTGCCTAACCCAAAGTAGCATTTGTTGGCTGCAGTTATTCTTCTCCTTATCTCAATATCGGGGTTATTATCTTGGGTGACCACTGATCCCAGGTATGTGAACTCTGAGACCTTCTCAAACTTATGAACCCCGATAGTGACTGTCTCGCCTAGCATTGGGATTTCTTCTGCTACCATATATTTTGGTTTGGACTCATTAACGTTCAGTCCAAGTCTGCTGGCAGGACCCATCAAAGCCAGAAAGGCATCAGTCACGGACTGTAGAGAGCGTCCCACAATGTCGATGTCGTCTGCGTAGCGAACAGCTGGACAAGTCTGGTAAATATATTCCCTTCTCTTTCGCGTAAACAAGCATCTCTTACGGCCTTCTCAAGTGCTAGATTAAACAGCAAACAGGCTAGTGCATCCCCTTGTCGGAGTCCTTTATCTGCACGAAATTCCTTGGACCTGTCACCATTTACTCTCACCATACATCTCACCTCCTTCATGGTAAGCTTTATCAAGCGTATAAGTTTCTCAGGTATATTAAATTCTCTGAGGGCAATGCACAGCTCTTCTCGTATTATGCTGTCATACGCTGCTTTGTAATCTATGAAAAGATGGTGAGTTTTGGTTTTTATCTCATGGTCTCTTTCAAGAATTGTTCGCACACAGAACATCTGGTCTGAGGTGGATCTTCCTTTCCTGAATCCACTCTGGTAGGGACCAAGTTCGCGCTCAGCAAATGGTAAGAGACGTCTAAAAAGAATATTAGATAGTATTTTATAGGCTCAGGATAGTAGTGAGATGCCTCGATAATTGCTGCAAAGTAATCTATCACCCTTTTTATGTATAGGGCAGATAACTGATCTGTTCCAATCGGAGGGCATCACCTCATCTGTCCATATCACAAGGAGAAGATCTTGTAATGCTTTGTTGAGCTCATTTCCACCGTATTTCAAGAGTTCAGCAGGGAGTGCGTCGATGCCAGGGGTTTGTTATTTTTCAGTTTGCTGATGGCATCTATAACCTCTTCTTCATCAGGAGGTTCAATGTCTAACCCTTGTTCTCCCACTTGTATTCTGTTGATTTCATCTGTCTCTTGTTTGTCTAGTTCATCATGAGAGTCTCCTCTTGGATTGAGAAGGTCATTGAAATAATCCCTCCATTCGTCAAGAACTTCAGACTTGTTGGTCAACAAGTTTCCATGTTTATCCTTATAAGACATAACTTTACTAAGGTATTGCTTTCTTCCCTTATTGACCAATCTGAAGAAATCCCTACTTTCTTTGCTGCAGTGGAGCATTTCAATTGTTTTCAGTTCCTCGCTCTCTTTGTGTCGTTTCTTCTTCCGGTGTAAATGCTTCTCTTCTTTTCTTCTCTGTCGATATTCATCAACAGACCTCCTTGTGGTTGCCCTAATCATTCCTTGGTACGCACTGTTTTTCCGGTTCGTGGCTATACTGCATTCTTCATCGAACCAGGGTGACCTTGGTTCCTTCTCATATGGCCCTAGTACTTCATCAGCTGTTTCCATTATCGCTCCGTAACAGTGCGACCAGAACTTATCAATGTCCAGCTCAGCATCGCTGCTTCTCTGGCACACTTTAATGTCAAGTGCTTCAGTGTATTTATGCTGGATTTGCGGGCCTTTCAGTTTTTTTAGATTAAAACGTCGGGGCTTCTCGGCAGCTTTTAATTTCCTCACTGAGCAGATCTTCGCCGTCACATGTGCTATGCTCAAGTAGTGATCCGAATCGACATTTGCTCCTCTGAATGTTCTAACATTTCTCAGATTGCTTCTATGGCGTCTACCTATCAAAATATGATCGATCTGATTGACAACTGACCGGTCCGGTGACGTCCATGTGCCCTTGTATATATTCTTGTGCGGATACAGTGTACTTCCTACCACGAGATTCCTGGATTCAGCGAAGTTAATGAGCCTTTGTCCATTGTCGTTGGTTGTGTCATGAAGGCTATGTTTTCCTATGATTCGCTGGTATATTGCTTCTTTTCCCAACTTTGCATTGAAATCTCCAGCGATTACTTTCATGTCGTACTTAGGGCAGGCATCCAGAGTCCTTTCCAAAAGTTCATAGAAAGTATCCTTTTCTTCTTCATTTGACACCTCTGTAGGGGCATGTACACTTAACAAACTGTAGTTATAAAACTTTCCCCGCATTCTTAAGAGACAAATTCGCGGACTCACTGGTTTAAATCCAATTATCATCTGCCTATACTTTCCCCTCACAACAAATCCTGTGCCGAATTCATGGCGACTCTCATGACAGCTGTAGTAGATGGAGTGGTGCCTTTTTTCAAG
Organism: Piezodorus guildinii; assembly: GCA_023052935.1. NCBI lineage: Eukaryota > Metazoa > Arthropoda > Insecta > Hemiptera > Pentatomidae > Piezodorus > Piezodorus guildinii. The sequence goes on along the minus strand of CM041296.1, from coordinate 129,113,880 downwards.
AATTCCTTGACCAGTCCATCTGATCTCCTGGACAGCGCCTATGTCAATCTTATACCTGTCAAATTGTTCTAGTAGCAACTTTAATGCTCCGGGTCTATATAGAGACAATGCATTCCAGTATCCAAAGTTGAAAATCCTATGGGGGGTGCCGGGTCGTTTACCTTTAAGACTGATCAGATCCGAGGCTGGTGTAGGTTTCACAATAATTACTATTTCAGGTAGTGGGGCTATCCACCCTCTCTCCGTACCCTAGTCTGCTGACGGTGCCCGAAGAACAATAAGTACCCTCAAATTTTTCCATCGCTCCCGCCATCTTCTTCCACTATCCACCCGTAAGCTCCTTGTATCCTCACTTATTTTCCCCCACTTTGACTATTGCTGCGGGGTATATGGTAGCCTCTCGACTGTGCTCGAGGACAAGCTAAAGCGAATTATGAATACATTATTAAGATTTGTCCTTGGCACACCGAAGAGGTCTCATGTGACCCATTTATACAGTGAGTTAAAGTGGCTCCTTCCCTCAAACCGCAGACAATATTTCCTTGGATCATTCCTTTACCAAACCATCAACTCCCAGCTACCTCCCTATATCCACAAACTTCTGCAATTTAAATTGTCAGTCCGCTCCCTCCAAACAAGATCGCGCCATTCTGACCTTTATATTCCTGCCCACAGAACAAGTTTTGAACATTCCTTTCTTGTCCGCTCTACTACTCTCTGGAATTCCTTACCTACTCATATCCACCATGCTTCTTCCCTACCATCATTCAAGTCCCAGCTGTTCGAGTACCTATTGTCATCTCAAACTCCACAAGCCTGATATTTCAAATCAAATATCTATTCAAAAAGAAAATTTATTATTTATTGTTCATGTTTCTTTATCAATCAATTATTATGAATCAGTTTCAGTGTTCAGTTTTGTTCAACCTATCAGAAGTTATTCATTTATTTTACTCTTTTAGTTATTTTACTCTTTTGTTTTATTGTATCCTACTTTTCTTCTTAAAGCTTTGTAAATAAGAATTAATTATAATCCTTTGGTCTTGTGGCCAGACACATTGTATATATTAATTGTACATATATTGTTCTTAAGGGACCCAGTCCCAGAATAAAAATTATTTTTCTATTCTATTCTATTCTATTATATATGTATATAAAGATATATTATTATTTACATTATCAATAAAACTGTTTTTATTGATTCAATAAGGATACTATCCTTTATTATCTAAAAATTTATTATTTATTCTATGAGGAAGATGGTTGGGGGTGCGGTCATAAATTAAAAACACATATTTAAAATAAATGTTATTTTAATTATGTGCCGACGTTTCGGCCTACAATGTGGGCCTTCATCAGGGGTGACTACATGAATTTATTCTATTTATTATTATTTATTCTAGAGTGTTTCTGGTGGAGAAGCTAATAGGGACCTAAGTGCTGCAATGACAGGACTTACGATTCAAGGGCCGCATCCAGCCTTAGTTGGCGGAACTACAACCGTACCTCAATACAGCCATGCTCCTCAACCACCTGTATTCACAACTTCTCAATATACTTCACCTGCGCAGGTTATGGGCGGCGATTACCAAGCTCCGCAATATACAAGTGGTAATTTATACTTTCCTATGCTGTTAGTTTTAATATTCTTGTCAATTGAGTAATTTTTTTGTACGTAAATGGTTAATGTGAACACAAAGCCCAGTAAAAAAGACAATTATAATTGTCTAATAATAATTGGTGTACCATTATTGCAAGATTCTAACTATGAGAGGATCCCAAATGTGTCTCACTTGAATTTGGTTAAATTTATTTTGGTAAAACTAGACATTAAACCATTAGACTATGGAAAATATTGGGAGCCAACGTTCTCCCAAAAAAATCAGAAAGTTTGCGTGCAAAAAATACATTGTATTTAATGTCTCTGGTTCTAGTGAAGGTTGAAAATTAAGTTTGGTGTCAAAATTATCCTATTTCTAAGTGTAATAATTAAAAAAAATAGGCTATTAAATTATTTAAGTTCTATGCTCGGTAATACCTTAAAATTATAAGGTTTCTTAAAAAATGTGTTCCTCATTCTTAAAAAGGAATCTTAATCTGAGCACAGTTTTAGAGAAACCTCATTAAAAGTACTGTTTTGACTGGATTAATTATATTTTTAGAGTTATTAAAAAGTATAAAACTTAAATATTTTAATGGCTTATTTTTTTAATTATTTGGCTTTTAAATAGGATAATTTTGACACCAAACTTATTTTTCTATCTTCACTAAAACCAGAGATATTAAATTGAATGTGTTTTTCACATGCAAACTTTCAGATTTTTTTATGCGACTCCTGGGGAGCTTTGGCTCCTAATATTTTGCAGAGTCTAATGGCTTCATGTCTAGTTTTACTTAAAAAGCTAATTTTTCTGAAATCATTAGCTTTCCAGTGGTATAAAAAAAATTGCTTTTTTTCCTGTTTTTTGTTATATCAAATTCATTTAACCTGTATATTTACCCGTTTTTTTTTTTTCAATGCTAACAAGATGAAATAGTTAATTTTTTCGAATATGTTAAATTAAAGGTACTTTTAAGGAAGAAAATAAAAAAATTAATCTGCTTTTAAGCCCCTTAATAAAATCTCTCACATTTTTTTCTTTATAGTTCAACAGAAACCATGAGTGAGCTTTTAAAGATCAAAATTTATTTAGAGACCAACAAGTTACGTATGAACTTTTTGGTTGTCATGAGCCAAAAAATTGTGATTTGTTTAAATAATAATCAATCCACGAATGAATGGTGATTAAAGGAATGTAAAACAAATCAAAAATGGTATGTTAGACAAAGTGAGAGCTGTCATTTTCCATTTTGAGTGTATCCTCCTGGCATAGGTTCTAGCCACAAGGTTTCTTCTCAAGTTGTTATTTAATAGGGTTTTCCTAAGTTATTGAGAAAATTTATCATTTTAATTTCTTATGTTATTTACTTGAGACATTTATTTTTTTATTTACTTAGCAAATCAACATTTTTAAAATTTATTCTACAGGTACACAAAATCCTTATGCAAGCAGTGTGTACCAATCACACCCTGGGCATTACCCTGCTGCAGCCGGTGGGAACCCTTATCAGGGGTCCCAGTACCCGGAAAACCAATACGCACCTGGATCATATCTTCCTGAATATCCTCCGACAACTGTAATTCAGGTATTTTAAGTATTATTATTTAATGAAGAAGTTTCAAATTGTATTTTATTCTTAATAAATCTAAGCAAATTTGTGTGTTTTTATGGTCATTGTCATTCATTTTATAATCTTGTTTCCACAGGAATCTTGGAGATCTCCAGCAGCTTCTGAAATTGGTACTACTCAACATCTCTTTCCACAACCTCCTCAGAGTAACATAGCAACAGTTATGCCGTCCATTCCACAAAATGTTCCCGTGCCTTCAAGTAAGTCAGCAGGAAGGAAATATTAATTAATTATTAAGTTATCAAATAACATTATATTTCTCATTACAATTTAGTTTAATGTCATTGTTTTATTCAGAACTATTCTGAAATTGTTTTAACAGAGATGGAAGATTATTAATTGAAATTAATTTCTACCATGTCGAAAGCAGCTCTGTGAATATGTGTAGTTCAACATGCTTAAATTCATACAATATAAATTGCTATGTTATTGATTGTTGTTTCATGTAACATCACTTTATCCTACTTTGGCTAATTGGTTATTAGGTTATAGTGGGAGTCCTAAATTTTGCCGATCCTGGTTTAATTTGGATAGGGATCTTTAACGAGCACCAGACTCGGAACTACTTGTTTACATCCCCTCAGAAGCACGGCTTAGCGAAGGATTTTTTACTCCCTTTAAAAAATCCTTCGGCCATAGGGCTGAAACATGCGACCTAAAGCATAGAAGGCCCGTGTTAGCCACTACACCAAAGGTGACCCTATCTATGTTAATGGTCCTACAACCCATGAATGTCTTAGATTCAGTTTGTAGAGATTCATACAGTTTCTAAGCTAACAGCCTAGTTAAGACCTGGTAGGTTGATCGTGATTGAGATCATGCTCATCCACCAGAATTTTTTCCAAAAGGAGGTATCCTGATCCCTTAGTTGCTCCTGAGGGCAGACTTGAGGAATTCGTGGTTTAGTGGCTAGCCTACCAACCCTAAAGTTGTGAGTTTGAACCCAGAATTTTTTAGAGTAAACAATCAAAAGACCATTCCGTATCAAGAACATTTCATGCAAAGTACCCCTGCAACCGAACCTCTGTATACTAGAAATGGAGAAATGGAAAAGAAGATAAATAATCCAGGCGCAACGAGTTTACTTCAATCTGTGAAACATTGAATTATTAAAATTTAAAACTAATACAAGATAGGTTTTTAATCAAATACTGGTGAAGAAATCAAATATTGTTCTTTATTTCATGCGAAGTTACATCTGCCTTTTAAGATAATTATTTTTGATATGTCAAAAATTACCTATTACTTTCACTTACTATATATAGTAAGGGAAAGTATTACGATCATGAAAATTTTCGAATTCCAGTTTTCAACGGAAATACACGTTTTAGGGTCTCTTGAGTCCAAATGACCAAATCCCGCAAAAAAGTTTGTGTGTGGTAAGTTTAGCATGAGTTGTACAAACTGAAATTTCATATTTAAGGCAACAGTATGACCGACATGTCACAGCAACTTTTTCACTAAAATCGGCTATTTCATACCATGCATTTTGCATCTTTTTATGATTTTCTTAAAAATGGCTCAAATGATTTTTATTCAACTCGCTATATGGATTTAAAATGTAATGGGCTTCAATTTAATGTAGGTTTCATCCAGATTGAAATAGTCTGAAAAGGCTTAAATGCCGAGTCCCGCAAAAAGGTCTGTGTGTGTGGTTATTCCCAGGCGGAAACGGTAAGTCCTATGAAACTGAAATTTCATATTTAAGACAGATATACACCCGAGACGTTACAAAACCTTTTTCATCAAAATGAGCTTACCAGAAGAGCCACTTTATACTATGCATTTTGCACCTTTTTTCAATTTTCTCAAAAACGGTTCCGACGATTTTGATTGAACTCGCTATATCAATGTAGAATTTATAAGGCTTCAACATCGTTTAGGTTTTATTCTGATTAAAATGGTCTGACAGCACTTAAATGCTGATATTTTAAATTTTCTTCCTCTAAAGTACCTTTAATTTTGTAGATTCTATAAAAATAACCATATTATCTTGTTAGTATTGATAAATAAGAGCTAAATATGCATGTTGAGCGAATTTGAAAAACAGATGAAGGAGAAAAATGAAAAAATATTTTTTTAATGAAATTTTTTGTTTTTGAACATAAGAACAGTAATATACATGTATGATATACTGTTTGAAAGCTAAAGATTTTAGAAAAAATATTATCTTTTACACAAGCTAGTAAAAGTTAATGGAGAGTGATTGAAAAGCTGATAAAACTAACTGATTATTTTAGATAATAATATAATAGATTTTTTAATAGAACACATGTTTCTATAGAAATTCAATTTTATTAATTCTTTAATGTTTTCATTCATTTTTATCTCTTAACTGTATCTGAAAATTCTTGAATTGATTTTAACAACGGAGGTAAGTGAAAATCGTGTGTTGCCCACACCAGATTTTTTTAATGTTGTAATTGTGCCACTGATAAATGATAACTAGCCATTTTATCACTTAGCCGATGCTTCACAAATATTTTATGCAAAAATAATTTAAAATTATTTCCCAACGACATCTCGCAGAACCCCAGGGGGGGTAGGTACTCTGACTACATGTTGGGAACCACCGATCTAAGTCACTGCATTGTAGCTTTAGTGCTAAAGTGTGGCTTTGAGGGTTCTATATAATTCTAGGAACCCGCTACCGCTCCATCCTCCAAAACGCCTGCAGTATTAACGCATCCCTAAGGCTACTATCCGCTTAACTCATTCAACCATCACAGTCTAAATTCACTTGTAGTTTGTAATAATTTTGGTTCTACATATACTAATTTTTACTTTCACTTTCCTATATATAAAATATATAGTAAGGGAAAGTATTGCGATCCTGAAAATTTTCAAATTCCAGTTTTCAACGGAAATGCACGTTTTAGTATCCCCTGAGTCTAAATAACCAAGTCCACAAAAAGGTCTTTGTCTGCATATGTGTGGTAACTCCCGGGCGGAAACAATAAGTCCTAGGAAAATGAAATTTCATATTTAAGACAACTATACATCCGAGATGTTACAGGATCTTTTTCATCAAAATCGGCTGACCATAAGATATTGCTTTTTACCATGCATTTTGCATCTTTTTAAGATTTTCTCAAAAACTGCTCTGATTTTGATTAAACTCCCTATATCTATGTAAAATTTGATGGGCTTTAATATCGTGTAAGTTTCATTCTGATTGAAATAGTATGAAAGGGCTTAAATGCCGAAATTTTAAATTTTCTTCCTTTAAAGTACCTTTAAATTTTGTAGATTTAAAAAAATTTGGAACATCATCTAATAAAGCATTGATAAATAACGGGTAAATATGTAAGTTGGGCAAATTTGATAAACAACTAAAGGAGAAAAGTGCAAACATATTTTTGTATGCAATTTTGTGTGTAACACAAGAACAGTAATATAGATGTATGATATACCGTTGGATAGCTAAAAATTGTGGAAAAAATATTATCTAATACACGGAATTTTAAAGGTTATGGAGAGTGATGAAAAGTCGATAAAATTGACTGACTGTTGTAGATAAAAATATAATAGATTATTTATTAAAACACATGTTTCTATTGGAATTCAAAATAATTAATTCTTTAACAATTTATTTGTATCTTTAAATGTATTTAAAAATTCTTGGATTTTAACAACGGAGGTAAGTGAAAGTGTGTGTTGCGCGCTTCTGATTTTCATGAAAAATCAGAGATAAGTATCCAAGGTCATTTGATAGAGGTGGGGATACATTTTATATATTTTCCATATTCCCAGAATAGAGATTTTGTGGATATTAGATACATTTAATACTTCGTTTTAGACTATGGTTATTAAGCTGTGAATTTTATTGTTATTCAGGTATTATTGATTCATCATTCGCTGGAAAAGCTGTGACAACCCCCATATCTCTTCCAGGAATGCCACCGATCACTGTGAGCGCAACATTGCCCTTCAATACAATTGAAAGCTATACAAAATGAACAGCAGGCCAATACTACTATTGCTGCCACTCACTAACATTAAGGAAATGTATTTATTTATTTTTTATTTTTTTCAGTTATAATTTTGTTTTTATATAACTAAATGAAATGAATACATTATTTTACTTGTTAACATAATTGTTGCTAATAAAATTCTATGCGTCTTTTAAAATAATTTTTCTTTCTTATAAATAAAAAGTTATTTTATATGTTATTAGATTGTATTATTTGTTATTTGTAGAAGCCAGCAATGTATTTAGGTTATTAAAAAAAAAACTCTGTTGGTGAAAGTGAATGACTTCTTTTATTGTTTCATGAAAATTATATGATTATAATAATATATGTTTATTTATTTATATATTTTAGTTGTTGAAGAAATCGAGTATGAAAATATATTGTAAACAGAAAAAAAAAAAAATTAAAAATACAATGGAGCTTATGTAATGTTATTCTATAGGTAGTTCCATCTTCCATTATTTTATACTAGATTGTAGGTTGTAAACCTGATTAAAATGGGTGTTCAGTCATATTGATATCAATACCAGTTTGAATATGGGCGATATTAAATAAATAAAACCTCCTGTTCTGAAAATATAATTGGATGTTAAAAATCACGGGAAAATAAGTTTTGGACCTGAAACAGATTAAGTAAAGAAAAGATAATTGTGAAAGAAAAACTTGTTCCCAACACACTTCGATCTAGACTCAGCAACTATTATACCTTCATAGTTTCGGAACCAAAACAGTACATGTGCTCGACCTAGTAGCTGGTGAGAAAGGAGATAGAAGAATGTTATGAGATAGAACAGAAGTTCTGATCCTCTGGCCCAGTAAGTATCCATGCCATCTTTCCATTATATTGTTAGGTACGGGTTATTGAAGTTAAGTATACCAAGTAGGAAGTTTTCTTATTTGTCCTACTCACTTTCATTTTATTAATTTAGAAATAATGGCTGAATAGGACAGTAATGACGCTATTAAATAATTGACCTTAATTACATATTTTAAGATTTTAAATATAACTTTTGATCATACATGTATTAATTAACCTTTTGCACTCAGTCCCCTCGATATGTAGAATAAACGTATACCAAAGCATTTTTTTTTTTTAGTATTAAAAACCCATATTGCTCTGTATTTTTCTGTTAAAGTAGTTCAAAAAATGGATCAAATTACAATAAAAATATCAAGATCCATAAATGTGATGTGAATCTTCATGAATCATTTGAGCAATATGGGGAAATAGTGAAACATTCAAATTACATTTACCATTAAAAATAAAAACATTAATCTATTATTCATGTTTGGAATTGTTTTAGAATTTAACATATTGTAGGAAATTATAAAAAATAAACTTTTATTTCTTGTGTTCTTCAATGACCACTAACCACATATAAACCAAATTTCATTACATTACATTACTTGTTCCTAATGTTCTACACTTATAATGACGATTCTAGTATATACCTTTTTAAGAAAAAGTAGCTTCGAATTACTGGTAGGTAGCTTGCGATACAGTGACACAGTGCAAGGGTTAAAGCTGGTACTGACACTGAAGAAATACTCTAAAAGCGAGAGCTGGCTCCTGTTGCAAGAAAACATGTGGTAATCTGTAATTTCACTTTGCTTGAATAGCAGCTTGCATATTTTTTTTTTTTAATTTTACAAGCTTTTCTTTGAATCTGAGTAAAATTGATCTAAATCCAATTTAAAGATCTATATTATTTGGGATCGATAACTTCTGTTATAGTTCCTACTCTAGAATCACTATTTAATGTCTTGTCAATAATCACATTCTATTGTATTTTTATCTTTAATTTACTCTTGATATTTTAAGTATGATAAGGTAGCAATATGTCTAAAAAACTGCTGATTTTTCTGATTTTCTTCATAACATATAATAATGTTTATTGAACTCTTTTAAAGACTAAATGGTTAAAGCTTTTAATAGGATTATTCTTCTATTAATTTTTATTAAAACACAAAAAGAGTAAAAGTTATTTCTGAACCATGTATGAGTTTGACTTGCTCAGATATGTTTTTTAATTTATTATTTTTACAATATTGCTTTTTTTTTTTACTCTCCAGAAAACGATATATAGTTTCTCTTTTTTCAAAAACTTACTCTAAGGAATATGCCAATGTTGTCAAAAGTCACACCTTAGGCTTTATCGCAAAATTCTATTGACAGGAAATCACCCTCTTTATAATTAAATTTTATGGTTGTTATACAGATATTTAGTTTTGTTGTTTTTAATTTTCAGTTTTGCTTGGGCTCTGATACATCGGCTGGGTATATTAATTTTATTTCTACTACCTATTGTCATTATTTCAGCAGGAGCATATTTTTGATCTATTTTTCTTTAAATTGATTTAGCAAGACTTTGGTTTAATGTTTAAACTGTTTTCATTCATCCATAAGCGGGCGATATAAATTAAATTAAAAAACACATAGAACTTAAGTTATTGAATAAAATAATTTCTGTTGTAATTTGTTTGATGAAAATAATCTTTTCCATGCTAAATACTCAACTGTACATTTTCTCATCAAGATTGACTGTTTATAATAAGATTTTTATATAATCTGCTAAGTGATCTGTTCCTAATGTCTTATAATTTTACAGATGCATTAGCCATAGAAATTCATTGTAAAAAACTCAGCGTCTAAAATTTTATTCATAGGTGGCAAAAATGTTAAAATGACCAACCACTATTCTGTTTGTTGCTTTGGAATGAAATTTCATTTATCTTTTTCTTGTAAGTTAGAATAAATTGTGCTTAGTATATGATACAATTCGTATTTTTCTATGTTAGCTAGTTATTCCTAGAGTAATTAAATTTCAAATTCAAACCTTAATAAGGTTTCTTTCGTAACTAATATGGTAACCATTTATTTCCATAAAATATTCACTTCACATAGAAATGTAGAAACAGATTTTTTTAAAATGAAAATATAATTAATCTTTTTAAATAAATTAACAGTGATAAAACACAAATTAAAAGTACAAGGTCATGTAAATGTACTATAAATTGCTGTCATAAATTGAATATTTTAAATAATTAAGATTTTAGGATTTATGTTGCATAATTGGTTGATTCTAAGAACTATTAATGACCAAGAATACCATGATGTACTTAGGGAAATTAATGAAATTAAATTCACCAATCAAATTAAGAGAAAGAATTGACTTCTGGTAAGCACACGAAGATTTCAATTATGTTTGTACAAATTGTCTTAAAATAGCCCAGAATGGTTAATATAAAAATGTATTATAAATGAGTGATATATATGATGATCGCAGAAAAAGATATCTAATTCTAATTGTTTAAAAATTAGTTACTTCTTAATTTATATTGGTCTTGAGGATTGCCAAGTTATTTTGCTTAACTAAAAGTAGAGTAACGCAATTAAAAAGATATTACCTGTAATTCTACTACTAATTTTAATTTTGGTCATAATAGTGCACAAGTTGGATTTGAGATATCACTATAAGTTCTGATTATTACCTCAAGAAATAGATCTTTTTATATTAAAATAAATTATTCAGCTTTTAAAACATCTGGAAGTCTGAAGAAGTGTTTACAGAAATCCTCATTTACAAATCTTCCTTTCTCATAGGCATTTTAAATTTATTTATTGGCACTGGGTATGACAAATATCACAGGTCAAATTATAACCAGTTCTTCATTTCACTGTGAATTACGCCTCCTTGTAAATATCATGTTACAATTAAATTATGACAGAAATAAATCCTATGCCTCTCATTGAAACATTTCACAGCCATTCAGATCAGGTAAAAGAAAAACCTATCTGCAAAGATCTATTTAATATATAATAGTAAATCAAAACTAGAGTTTTACTAACCAAATTTATTGTTTTCTAAGTTGAATACCTCTACGTTCTTACAAGACAGTGAAACAGCATCTCAGTCGACTTTTAACCTGAAATTGATGGGGTGCTATTCCAACAGATTCGACATAAAATTGATATTCTCCTTAAAGGCTCAAACAAAATACAAATTAATTAAAAATGCAGATATTCCTTAATGGTACAAGGGAGAATCTTAAATCAACAAGTTCAAGATAAATTATATTGAATCCCTAATAATCATTGAAACAAAGTAAAAAAAAAAAAAAACCATAAACATGATTAACTATTGCTTTGATATTAGGATATATATTAATTATATATATATATATATATATATTATATATATATATATAATATATATATATATATATATATATATATATTACACACATTTCAGTTAACATGCTTCCATTTGAAAAAAAAAACATTATTTTCACTTAAGGTTCTCACCAATTAAATTTTTGAATTGAAAACAAATAGATATATTAAAGGAACTTAAAAAAAATCTTAGATAGAAACATAAAAAAAAAAAAATTAATTTTTTTTAAATTGAGGCATTTGGATAAAATAATTCAATTATAATAAGCAAAACGTATTTAAATATTAATTGCACACACAAATTCAACATAATGATGAACTAAGAGGTATATATTTTAAATAAGACTACTGGATACTGCCATAACAGTGAAGGGAGTAATGAAATTAACTTTCATCAGACAAAAATTTATTTTTGAAATAACAAGTTGTCAATTTTACACCCGTCTAATTAAAGTATGCATAATGTGCCTACTTTATTTGATTTTCCAATAAGATAGCTAATGTTCATAACATAGTAGTAAACTCAACCCACAAAACTATAGCTAATAAGCAGGCACCTAACCATGAATGGCTATTTATATTATTCTTTCAAAACTAATGGTGAGATCAAGAACTGACTGAACAACAATGAGTATTAATACTTCTTATTTAATGAAATAGATTCTGCTCCGAGTTCTAAAAGTTTAAACTAAATGATTCGTTTAAAACATATAATTAGGATTCAACCAGTTGAAAAAACTGGTTTTGAGATTATGGTCTTATTAAACTTCAATCAATAAGAAATTAAAATTAATGTTTAAGATCAATAATGAAATTAGGATTTCTATTAAAGACTGCAATTCAATATCAACTTTTTATTTCCACCTTTCAGAGCAAAACCAAATAAATTAGTTGGCAGTTTAGAACTTTTATTTACAAATTACCTTTTTCTACAAACAGGCAATAATATAGATATGTACATCGTAAACTAGTCATTATTTAAATCACGATTTCGGTATCACCAAGTTCTTCATCTGTTGGCAGATTGATTTTTTCTAAGGGCAAATAATTAGGATCTATTAATGGTAATCCATTCTGTTCTCTTCTCCTAAGTTCTAAGAAAGCTTCTCTTTGAACCCAATCTTTTCCTAAAGGATCAGGTCTATAAGCAAGCATGAATCCTCCTACAACGAAAATCAATGTAACACCAAGGAACATTGTCATATGAGTAACATGTCTATCCAACTCAATATCAGTCTCTGAAAAACCAAAACTAATCCAGTTTTTAGGTTGAGGTTTACATTGTGTTTCTTGCACTTCACTGGCCACTGAAGCAGGATCTCTATTTTTCTTAGAAGTAGATATACACCTAATATGTAAGGGTTTTAAGACCAAAGGCACGTTTCTCAAGTTTCTGAACAGTTTTGACCTAACGAGTGACGACATTGCTTCGGAAAGCTGAGAACACTTAACTAGTTTACTGAAATAAAATAAAATTTATAACCCTAAAAACCCAGATGTCAAACAGCTGCCATTACCAACCACAAGTGTCTAGATCTACAACAAAGAGCTTCTCGAATTCCCGCCATATTACATCTGCGTGCTAGAGTTGTGGGTTATAAAGAGTTGTTCCTCTGAAGCCTTTCCGATGAGGGAACGTTGAGGTTTCTTGTGTTCTTGTATTTTCCTGTAGTGTATATAGATGTGGTTAATTGTGTTTTAGTTATATTAAGATTAATAAAATGGCCAATTTAGTGCTCGATAAAGACGCCTTCAACCGGCGAATGAGCCGCTTATATAAAGCGTTAAAGGTTAATATGTGTTCCCACATACATTTTTTTTGTTGAATAAATTTTCAATTTTTGGATAGGACTTTTATTTTAAACTCATTTATTACCATTTTTCATTAGCAAAAGGTGAAATATTAATTTTATTTTGTCATCCTTTAGAATGGTGATAAAGAAGAGTTTCCCAAAATTGATGCTCTTGTGACTGCTACTGGTGCAGATGATGATGTAGTTTATAGTAAATCTACAGCTCTCCAGGTATTCAGTTATTCAGAAATATATTATCTTTTCTTAGCTAGATTTTGAGATTCTGTATTTTCAACTTTGGATTCTGATATTAGCTGAAAACAGGTCATTATAAGTTGTTTTTCATTGATTAGTTCATTCGAAAAGTTGGGTATAGTTTCGGGGAGAAATTTTTATAATGATGATAACGCGTCACACTTATATTTTTATCAATTATTGTGATAAACTATACTATGGATGTGCTTCCTTGCCAATTATGTTTGTAATCAATTATAGCATTTTTTGATGTAAATGCAAAAAAGTACATTTGCAAAATTTATTATTATTTCTGTTAAGATTTTATTTAGATGATAACTGATAATGTATAATTTTAAATGTGATTATACATAATGGTTTAAATTATGTTATTTATTACTGTTCATAGATAAATATTACACTCAAACTAAATAAAGTGTTAAAGTTGTGGGATATGATTTTGTTAATAATTACTAAAGAGTTTCTTAGATTATTTAAAAAAAGTCTTCTGTGTGACTTTTGTTTTTACCGAGTTTATGTTATCTTTGTTTTTCATCTATATAGTCCACGAGTACTTTTAAGTTTTATTTATATACTGTAAGTTTTATTATTTTGAATTTGTATTCTATAATTTTACTTATGTATTACATGTATAGCTGTAAATGATTTTGGATTTTAAATTATTTCATTCAAGCAGAAAATTCTGCTTACTATTGCATTTATCACTGGTCTGTCAACTCATATTCATATATGATTGTTATGATACGGCGTTTGTTTCAGTATCGAATATTTATTCATATTGTTTTTAAAAAACAACAACACATATATGTGTTTACATATTTATAAAGATACACTTACATACATACTTACATTTATGATATTGTACGATTGAAATAGACCTCATCATTAAAATTATAAAGCATTGTGTGAATTTAGTCGTTTAGTAGCCTCATGTTACATAATAAGATGTAATCGGTTCCTAATAATTAAGCCTTATTGATAATGAAAGTAATTTACTAGGAAGGTTATGGGTTGTGCGTTAATAAACGAGCAATAGCAACAGTGGTAATTATGATTGATTTTAGTGTAAGAGGGAAAGGATTTGGCATCGGAACCTCCTAATTATCAAACTGAGATGTCTACCAATACATATATCCCCAGTTGACTGCAAGAAATGTATTAGGAGCCCATTACATAAAAATATTAGTCTTTAAAAAACAATGGGAGGAAAGAAGTATAAAGTTAAATTTAGCAGGTTAGTCAGACTGTAAAAATACTGACTGATCCGCCAGGCATTTGAGATGCGCCCTGTATTTAATATAAGTTTCTCATAAAACAAAATTATCTTGATTATATATAGCATCTCATGATTAGCCACAGTAGCATAAAAGTTATGGTAAATAAATGAACAAACAAAAAATAAATAAAAAAAGTGTGATCCTCTTGTCAGGGTTGGCCAACATATAGTCACATAATGAATTTATGGTAGCAAACAATTTTTGATATTTTTATATCAAAAGAAAAATTCCTTCATAAAAACTAACATTCAAAACATAATCTATGTGATTTTCAGGCAACATTTTTTGTGGTCTGTTACTTGAGAAAAAAAATAAATGATCATTCGCTGTATTGATTTATTTATGATTATCCATATTAAAATTTTATTCAAGATAGTAATACGGTTTTTGCTTGACTACAATGCCATCTTCAGGTTACAATTTTTTTCTAAGAAGATGTAAAATATTATTTTCATGAACAAAAATTCAAAAATATTTGTCCTGAAAATTCTTCAAAATACAGTAAAAATGTTCAAAGCCAATTGGCAAAATATAGGATTCCCACTTTTCCCACTTGAGTATCATCTGATAAGCAGCAGTAAGTAGCATAAAGTGATACTAAATGAATAAATAGATAATGTTAAATTTCTGTATATTTTGGCTACTAATTAATCAACATTATTTATGAGTAGCTAGGCTTAAAAATACAAAAAGTTTTTTTTTTTAATCCAACCCAATGGTAAAAACAGTTGACCATACCAGCTCAAAGGAAGGGGCTTAGCTATCTTTTTGCGATCATCGATCTAAAACTAAAACTTTGTTAAAATTACTGATGGTATTTATCATTGTTTTTGCCTTAGAATTTGATATTTTTTGTTGTATTGATCGGTTTTTGTATTAGAAAATAGTATTTACAGTTTCTAAAAAAAAAAAAAAAAAAAGTTAGCATTAAGATATTTTTATTCTATGTCCTGATCTGAGATATTGTAGTTTAATACAATGAGAGTTCCTCTTGAGGTAGTAAAATGAGATTGTAGCTCGTCTATTAAATTAAGTTAATTTTAGACATGTATACCTTTTCTAAAAAGGCATTCTTCCCTAGCTGTTTCAATAACTGCCCTTCTATTGTCTTGATTTGATCTTTGGGACTATTAACAATTAATGTAAGTCTGCTAGCCATTGAGTTATAAACCACCAGGGGCCAAGTTCTGCCGTTACTTTGTTTTTCATTATAATAGGTTATAATTTCTGTGTTCCTCTTTGTACCAGAATCTTAATTGATAGATTTATAATTTAGCATTGTAAAAATCTAGATATTGTTTTTTGAGAAACTTAAGTTTAGAAGTTAAATACAGGGCATCTCAAATTCCCAGAGAATCAGTCATTATTTTAGAGTCCCATCATTCATTATCTTACTCCCCTAATTAAAAATTGTTGTGTTCACACTTGGAGCTCCTGAGTTTTTTTGGTTGGCACAACAGGCCTTGGAGGGCCTTGGCCACTTGTTGTTTCTCAAGGATTCCATTCCATGATTTTCGATGACAGTTATTGGTTAGGGACATAGCTACCTACAGCTACTTTTGTGAGTGGCCACTATGCTGATGGTCACGCATACCCACGACTGTTAATGAATCCTCAATTATGTGCTTGAAAAAGTCCTCCAGGGACTGAGATTCGAACTCATAACTTTGAGCGTGGTAGACTAGCGCTCTAGCCATACTGCCATGGGCTTCCCATTTTATCCCTAAATGATTTTCTAACTTGACTCATTGACTTCTGTATTTTAACATGTATATGTCATATTTATTACTTAGTCTGAATTAATGTAAATTATGACCAGTAAACTGCTGTGTTTAACATTTTTGGTCACCCTCATTTTGTTTAGTAAAAATAAATTATGCAATCGAAATTTCTCCTCCACATATCTGAAAAAATGATCTCAAAACCAAACTGCTGAAAATTAAACTAAATTATTTGAAATATTGTTTTATTATTCAAAGATTTTAAAAAATTTAAAAATTTTCCGTTGAGGCTATTTCAAAATTAAATGATTAATTAAAAAAATGCTCAACAAGTCCCGAGTTTTGGGATTACCTGTAGCATGGTGGTTGGCATGACAGCCTCCTATGCCTAAGGTCCCGGATTCAAACCCACAGGTGGCCCTAAGATTTTGTAATGGGAATAAAAAATAATTAGTTATGCCGTCCTTCAGAGGGGATGTTAAACGGTGGTCCCGAGTCTGTGTGATGTCTAGTACTCGTTAAAGATCTCTATTCTAATAAAACCTGTTTAGGACTCCCATTGTAGCATCGTCCGATTAACCACAGCAGCATAAAGGGACGTTAAATCAATAAACAAACAAGTCCTGAGTTTTGATGCAGATAACACCATTTATTTCTGTTTACATACCTCCTCCAACTAAACATTTTGAAATCCCAATTTTATGAGGGCGAAATCGTCAAACATTTAATCCATTATTCAGACCAACTTTATATGCTTACGTTTATTTAATCCAAAATCTAATTTATTTTTCATTTGTTTTTTAGACATGGCTTCTTGGTTACGAATTGATGGATACCATCATGATTCTCACTTTTGATGGTATTCATTTTCTTGCCTCAAAGAAGAAAATTGATTTTTTGAGGCAAATTGAAGACTCTAAAGAAGAAAATGGATATCCTTCAGTTAAACTTCATATTCGTGATAGGGTAAGATTTTTTTATTATTTAAATATTTTTTTTTTCATTTGAGTATTGATGGATATTGTAAATGTATAACTGATATTTAACATTACATTAAATTTTTTTCTGAGCACTCAAGGGAATTAAGATTATTTTAATATATTATTTGAAGTTTTATTTTGTCTTTTAATTCTGTATTGATTTAGCACTTCTAAATGTTAAATCTAAAATGGATTATATTTATATTTCATATATTCCCGTTGAACTAATTAGATGGGCAATCATTGAGTGTGTTTTTTTTTCCTCTTAATTAGAGATCCAATTAAGTGGCATAAACAATTATAAACAAAAGAAAATATAAACACAGGCAGCTATATTTAACAATATTTTCTTTATTACTTAAATTGTATACATATTATAATGTAATTTTTTATTTATTAAGTATTTATTTTATTTTTATAATATAGGGTGTTCTGTAATTTTTCCAACTGTTAAGAAAAGTAATATCTTAAGTTTTTTTTAAACTATATAATTAATGTATCATGGCTGTTTTACAGTTCCCTCTAATTTACTAGCTGTGTTCTAATATAATCCTAAATTTTAATATCCCAAAACCTAAGTTGACAAGCAAATTTATAAGTTAGCTAGAGAATGTAACAATCTACTTCTAAAATGATGATACTCTTATTTTGATTACATCTTCATCTTTGTTTTTCAGAACGATGATTCAGGAAACTTTAAGAAACTTATTGAAGCCATTAAAGGAAGCAAGGATGGTAAAACATTGGGGGTCTTTGCCAAAGACAACTTTTCAGGCCCCTTTGTGGAAGCTTGGAAGAAAATGGTCAAAAGTGAAAACTTTCAGACTGTAAATATATTTTTGCAGTAATTTTCTATAAACGAAATATGTATATTTTTACTATTATATATTTTTTTTTTTTTAATCAAAATGAATCAGGTTGATGTCAGCAGTGCTGTTGGTCTTATATTGTCTGTGAAAGAAGAATCGGAACTAAGTTTGGTCCGCAAAGCCAGTCAAGTAACTGTCGACGTTTTCTCCAAATATTTGAAAGAACAAATAATGGATATTATTGACTCTGATAAGGTAAGAAAATCGGTAATCTCTATATATTAAAAATCGTGTCGTGAACTCCCTCTAAACCACATGATAGATTTTAATACAGTTTTCACTATCATTTGGAGCATTATTTCCTGAAGATTTACAAGTTAAATACATAGCAATAAAGTTCTTCTTTATATGCGAAAATTAGATTTTCTGTAATCAAGGCATCAAAAACTCTTTCTTGAAATATGAGTAGTAATATAGACATATAGTATAACGTGGGAAAGTGCAAGATTTTAGAAAAGTTAATATGCTATAAAATAAGTTGTACAAGTTAATATATCTTTATAAGCCTATAAACTTGTTAAAAAAAAAGAAAAGAAAAACTTTATTCTGGGATTAAGTTACTTAAGAATAGCATGAAATTTTATTTAATAAAATATCTACATCTGGCCAAAATACAAATTTAATAAGGAAAAAAAAAAAAATAATAATGATAAAAAATAAATACATTTGGTGACAATATAATTAAATAATATTTAACGCTTATGATTAAACTAAAAGAAAATACAAAAAAAAAAAATAAATAAAAAAATTATAATAAAAATAAAAAGTTGAGATAACTGCATAATAACTTGTAAAAAAACTAAAATTATTGCCTATCATCTAACTTTATTATGTTATTTGTAATGCTGGAGGTTATGGAATTCAGTGTTGCCACCATACAGTATCGTACAAGTTATATTCTTCCATACAGTTTGCAAGATTTTAGAAACAATATTACGTACCATATCATAAGTTGTTAAAATAAATGGAAAGTTGTTATAAATCCATAAACTGACTTTGTTATTAATTATTTTTACTTTTAGATAATTTCATGGAAACATATGTTTCACTGTAAATAGGATTCCTATGGAAACTAAATTAAAGTTTTAAAATGAATAATAAATAGTTCATTTGAGATTTATAATAGTAATAAATAAATTAATTCCACAACAGCTTGCAGTAATGACAAAACTTAAGACAATGGCGTCTAAAATAACCCAAAGCTTTTAGATCTCCTAGACGCTGTGTACAAATTTTCATATATGTTTAACTCCGATGTCTCGAAGCTAAATGGTTCCTCCCGGACTACTGGATATCACAATTCCTCACAGGGCTTGGGGGTTTTCGAGCTAAATTGCATAGTTTTGGTCTTGATATCGACCCCCAATGCCTAACCTGTGGATCACCGGAGACAGTTGAACATGTGGTCACAACCTGCACTGCATTCAATTCCCTTAGAGCGAAATTAATGAGAGCCACGGGACTGTTCGTCATCACTGAGGAAAAGTTTCCTCAATTAGTGAGTGAAACAAACTTCCTGTGGTTCAGGGAGTTCATTTATGGCTGGAAGACAGCGTTGGGTCCAGCACACTCCAACCTTGGTGTTCGAAAAAGACGGCCAGTGATCCGAAGACCACTTTTGTAACTTCCAGTACCTGTGGGTATCAGGTGGACCTGTGGACAATAACAATAACTGATGCCAAACCCCGTGTAGTCCTATAGGCCAGGAAGGGAAACTGAGCTTTTTTTTAACATAATCCTCCTCAAAATCACTAGTGACATACATACTGCCATAGACGAAAAGAAACTGACAGTACTAATACTTCTAGACTTCTCAAAAGCTTTTGACTCACTTGATCACTCTATCCTTTTTTCCAAGCTACAGTCTCTATCCTTCTCCAACAGCACTATACATTGGTTTAAATCATTTCTCTCTAATAGGACTCAAGCTGTAACCATTCCTAACCATCCTCTATCTTCCTTCCTTTCTCGGCAGGTGTGGCCCAGGGTTCAAGCATATCTCCTCTCCTTTTTAATTCCTATATCAATGATCTTCCCAATTCCGTCCATCACTGCTCCCACCACTTATACGCTGACGATTTCCAGATCTACTTATCCTTCTCTCCCTCCGAGTGTCTAGTAGCATTTGCCAATATTCAGGAAGGCCTAGATAGAATCTGTGCCTGGGCAACCCTAAATAAATTAAGGCTAAATGCTATGAAAACTCAAGCCATTGTTATAGGTTCCAATTCCCTCCTAAGATCCCATACTACATTTCGAACTCTAACCCTAAATGACCACCCAATCATCTTCACTTCCTCTGTCAAAAACCTGGGGATTACCATTGACCAAACCCTCTCCTGGAAACCCCATATTGCCCAAATATCCCGTAGAACAATAAGTACCCTTAAATTTTTCCATCGCTCCCGCCATCTTCTTCCGCGATCCACCCGTAAGCTCCTTGTCTCCTCACTTATTTTCCCCCACTTTGACTACTGCTGCGGGGTATATGGTGGACTCTCGATTGCGCTCGAGGACAGGCTTAAGCGAATTATGAACATATTTTTAAGATTTGTCCTCGGCACACCGAGGAGGTCTCATGTGACCCATTTATACAGCGAGTTAAAGTGGCTCCTTCCCTCTATCCGCAGACAATATTTCCTGGGATCATACCTTTACCAAACCATCCACTCCCAGCTACCTCCCTATATCCACAGTCTTCTGCAATTTAAATTGTCAATCCACTCCCTTGAAACAAGATCACGCCATTCCGACCTTTATATTCCTATCCATAGAACAAAAACTTTTGATCACTCCTTTCTTGTCCGCTCTACTACTCTCTGGAATTCCTTACCTACTCATATCCGACATGCTTCATCCCTACCATCATTCAAGTCTCAGTTGTTCCAGTACCTACTGTCATCCCAAACAGACGCTGAACTACAAGCCTGATATTTCAAATCAAATTTCAATTCATACAGAAATTTTATTATTTATTGTTTATATTAAACTCAGTTAATGAATATGTTATTATGAACCAGTTTCAATGTTTTATTTTATTCAATGCTTTAATCTATAAGATGTTATGTATATTACTCTTTTATATACTTTAATCCACTTTCTTTTTTTTTTCACTGATACCATTATAAATAAAAAATTATTATAATCCTTTGGTCTTTTGGCCAGACACATCGTATATCGTAATTGTACATATCAATTGTTCTTAAGGGACCCTGTCCCAGAATAATAAAAAAATTTCTATTTCTATTTCTATTTCTAAATGATGCCACATTCAAATTGTAGCCGTGCGAAGCTAGGGCCAGTCACCACTGGTTATATAATGAAATATTTTATTTAGTTATTTTTAACAATCTGCTTGCCTAAGATTCATTGTTAAAACAAATTAATTCCTTTGAGACTTAATGAAAAAAATATTTGATATAATTTTTATTTTTTATTAATCTAGTTCAAATATGAATCTTTTGCAGAAAGTCAAGCACAGCAAGTTGGTCGAAGGAATTGAAAGTTCTCTTACTGATAAAAAATATGTCGGTAATGTTGATACTTCAAATGTAGACATGTGTTATCCCCCAATTATACAAAGTGGTGGAAATTACAATTTGAAGTTTAGTGCTGTAAGGTAAGATTTCACTCATTTAACATTTAAGGTACTTTTTAATATCAATAATTATGTTTTGTTTAATGTTTTTTTTTTTTGTTTTTCATTTTATTTCTAGTGATAAGAACAATTTACATTTTGGATCAATAGTATGTTCTCTCGGAGCAAGATACAAATCTTATTGTTCCAATATAGTCCGGACATTTTTAGTTGATCCAACTGATAAAATACAGGTAATTACTTCTATTTTCCTAGAAACTTTTAAATTTTCATTTTTTTTCAGCTATTATTACAAGAATAATTAAATGAGTATATGTTTACACATTTAACTGAAGAAGAAATTTTTTTATAAAACTGGTTTCAAATAATTTTTATTGGTTTAATTTTGTCAGTCAGTTTAAAAAGAAATTTTATAAACTTTTTGTTGTGTATTATTTATGAAAAAAAGGCTTAATTTTATCAGTATCTTCATTTCTGGGGATCATTTGTAGCTGGGTGGCTAGCGTAACAGCCTCCCATGCCCACCCTCCCAAGGTCACGGGTTCAAATCCGCAGGTGGTCCTAGGATTTTTAATGTTAGTAAAAAATCCTTAGTTACGCCGTCCTTCGGAGGGGACATTAAAAGGTGGTCCCGGGCCTGTGCGATGTCAGGTACTCGTTAAAGATCCCTATCCTAATAAAACCTGGATAGGCAAAATTTAGGACTCCCATTATACCATTCGATTAGGCACAGTGGGATGAAGTGACGTTAGATGAATAAACAAGCAAACAGAATATGTGCATTGTTGATACTAGATACAGATTGAAAAACTATTTTCAGTATAACAAAGACCCTTTACAGAGGCAATGGCACGTCATGACCAGTTATAGCTTTTCTTACTATGTAAGATTAATGACCTTTTTAATAAACTTCAATAATCATAAAAAAACCAAATGATCTCCAATACATAAAATATTTTATAGCCCACTTTGAATATAACTACATAGATCAAACTTAATAAACCAATTCTTACAAAATGCAGATGGAAGGTTTAAGATAAACTAACCTTAAAATCCTTAGTTACGCCGTCCTTCGGAGGGGACGTTAAAAGGTGGTCCCGAGCCTGTGCGATGTCAGGTACTCGTTAAAGATCCCTATTCTAATAAAACCTGGATACGCAAAGTTTAGGACTCCCACTGTAGCATCGTCCGATTAGCCATAGTAGCATAAATTGACGTTAAATAAATAAATTTAAAAAAAATTGTCTGAAAAATATCTGAAATACTGAAAAATATTTTCTTTTATTAGTTAGACTTGAGGAATTTTTAAGTATTTTAACATATTTGATTAAGCATTATATACTTCCATAATATCTTTATTAATTTTTGAAGTTATTTTACATCTTATTAATTTTTCTCGACATTTTGGGGTTTTGTCCCCATTTTCAAGACTAAAATTTATTTAATAAATAATTGTTGCCATTGTATTAGGACATGTAGCAGTAAGCTACTAAAAAATTGTAAAATAAAGAAAATGAACAAAAAAGGTAAATTTATAGTTAACTGTATAATATGGAAATTTTAATTTATGACTTTTAAAAAATTAATATGTATAGATAAAACATGTATGTTGACTGTAACTAAATTTAAATTTTAGCCGTGAAAATCGGGACAAAACCCTGAAACGTCGAAAAAAATTAATAAGATGTAGCCACTGTTGCATACGTTAAATAAACAACACTAAATTCAGAATCTGGTTACAATAGTTTTAAAAAATGGAATTTATTGATGGAAATAAATCATTCAGCTTCTTAAGTCAGAGTTATTCCCTACTCCACTCTATTCTAAAATATAAACTAAACATTACGTATTATTATATATTTCTTAATATGTAAATTATATTATTTACAGGAACATTATAATTTCTTATTAGAAATGTATGAAGAGTTATTAAAAAAGCTGCAAGCTGGAACTAAACTAAGTGATGTTTATAATGCTGGTGTCGATTACACAAAGAAACATAAACCTGAACTTGTGGATAAACTTACGAAAAATTTTGGGTAACTATTATTATTTATTTATTGCTTTTACTGTTTCTTAGAGTTCCTGGTATAACTAAGTGCAGTTTGTGACATACTTCATTGCTATTAGTATACCTTTAAATTACAATATAGCCTCTGTTTTTTTAATTATTTTTTATTCTTATCTTATAGTTTTATTTTTTTTAATATTTTTATAAATATAATGACCATAATTTTTTGCCTCTTTTTGTTTTTGGCTATATCGTTAATGATATGGAATCTTGTATTATTTTTCTACATCAATGATCTTTTAATATTATTTTTATATTTAGGTTTATTCTTATGTTCTATTTTGTAACAGATTTGCTATGGGTATCGAATTTCGAGAGAGCTCTCTGCTTATCGGACCAAAAACACAGACCATCGCTCTGAAAACTCAAGTTTACAACTTGAATGCTGGCTTGTCTGGACTTTCTAATAATGAAGCTAAGGAAAAAGAAGGAAAGACGTACGCTTTGTTTATTGGTGATACAGTGATAGTTAATGAGGTAAGCTTTTATGATTTTTTTTTTTTTTTTTTTTTTTTTTTTTATAAGAGCTCAATTAATTTGATCCTAGAGATTGTATATAAATTTAATCTAATGAATCATTGAGTTATAAACATATATCATCATATCATTATCATTGCTACTTTGATTGACATTATCCACTACTCTTTCTAAACAACTGTATTGATTTCAATAGGGTGCTTATACTGTTTATTCTGTCTGTTTATATTTATACTATTTTAGTTAAGATCCATTAAGAACCACTTAACCTTGGTGATAAAAATTAATAAGAATTATCTGTAAGTCTTCTTTACATGCGTGAAGAACATCCTGTTCTCTTGAAGCATATTAAATATTTTAAGATAAGACCGCATCAGTAATAGAAAAATACAAAAGAAAGTCGATGTCAAAAACTTACGAAAAGAGACTGATACATTGAAATGGAGATGGGCCGGGCATGTGGCTTGGCAGGATCCTAGAAGTTGGTCAAAAATTGCTACAAAGTTGATTCCAAGGGCGAGGAAGACCACTGACAAGATGGAGGGAAAAAAATTAGTATATAGTGGAGCACTGTGGATAGAAATAGGTATCTTTGGAATAATGTAACAAAAAACCTTTCTGTGAATAAATTGATGTAATTTTAGTTCAAATCATTCAGAATATGTTTTATTTTAATTATATTGTAAGTTCTAAAAAAGTGAATATTGTTAATAGTAACATGAATGAGGAAGAGGGAATTTTGTCATAATTTCAATACCAGACTTGTTCCTCCCAAAAGGGAAAAGCTTATTGTTCTTACGAAATATAGTGCTACGGTCAAGACAATGACGGGTGGACCACGCCTGGAGGGGCCTAGATGAGGCTAGAGACTTCTGGACCTGGACAGTCCTCGAAGTGCCTGGAAAGGCCCACCCACCTTACCTGCGCCCGGGTCTAGAAGATTCGGCGGTGGTACAAATACCTGTCCCCTAAGCCTGGGAGGGTCAGTCTTGATCTTGCTCAAGTGAATGTATCAGTGAACAGTGACAGTGAACAGCTCGTGACAGTGTAACAGTGTAGTGAAACTGTGTGTCAATATTGTGATAATCGGTCGTTGGGAAATTAGAAGACTGTAGTTTATATATAATTTATAGTTGTAAGTCTTAGAATAAGTCAAGCAGATTGTAAGTAGTTTATTCGTTAGGAATACCTCATTTTATATGTATACTGTTTAGTAGTTAAGCTAGTAATTCCATTATTATTGTTAATATAGTGGTTAGTAATCCCTTTGTATTTGTGTTTTCTGTATTTAATAAACATCTGTAATTTGTAAACTGGAGTAGTTCATTTCGCACACCCCGTAGCCCGTAACAATTTGGTGTCAGAAGTGGGATCATTGTAAATGGTTATAATTTTGGTTTTCTTGTTTTTGTAATTATTGGGCTACTGTGTGAAAAATGACTTCTCAGAGTGTTAGACTGAATGATTTAAAAGTTGCAGACTTAAGACGGGAGTTAAAAGAACGAGATCTGGATACTTTCGGAACGAAATCAGTACTGCAACAACGCTTGCGCCAATTTTTTGTTGATTCAGGGGAAAATCCAGACGAGATTACGTTTGAAAATGATTTCAGTAAGTTGTCTGCAACTTTTAAAACTGAATTAGGCACTGTTAAAAATGAGTTAGGTAATGAGTTAAGTACTGTTAAAAATGAGTTAGGTAATGAGTTAAGTACTGTTAAAAATGAGTTAGGTAATGAATTAAGTACTGTTAAAAATACATTGGAGGCTAAGTTAGGCAATTTAGAAACTAAGTTAATGGAAAGTGTAGATAATAAGTTAGCTGATGTAGAATCTAGATTAGGAGAAAAAGTCGATTCAGTAGAAAATGAACTTAGGGTAAGAATAGAAGCTCTAGAAGAACGTATGAACAACCCAACGACAATCGACACCGACCAACCCTCTGAGAGAAGCCCTCACAACACCATTCCCTCCGCCAATGCTGGGATGCCACCAACGCACAACACCATCCCATTGTTCGACGGGAAGACACCGTGGGAGGACTACATGACTCTCTTCGAGACAGCGGCTTCGATCCACGGGTGGTCAAAGGAGACGCAAGCATCAGCGTTGTGCCTAGCCTTGCGTGGAGACGCCTTAGGAGTGCTACAGGGGATGCCCATGTCGGAGCGGTGCAACTACGGTGAGCTGATAAGAAGACTGGAGATGCGTTTCGGCCATCACTACATGGACCAACTATACCGTTCCCAGTTAAAGAACAGGGTCCAGAAGACCAACGAGACGCTGCAGGAATTTGAAGCAGATATCGCCCGGCTAGTAAGGAATGCCTACTCAACGGTCACCGACGACGTCTACGAGAGCTTGGCTATCGACAAATTCCTGGATGGACTTCGAGACCCGGAAACCCAACAGGCAGTGAAACTCGCACGCCCTAAAACTTTGGGCGATGCATTGTCGCAGGCCATGGAATTCGAGGCTGTCAGGCAGTCAGTCTGTGGATATGCACGAGTTCGAGCGGCAGAAGCGGAGCCTAACGCGGCCCCCACCATCGAGGACATAGTAGCAAAGGTTTTGGAAGCCCTCAGGACCCGCAAAAAGGAGATACGCTGTTGGAGCTGCGGTCAACTTGGACACCCCAGAAGCAAGTGCCCTACCAGGAAGCCGGAAAAGACACAGGAAAACTAAGGAGGGTTGATGGGAAGGGGCAACTGTCAACCCGTAGCATCGAAGGCCCCAGGGTCGCCGTGAGAATCGCGACAATAGGGAGCAAGACAAATAGTTTTTATGTGGATGGAATGGTGAATGGGCAGCTGCGGAGTTTTCTGCTGGATACCGGCGCAACCATGACAATACTGAACCCGAAGGCAGTTAACGCTAAGAAGATATCACCTACCACTTGGGCGTTACGGACAGCCACAGGACAGCCAGCCGAGGTCTACGGGGAGACAGTTGCCACTTTCTTCATCGGGGGCCAACGTCTAGAGCACCGCGTTCTCGTGGCGAAAATAGACGAGGAAGTCATCTTCGGCATGGACTTGATGATCAAATACGGGATCAAGCTGGACATGTCGAGAGGTGTGATGACGCTGGGAGACGAAGAGGTCATCCTTCGGCAGGGAAAGGACCTCTATGCACGAGTACTCCTACTAGAAGACACCACTTTACCTGCACGGAGTCAAATTCTGACGCATGGGACGATCAATGGACGACTACCGGAGGGTCAATGTCTTCTACTTGAACCTGGGAAGCACGAGGAGCAGGAAGTCGGACGCGGTGTTCTGGTTGCAAGGTCTCTCATCAAGGTCGGACATACCACCCCAATCCGACTGATGAATCTGAACAGCTTCCCGGTGACACTAAAGAGAGGAACACCAGTCGGAGAATGTACGGCCGCTACCTCAGTAGTCCGACAGCTACAACGCAACCCCACCGAGCAACGAGGACTACCCGAAGAATTAAAAGGATTCGTGGAGGAATCATGCAGAGAACTTTCGCCTGAACAGAGCGAAATCGTGAAGAGATTGATTACCCGATGGCAGGACATTTTCGAGATCAGCTCAGGACCACGGGGTAGAACGAACATCGTCCAGCACAAAATTGACACCGGGGATACAAAGCCCATCCGACAGATCCCAAGGAGGCTGCCGCTAGCTAAACGAAAGGATGCCGAGGAGATTATTAAGGATATGGCGAATGATGGTGTCATCGAGTCCTCGAGTAGCCCATGGATGTCTCCTGTCATACTGGTGAAAAAGAAAGATGGGACGACAAGATTCTGCGTAGATTACCGTCTTTTGAACAACGCCACGAAGAAGGACAGTTACCCACTCCCAAGGATTGACGACACGCTGGACACACTAGAGGGTTGCAAACTATTTTCTACCTTGGATCTCCGCAGTGGATATTGGCAGGTTGGATTGGCACCGGAAGATAAGGAGAAGACGGCATTTTCAATCGGCACTGGCCTCTGGCAATTTACGGTAATGCCATTCGGGCTTTGCAATGCACCTGCCACGTTCGAGAGGCTGATGGAAAGCGTCTTAAGAGGCCTTTCTTGGGAGATATGCCTGGTTTACTTGGACGACATCATTGTACTGGGAAAATCCTTCACTCACCATCTGGAGAATCTGGAGCGGGTCTTCGAACGGCTGCGTGCAGCTAATCTAAAACTGAACCCGAAGAAGTGCAATCTCTTCCGAAGGCAAGTCAACTACCTGGGGCATGTTGTATCAGACAACGGAGTTGCTGTTGACCCAGAGAAGATTACAGCGATCACCAATTGGCCAGCACCTCGAGATAAGCACCAAGTGAGAAGTTTCCTCGGGCTCTGCACCTACTACAGGAGGTACGTGAAAGGATTCGCCAACATCGCAAAACCTCTTACCAGGCTCACTGAGGAAAAACGGACTTTCCTTTGGGATCGCGAGTGTCAGGCTTCATTTGAGGAGTTAAAGAAGAAATTGAGTAGTGCGCCTATTCTAAGCTATCCACGTCCCGAGGGCAAGTTCATTCTTGACACAGATGCCAGCAACACTGCTATTGGAAGCGTCCTTTCCCAACTCCAAGACGGGGAAGAAAAGGTTATTGGGTACTTCAGCAAAGCACTGTCAGCTCCAGAACGCAACTACTGTGTCACAAGGAAAGAGCTTCTGGCAGTGGTTAAGTCCATAGAGCACTTTCATAAATACCTGTATGGAAGAAGATTTCTACTGAGAACGGACCACGCAGCTCTAATGTGGCTGCTGCGATTCAAGTCACCGGAGGGACAAGTTGCACGGTGGATCGAGCGCCTTCAGGAATATGACTTCGAATCTGCTCATCGTTCTGGAACGAGTCACCGGAATGCGGATGCGCTCTCAAGGAGACCCTGTGACGGAGAATGCAAGCATTGTTCTCGACAAGAAGAAAAGCAAGCAACAGTGTTGCGGACTACGGTCGTTACCGACGGTTGGCAGGACACACAACTGGCAAAGGAACAGGACGAGGACCCGGACTTGAAACAAATAAGGGAATGGAAGCTATCAGGCCAAAGGAGACCAAGCTGGCAGGATGTTGCTCCAATGTCGAAAAATATAAAAACCTATTGGGCTCAATGGGACTCCATTCTACTGGACAAAGGTCTGCTGAAACGAGCATTGGAGAACACAGAGGGAGATCAGCGGAGACTACAGCTCATCGTACCAAAGATTAAAGTGCCCGAAGTACTGAGGGAATTACATGATGGAGTATCTGGTGGCCACCTTGGAGTTCACCGGACATTAGAAAAGGTTCGTGAACGCTTTTACTGGGCAAACCTCAAGGACGATGTGTTAGATTGGTGCCGGCGGTGTGCAACTTGTGCCGCCTCTAATGGACCGATAAGGAAAAAGAAGGCACCTATGAAGAAATACAACGTAGGAGCACCATTCGAGAGAATAGCGGTAGACATCGCTGGCCCTTTTCCTGTGACAGATAATGGCAACCGATATATTCTCGTGGCCATGGATTATTTTTCAAAGTGGGTGGAAGCTTACGCCCTTCCGAATCAGGAGGCCGCCACGGTTGCAGATGTTCTCGTGAAGCAGCTCGTCAGTCGGTTTGGGGTGCCCATGGAACTTCACGCTGACCAAGGAAGAAACTTTGAGTCGGCAGTCTTCACCAGGATGTGCGAGGCTCTAGGAATACGGAAGACCAGGACTACGCCTCTTCACCCTCAGTCCGATGGCATGGTAGAGCGCATGAACAGGACGATGGGTCGATATTTGGCCAAGGTAGTTTCTGACCATCAGCGAGACTGGGACCAATATCTTCATCTGTTCCTGCTAGCCTATCGTAGTTCAGTCAATGAAACGACAGGGCAGACCCCCGCCAATGTCATGTTCGGCAGAGAACTACGCTTGCCTTGCGATCTGAAATTCGGTTTCAAGCCTGATGAGGAGGTCGCCGGAGAAGACTACGTCACGAACCTACGGAAGCGAATGAACACTATTCACGAGAAGGTTCGCACAAACATCCAGGGAGCAAGTGATAGAATGAAGGAACGTTACGACATCAAGGCAGAGAAAGGTGGCTTCCAACCTGGAGACTTGGTCTGGCTACACGATCCTCGAAGAAGGCAAGGCTACTCACCGAAACTTCAAAACTCCTGGGACGGACCGTATGAAGTCATCAAGAGGATCAATGATGTCATCTATAGGATCAGGAAGCAGCCCAAAGGAAAACCCAAGGTAGTCCATTTCAACCGATTGGCCCCCTACAAGGGAAACCATGGCCCTACAGAGGAACAGCAAGTCAGGAACCTCACCGACAAAGACCTAATTCCCCATCCTAAGGCGCCAGACTCCCGTAGGGTAACGCAGACAGTTTACAGGGACATATTCTCGTTACCGGTAGGCTATGCTCTAGCACATTGCGTCGCCGAACATCTGAGGAATTCCCGGGGGATTGCGACGGTCTTCAGGAAGAAGTTCGCTGGAATTGAAGAGCTGGAACGCCAGGGACCAAGAGTTGGGAAGGCTCTCCATCAAGAGCATGAAGGCCGGCACCTGTTTTACTTGGTTACCAAGAGTTCATCTGAGCAGAAGCCGACATACGACACACTGCGCCGGAGTCTTGACGACCTGCGGAGAAAGCTTCTGGAACTGCGTGTCACCAAGCTCGCCATCCCGAAGTTGGGTTGCGGATACGATGGCCTGGAGTGGAGGATTGTCAGGAACATTGTAGAAGAGACGTTCGCCAACTCTGGAGTCATCATAATGGTATGCACGTTCAACCCCTGGAAAGACAAAACACCTACATCGGAGGAAGATCAGCATCGCTCAGCTTCTGCAATCTGTGCTCTGGGGCAGAGCACGTCTAAGGAGGGAGTAGTGCTACGGTCAAGACAATGACGGGTGGACCACGCCTGGAGGGGCCTAGATGAGGCTAGAGACTTCTGGACCTGGACAGTCCTCGAAGTGCCTGGAAAGGCCCACCCACCTTACCTGCGCCCGGGTCTAGAAGATTCGGCGGTGGTACAAATACCTGTCCCCTAAGCCTGGGAGGGTCAGTCTTGATCTTGCTCAAGTGAATGTATCAGTGAACAGTGACAGTGAACAGCTCGTGACAGTGTGACAGTGTAGTGAAACTGTGTGTCAATATTGTGATAATTGGTCGTTGGGAAATTAGAAGACTGTAGTTTATATATAATTTATAGTTGTAAGTCTTAGAATAAGTCAAGCAGATTGTAAGTAGTTTATTCGTTAGGAATACCTCATTTTATATGTATACTGTTTAGTAGTTAAGCTAGTAATTCCATTATTATTGTTAATATAGTGGTTAGTAATCCCTTTGTATTTGTGTTTTCTGTATTTAATAAACATCTGTAATTTGTAAACTGGAGTAGTTCATTTCGCACACCCCGTAGCCCGTAACAATAACTATTATTATTATTTATTTATTTTTGGGTTTTAAAGGCAGAGCCTATCAAACGATTTAAAATATGGTCACGGATTCAAACCTGCAGGTGGTCCTAGGATTTTTTAATGGGAGTAAAAATTCCTTTGTTATGCCGTCCTTCGGAGGGGAGGCCTAACCTGAGATTGATGGGTGCTGTCACAGAAGATGTTAGGACCTTACTTGGTGTTAGGGACTGGAGAAATGCTCCGCAAGATGGAGGGATGTAAAGGTTGGATAGATGAGATCTCGTCTCTTGTGAATGAAGTAAGGGTTTGAACTGCATGAGATTGTAGATATAGGTTGGGAGTTGATGGGTTGGTAAAGGAAAACACCAAGGAAATATTACTACGGGTGTGGGAAAAGAGCCAGCCATTTTGAATCAGTATAATTTACTATATCTTTCATGATTGGCTGATACCATTTCCTAATAAAATTAAATAGTAGCAATAAGCCTAAATTGGAAATTCTTTTTTGTAATGATATTGATTTTTTCTTATACCTTGTTATATTTTTAATTTGAATTAGGTGCTTATGTATATTACATAAATAAATAAATTTTTAGGGTTCTCCAGCTTCGATCTTGACACCAGCTAGGAAAAAGATGAAGAATATTGGTGTCTTTCTAAAAGATGGTGAAGAGGATGAAGACGAAGAAGAAAAGGAAAATGAGCCCGTTCACCAACCTATCCTCGGGCGTGGCAAAAGGACTGCTGTGCTTGACTCCAAGTTAAGGGTAAGTAGTCTTGAGATAGTTTTATTTTATTTGATGAAAGAGGAGATGGTTTAGGTTTTAAATGAATGATTATGAAAAGTAGTGTAAATTATTTATTGTGGTGGTAGTGCTTATAATCTTATAGTCATTATTTATTACTTCTACTGAGTCAAAAATACAAGAAGAGGGTTCTTGCTATTCCTATGTTTAAAACATCGGTTGTATTTTTTTTTCTCCAATTAAAATTTTGAGGATTTTTTTTTTTTTTTTTTTTTTTTTTTTTTAATATTGGAATTTACAACTGTGTATTGTAATACAAAAAGTAAATATGCTGCTAAATGATGAAATACATGAAGAGAAACTGCTCATTGGTAGCACTCCAATAATCAATTTAAACAAGAAGGTCTCGAAGCCATCTTTTTTTCAGACGCCTCTGAGGATTATCAGAAATCTAAGAGGAAGCAAGGATTGAAACTAGTGGATTAGAGTGAGAGTGGAGTTCGTCTTGGAAGAAGTGATACCTAGACCGAGCCAAATAAGCAACGTTTGGAACATTAAAGTCTTTGTGGATGATTTTATTTTTGACATATTAAGGAACGTTAAGGATTGCACGAAGGATTTTGAATTGGATACAGGAAGAATTTGATGGTTTAGTAGAACACCAAAGCTCAACTCTGTTATTCGAGATATGCCTTATGATTATCATGTAAATGAGTATTTTACAGTCAAGTGATAGGTTGGAGCCTCTGTCTGGTAAATTGAAATAGTCTGACAGGGCTTTTAAATGTCGAATTTTGAAATTTCTTTCTTCAAAGCACCTTAAATTTTTTAGTTTTAAAAAAATTAACCATATCACCTTATTGGCATTGATAAAGAACGGTAATATATAAGTTGAAAGTATTAGATAACCAACCAAAGGATAAAAGAGCATAAATATTTTTTTAGTTTTTTTTTTTTTTTTTTTCCTAAGCACAAGAATAGTAATATAGATTTATAGTATACCATTAGGAAGCTAAAGATTTGAGTAAAATGTTATCTTATATACAAAGCTGTAAAATGTAATGCAGAAAGATAAAAAGGACATTAACTTAAGTGATTATCTATCGCCCTAAAACACCTTACCTACCTTAAGTGATTATTGTAGATAACAATTTGTACTGTTAGATTATTTAATCTGAAACCTGTTTCAATCGAAAATCAATATGATTCTTTAACGTTTTTTCAAGTCTAACTTTATTTGAAAATGCTTAAATCGATTTTAACATCAAAAGTAAGTGAAATTAGTTTGTTATGCTCCATATTTTTTATAATATTCTTCAAATTATAGTTTGTTAATTGTATAAAATACTGCTGATATTAAATTAGTGTTATGACTTTGCTTCTAAGGAGTGATTTTTCTGATTATTATTTTTTTTATTTTCACATTACAAAAAAAAATATCTAAAAAGGTGACTATTCCCTAAAAAAATCTGGTGCGGGCAACACACGACTTTCACTTACCTCCATTTTTAAAATCAATGAAAGAATTTTCAAATATACAGTTAGAGATAAAAATACGTGAAACTATTAAAGAGTTAATTAAATTGAATTTCTATAGAAACCTGTTTTATTAAAAAATCTATTATGTTATTATCTAAAACAATCAGTTAGTTTTATCTTCTTTTCATGAATTTCTATTAACTTTTAAAAGCTTGAGTATAAGATAATATTTTTTCTAAAATTATAGGTGGAATAGTCAGGACTTCTACAGTCGACTATACATCCTCAATATAATTTTTTCTAAAACCTTTAGCTTTCCAACGGTATATCATACATGTATATTACTGCTCTTATGTTCAAAAACAAAAAATTGCATTAAAAAAATATTTTATCTGTGTTCTCCTTTAGTTGGGTATCAAATTCATTCAATTTATATATTTACCTGTTTTTCATCAGTGGTAACAAGATAATATAGTTATTTTTATAGAATCAACAAAATTAAAGGTACTTTAGAGAAAGAAAATTTAAAATATCGGCATTTAAGCCTTGTCAAACCATTTTAATCCGAAACCTAAATGATATTAAAGCCCATTAAATTTTACATCGATATAGCAAGTTTAATCAAAATTGTCGGAACTGTTTTCGAGAAAATCAAAAAAAGGTGCAAAATGTGTAAGCTCATTTTGATGAAAAGGTTTTGTAACCTCTCGGGCGTATAGTTGTCTTAATTATGAAATTTCAGTTTCATAGGACTTACCGTTTCCACCCGGGAGTTACCACACACACACATACCTTTTTGCGGGACTTGGTTATTTGGACTCAAGGGACCCTAAAATGTGTATTTCCGTTGAAAACTGGAATTCGAAAATTTTCACGATCGCAATACTTTCCCTTACTATAAATAGTAAGTGAAAGTAAAAATAGGGGGAGGGGAGGGGGCTTAAACAACAACAACAATGTGATAAGTTTCTCTAATCTTTTTATGATTTATGCTTGTTTGATTTATCTTTCATCTTATGTTTAAATAATTTATCCTTATTTTTTTCTTATTACTCGCAGCAAGATTCCTCAACTGAAGAAAAGAGAAAACAGCATCAGAAAGAACTCGCTGCTCAGTTGAACGAAGCGGCGAAGAAGCGCCTCGCTGCTCAGTCGAGCGGAAGACAAGAAGAAAAAGTTAGGAAAAGCAACGTTTCCTACAAAAGTAGGTCGCAAATGCCCAATGAACCTGAAGTGAAGGAACTGAAAATATTTGTTGGTAATTATCTTTCTATTTTTAAATGTTCTATTCACTAGAAAGAACAAATATCTGTCTGATTACTGTTTTATTATTCTTATTTAAGTTATAATTTTTGGTCATTGTTTTCAATAATGACCCTTTCTAATCGACCAAAAAAAAAATATTCCTCTTAAAATTTGAGGGCTATCATTTCAAGATAGGTATAACCCGATATAGTCTTCCGTCTGTCTTCTCCTTTACACTGTCTGCTGCTTTTCTCTGTAACTGCTCTACCAATT
Organism: Piezodorus guildinii; assembly: GCA_023052935.1. Taxonomy (NCBI): domain Eukaryota; kingdom Metazoa; phylum Arthropoda; class Insecta; order Hemiptera; family Pentatomidae; genus Piezodorus; species Piezodorus guildinii. Next base: position 129,078,336 of record CM041296.1, on the reverse strand, counting down.
TTTTTTTAAAATTTGGTACAACAAACGGCATCCAACGATGATCCTAAAACCTTGGCATTGATAGAAGCCGATTAGTTTTAAAATGATGGCTATTAAATGTGATTTAATTCAATAACTCAGTTAATTTTGAAGGTAGAGAAAAAATGTATTAGTGTTTTTTAACCAAGAAACCGTGAATAATTATAAAAAAAGAAAAGAAAAAAATTGAAATTTTACGCTTAATTACGCCCTTAACTCAGTTATTTTTAAAGATAGAGAAAAATATGTATAGAGTTTTAGAATCCTTAGATTGATTAAAAAAACAAAACAATCTCACCCATATATAAGCTTGTAATTCCGTTATTTTCAAAGATAGAGAAAAAATTCTATAGAGTTTTTTAACCAAGAAACTGCGAATAATTATAAAAAAGAAAAGAAATTTTTTTTGAAAGTTTACCCTTTAAATACGCCCTTAGCCAGTTGTTTTTGAAGATAAAAAAAAAATATGTGCAGAGTTTTAGAAAGAGTAAGTGCGATTAAAATACAATTGATCTATATATTTAAGTAAAAAATTATAATAGATGTAATTCTCCCAAAACCTAGGTTATTATTGAAGAAAAAAAAAATTGTATGCTGCTGTAGTTGCTATTTTGTAAAGAATTAAAATTCCTACAATACGAATAAAAGAATCATTGATATCTGTTATGAAATAGCCGTGGTGATAAACTATTCTAGGCCATTTTCCTTTGAATTGTTTATTATTTCATATTAGTTAAATCTCTATAAATAGCTTTATAAACAGTTATTCAGTCTAATATAGTTATTCGGAAATAATAAAACATTGTGTAATAATTTGCAATCTTTTTTTTTTTTTTTTTTTTTTTTTTTTCAGATAGGAAATATGAAACAGTTATACTGCCTGTATTTGGTATACCCGTCCCTTTCCACATCTCGACCATTAAGAACATTTCCCAGAGCGTAGAAGGAGATTATACCTACCTCAGGATAAATTTTTTTCATCCTGGAGCTACGATGGCTCGTAATGAAGGTGCAGCATTCGCTCAGCCCGACGCTACTTATGTCAAAGAAGTGTAAGTCTATCAATACAATTAATCATTATTTTATTATTTGTCAATCCTTTAAAACATAAATTACTTAAGGCATTATTACATTCTTTACAGAACTTACCGAAGTACAAATACAAAGGAACCTGGAGAAACTGTCGCGCCTTCGTCTAACTTGAATAATGCATTCCGTATCATCAAAGAAGTACAAAAGAAGTTTAAATCCAGAGAAGCGGAAGAGAAAGAGAAGGAGGATCTTGTCAAACAGGACGTTCTCGTACTTTCTCAAAATAAAGGAAACCCCAAACTTAAGGACCTTTATATTAGGCCGAATATTGTCAACAAAAGAATGACAGGTAAATTATTATATCATACTATTCATCTGAATATGTCCTTTGCAAAATTTTAATCCTTAGATCAAGACTAAATCCAATGTTCTTAGTAACTTAGTAAGCTCAAAAATCAATGTACTAGAAGTGCCTCTAACGATTTAGGAAACACTTATATTAATGTAAAATTAAAGGGACTTCACTTTCGTGTAGGTTTTATTCTGATTGAAATGGTAGAACAGGGCTTAACACTTGTGGGTCACGCTTAACTATCTTATGGGGCGACGTACATCAGAGGCGAGTCTTTTGTTTTCAGAAAATAAGTCAGTAAAAAATAATTTTTTTTTCTCAAAATTATGTGTCGTAGGAATTAACAAACATAAGAGTTTATTTTATATTTTATAACCTTCTATATCCCCCCTCAAGGGACTCTTATCGGTTAATTTCATTTGCTAACTCTTATTTAAGAATTTTCTTAAATTTTAAATTTACACTTGATGCAAAAAATGTGCGCTCAGGGAAACACCATGTAAAACCTGTTGTTATCTTGCATTTAATGCGTTGGAAGCCTGGAACTGTTGTGATCTCACATTAAACACATTGGAACTTGCAACAGTGCCATGCAAGCGTAAGCAGCTAAGACTGCCATGAACATTTTAAATGCCAAATTTTAAAAATTATCTTCCTCTAAAGTAATTTCCATTTTTATGATTAAAAATAGTTAACCATTTATACTTGTTAGCATTGAATGAGAATGGATGAATATGAAATAGAAAGAATTTGATAACTAGTGTCGTTGCCAATGAGATTATTTCTCTGCTAGCACTTTTTCTATATTTACGGAGGAACTAGGGTTTCGTAAGGTGTGTGCCAGGTGAGTTCCTCATCTTTTTGCAAGATTTCAGAAGGGATCCTTTTTGGTTTGGATTATTAAATCAGACACCACCGATCTGAAATTCCAGCATCAGAATGAAGCTATTATCAAAACCCATTTCGGCTTATAAAGAAAGTTTTTCTTTTTGTGAATTTTCTCATACAAGAGAGATTCATTTTTCAATTATGAACTAATATAGCATATTGATCAAAGTAAATAAACAAAGTTAGGAAGAAGTATATTAAAGTAGTTTACTTTAAAAATTTGTTAAAACCATTATTCTTATTTCAGGATCATTGGAAGCTCACACGAATGGTTTCCGTTATACTTCAGTCCGTGGTGACAAAGTGGATATTTTATACAACAACATTAAAAATGCCTTCTTTCAGCCATGTGATGGTGAAATGATTATCCTTTTGCATTTTCATTTAAGGGTATATTTTATAGATTTTTAAATGATTTTTTGTCAATTTATATTAATAAAATTTCTCTCAAATTAAAGTTGTTTTATATTTTTAGCATGCGATAATGTTCGGGAAAAAAAAGCATTTGGATGTGCAGTTCTATACAGAAGTCGGTGAAATAACAACAGATCTCGGAAAACACCAACACATGCATGACAGAGATGATTTAGCCGCTGAGCAGTCTGAGAGGGAATTGAGGCATAAACTTAAAACAGCTTTCAAAAGTTTCTGTGAAAAGGTTATTATTTATTTTATTTTTTATGACTGTTCATTTGACATTATTTAATATAATTTAATAAGCCATAGTATATGATAATAGAGACAGACAAGTAAAGTAAGTCAAAGCACTTTCAGAATCGTGAAGGGGAAGAAGGATTAATTATCAATGAAGTCTGATAATAATTTCAATTATTGCTAAAAAAAAAAAAAAAATCCTATATTATCATTAAATATTATTTTTCTAAAAAGCTAACAAAGCTAAGTGATAAACTTACATTGAAATAGTTGTTATGTACACATTGTGAAAACAAGTTTTTAAAATGTAGAAACATCTTTTGAATAAATTAAACATTATCTAAAACAAAAATTGAAAAAAAGATTTAGCTATTTATAAAATATGGTTATCGTATATTTATTATAATATTTTGAAAGTGTGATAATTCACTATCACCACTGTCTTATCACACATTTTCAGCTTTTACTTGCTTTTCTCTATAATCTTGTAGATAAGCTCTAATATTTGCTCATAGTTGTCAATTTTTCTCTTTCTTTATCCCACTGCTTGTTTTAGCGGGATTCATCATGATTTAATGAAACCTTTTTTTTTTTTAATTTTATTTTTTTATATATTACTGCTTAAGTGCCTATGCTGTGGTTTTGACTAAAATTTTATCCATTTTCAGGTTGAAGCTATGACAAAACAGGAAATTGAGTTCGACACTCCTTTCAGAGATCTAGGATTCGCTGGAGCACCTTTCAGGAGCACTGTATTGTTGCAGCCAACCTCTGGTTGTCTTGTTAATCTTACTGAATGGGTAATTATTCTATATATTAATAATTTATCCATTTTTTAATTTAGAATAGAAAATTATGGACTAATTTTTATGAATAATAAACTATTACTAGTTAATTTTTAATTAAATAATTTTTTTTATAGCCTCCTTTTGTGATAACATTGGAAGACATAGAACTTGTACACTTTGAGAGAGTTCAGTTCCACCTTAAAAATTTTGATATGATCTTTGTTTTTAAAGATTACCACAGGAAAGTAGCGATGGTTAATGCAATACCAATGAATCTTCTCGACCATGTTAAAGAATGGCTTAAGTAAGTAATAGATATCATTATGATGTGAAAATGGTTAGAGATGTAGATATTGAGCAGATGATTCAGGGTGCAATCATGAAAACACTTAATTAAGAAGAATGAATGAATCAATTTAAAAATATGCTCTTTTTTAGTAGAAAAAGTGATAATAAAATAGTTATGTTTTAATAATTACGAGTTCGAGTCTCGGTGCTGGGGAGATTTTATCTCGGCATTTTCCCCCTGCGCTTACCCCCTGGCCTGAAAAACTCCTGTATAGCCTTCAAATGCGAGCTAGGGGTTAAAAAAAAAAATCTGGTGCAGGCAACACATGACTTTCACTTACCACCGTTGTTTAAATCGGTTAAAGAATTTTCAAATACAGTTAAAGATAAAAATGAGTGAAATTAATTAAATTGAATTTCTACAGAAACATGTGTTTTATTAAGAAATATATTATATCATTATCCGAAATAATAATCAATTAAGTTTATCGGCTTTTCATCACTCTTTATTAACTTTTACTTCTTTTAGGCTTGTGTATAAGATAATATTTTTTATAAAATCTTCAGCTTTCCAGCAGTATATTATACATCTATATTACTGTTCTGTTCAAAATCGAGAAATTGCATTAAAAAAATATTTTTGCAGTTTTATTCTTTAGTTAGAGATTGAATTCGTTCAACTTATCTTTATATGTTTTTTATCATTAATAACAATATTATATTGTTATTTTTTTAGTATCTACAAAATTAAAGGTACTTCAAAGGAAGAAAATTTAAAATATTGGCATTTGAAGCCTGTCATACTATTTCAATCAGAATGAAACCTATACCACATTAAAGCCCATCAAATTTTACATCGATATATAGAGTTTAATTAAAATCGTCAGAGACGTTTTTGAGGAAATCGTAATGAGGTGCAAAATGCATGGTATAAAGTAGATCTTCTGTTAAATTGATTTTGATGAAAACGTTTCTGTAACATCTCGGGCGTATAGTTGTCTTAAATATAAAATTTCATTTTCATAGGACTTTTCGTTTCCGGGAGTTACCACACACACACAGACCTTTTTGCAGGACTTGGTTATTTGTACTCAGGGGACCCTGAAACACATATTTCCGTTGAAAACAGAATTTGAAAATTTTCACTATCGCAATACTTTCCCTTACATTAAATTTCATATATAGGTAAGTGAAAGTAAAAAAAAAAAAATAATAAAATAATGGTTATGTTAATCTGAAAACCTTTTTAAGTTGTTTTGAATTGTTTTTATGTCACAGCTGTCCCACATTTATATTTTGTTCTGTGTTCCTAAGAAATACTATCTATTCAAATCTAAATTAAGTTCCTTCTTTAGTGGTTTGATGACTGCATCCTGAATTATTTTCTCAATAAGATGTGTTTAACAGTTGTTATTACTTTTGTTCATGTTTATTTATTTTGTTTATTTTTGTAACATAACCTCCTCTATTTCAGAAGTTCATTTATAATGTTTTATATTAAAATTATGCTGTTCTGTTTTAATTTTTAGTTTTAAAATCTTCTACATACAAGTAGATACAAGACTTTTTTTTTTTGGTATTTTATCTTCTTTGGATCTGAGGTGCAATCTGAAAATGTTTTGTTTTTAAGTCTTAGTTGCCCCACAGAGATGTGTTGTCCTATGATTTCAAGAATCAATTTAAAAATATGTTCTTTTTGAAGAAAAAGGGATAATAAAATACTTATATTAATGTTCCTAATAAAATTATTTTGATATTATTGAAGAGCATTGTTCTCAAAATTAGTAAAACCTAAATAAGAACTATTTCTTAAAATATTAAGAAGAAACCCAGACTGTATGGTATTATTTGTTTGTTTTTTCCTTCAGATAATTATTTTATTTTATTTTTTTAGTTCATGTGATATCCGTTATTCAGAGGGTATTCAGTCTCTTAATTGGACCAAAATTATGAAAACAATCACAGATGATCCTGAGGGATTTTTCGAACACGGTGGATGGACTTTCCTCGATCCCGAAAGTGATGCTGAAGAAGCCGAAGATGATGATGATGAAGAGGAAGATGATGCGTATGAGGTAAGAAAGCTTAATACCTTGAATATACTGTTAAAAAAGTTTTTTATATTAAGTATAATATTCTGAAGTAAAGATTAATTAATTAATAATAACATATTAATTGATCATATTTATGTTGGTTGGCATAGATATTTAAAGTCTTAGATTTTTTTTAAAGGACAGTAGGAGTTTATAACAAATAAAACAGATAAAATTAAAAATCACAATAATGAATGAAAATCAAAAATTAAAAGCTAAATAAAATGATACAAAATTAAATTAAGTGATACAAAATTAAATAAAGTGAGGAAAAATGTATTTAAAATCCACACATACAATTTCACAACGAAATAGCTGAACCACCAATTAACAACAACATTACACAGTCTACATAGTAATCAGGTAACTTTTTGGTTATCTCGTTGTCGCAGATAGAAATTAAATATTATTAATTCAATTCTTTTCTACCTGCCAACACTGAGAGACCTGAAACAGTCACGTAACCTCTCTCAATTTGACAGTAATTGGTAAAGACTATATTGTTATTTTGAATGAGTTTTAAATGAGGGAAAAACTCTTATGAATTGTTGCTTTTATCTAATTTCTTTTAAGAATCTAATTAATATTAATTCACTACTTAGATACAATAATTTTTTTTTAGCCATCAATTAGTGGAGATGAAGAAGAAAGTGAAGATGATTCAGATTATTCAGAAGCTTCCGAAGACAGTGGCACTGAAGGTAAATTTGAGTTTGTTTATATTTATCATCTATTGTGCGTAACTTAAGTGGGAATTGTTGAGATTTTATGTACATTTGTTATTTTTTAAAAGTTAATATTAATATAAATGTTAAATATATGAAAATGATTTATTTTTATGGAAGTTCATTTGGGATATGGTCATTAGAAAAATCATTCTTTTAATAAGTAATCATTCAATAACCTCATTCCTAATCAACTTCTTTAGTTCATACCATGGAAAACTATTCTTCTTTCATAATGTAGTTATGTTAGTCAATTTAAATGTGCTCTTTGTTTTCTGAGTTAATCTTTTGGAATAGTTATAATTTAAATAATTTTTAAGGGCTAGTTTATCTTAAAACTTCCATCTGCATTTTGTAAGAATTGGTTTATTAAGTTTGATCTATGTAGTTATATTCAAAGTGGCCTATAAAATATTTTATGTATTGGAGATCATTTGGTTTTTTTATGATTATTGAAGTTTATTAAAAAGTTCATTAATCTTAGATAGTAAGAAAAGGCTGAGCTGTTGAAGAGTGGCCTTCTATAACTGGTCATGACGTGCCATTGACTCTGTAAAGGGTCTTTGTTATACTGAAAATAGTTTTTCAATCGGTACCTAGTATCCACATTATACATATTCTATTTGCTTGTTTATTCATTTAATGTCAGTTGATCTCGCTGTGCCTAATCGGATGGTATAGTGGGGGTCCTAAATTTGGTCTATATCAGGTTTGATTAGGATAGGAATGTTTAACTAGTACCTAACATCGCACAAACTTCAACAACCATATTATACATATCCTATTAAAAAATCCAGAGAGCCACCTGCCGGGTTTGAACCTGTGACCTTGGGCATATAAGGTTCTAATGCTAGCTGCTACACCACAGGTGATCCCCATATTTTATCCGATTTTAGCAGCTTAAATTACTTGAGATATACTTCTCTTGTTGATATTATTACTCAAAGTAATTAACAATCTTTATTTAAATTAATAAATTTAACAATGCATTGATTAAGCTAGCAATAGTAGTACTTGTTATATTTTTCCTAGTCTATAATATTTGTTTTTTACACTTCTCTTATGTTTTTCTTTTGCAGAGGAATTGGGTAGCTCTGATGAATCTGGAAAAGATTGGTCCGATTTGGAAAGAGAGGCTGCTGAAGAAGATAGGGAAAAAGAAGATGGCTTCGATGATGAGTATGCCAAGAGCAAAATAAAGCGGGCGGGAAGGAGAGATATCCCAGTCCGAAGCGAGGGAAACACGACAAGCATGATAAATCAAGGTACATACTTGTAGTTTAGATTTAATTTATTTTCTGGAAAATATGTTTATGTCATGCCAGTCAAGATTGTATAAAAAAAATAGATTTTAAAATTTCATTCTTGCTTTGATAATTGAGACTTTGATTTCCAAAAGGTACTAAAAGACATTTTTTACGAAATTGTTATTTGCACATATTTTTATTCTCATCATTCAGTTTATTAAATCCTTTATTTGATTTTATCTAATGAACACTCAAGTCCTTTAAAAACGCGATTTAGAAATGCAAATATTTTCTAAAATTACTAATTACACATAAGTTTCGTTCCAAATCATACTAAAACATTCCATTTCATAACTTTAATTTGGTTTTATTAATATAGTAAAAAAAACATTCTACATTTTAATTTGAAAAGAATTAAATTAGCCGGTTTAACTATATAGTAATGAGAGATTTTTGTGCTTCCTGTAAAATTACCCAAGAATGGATAATGGATATAGTACCTTTTGGAACTCAACGTCTCAATTAGTCCCTTGAGATAATAATTTTTGATGAATTGATAATGAAAGCTTGTTGATCGTTAGCAAAAATGCATTGATTCTGATGGAAATTACTTCTTTTGGTTAAAATATACATATTTAAAGTGAAGATATGCGTATTTTCATTGATTATTAAAAACCTGCATTAATTTCACATCAATCCAATTACTTAATTTATCGTGAAGTGAGAATGGTTGACCGTGTGAATATATGGGAGAAGTTAATTCAGGGTGCCGTTGTTTCACCCTTCTTCAGAGCGATTGGTGAGTGGGCCTCTCAAAAATGTAGATTGAAAGTGTCTACAACAATATACTATTATAATATTTTATTTTTTAAATGATAAAATGAATAATGTTCGGTAATTTAGGGTTTTCAAATTAATAACTCTGAGTCTTGGCTAAGGTTAAAAAACTTATATTCTATCTCAAACATACTACAATATAACATAAACTTAAATTAACTTAAAAAATATTTAAATTTGAATATATTAAAAAATTTATAAATTATCTGAATTTGTTTTCTTCTGTTGATTCTTCATCCTTATTCTTCAAAATGATGTCTTCAATCAAATTCCTTAATTTCAACGTATTAGTGCACTAATTATAATGATAGCTTGAAATCATAAGTGATTTGATGGTTGGTGGCATAATCCATTCACGTGTCTCCAACGTCTAGCTTCGTTCACGGCTCATAACACTTGCATGCATCCATTCCGATCGACGACAGAAGAGTCATTGTCGGAACCCATGCCGTATTCTCCCGCTCTATTGCGCATTTCGATTCTTTTTTCTCATTGGCTGATCACCTCACGCCTTCTTGATCTTTCCTCTTTATGATTTCTACCCACTTAATATGTCACAACAATACATTGTTGAGAGGCCCACTCTTCCAATCGCCCTGAAGAAGGCCTATAATTTAGGTCGGCACCGATAAATTAAGTTCATACTTAATTGTGTGTTCCTTTGACTGCACCCTAACTAACTTCTCCCATACTTAATTTATCATTAGCATTTTTGAGTTAGTTTTGAGTAAAGTTTATAAAAATGTTTATTTTTGTTACTGATTAATTAAATTTTTTTTTAAGGCATAAAACATCCTCTCCAGACAAGAAACATAAGAGTAGTTCAAATCATCATAAGTCTTCTCACCATAGGTAATCATCAGTTTTTAATTTATTATGACATTATTTATTTTTATTATGACATTAGATGCTTTTGTTTTCTTCTCTTCGAATATCTCCTGTCTCTCTCTCTCTTACTCTGGCTTGGGAATGACATTTTATCATTTACTTAACCCTTTGGCTGTACAAAGATAGTGTATGAATCTGATATTTAAAAAATGAGAATTTTGACAATTAAATTGTTTTTAAAAATATATATATTTGTTCATTCTCATGCTGCTCGGATAGGCAAGATTTACACCACAAGAAAGATTCTTCCCATGACAAGAAAAAAGAATCGTCTGGAAAACACCAAAGGTTAGAATTTCTGATTGTATGCCTCATTATCTAACTGCTTGATTTTAATGAAGTGCTGATGTTTTCTTGTTCAGTGCAAGAAACATTATTAAAATCATTGTTAGTATTTTTTGTTTTTATAGTTCTCTATGTAGGCATGATTATGTGTGTTAGTTTTATTGAAGAGTTCTAATATTTCATTGCCGTGTAATGATTTATAAATAAATACTTTGAATCCTTAATACACCAAAACTTTTAACTTTTTATTGTTGAAAATATTTTTGAGCCTTTTACTGGTTTTAATGTCTTTCTCTCTCTGTTTAATTCTTATTACCGACTTGCACATTTGGTCGACCACATTTGATGTTAGGTTCAACTTTGGTTTTGTTCTAAGAGTTCATATGTCCCTCTGATTTAGCCTCTTTTTCACTGGTTACCTTCATTTTGCTCAATAGGTCAATAATATATGCTTGAAAATTTTTTTATTTTGACTCCTCATAATTTTTCCCCAGGTTAGTACTGTTGTTTCAGTTTTTTTGTCAAAGTATAGACTAGCAGCTTACTAATTGCGGTGCTTGGAAAAGTAATAATGTCCCTTCCTTATTCTGATACGCTGTTCATCTAGTTTACAATTGAGCCAAGCTACATAATCTTGTTTAAATTATTAAATGAGAACAGTCAAATAGTTTGTCCTTCCTTGATGAGATTTTTTGGTCTGCTCTTCTAGTTTTATATTGGTTAATTATTAATCCCATTCATGTTGCTATTTCCATTCAAATCAATAATATTTACTTAAACATTTATCTTATTTTGATTTCTGATTATTTTGCCCATGGTTAGTATTGGTTGTTTCAATTTTTTTCCAAGGTATAGATTGCTTCGAAAATAATAATTTCACTTCCCTTGAAATCGCTTGATTCCTTTCTGTTTGTAATCATCTCACACTTCTAAAAAGAAATATTTTGCCTTGGACTTCATTTTATATTTTACCTAAAAATGATATTACACAATCTCTTAAAAAGTGCTTCCAAGAATTACGAAAACCTTCGCGAAAAGAAAGAAATTACAATCATTGTTAATTTAAATATTGTTTACATATATTTTTGCAACAATTTAACATATTTTTGACTGAATTCTGTATTGGTATATGAACTACTGTTTTGGTGTATTGTGGGTTAAAAGTTAATTTGTTGAAAAATCATTTCCATTAAATGAATATGGAATGAATCCATATATATATTTTTTTTTTTTTATCACATTATTTTTTTTATTCTGATCTGTTATGATTTTGTGTTGTTAGATCAAGCATGGTATATAGATATAGTTCAATGCTGAAAGCATTTTTGAACATCTTTGAAAACAGATCTCTTATAATAATCCATAATGTCTGGTCCAATTTTTAGATACTTATACCAATGTTACTATGTTACCTTCCTACTCAATTCCTAAGATAACTTTGTTGTAGAAAATGTTACTTCATCTTTTCTAGTGTTGTAATTATATTTCATACTTTTCATAGGAAATCCTCTTTCAGACGTCAACAACATACCCTGAATTATACTCTCTATAAGCTATTATAGAGGATTTTTTTTTTTTTAATACACATATTTTTTTCTTCATAATATGCAATGCTGATGGCTTCTTCCTTTTCCTAATGAAATTCCTGTGAGTTTTGATGATTTTCGTTTTTGTTTGTTAGAGTAGAAACAAGGAATTTATTTTCTAAAACATTAGCATTGTTTTCTATTTTGATGTTTACTTATATCTATTTTTCCCTAAAGTTAAAGTAACTAATTGAGTTTTTAAAATAATTTTGCAGTAGCCCATCGAAGCACAGGGACAAGGACAAAGACAAGCACCGGACAAGAGCAAGTCGTCGAGCCATCACAGCAGCAGCGACAAGAAGCACAGCTCCTCAAGCAGCAATCACAAGTCCTCCCACCACGACAAGCACAACGACAAGAAGAGGCACCACAGCAGTAGCAGCAGCAGTAAAGGAACTCCTTCCAAAAAACCCAGGTATTTTATTTAGAATAAAAAATACAGTAAAATCCCTATAATGTGTATTTCAGAGGACCGAGTTCTAAATTTGAATTATTGAGGTTTTCAACAGTTGGGAGCAAAATCAAATATGAAATTACAATAATACATTGTTTAATGGATATACATACAGTTAAAATATTGGATAGAATAATAGTATTGGATTAAAGTATAAACTAATTATTGGTTTGTCTGAAAAGGTCTAGAGATTTTAAAAATATAATTTACCTTTTATTTATTTTTCCTAAAAATGAATCACAAAGCTAATGTTTGTTTATATGCCTTTAATCCTCATGGAATTGGCTATGTTTACACACTGAATTCATCTTTATTAAGGCTCAGAAGTCTAGTTTATTGCAAACCAACATGAGTGATGATTCAGTTCATTTTCGGCATATGCTGTTCTTTTTTACAAAAGGGAAAAACGCAGCTCAAATTGCAAGAAAGATTCCTGCTGTGTTTGGGAGCGATTCAATTGCCTAAGTGGTTTTCACGGTTTAGATCAGGATATATCAATTTGGAAGACCAATCCCAGGCTGGCCGTAGTTTAACTCTTGACATTGAGGATATTATGATGGTCATCGCAAACAATCCACAAATTACTATCCGTGAGATAGCTTGCGGAGTTATTAAGAGCCTGCAAATTGACCATTTTAGATCATCTAAAGAAGGCCGGGTACGTCTGTCATTATGACGTTTGGGTTTCCCTATGAGCTTAGTGAAAGGAACCTTATTGAAAGGATTTCATGTTGTGAATTGCTTCTGAAAAAAAAAATGTGGAAAGGGTCGATTTTTAAAACGAGTTGTTACTGGTGATGAAAAGTGTATTCTCTACATCATCAACCGAAAAAAATCTTGGAAGTTGCCTGGAATGACGCTGCTCGCAACACCAAAGGCCTGCTTGCATTCAAGGAAGGTGATGCTTAATATTTGGTGGGATTGGAAGGGACCTGTACATTCTTAGCTCCTTCCACAAAACCAAACTATAAATGCGGACCTTTACTTCGCCCAGTTAGATCAATTGAAGAGAAATGGCCAGAGTTGGCAAATCGGGAAGGAGTGCTATTCCACCATGACAACGCTAGGCCCCATGTGTCTTTAAGGACTCGGCAAATGTTATTATGCTTCAAATGGGAGGTTTTACCTCAACCGCCATTCCTCCTTTGGATGTCCATCTTTTCCGTTCCCTCAAAAATTTTCTACAAGAGAAATCCTACTCTTCAGAAGATGACGTCTAAAAGAACCTATTATTATCCTTCAGGAGTAAGGACAGTGATTTTTGGAAAAAAAGGATAATGGACCTTCCAAGGTGTTGGGAAAGGGTAATTGCTAATGGTGGTAACTATTTTGTAGATTAAATAAATTTATTTTAAGCTGTTCATCAATTTTAATATTTGTTTAAATTTCTCTATAAACTTTCCGGACAACCCAATATTCAAAAAAACAAGTATTGAATAAAAAGTATTCATATACTTTTCTACTTCATATATAGTCTACTACAATACTATATAAAAATGTTTTTTAATACTCAGTGGGGACACTGTTGGTTATTGGTACTATTTGAAGACCTTGTGGTATTTAATTTACTGTTGTTTTAATTAAGTTAGGAGCACCGGAATTTCATTTCACCCCTTGGTATCAATACTCAATAAATTATAGAAACAAGAAAAAAAAAATTTGTTTTCTGATCTACAAATTTTCCAAAAGATTATTGTGAATTTTCAAAGGAGAATATCCTTTGTCATCTTTAAACAACATTTTTATTACCTTGTAAAGGATCCACAACATAGAAACCTTCTCAAAGTCACAACGTGCTGGTTCGATTCTTACTTGAGCTGATTGACTTATATTCTGTGACGGCCCTGTGGATTAATTCTCGACTGACCCACTATGGTTATAATAGGTTGGTTACCTATTGAATAACCTTTCCTGTATGCCATCACTTGAGAGGAAAGTAAATAAAATGCCGACTAAAATAAAAAAAACTTCTTGTTAAGAAAGAATAGTAAAACTCTTAGGAGTTGGGAAGATGTTATTTGAACTGACCGTATTAGTTTAAACTGAAATCAGCAAGGGGAGTGTATAATAGCATTAATCGGATTCACTATTAAACCTTTAGTATCGCTAAGCCTTTTTATTAATATTAGTAGTTTGAGATATTAATTTATGTGTTTTTTTTTTTGTTTTGTTTTTCAGAAAATAATTGAGCAAAGCTATCATTCCAAGGATTGCTGACCTGCCTGGGTAGCAGGAGCTGCAAATATTTTTTGGATTTTTAATGTATTTATATCTTAAGCTTTAATAAGGGAGGAAGATGTTTTTATGATGACTACATTTTTGAATCCAAAACAATTGTCGTAATTGTTAGTATATTTGTAAATATATGTAAGAGAGGTTTTTACATTGTTTAATTTCCAACTTCCACTATATTTAATGAGTAATAAATGGGTGAGTTGTTGTAGACCACTTTTGTTAGCATATGACTCACTTTTTACATTTTTGTATGTTGTGCTTAAAGAAGGTTGCCTAATCTGATTTGAGCACTTACCAGTTGTATATTTCATGACTTTTCAATTATTTTGTATCTTGTTCTTTTTCCATCTCAAGAGGTGTTAGCTTGGATGAACCTATTGTCTTTTATTTCATTTAATTCTTTCGATTGTAAAATCTATTTTTTATACATGTTCCTTTGAATCAGTAGTGATAATAATTTGAATAGAATAGACTACTTAGAACCTTTTGGTTGTTGTAATTGTCCACATTTCAACAATTAGTAATATTACAGTTTTTATAACTGGCAATGTTTTGTAAATTTAATAATGTACTTCATTGTTATTATAATTTTTTATTAAGTTGAAGTATTTATGGCTCTCATTGTTTATTCCATCCCTTTGCTTATGTTAAATTATGTTTCATTGTTTGTGCAATCTGTTATGCATGCTTTACATTGAAATTTTCTGTTTTATGTTTCATTAATTCTATTATACATAAAAGTTAAGCGCGACAGTTTAGATATTTGAAGTCCCCAGTATTTTTATGAGTCAAGACCTGCAATTTAACCAATTTTCTTCTGATGCCATCTGTTTTGACTATAACTCATTCAATAAAGATTAATTCAATTTTATGTTTGATCAAGCTTCATGGACAGAATTTGTTTTGTTTTTTAATGGCTTAATGTCTACCCAAAATTGATCAATCATTTAATAATACATACACACCTTCTTTTTTATATGTTAGTTTGTAAATGTTTTCTATTTTAAACTACTTTTGTGTATGTCAGTTGCTTATTATTACAACCACAGAAAATGGTTGCTATTTTTTTTTTTTAGTTAAGAATATTATTCCTGTGCAGACAATAATATTTGTACACGGGACTAAATGAAAAACAAAATCAATAATGTACATAAGTTCGCTAATATGTGACGAATGTTTACTCTTATTTAAGTAAATTCATTAGTCACTTTTTTGGAGTACATCCATTGGCTTTTTAAAATAATTTTGTTGGGTTAAAAATTTACTTTTGTTCTATATATTCGTTTTAAAATGATTTTCACTACTTTCAGATCACTCAAAAAAATTATTATTAAACTATGTACCTTTTTACTTCAATTTTTTAAAAACTTTATGTAGGTTTGTTGCAAACTAAGTTTGTCTGCCAAAACTGTATCCGAATGCTAGGTAGTGTTTTGTTAAAAAAAAAAAAAACTACTGCAAGTGCTAGAAATTTGGTGATAATCAGAACTAAGGTTGGAACAGATCTTTGTTTAGCACCAGTAGATTACCTATAGTTGAAACATACCTTTTCAGGTACACACTATTAGTTTTGTAGGTAATTTCATTTATGAGTTCAAAATAATATGGCATCTAGCTAAATTGTTTTTTCTAAACGTAATTCAATTTACAAATTTTGAGTCAAGTTTGTAAGGTTATGTTATACCAGTCAATATTCAGTACAACAGCCATTATTAAGTTGATGTCTTCTGTGTATATGATATAATTACATTATTTTTGGAAATGAATATTTTGTGATGTAAATACCAGAAATTATTAAGTAATTATTTATGGTATAAAGACTCATTTATTTATTTTTTAAATCCTTCAGTCATTTACAGTTTAAAGAAATATCCTTTACTAATTTTATAAATAGTTATTATTAAATTAAGCTTACAGTGATTAGCTGCAGTCTGCTCATTTTTGTTGTTTATTTCTAGTGTCAACTATTTTATATTTATTGACATGGCTTCATGAGGATGAGTAAAAAAAAAGTTAAATACAACTTGAAAATGATTTCTTCAGAATCAGCTGGTTTTTCTAAATATTATAACTACTGATAACCAATTATGTGCAGCACGCGCCAATACAAGTGTTTTTTCTCTAGTTAATGGAATATTTTGGTAAATATTAATAAAGAAAAAAAAAAGGCTAAATTAAAGATTTTTTTTTTTAAATGTGTTTTGTAAAATGTAATTTAAAGTTCTCAACACATGTGAACACTAATATTATAACTTACAAGAGAAAGATCTCAAATGTGTCTTGCCGATTTAGATGACATTTTTTTAGGTGAAACTTGACATTAAACGATTAGCATCTGAAAAATATTAGGGCTAATGCTCCCCAGGAGTGGTATAAATAAATTCGAAAGTTGAGCGCGAAAAACATATTTTATTACAAAAATAATTTTGGCATAAAATTACCCTATTTCAAAGTGGAATAATGAAAAAAAGCCATTAAAATATGTAAGTTGTATGCTTGTTAATAACCCTTAAAATACAAATAATCCCATCAAAACATTACTTTTAATAAGATTTCTTCAGATTGATTCCTTTTTAAGAGTGAAGAATACAGATTTTAAGAAACCTTATTAAAAGTACTGTTACGATGAGATTATTTATACTTTTAGGGTTTTATAGCATAAAACTTAAATATGTTAATGGCTTATTTTTTTTTTTTTATTTTGCTTTGAAATAAGGTAATGTTGATATAATATAGATGGTCTGTGTGGAGAAGACGAATACAGGGTGAAGCTTGGCTCTTACTTGTCTGAACCTTTTTCCGCATCGGAGGTCTTAAGCAGGAATGCAGTATGTCCACAACCCTGTTTAAAATTTATTTACAATAGGCAGTAAAGGAGTGGAACACGAAATGGAAAAGAAAGGGCATTGATATCAATGGACATATGCTGTTCTCCCTTCTCTTTGCAGACGACCAAGCAGTGGTCTCATATAGCAGAGATGTCCTCGAAGAAGCCCTGAAAAAAGAATACAGCCTGTGGGGTCTACAAATAAATTTTGATAAGACAGAGTACCTGGCGGTAAACTGCAAAGAGGTGGCCTAGGATCTTCAGATTGATGGAAGCATTTGTAAAAGGGTAGACTCCTTAAAATACCTGGGGTCAACGATAGATAGAAATGGTGTTTCGGAACCCGATGTTAGAAGGAGAGTTGCTTTGGCTAGAAGGGTGACTAGAATATTGCACCCAGTCCTCTGGAACACGGTCATATCAACGGAGAACAAAAGGCACATTTTTAGAAGTATTGTCGAGCCATCCCTAAGCTATGCCGCTGAAACATGGACTCTAAACTCAGTACTCAACTCCAAAATACAAGCGGCAGAGATGGATTTCTGGAGAAGGTGCCTTAGGATTACCTGCCTAGATAAAGTCAGAAATGAAGAGATTAGGAGCAGGCTAGGGGTGACTGAAGGAGTTCCGGAGAGGATCGGAAATAGCAGTCTGTGGTGATATGGTCACTGTCAACAGATGCCAGAACGTAAGTGGCTGAAGAGGCTTCTGCTGTGGAAACAGCCAGAAAGGAGGAGGAGGAGAGGAAGATCCCGAACCCGGTGGAAGGACTGCGTGGAGGACATGGCCGGTAGGGGACTTGAGGAGGAAGATTGGTTAGATCGAGGGGAGCGGAGGAACGCTCTGACTTAATCAGGCTACCCATGGAGGATCAAGTCTGCAAAAGTAAAAATAAATAAATAAGATAATTTTGATACCAAACGCATTTTTATACCATCACTAGAACATATTAAATGAAATGTTTTTTTTTGCACAAACTTTTCGATTTATTTATGCAACTCCTGGAGAGGGAGCGTTGGTCCCTAATATTGTGCTGAGCCTAAAAATGGTTTAATGTCTAGTTTTACCAAAATAAGTGGGAAACATTTGGGATCTTCTCCTTGTTAATATAATATTTAGAGTATGTAAAATAACTGTAAATAGTAAAGGAATATAAAACATTTATCTCCGAATTCGGTATTGCCACAGGAAGATTGAAATAATTTCTCAGGAATCAGTGAAGATATAAGTTTCAACATTTTTTTTATTTAAAAAAACATTTCTAAACAAAGGAAACTATAAACATCAACTATCAATTAAAAATATACATTTATTTAAAAGCCTACAAACAATCTCAACTACTTTGAGCTTCTTTCTTTTCAACTTTGAGGCAGTCTGCTCCTACGATAGATGCTAATTTTTCAAACTGCCTTGTGTTGAGCTCGATAGAAGAATTAAGTCGCCTGGCAAACTCAGTGGTTTCTGGGAACCCAACATCGTGACAATACTGAATGCATTTCTGAAAATTAAAAAAAAAAAGTTAATAAAAAATAAATTATTAATAAAAATTACATCAAAATGACTAATAAAATTCATTACAATAGCTACGTCCGGAGAAGAACTGTCTATGCAACTATCGATGTAGAGACTTAGAGCCTCTATTTTGGGTTCGTTCATGGCAGAGCTTCCGAGTTCAATCAATTTATTCATTACCAAATTTGCTTTAGCTTTTTCATCATTTTTCAACAAAATGAGAACAATATTTCCCAGTGCACTTGCAGACCACCTGAAAAATTATTAAACTAAATTAAAAAAACAAACAAATTAATCCATCAATAAATCTCAATAGAAGCCATTAACAGAAACTTGAGCCAAACAACAGTCTGTTCTTCAGAAATAAACTAATTTTTTACCAACAAATATAATAAATGTTAACTGTACTTTTCATTATGATGAACTCATAACCCCAAAGTAATAAACTTTTAATTGATCGAAATGAACTTTTTAAAACATAAATTATACCACATTTATATTGCACCCGTGCGAAGCAAGGGCGGTTTGCTAACCCTTTTTACCTTGGTCACAGCATCACGCCTTTCACTAATTCTTTTTCTGTTGTGTTTGTTATTGATAAGGTTCTTATGAAAGAAAAAAATAGAAAAGTTAATATGAATGTTAATCACACGTGAAGGGCTGTACTACTTTTACTAAAAACAAAATTTTATGCCAACTTTCACAGTAAGTAAATTGAAAAACAATAAACTATTACCAACCCGTGCCTAATGTAGAATATATCGGCAGATTTCAATTGAAATGGATTGAAGTAGCTTTTTAGCTCAGAGAATCACTATAAGAAGCCAGAAGTTAGTGTATAATAAACTGTTGGAGGGGGAAAGGCCGTGCGGCAAAAGTAATTTCAGAGCCATGTTGGTACAAATAATTCACTATACAATATCCTATATTACTTCTATTCACTATCTCTTTATGTTTGTAGATTAAAGTTCATAAAAAGTATTTTTGCTCTTTTCTACTTTAATGATACATCAAATTTGTTCAACTTTTATATTTACCCGTCATTTATCAATGCTAACAAGATAATATGGTTAATTTTTTTTGAATCTACAAAATTAAAGGTACTTTAGGGTAAGAAAATTCAAAAACTCTGCATTTAAGCCTATTGTCTGCATAACTACATTGTCAGACTATTTCAATCAGAATGAAACCTACATAATATTAAAGCCCATTAAATTTTACATCGATATAGTGAGTTTAATAAATATCATTAGGGCTGTTTTTGAGAGAATTGTAAAAGGGACCAAAATGCATGGTATAAAGAAGCATTTTCTGCCAGCAGTGTAAAAGTTGCTGTAATATCTCGTACGACCTTTCGTTTTTATGCTAGACTCAACACACACACATAGACCTTTTTGCAGGACGTAGTCATTTGGACACAGAGGACTCTAAAATGTGTATTTTTGTGAACTCCCATTCAAATTTTTTTACGATTGCAATACTTTCCCTTACTATATATTCCACATATAGGTAAATAAAGTAAAGTTGAAAGTTAATACCCTATTTATTTCGAAAACCATTGAAAGATATAAATGATTTCACTTACTGAAAGGTTGATCGATCCCTTTTTATTCCTTCGATCTTCTCCCACGCAGACCAAGCAATTTTAGACATATCTTCCATCAAATTCTTGTCTGTACTTTGAGACGCAACATTTAATGTATTTTCCACGACACCAGAAATTTCATACTGCTCAAACAACATAATGTCCGACCAAAGCTTCGGCAGAAGGTCCCATGCCATGTTGTTACCAACAGCTTTTAACAGAGCCTTTGATAAAATAAATAAGCTATTAATAATTAATGATAATAATTACTAATGTAAGCTTATTAATAATAATAAGCTTACATTAGTAATTTTTTTTTAATTACAGGGACAAACATTTAAGGTGCCTTTGTTCACTTATTAATTTTAATTTCCCAATAGTTTCAGTGAAAAAAAATTCTTTTTTATTACAGTTAAATTTTACTCTATAGGGTGTCTCATAAATGTCTAGTCATAATTCTAATTCTCAATGATTTTGGGAGGAAAATAAAATTTTGTGTTTTTTCTGTTATCCATGGTTTTCATCTGAAAAACTCAAATATGTCTTCTTGATGTACACACACAGAAAAATCAGTAGTACCAAATGAAACTTCATGCAAAAAATTAAATTTTAAAATTTCTAAGAATATCCAGACATTTTAAGCAGTTACTAAGCTTCTATCGCCTCTGTTTTTAAAATTGATTAAAGAGTTTTCAAATACAGTTAGAGACAAAAACGAATGAAACCATTAAAGAATTAATTAAATTGAATTTCTATAGAAACATGTGTTTTATTAAAAAATCTATTATATTATTATCTAAAATAATCAGTAAGTTTTATCGGCTTTTCATCACTCTTTATTAACTTTTACTAGCTTGTGTATAAAATAATATTTTTTTCTAAAATCTTTGGCTTTCCAACGGTATATAAAACATGTATATGACTCTTCTTATGTTCAAAAAAAAAAATTGCATTACTAAGAAATAAGAAATTTCAGTTTCACAGGACTTTTCGTTTTCTCCTGGGATTACCACACACACAGATCTTTTTGTGGGACTTGTTTATTTGGACGAAGGGGACCCTAAAACGTGTATTTCCGTCGAAAACTGTAATTAGAAAATTTTCACAGATAGCAATACTTTCCCTTACTATATATTTCATATATGGGTAAGTGAAAGTAAAAAAATGAATAAAATCCAAAAAGAAAATTTGTGCTAAATATGTTTCCTATAAATATCTAGTAAATATCTTGTGGAAGCAGATACCATACCCCAAGCAAAATAAAAAAGTTTACATGACTCATAATCCAAGTCAATGGTTAGGAAAGAAAATTCAATATTGGGATTTTTCCTGTAATCCAAGGTTGTCATTAGAACTAAGATCCATCCAGACGAGAGAGCTCCTATACCAAACGAGAAATACTTAAAAATCTGAGGTTTCCTAATTAACCATATGAACTTTTTTGTCCTACTTGAGGTCTAGTATATGCCATCAGAATATGACTAGACATTTTTAAGACACCCTATATATTAGAATGAAAATACTATGATAAGAAAATCATTGAAGATACGAATTCTCATGATTCATCTTTATAAGCTAATCATTAAATAAATTATATTAACTTGAAGATACTCACATTGGTCACAGATGGCTCTGGAACATAAACATTTGGTACAAGGTCATCATAGAATTCCATGACTTTGCTTAGCTCTTCAGTATCAGTAAGCAAATAAAAAAAATAACGGCTGAAATAAAACAAGTTATTAGTTTTAATTTTTAAAGATAGTTTAGTAACTTAAGCTTACTGAAATATGGCAATTATCCATTTTGGGACATATGGTAGACATGAAACCAATTTATCGTTAACAAATATAATAATCTCGAATCTTTGAATCTTCTTCTGAATATCAGAGTGTAGAACTGAGTTAGGAGGAAGCCCAAATTTCAATAGGAAAATTAAGACATAATAAAGCAGTGGAAAATTATAATGATAATAGTCTGAGTGAATTAAGGTGCGTGGGGAAGTGGGTGTTTCTAAAATTCATGTTATGGTAACAAAGATCAAGGAAAATGAAAAAAATGCCTGAAGAATGGAAAAAATCAATACTTATCCCTTTTTGCAAAAAAGGACCGAGGGCAGATGTAATAACTATCATGGAATCTCTCTTTCCAATATGCTATAAAATCTCCTTGTCAATCCTAACTAGCGGAATCATGGAATACACTGAGGAAATTATCTAAGACTACCAATGTGGTTTCAAGCAGAATCTTTGACTATTGATAAAATATTTTCCTAGCAGCAAATATTAGAGAAAAGGTTGGATTTAGAAGTGTGTAGCTCATTAACTTTATATTGATTTAAAAAAAGATTAAATGCCATAGACCATCGGAAGCTGTAAAAAACGATGATTGAACACGGAATACCTAGAAAGTAAGTAAATCTTGAAGCGATGTGCTTGTTGGAAACATTCAATAAAGTTATTTTATTTTAATTCGGATAACACAAAATATATGATTAATAGCAGAAACGGTGACGATCTTGGTGATAAATCAGGACATAAGTTTGAATACTTTAAGAAATTTTGAGTATTTAGGTTCAATGATTAAAAAAAAAAAAATATCCAGGGGAAATTGAGTTAGGAAATGTGTGTTATTATCTGTTGTAAAATAACTAAGCTCGCTTAACCCTCTATAAAGAAACTTAAGGGTTAAAATTTAAGGTAGGTGATGCCATAGGAAACTTTAGAATGTTGCACAACATAGAATTGTGGAGCTTGTACTCTGTGAGGATAATTGAGTTGATAGCATTGGGAAGACTCAAATGGGCGTGTTAAGTTGTATGGCTTTATCAATAGATCATTTTGTGTTAATCTTTATTTTTGTATCTGTTTTACAAATAGTTAAGTTAATAGTTGTTGTACCTTGAAGTACAGTTGTAAATTTCAATAAATGATGTTAAAAAAAAAAAAAAAAAAGTTGTATGGCTCCCAGAAGAACGAATTCTGAAAAAGTTTATATGCACTGGACCTACTCGTAGGCGTCCTAGAGGTGGACCAAAGTGTCACTGGGAAGATTATGTTAAGTCTGATCTCAGTTGCTTGGGCTTGAACGGTGATCGTTGGACAAATCTGTGAAGGCAGTATTTGGTGGAATCGGCATTGAACCTTCGGGTTCAGTAAGCCTATAATGTTAGGGCCAACTGCCAGGTTTGACCTTGGGCTGAGAAGGCTGTTAGGCTAACTACAGGTGACCCCTGTCTTGCCTTTGTCCAACTAATAATTTATTATTTGGGATATGACAAAAAAAAAAAAAAAAAAAAAAAAAAAAAATCATACCAACTTTTGTCTATTTAAGTGACATTCTAGTAAAGATTTAAATGTATGTATAATAAATCAGAACAACTTACTAATAAACAGATTCATTAAATGAATCTCCGATCAAATTATAATTGTTTCCAGTCAACAAAACCTGATGAAGCTTGTAAAGTAGTTCTTTACTGTTGAGTTTACTACAGACTTCCATAGCTTTAGAAAAAAATGAGATATCTTTTTTATCTTTGATGGTGAAGTTTTTATTGCTGGCATAATCCAAGATTTCACACAATACACCACTCAATTGCGCTTCTGTAAAAACAAACAGTTATAACTATTATATTGATATTAATATGATTATAATAGTTATAACTTAATATGATATTAAGTAATAACTATTGAATAATAGGATCAAATTACTGAGCACCAAGAGTAATCTTAAAACTAGATCACGCTGAAATTAAAATCTTCATGTTTTGATTTGTTTTATAACCCCATCAAACTAATTTTATTGATCAAAATCGGCTCATTGTCCAGTATTATTATTGATATTAATACCAATAAAGTTTTGTGTAAAGGCTGTTATGTATATGAATACATTTTAAACTCTAGTCAAAAATGGAAACTACGGAGAACATTTTGGTTCAGTTAAAATAATAATATAAAAACAATATACTATACTTACTGTTTCTACCACAAATTTCCAACAAATAATAAAACGATGTCAGACTGGGCTCTATATCTAATGACTTAAATTCTGCTATTGTTTGGAGAGCATAAGTTTTCGCATTCCTGCTCGTGTTCATTTTAGATAAAGACTCGAGAACACTATTAAGAGTTTTTATATTTGGTTTTATTTTTCTATCTGCCATTTCATTAAGAAGATTCTGGATAATAAAAAAATCATAATTAATACTTTAAAATAACAGACCTTGTATTAAATATATAATTTTTAAATATTCAGATAAGTATTTAAATAATCCATGAAAATAAATAAATATTTAGAAATATTACAACCTCCATGACCATAAATCAGTCCTCCCTTACCTGGATAAGTTCCCATATTTTCGGATGACTCTCATTCATATATTTTGCTTTAGAAATTAGAGAATTATAAGTTTCAACATTGAGAGGAATATTATTTTGTTGCGCTTCAGAATAAATCTGGAAAAATTGAATAAGATCAATTGATAGTAAAAAAAATCTGGTGCGCACAACACACGACTTACACTTACCTCCGTTGTTAAAATCAATTGAAGAATTATTAAATACATTAAAAGATACAAATAAATTGTTAACAAATTATTTTTTTTTTTAATTTCAATAGAAACATGTGTTTTATTAAACAATCTATT
The DNA here is from genome assembly GCA_023052935.1 of Piezodorus guildinii. Classification (NCBI taxonomy): domain Eukaryota; kingdom Metazoa; phylum Arthropoda; class Insecta; order Hemiptera; family Pentatomidae; genus Piezodorus; species Piezodorus guildinii. Next base: position 129,053,397 of record CM041296.1, on the reverse strand, counting down.
ATATTTTTATCAACAAAAAAAAAGTTTTATCAATTAGTTTTATCGGCTTTTCATATCTCTCCATTAACCTTTAAAATTCTGTACATTATATAATATTTTTTCTAAAATCTTCATAAACAACAAACGGTATATTATACATATATATTACTATTCTTGTGTTAAAAAACGCAAAAATTGCATAAAAAATATTTTAGTACTTTTCACCTTTAGTTGTTTATCAAATTCGCTTAACTTGCATATTTACCCGTTATTTATCAATGCTAATAAGATGATGTTCCAATTTTTTTTAAATCTATAAAATCAAAAGTACTTTATAGGAAGAAAATTCAAAATATCTGCATTTAAGCCCTGTCAGACTATTTCAATCAGAATGAAATCTGCATGATATTAAAGCCCATTAAATTTTACATCCATACAGCGAGTTTAATCAAAATTGTTAGAGCCGTTTTTGAGTAAATCGTAAAAAGGTGCAAAATGCATGGTATAAAGTGGCTCTTCTGGTAAGCCGATTTTGATGAAAAAGTTGCTTAGACATCTCGGGCGTATACTTATCTTAAATACCACACACACACAAACACACACATTACATACAGAGACAAACAAACATTATCGTTTGGAAGAGGATAAGCGTTAACATTCATACAAATGAATAATCTAGTAAATGTAAACAGTTTGTTATAAAGAGGAGTTTATATAGAGTTGTCTGTTTTGCAGAGAATGCGATATTATTAGCAAGATTATTCTTGAAAAATATAAGGATTTCTGCTTCTAATCTGATCAATAATAAATGAATAATCGGTAACGACAATATGGCAAACCCTTATTCACCAAAATTTTTGCACTCAAGGTGAGATGAATTTGATTTAATTACAACTTCAGATGGAATAAAGTTCGTGAAATATTTAAATATTTTTATGAGTAAGATGGTTGGGCGATGCGGTCATTAAAAAAACACACATTAACAAGTAGTACTTATTTTTAATTGTGTGCGACTTTTCACATGATGGCCTACATTGTGGCCATCTTCAGGGCTAAGAGAAACAAGATAACAACCAATGTAATTAGTTAGATACAATAATATGATGACAGTAATAAAGTATAGATGCAAACATAAAATAAGATGATAATATTGCAATAAGAATCTTTGAAGACTAAAAAGGGAAAATAAACAAGTAATCAAATGTTAGAACAATATGTGAACAATTACACTTCTAGATATGAACAATTTTGAAGTGATATTTGACGGTAGTATATAAACATAGGACATAGTAAAGAACATAGGTAGTATATAAAAAGAACACAGAAAAGAATATAGGTAGTATATACAAGTTTAAAAGTTAAAAAAAAAAAAAAAAAAAGGCTGAAACGTTGGCACACAATTAAAAATAAGTACTACAAGGTAATGTGTGTTTTTTTTATGATCACACCCCCAACCATCTTACTCATCAGTCCACTAAACTCCATCATCATTTTAAATATTTTAAATTTAGAACAATAAAAAAATAAAATCATTTACCTCAAAAGCCTTGCTCAATTGGTAATATTTACACATTCCGCAAATAATTGCAGAATAAGAAGATGGCACTTCGGACTTCAATTCATAAAAAAGTTTTTCTGCTAAACCTCCATCCCTAAACAAGTTTATATCCTATAAATATACCTACCAAATTTGTATACACAATTATAGAAATTACAATATAACAAAAAAAAAAAAATTACTTCCAAGTTTTAGATTCTTTCTGACTTTTCAAGCTCATAAGAAACCATCTTTCATTAATCCAATCTTCCGACATAGGCTCTTCTTCATTGGAGAAACATATGAATTCCAAAAAACTTTGTTTTGTTGAAGGAGTAATATCTGAAATGAAGAAAAAATTGATGAAAAACACTTAATTCTTAAAATGATAATAGATCTAGTGCACGCGACACACAACTTTCACTTACCTTGGATGCTAAAATCAGTTTAAGAATTTTTACATGAAGTTAGAGTTGAAAAAAGGTTTAAGTTATGTTAACATTGAGTTTCAACAGAAACATATGTTTCATTAAATAATGTATTATATTACTACATAAAAGTTCTTTTATCCTCTTTTCATCTCTCTCCATTACATTATAAAACTTTATGTATAAGATAATATTTTTTTCATAAATCTTGAGCTTTCCAACAGTATATTAAACATCTATATTACTATTTATATTTAAAAAAAAAAAAAATTGATCTTTTCTTCTTTAGTTGGTAATCAAATTCATTCTACTTGTATGTTCACAAGTTTTTTTAATCAGTAGTATGTAAAAATATTATATAATTATTTTTTTTAAATCTACTAAACTAAGATACTTAAGAGCAGTGGTACCCAAAAAAATTTTTTCGTGGACCCTTTTATACATATACAATCCATTTCAATGGCAAGGACCCCATAAAACCTAAATATTAGATATATTACACCGTATTACGTACATTGCATACTAAATACCTCTAACAAAACCCTAAATTCTAGAAATGGCATGGTAAAGTGGAAATGAAGAAAATCTGGTGCGGTAAACACACGACTTTCACTTATATCAACTGTTAAAATCACTTTTAAAACTATTAAATATACTTCAATTTAAAAAATATTTTAATAAAACGTGAATTCATTTTCGTTCAAAACATATGATTTAGATTAAATAATAAAACTATATTAAATTGTTAATCAGGAATAAGTTTATTCCCTATTCGTTACTTTATATTACTTTTTACAACTTTGTGTATAAAAAATGTTTTTTGCTAAAATATATAGCTTTCCAACGCTAAATTATACATCTATATTACTATTCCTATGTTCAAAATAAAAAAATTGCATTAAAAAAATATTTTTGCACTTTTCACTTTTATTTGAATATAGAATTCGTTCAACTTATGTATTTACCTGTTTTTTGTTAATGATAACAAGAGATATGCTTATTTTTTTAGAATCTACAAAATTAAAAGTACTTTATAGGAAGAAAATTTAAAATATCGGCATTTAAGCCCTGGCAGACTATTTAAATCAGAATTAAACCTACATGATACTAAAGCACATTAAATTTTACATCAATATAGCGAGTTTAGTCAAAATCCTTTGAGCTGTTTTTGAGAAAATTGTAAAAAGGTGGAAAATGCATGGTATAAAGTGGCTCTTCTGGTAAGCCGATTTTGATGAAAAAGTTGCTTAGACATCTCGGGCATATAGTTATCTTAAAATACCACACCACACACACACACACACACACACAGACCTTTTTGCGGGACTTGGTTATCTGGACTCAGGAGACCCTAAAATATGTATTTCCATTGAAAACTGGAATTAAAAAATTTTCACGATCGCAATACTTTCCCTAAATATATATTTCATATATAGGTAAGTGAAAGTAAAAAAAGAGCCACCAGAGTTTACTTCAATCCACAAAACATTAAATAACTAAAATTTAATGTTGAACTTTGCAGATGGTCCTAGGAATTTTTAAAGGTGCGCTAACAATAGAGTGACAAATCATTCATTATGCCGTCTATAATTCAAATTAAGTCAAAATCGTGAAATCCTGGTGTTGAAAAAAAAGTTGCTATAACATTACAGGCGTATACGCTCTAAAATTTTAATTTTATACAACTGACCATTTTCGAGCTGGACTGAAAACATAATAAACACATCTACCTATGCATGATATATGCATGGGATCTTTTAATCAGTAGTTTCCTTCCTACATAATCTTATTAACATATTATATTACAGAAGATCTGAAAGTATCTTATACTTACCAATTTTTTTACTGTCAAGCAATTTATAAACAAAAATTGCATCAGAAACAAATCCATTCTTAATCAATTTTTTCAATATTTCTTCATCAACTTCGGACTCCTCATTATATTCTTGAGTAGGTAGGTAAGCCTAAAAAAAAAAAAAAATGGAAAGTGGAATTGTTTTAATAGTTTTCTAAATACTTCACATGACCGTTTAGTTTAAATTTTATTCCACAAAATTCAACTATTATTTCTATTGCACGCCATGGAATTACACTATCATCTGTTCATGTTAATTGCATTCAACTGCTAATTTAGTTTATTCTTATATTTATTATCCTTAATCTTTTATAGGATTATTAATTATAGCGTAATAACAAACTCATAGCAACCACTGGTTTCTGTTTATTACTTGTTTCTGTTAACTGCACTATACACTTTTGTGGCTAATTTAACGATGCTACAGAGGGAGTCCTAAATTTTGCCTATCTAGGTTTAACTAGGATGGAGTTTTTTAATAAGTACCTGACATCACAGAGGCTCAGGACCTCCTATTTACATCCCCTCTGAAGGAAAGCATAATTAGGGATTTTTAACTCTCATTAAAAAAATTTAGGGGCATCTGCCAGGTTTAAACCAGCGACCTTGGGCATAAAAAACTATGTTATGTTAGCCACTACACCACAACTGGTTTCTTATCAGAGATGAAGGTGATGTAGCGCCATTTTTTTTATTTTTAACTGAAATAATATGAGCAAAACCACTGACAATTAGTGTTCACATTTTCATTTTCAAGATCAAGAACATTAATTTTTCTATGATTTTGATAGTGTAATATAAATTTTAATGTTGGATGATTATTGCAACAAAAATAATTGTCCCAAATGGGTGCCCATCATACAATACAGTATACTATCACAAACAATTCCAGATACTTATCATGCTTAAAACTAATAAACTATGTCTTTCTTCTCACAGCGCACTTCCTTCAGAGAAAATATTTTTCTTTAAATTTTAATTAGAAGCCAGAAGCTCACCAATCACTAATAAGTCCGTTTGTGAGGTATATAAATGACAGATAAATAAATTTTATGAAAATTAGAAAACATTCTTAAGAAAAATACCATAAATTCCTTGTACTTCATTTGTACTGGTATCATTTAATCTTAATGAAATAGAAATGTATTAATCCTTTGCTCTTGATATCTAACACTAAATTGAAACAAGCAACTTGAGAGGGGTTAGCCATTCTTGCTTATTTCTTAAAAAAATTTAAACTTAGCTTAAAATGATTTCAGGCACAATTTAAAACTTGTATTAAAACATTTACATATCTTCAGATTTCAACAAAATACATTTGTTAAATATTAAACACTTTATTCATAGATGTGATTCTGTTTATTACCGACGAAAAGTAGAACTTATCTTCACTTGAACTAATTAGTTTCTTCTGTTCCATGATTATGGGGCTTATTAATTTTGGAAGAACTGATCACCAAGAAAGTTGACTTCCAACTGACGTTGAAAAAAGAGTAACTCACTCTTGGACTGTTTTTAAGATAAGTTGACTTTATAGCCGTTATCTCATCACATTACAAAGAAATAATTAAGACTCATGAAATGATATTAAGGACAAATCTAAATAATCACCATTATCACTCAATTTGCAGCTGCAATCCGGGTGGTGTCTCTCATAGCAAATGGTTGATTAATAGTATGAAAAACTAAAGATTAATTTTAATCTGTGGTAAATTATTTTAATCAAAAGTAAAATATGATTGAAATAACACAAAGTAAGGTGTTAACAGTACCATTATCCTTAGATTCACACAAGAATCTATATGAAACTTAATTTGTGTAATAATTTAAACTTCTAATATACTAATAAAACACAGTAAATATAACAGTGTAACCAAAATAAAATAAATGTAAGCTTTTATTTCATTGTTGTAAAATTAAGCAGAGAAACCTTAAATATTTACATAGAGTATATTCTTATACCTCAATCAAAGGTTCTGCTATCTTATGTTGAAATAAATATTTGTGCTGTTGCCTGATCCAACGGGCAGCTTTCCTACCCGATTCCTGGGATAGAGCATAAGATCTTTTTGTAAAGTTGGAATATGGTATCAAATAAGGGTCATCATGATATTTATAATGTGGAGCAGTGGGGTCTCGTTTAACTGTGCTAGCTAATGCCTGCATCAAAGAATGAAATTAATTTATATCAATAAAACTTAAACAAATGGAATTCAAGTAGATAACTATAGTAAGTACTTTTAAAATATCAGTTGGTCCTCTATGGATCCTTTTTGGAATATCAATTTCTACTTCAGTAGAATAACTCTTATAACTACATTTGTACTTCTGAACAGCACGGAGAAGATATTTTAATTTCATATTGAATTAATGTAACTATAAACACTAATACTGAGACATGTTATCCTGAAAAAAAAAGAATATTCAAGGATTTAACCGCAAGCTCAGTAATATAAAAACCGGCAATATTTATAAAAGTACATGAGAGATAAGTAACCTTCCAGTATTAGAAACCTTCTCGTAAGACCATTCCAAAGAGTATCAAGAGCACAAAACAATGTTACTACAACTTAATCTTGTCAGCCTTTTTAAAAGAATAAAACAAATGCAGATGTAGTCGTGCCGACTCGCAGGCCAGATTATTTTTTGTTTTAGTGATAGTTAAATTATCTCAGAAGAATATTGAAATGTGTTTTCCTAATGGTTTCTTTGGATTTAGAAAAAATCATTGTTTCTGTAATCGGCGAACACTAGATGATATGCAAGTTCCTGAGATAGAATGTCCGAATGTTGAGAGGGTATCAGTCATTTTTTTTTTTTTTTTTTTTAGATTTCATTTGTGATCAAATTTATTCGATTAATGAACTAGTAAAAGACAATTAAAAAATATTTAGATTGATTAGTAACGAAAGAAGTTTGAAAAAAAAAAAAAAATCGGTTCATGGTTTTGTAAAAGTTTGGTTCTGTTTCACTAATGTAATTCTTTATGGATGCTTCGTTAATACGTCTCAATGTCTCTATTATCCAATTGACCTTATCTTTTGAGTACTCGCTTCATACATCCATAGTATATACATACATAGTACATATACTAAATTAAATCCGTCCTTATCTTTTGACTTTCAATTTATTATATTTTAAGCATATTAAGCATATTACAGAATAATAATAGTGGTAAGGAATTTACTAACCTAACCTATTATTTATATCATTATCATTTAAAACACATGTTAAGTATTAATGTCGATTAAATCCTTTAGAAATCAAGGTTATTCTTATTTACGCTACAATTTAATCGACATTAATGACCTTTATCTGTTGAGAAAATGGATAAATATTTAAAACCGGAGAGATTTGACGCAGAATATACTTCTCCTGAATGTGCTTCGAAATGGATCCACTGGAAGAAGACATTCGATACATTCATCACTTCAGTAAAAGCAAAGGACGAAGAAAAGTTAAGTCTCTTCTACAATCACGTGAGTCACACTATTTTTGAACTAATTAAGGATTCTTTATCATACCAGGAAGCTATTACTTTCCTAGATTCTCTATACATAAAACCAAAGAACGAAATTTTCTCTAGGCCTAGGTTAATGACTCGATTTCAAAATTCAGAAGAATCAATAGACCAGTTTCTTCAGGGCTTACGCACCCTCAGCGCTGACTGTAATTTTCGAGACGTAAAAGCCAATGCCTATCGAGATGAGTACATTCGCGATGCATTTATTAATGGGCTTTCTTCAGTAAGCATTAGGCAAAGGTTATTAGAGGATCTGAATTTAACTTTAGAAGAATCTTTTTCAAAAGCCCGTGCTTTGGAGTCTGTCCAAGTATTTTCCGAATCTTATAAACCGATACCTTCTCAACTTGCACCTACAAGAAAATAGCTTCCAGTATAGCTAGGTATAACGTACATAGTACTATCGATTTAAAAAGCGCATATTACCAAGTACCGATTCGAAGAGAAGACCGACCTTACACTGCCTTTGAAGCAGTTGGAAAACTGTGGCAATTCAAAAGGATTCCAATGGGGGTGACTAATGGTGTTGCAGCTTTTCAAAGAAAAATGAACGAAATTAAAACAAAAGAAGGTCTAGATGGTGTCAACATATATCTGGACTCAGTGAGTGGAAGAGATCAGAACGAACATGACCGTAACTTGAAGAAATTCTTAGAAGTGTGCAAGAAATAAAATTTAACTATTAACCAACAAAAGTCTAAATTTAATTTAAAGTCCATTAAAATTCTTGGTTACCTGATTGAAAATAACACCCTACGGCCTGATCCCGACAGACTCAAACCATTGATTGGTTTTCCACTCCCAAAGAACAAGGCATCATTGCAGCGAGCACTTGGAATGTTTTCATATTATTCTAAATGGGTTCCAAAATTCTCTCACAAAATTAGTAGGCTAGTGAGTTGTAAGCAATTTCCGCTCGATTCTCGGCTTGTCAATGATTTCAATGATATTCGATCATGCATTCTTAAGTCGAAGAGAACGTGCCATTCTGTGTAGAGACAGATGCTTCAGATGTCGCTATTGCAGCAATCCTAACACAGAACCAACGACCAGTCGCTTTCTTCTCTAGAACTTTATCTAAGACTGAGCGAAATCATTCCGCAGTGGAGAAAGAAGCATACGCAATCATCGAAGCCCTTCGGAAATGGAGATATTGTTTAGTAGGCAGAAAATTTCAACTGATCACCGATCAAAAATCCATTTCTTACCTATTTAATACTAAGCATCCGGGAAAAATCAAAAATGAGAAATTCACTCGGTGGCGTTTAGAATTGGCCGCATACAACTACGATATCATTTATCGTCCAGGCAAACAAAATCTAGCAGCTGATGCATTTTCAAGATTTTGCAGTACTGCACATTCAATAACTAAGCTGGAACCTCTTCACGTTTCATTGTGTCACCCAGGAGTAGCTCACATGTCTCATTTCTTGAAAATTCAAAACATCCCGTATTCCATAGAAGAAATTAGAAAAGTAACGTCGGCTTGTAAAACCTGCGCATTAATAAAACCTCGCTTTTACAAAACGAAAGGTACTCTCATCAAAGCAACAACGCCGTTTGAAAGGCTAAGCATAGATTTTAAAGGACCTCTGCCATCTGATAATAGGTAAAAATACCTTCTTACAGCAATTGACGAGTATTCAAGATATCCTTTTGCCATCCCCTGTCAGGATTTATCATCAAAATCTGTGATTGGTGCATTAAGCCAGATATTTTCAATATTTGGCTATCCAGGTTATATTCACTCAGATCGAGGCACTTCCTTCATCTCAAAAGAGCTCGAGATGTATCTACATTCCAAAGGGATAGCTACGAGCCGTACAACTCCTTATAATCCTTGTGGAAACGGCCAAGTGGAGAGGTACAACGGAATTATATGGAAATCGGTATCTCTGGCTCTTCATTCGAAAAACCTGCCGATTACACAATGGCAAACACTGTTACCTGAAGCATTACAATCCATTCGGTCATTACTCTGCACAGCTACCAACGCTACTCCTCACGAGAGAATGTTCTTTCACAAGCGAAAAGGCACATATGGGGTAGCTCTACCTTCTTGGTTAAGTACCCCTGGTAAAATATTAATGAGAAACTTCGTTCGGGGTAGTAAATATGATCCCCTCGTCCAGGAAGTCGAACTCTGAGTCCAATCCAAATTACGCTCTTGTACGATTGTCAGACGGGAAGGAGACAACGGTTAATCTGCGGCACCTCGCTCTCGCTGGAGGTTCGGAATTCTATGAAGAAGAAGTATTGGAAACAGACGACTGTCCCGAGCTAGATGACGATCCTCGACCAGCACAAGCTGTCAGCGAAGAAGCTGCCCCGACCGAAGCACATCCTCAGCCAAATGTTCACCTAGACCTAACAGCCGAGAGCTCTGGAGAGGACCAGCCACTCCGCAGGTCTACTCGCATCTCAAGACCTCCCTTCTACTTGAAGGACTATGTTTTTAAATAAAGCGGGGGAGAGTGATAAGGAATTTACTAACCTAACCTATTATTTATATCATTATCATTTTAAACACATGTTAAGTATTAATGTCGATTAAAGCCTTCAGAAATCAAGGTTATTCTTATTCACGCAACAAGTAGGTTTGTAATAATTAAGAATAAAATCAGAGACCTGAAGGGATGTTTTAAAAAAGTATTGATCCAAAGAATTTTTACACGTCCCATTTTTTCTCTATTAGAATTAGTGGGCCAATTTCAATTTAGAAATGGAAGGCTGTTATTTTTCGGACATAAACTAACTTTCTTTTAAAAAAGGATATAGAATTCCTTTGTAGGTTACAGAATACATTTTAACTATAGTTAAAAATTACATTTTCTTCACAGAACCTAACATTAAATCTCCTTGCGTAGAGATAAGGCGCTGTACACTTTTCCCGTTCAAACATCTCCTGATCAAAACGAAAAATTATGTACAGCGCATTTCCGACCTTATCTCTAAAAAATTAAATAAAAAAAAAGCGCTGAAGGAACACACGAAATATTGAGTTTCAATGTTGATAAAGCACATTCACTATTATTTCTGGATGTTGAGTAACCTTCTAAAGAACATGCTCTATCGCTTCTTGAAAGAATGGGGTTGTGATTGATTATTTATCTCAGTGATGAGTGGTATAGGATCAGAGAGCCACATGTATCTTAGAATTCTCCACTTTTCTCCTTTTCATTTATTTTTCGAAAATTCGTTTTAAAAAAATCTTTCAAATTCATAACCCAAACTTTCTTAAACGAAATTCCTTCATTTTCTGTTACTTGGTTCAGTTTTCTCTACCTATTATTGAAATCCTCTTTGGTTGACATTGACCTAGATTAGCAATTGATATGGCTCTGACTTATTCTCTCAAATCTTGAAAGATGGTGTTTACTGCCTTTGAGTACTTCAACCTTTTGCAATGAATTGATAGAGCTTATTTGCTCTGTATGTATGTGGTTTGCCTTCAGTTAACTGAAAGTCGAATCGTAATACCAATAAGTCTGTTAAATGGCATTAATTTTATTGGGCAGGTTATTGGACGATAATACTGTTACTACTTCGAAATTTAGTTATTAACACGAATCACTCTTTAGATTTTTATTCCACACATAAATGATTTACGTAACTTAGTGATGTGATATGGTTGAACAGACAGTACTGGAGTGGTTGGCTGACTATGCATCTTTAGGTTCCAATGAAGTCCACACATTTGCTAGTACTGTTCATGAGAACAGTGAAGTGATAAGTGCTCTTTATGCGGTTTTAGAAGATAGGCAGAAATACAATGAGGTAAAAAAGAAAATTTATTAATTTTATCCATCCCAAGTGAACTGTTATCAGATCAATATATTTTGACATTACAGCTTGTTGGTCCTGTTTGTACAACATTATTCGAATTTTACCGCTCCCAAGAAGCCGAACTTAAACGATTTACTTTAAGTTTTCTTCCGACTCTAATATATGTTTATTTAAATGCTGTTGCTCATGGTGAAAAAAAGGTATGTTTTTTTAATTTACCTTGCATCTGATCTTTTTACTTTAGTAACTTTAATTTTCATTACTTCCAATATTATGTATAAGTTGATCGTAGAGTGAGTTTAGTAGTATGTCCATGTTATTCTGTTTCTATGAGATCTAGACTATACTGATTTCCACACATAGTTTTTCCTCGTATTACAAACTATATTAAGATAGAGAATTCACTCTTTTTTATTTTTCATGCCCTAGCTTTGATCAATTACTAACTTTGTTTATGTTTTAGGAACTAACTAAAATTATTTTAATTTTGTACTAGTTTGCTTGCATTTTAATTTTTGTGGGATTTTTATCTGTCTGATTACGTTCCTTGATCATATTTATTAATCTGGGTGAAGTCTTTGAAAAGGTCAAAATTGCAAAAAAAAGTTGAAGATGAAATGATTTTACAATTAATTAAGGAATTTAAATTAATCCATATGTAGATTATCTAGACCTTTTTATATTATTAATGTAATATTAATTTCATTATGTCAAATAATAATAAATCTCTGACTTTTAAAATAATGAAAAAGAAAACACCATTATTTGAAGTTTCTAAATTTCTTTCGTGTTATATCTCTTTTTCTTGACTGGTATTGTCTGCTTGTACATTGAATGACTTTGTTGTATATGAGCCTTCCCATTTTGTAAACATTATAAACAAAGCTTAGATCAAAATAGAATTCTCTTTAATTTATGGTTTCTGCCATCTATTTCTGAACTTACATCCGATCAGTAAAAAAAATTGGAATGTAGTTCTTGGTCATGTATCATTTATTAGTTTTGTATTATGTGGATTTGTATTAGTGATGGAAAACATTTAATTGAATTTTTAATTAAATTAATCATTTTTTTAAATTATAATCAGATTATAGAAGAAAATTATTGAAGTGGCTAGTAATTAACCCTTCACTGTCCTCTATTCTCATTACACATCCTTGGCCTTAATGTATGAATTATATAGTTTTGAAGAAATTATTCCACATTTCTTAATCCTGCTTTTTGAATTCATTGCTATTTTAAAATTTATTATCAATACGATTAATGATTAACTGTGTACTGTTTTGTTAAACAAAAATTATGCTGGAGATTTCATAAATCACATATATATATTTTTGCATGATAGTACTTTACTCTAGTTCTAAATACTAAAAAGAAAATATTGTTCTTTAATGTCCTGTGTTATTTGATTGTGCTATTTTCCTTAGTTTTATATATTATTTCTTCATTGCCGGCCTTTTCCTTTTGAAATGATTAGTTATAGGTCATAAATAATTTACCTGCTTGCATTGTATGCAATTTGAGAAACATTTTTATTATAACAAAAAGTCATTAGTAAAACTTTTATTGAGTTTTGTGTAGCTATTATTTATATACTTTTTTCTGTCAACTTGTTTTAATGCTAGAATGAATATAGGTATAGATTTTGTTGAAGTGTTATATTTTTAGTGCATTGTTAACAGCACTGAACCACAGTAATAGAATTGGACGTACTATTAGGCTTGCTCAAGTAAATTTTTGGGAGGTTAGAGATAGTCTCAAAAAAAAAAAAAAAAAAAAAAAAAAAAACAGTTATTTTTTATCATGTTTGTAAATTTTTTAATTAATTCTAACGTTTTCTATGATTACAGAGCTGCCGTGGAGTTGAAGCTTTATTACTAGGCTTGTATAATCTTGAAGCTGTAGATGAGAATTGCCAAGCTCAAAATGTATCATTTCGTCTTCCATCATTGGCCCAGTCTTCAATTTATCATGAGGTTCGTGTTTTCAATTTCGTTATGTTAAATTTTTTTTCAAAATGGAATAATTATAACCTTAGTTAATAGGTATCAGTGATGTAAAACACTATAGAAGAGTTTTATGTAGCCGATAGGCTAGGAAGGGCTGGGCTGTTAATAAATAATTCTTTCAGTTTAGATAAATAACAGTTAATAGTTGATTTAAAAATATATATATAATGATCATTTTTAGCCGATGAGCCTTGCGCCAGCATCACTTACCGAAAGCGCATTGAGAAGGCTTGAAGAATGTAATACGAAACTAGTGAAGTGGGGCCCATTTAGCCAGCTGGAGAAGATTCTTTCTCAGAACAGAGCTTCAGTGATGACTGCACTGCTTTTTATCTATAATCAGCATATTAGCTCTTTACAAAAGCATTGTATGGATCAGCTTTGCAAAGTTACTTCAAAGTAAGTATTTTTATTATTATTGTAAATTATAATTTCACGAATAAAATTTATTTTTAACTTTACAAGGTTTAAGTAATAATTGGATGTCCAGTTGATTGACTGGTTTGCCTATTACAGCGTGCATGTTAGTATTTCAAGGTTTCTCACCTCTACAATTACAAAAGCTAATTTAAAATGTTGAATGTCATTCTCCTTGTCTCCTGGGAAAGCTTTTATTTACAATCATTTTTCCTGTCTCTTTTATTAACTTCATAATTAAAATACAATCACGTTTTTTTCTCGTTATTTAACGACTTAAAAAAAAAAGTTATCTTGTTCTCACACATCATTATTCTTCAATTCATTCCTATCAGCAAAGAATTAATGGGAAGCTTTATTTTAATATATTTATTTATGAAATTTATATTCACAATAATATTTTTGTTTTGTTTATATATTCAATAATTATTTTTAAAAAAGTAAAAAAGTTCTTATTCATCGTTGTTTAAATTATTATACTCTTGTAACTGATATAAATGCATGAAGTTTTAATTAATATTTATTTTCCTTTTGGACACTGATTGTATATCTAGCTTATCTATGATATATAGTAGTTATTTGGTGCAATATAGGTCTAATTATAAATTTATTGCCTCAAATAAAGTTTTTACTACACATTACCCGATTTATTAATCAATTATTAGGTTGATTCATATAAAATGCCCATTTTCAGAGGGGAAGGTTATTTAGCAAAACAGCTTTATGAAATATGTACTAAAAACATAAACATAATTCTGTAAATTTTTATATTTATTAATTATAAATTATTTGAATGAAAATCCAAAGTAAACAAAAGAATAGGAAATAGTACCGCAATCAAGTATAAATGCTTTTGGTTTATTATTTTCAATGATGAACCTTTGTAATCGACAAATAAAAAAAAAAAATTACCCCCCCTTCAAAATTTGAGGGCTTACGTTTCAAGATGTCTAGAACCCAAGTAACAAATTAAAAAAAAATCTGTTTCTCCTAATTAATAAATAAATTAAAATCAAAATTTTTGCTTTTAGTGCCATTTCATAGAGAATTAAAACAAAACGAATAAAGAATCATTGAAATTTATTAAGAACTAGCAGAGATATAGCGTTTTAAAATTAGCAGTAGCACTATGCCATTTTCCTTTGCATTATTTATTGCTTTTCATATTATTTAATTGCCTATCTACAGCTTTATAAACAGTTATACCCAAATATAGTTATTTGGAAATAATAAACCATTGTGTAATAATTTGGAGTGTTTTTTTTGTTAATAGGTATTTATAAACTTTAGGATAATTTCGGTGTGAATAAAAATACAATTAGACTGTGTAACATTAAAATGATAACATTGTAGCTATGTGATAATAAATAAATGATTTTAGAAGAGAATTTTTAAAATTTTTTATTCAATTATAAGAATAAAATATTTGCAAATTATTAATCGATGAAAGTTAAAACATTGCTTTTTTTTATTATTGTTATTCAAAAATATGATGCTTGATTGCTAATGATTTGCAGGCTTGTAACACAGGGATTTAACAAACCTGGAAAGCGTATTTCATACAGCAATGATGTACCGAGAGTTCTTCCCAGAATTCCTGTTAGCCCCAAATTCCTTCTAGAAATTCTTCATAGCTTGTATTATTCCATGTAAGTATAGATTTATACTTTTTAATTTACAGTATCTATGTGTCATAAATGGACCCTTCTATTACATCGCAAGGTGATCATATTACACAAGAAGTTCATTGACCATAATTAATATATAGAAACTTTATTTGTTTATTTATTCCTGGCACTATGGTCCTGCAAGAACCTGGGCCTCTCTTACAGTTCTTCTCCATTCCCTCCTATCCCGGGCAGGTATACACTGTCTTCTAATGTCCATCTTTAGTTCGTCCTTAACTTCTTGTTGCTACCTAAGACGTGGTCTTCCTCTACCACGTTTACCATCAGGACGGTCCTTGAGAAGGTTTTGGGAATAGATTCCCTGAGCATACTTGCTACATGTTCCAGCCATCGGATCTGGTTTCTCTCTCACGATGGAAACTAAATCTGGTTTTCTATACATTCGGCACAGCTGTTAGTTGGTATGGATTCTCCTCTGGCCATCTTCGCAAACTGAGCCATAAATCCTGCGAAGAACTCTTCCTTCCCATGCCAGTAGTTTCCATTTCAATTGCAAAAGAGCACCTATTCCTGGCGGTCATTCTTGCTTTTAATCCTCCGCCATTTCATTATTTGCTGTCACTAGTGCCCCTAAATACTTAAAGCTTTCCACTGCTTTGAAGTTATGGTTTCCTATTTTGACATATTTATCGGCTACACCCAGTTTCCTAGAAGTAAACTACCTTATGTTAATGTATAGAAATAGAAAATAATTTTATTTTGATACTAAGTTGCTTAAGAATATGTACAGTTGAAATAAACAAGATGCCTCTTGCCAAAAGACCAAATGAACATAATTAATTGTCTTTTACAATTGTGTGAGAAAAAGGTATACAACAAGAGGGATACAAGAAAAAAGAAAAATATGTCTTCTGGTTTGAAGAAGAGATTAAAGTGTTAAACAAAATTAAAAAATCTGGTGTGAGCAACCCGACTCTCACTTACCTCCCTTGTTAAAGGAAAATAATATCTAGAAATGCATGCTAAAATAATTCACCAAAATTTTGCCAAATGTTTCAAATCTATCACAGTATTACAATCATTATATTACAGCCTATTCTTAAAGTTACCACTTTTTATTGTAACCTAGAGACTTGAAATAATTAAAATAGCAGTTCTTGATGATGACTATATACTTTAAGTTGTTGGAGAAAATGTATATATTTTGGTGTAAGAAGGCATCATTTTTTTTTGTTATATTACTTTAGCCATTTGGTTCTTGGGTATTCCTGCTCTTAAATCTCTTTTTCTCTTCTTGGTGTCTTCAATAAACTTAAGAGTCAAACATTACCACATTCTAATTGCATGCAAGCATAGCTGGTGCGACTCACTAGTCCATTTATAAATTAAGACTATTAGAAAATTTGCAGATTTCATTTTTTTCAAATTTCCCACCATTAATTTATTTTCTTAAAATCTTTTTTGTTATATTTAGCTTCAATGGAGATAGTGGACTTGCGCTTCAGGCCGTGGACGATGTTCACAGCCGAGCTTGTTACCAGGGTTATACCGAAGTTCTTTTAGTTACCAGTGCCATCAAGAACTCCACGTTACAAACTTATGCAGGCAAGTTTTTCTCCTGATTTTTCTAAATCTGCTCTGTTGGTATTTGAATCTCTTTTTTTATATAAAAAAGAAATGTACAATATGTTTCTTCTGGTCTAAATTAATATCATTAGTGTATCATTTATAATAAAAACTTGAAATATCGGTAATTATATTCATTTTTCATTTAATTTAATTTTACATATAATTTTTTGCTTATTTTCAGGACAATTGACTGACAAGCCGATGGGTATAAGTTTGGCCATTTCACCTCAAACAACTTCCACAGTTGTTTCCAAATCAATGATTACCAACGCTTCTTTTAGGACTAAAAAATTACCAGGTACAGTGAGAGATTTAATTTTTATAATTTTTTTTTAGATCCAATGGTTATGAAGTTTTTTTGTAACTCATCAATTTTTGTCATCCTTATGATCTCTTGATAAAGGACATTTCATCCTACTTCTAAATTTATTTTTCATTTGGCAATAACTTCATATTAAAATGAAACAGTGTTTATAATATGTAAACACAGTTTTGTTTTTTATTTCATATATATATTAATTATACTATAGGGCTGATTAAAAAATAATGCAGGTTTGTCATCGTTATTTAAATATGTCATGTATATGTCACATATACAAAATTATTTTTATAAAATTGAGGGCTGATAAATTAACTTCACCCCTATTTTATTTAATTATGAGGCATTATGTTTCAGCTATAATGCCATCTTCTGGTGCAAAGAACAATTTTAATATAAGATGATTGGGTACTTACACCCAGAAGCCTTGTTTCAGACATGAGGCTTCTGGGTGTAAGTACTCACTCACCTTCCGATTCAAGAAATCAATCTTGATAGCATGTTAGCATTATGGATTTGTGTCTAGTTTAGTACAGGTTTTGAAACAGCAGAAGTGAAACATGCATTATTTTTACATAAAATATATTATTATTTTCATATAAAAATAAAAATAATGAATCTATGATAAATTTCTTTATTTTAAATTTTCTTTAGTGTAGAAAAAATGTTTTTTCATTTTTTTTTTTTTTTTTTTTTGTACACATACATGATAAAAGTCTCTCCTAAAAAACTTATTTATTAAGGATGTAAGCATTCTTAAGTATTTAATTAATTTGCTTTTTCATTTTATTGAAAAAAAAAAAAAATAAGTGAAGCTTAGTTTTGCAGTCATTTTCAGCCTTATCCCATTCCTTTCCTCTGAATAACTCATTAATTTAACAATTAATGAAATTATTGATTGTTGTATTTAACTAGGCATTATTAAGGTTTAGGTATTCCTCAGTTTATAATTTAAAAAAAAATTGTACTTGGAAGGAGTTGTAATACGGGATTCATTAATAATTAATGATAATTACTATCACATTTCATAATAATTATTAAAATAGGTGTATATTTGTGTTTGTATTATATTTAATAAATTAAAGGGAAATGAAAGAAGAAAAAAAAAAATAAGAATGAATGAGAGCATGAAATTGCTGTGCTGTTAAATTCTGACGGATATATTGGTAAAATTATTCCAAAAATTATTTTCCTATATTATTTATTTAGTCAACTGACATTTTTCAAATTTACTCTTATCTTGAGGATTATAGTCGATTGTTCATATTTTATTTTTTTTGTTTTATGGAAAAAATTAAATGTACTGAATTGTTTATTGTTTTTAAAGGCTTTACCTCGTTGAATTTTAAATTGAGAAATTATTCGAGCTGAATGGTCAGAGAAAAGAATTATAACAAACAAAGTAATTTAAAAAAAATTTAATATCTCAGCAAGGAGTCAACAATAAAGAAACGATCATATCTTCAGGCTAGAACTAACAAAACTGTGAAAATCGATCAAGGTTGGTTTTGATATACTTGTGTTAATGACATACATTGGATTGGAGTTTGCCTGAATTCCAGTTTGTATCCCTCATGGCTCTAAAATAACCTTTAACACCTCTAATATTTTATTAAAAATAGTTCTATAGTATTCAGAATAACAAGAGTTTCTTAGAATTTGGTTATGGTGTTGAACAAAAATGAATAAAAATCCTCTCTAACTCTAGTAATTTTGGAAATATCCAATCAAAACAAAAACCAATAAGGGTCTGGTTTACATTTCTTGTTCTCGCAACACATTACCTAAATAGTGAAGAAAGTGGTTAAAAAAATTATCTAAAACTGATAACAAACAATAAATTTAGCGAGTTAAAAGTTTTTAAAGGAAAAGAGAGTCAGCTTTGATTTTTTTAATCTTATATAGCTTAGTTGTTAATCTATTTGGTGTATAAATTTCACTCTTTAGAACATAGTCTTTTTTTTTGAAACGGAAAATATCTCTGAAGGAACTGAGTGAAAAATTATTTACCCAACTGGTTCTTGAGTTATGAAATTCTCCTCATTGTTAAAAAAACTCTTGTAATTTTCCTCATTCCTAAACAAAACAAAAACTAAAATGGTGATATAAGTATTATCTACGTTTTTGGTCCTTACAACTTATCACCTAAGTAGCAAGAAAAAATGTTTACTAAGTTCATGAAAATTTGCTTCAACCGAAATTATTTAAAAAGGGAGATAAGAAAGGAGTCTTTATTTTACTTCTATAGCCCTATCATTGCTGTAATTTTGTAGAGATTTCGATCTTGTGAGCAGTGTGCTTTTTTTTAAGTATAAATTTTCAAAAATGGGTTATGGCCAAGTTCAGCAATAGTTTCAGTAGAATATCTCAGTAGGGACTGAGTAAAAAATGATTAAAGTTATAAATGTTATACTTCTATATGATAAGCACAGAAAGCCAACATTTAGTGGCTGAGACTTGACTGGTTCTAGTGTTATTGATTTGGTTGATAAGGTGACAGCAGCTCATGCAAAGCTGTAATGTCTGATATATTATAATTCAAAAACCGACTGATTCTCAGCCACTTAATATATGCCTCTTGTGCTTATAATTTATTTAGATGAAGATAAATCTACAAATTTGTGAAAGATTGAGCTTATCTAGAAAGATTCTTCATATCCGTGATGACTAAATAAGTTGAGGAATACCTTTTAAAATTATTTACATTACTATCCTTTAATAATCACTTAATCATTCCTTCATCCTTATCCTGCTTTATAGATGACATTAAAGCACGAAGAAGATTTACATTTTGACTTGCAAGGAATTTCATTTTGAAGGTTACCTTTGAGCTGTATGTATGTACATTAATGCTTATTTTTTAAGAGTAAAATATTAATTCGAAAGATCTAATAGATATGTATTTAAGTCTTTTTTGACAAAAAATACATCATATTGTAGGCTAAAATAGCATGTTTACGTTTCAATGTTGAGATATAGATTCTTTATTTTGTGCCTTCTACTTCTAAAATTAGACACTAGTTTATCCTGAATTGAGAAACCATCGTTGACATTAAGGTTTCTGGTTAAAGTGAAGTAGTGATTACTTTCTGTTGAAAGCCTGTAATGACAGGAAGTCCAGAGCTTAAGATATATATGTATATTTATTGTATATCTTTACCAATGTTGCCGATGTGTGTTTGATTTCACGATTTTGTGTATTTTTTTTTCACCTGCAGATATTTTTCGGGTATTGGGTATTGTCATATATTTTCAGAAAAAATGGCTCTCATGTAAGAACTTCGATCAAATAATTGGTATCATCAAACATTCAAAACAACTTTAATTATTTACATTAATTAATATTTGTGCACATAATGATTAAATAATAAAGTAGCATTATCATTGGAAAAATAAAATATACCCTAACATAAAGTTAGCTTTGCTTGTTTCAATTTTGACTTTAATTAATATATTAGTTTTCCTAGCCCTGGATTATCAGAAATTTAAAAAAGTAGCTAAAAACTATGTAAACATATAAGCTTAATCCTATTTGGTTAAGCGGAAGCAATATTTCTTATTATATTGTATGAATAGATTATGACATACAAACCTATAAAGCTGGTCTAGGTTTAAATTATATTTAAAAACCTGAAACTCATACCCACAACTTTCATTAAGTACTATTTCATTAATGATTAAATCTATGTGATCTAGAGACTATTTAATTGTACAATGAAACCCATATTATGAATTTTTTTTATATTTTCTAAGTATTTTTAATAATATATAATTCTACTTAAGATTTGCTTAATTTACGTATTTCTACTAATTTTATCTTTAAATTTTTAGATTAGTATTGTTAATGAAAAAATATTATTATTATAACAATTTTTTATATCAATGCCGAAATCTAATTTTTTAATAGTCAAATACACAAAATCCACTATTTCAAATACATGAAAATGGGTATCGTTGAACGTTGGATGGTATTTTGTTGTTGAGTTATTGGCAACACTGATCTTTACTTAGTGTTGTACTCTCCACGATAATTGAAAATGAACACTCATAAGAATGATGTCTATGTTAAGTTGAAAGCACCATTGATTGAGTGTCCATTAGAGATAATTTCTTATGAAAAGATGTTTCTTTCATACCTGTTCGGTAGAAGTCTTTTATCATACAGTCTCTCTAAGTATTAACTTTTTACATTTTTTTGCGGTCATTTTCAGTAGTAATTCAATGAATATGACCATTCAAACAGTAATCTGTTGACACCATTCTTAAGGCAATCATTAAATTAATACTTAGTTGACCATTTTAGGATGGTCTATTTTTGGTCATTGATGACTAGAGCTTTGAACTTGACACTTAGTTCATAATGGAACTAACACAAAATATTTTCTTAAAACAATTCTTTAAAAAAAAGAAACATTATCATCAACTTAAAAAAAAAAAAAAAAAAAATTAGATAAAACAATTCTGTAAAAGGTAAAATACGATTTATAGAAAGTATTAATGTTTCTTTTTAAAATAAACATATAATCATTAAATACCTGTAATATTGGATTTAATTTATATTTTCATTTATGATGAATAATTTTTTTTTTTTAATTCTGGGTGTCTGTTTTGTTGTTGTTGTGTCTGAGTGTGATTGCAGCAGAATTATTTAGTTCATTGATGATATTAAGTCCTTAACCAATATTAAATCCTTGATTTTTCCAATTCACTTAATTTTTCTCTGTAGTTTGAATTAATAAGCTTGGAGCCTGTTCAGTTCATTTATTTTTGTATGTCTAGATTTTACAAAACTGCAGCTAAACTATTTATCTCTTTTTTTTTTTTTTTTTTTTTTTTTTTTTATTGAGATATATTACAATTTGTTACAAAATGAACAATAATAATATTGATAAGAGACCACATTCATACTATATATACAGAAAATAATAATAATGGTCAAATTTCATAAAATATAACATAAATTCAAATATATACAATAAAATAATAATAATAAATAAAAAACAAAACAAATCGAAACATAAACCTATTATTGAGATAAATAAAAAGTTGGCAAATAAATAAACATCTTACACACAATCATAACTATATACAATATATACAATTGCTAAAGGGACCCCAGCAAGCGCTTTTTCCTCCACTTGTGGAGGAAAAAGCGGAATCCAAGAGATCCCAGCACCTCTATCTCAGCCGCATCACTGGTCTGAGCCAGTGGAGGCTGAGTTAGGGCGCTGTAGCCACAAACATACCGTACATGAGTGGAGGATCTGACCATTGTTAGAACTCCAGTTTAAATGTTTACAATAGGTCTCGTGGCCACTGCCGTTTCAATCTTCGAGGAGGATTGTAGGGATGGGTGGTGCTGGATAGGGATTGTGCTAGAGGGTTAGGATGATGACTAAGGTTCTGATGAAATTTGGAAAATTTGGATGGTACCAGGTCTAAAACAAACGGAATATTAAGGTCATGGTGTAGGGTACAGTTGGTAACGTAATAAGGAGCATTAACTATTGTTCGGAGGACTTTGGATTGGAAGGATTGGATGCGTTTGATGTTAGAATGTTTAGCTGTCCCCCACAGTTCAAGTCCGTAGGTCCATATAGGTTTCAGTACTGTCTTGTATATTAGTAATTTGTTGTCAACTGTAAGATGAGATTTTCTGTTTAGTAGTCTGTATAACTGGCCGAATCTGCGGTTGAGTTCTTTTCTTTTTAGTCTTGTATGTGGGTTCCACGTCAGTCTTTTGTCTAGTAAAAAGCCGAGATACCGGACTGTGTCTGAGGAAGGAAGCGGTATGGAATTGAAATTAACCATTGGACAGGATTTGCGTCGAAGGGTGAATGTGACGTGAGTGCATTTGCTTTCGTTCACCTTAATGCGCCAAGCATTGCACCAGTCTTCGACAAGGAAAAGGTGCTTTTGGAGATTTAGCGATGCTGCTTCAGGATCGGAATTGGATGATAAAATGGCTGTGTCATCAGCAAATGTTGCCAGAAAGGTATTGGGGTCGGTAGGGATATCGGCGGTGAAGAGGATGTAGAGGACGGGTCCTAAGACGCTGCCTTGAGGAACACCGGCCTCAACAGTATATTGTTCGGAAAATTCGGAACCACAGCGAACTCGGAAGGAGCGGTTGGATAAATAGGATCGGAGGATTAGGTATAAGGATTGAGGTAAATGGGTTTTGAGCTTAAAGAGCAGTCCCGGGTGCCACACCCGGTCAAAAGCTTGAGCTATGTCCAGAAAGGCACCCGAACAATACTCCTTGCACTCAAGGGCGGAGGAAATGTGGTCTACAACTCGGAGTCCTTGCTGAACCGTGGAATGTTGAGGACGAAATCCGAACTGATGTAAAGGAAAATTTTGAAATTTGGCTAGGATTCGTTTTAGTAGGAGCTTTTCGAAAATTTTTGAGAGGATCGGAAGTAGGCTGATAGGTCTGTAAGATGACGTGTTGTTAGAAGGTTTGCCTGGTTTTAGGAAAAGGATCATAGTTGAATGTTTCCATAAGAGAGGAAAATAGGTAGTGCGTAGGATACAGTTATAGAGATATGTAAGGAATGTAATGGCTTTAGGTGGAAGTTGTCTTAAGATTTGGGGAGTAAGGAGATCGTATCCAGGAGATTTGCGGAGAGGAAGCTTTTTAAGAAGATATCTGACCTCAGAGGGATTAACTGCTTTAGGTGGTAAGGATAGTGGTATTGGTGACGTGAGGAACTCTTCAACTGCTGCAGTATGGGTTGTATTAAGCTCTGGATGAGGAGTAAAAACTTTGGAAAGGTGCTGTGCGAATTCCTCGGCCTTATGCTTGTCAGAAGCAGCCCAGGAACCATCACAGCGCCGGAGAGGATGGGAAATGGTGTGGGATTTTAGGATTCTCTTCGTGACATTCCACAGGGAATTGTCACGAGTCGAGAGAGAGGAGAGGTAGGTATTGTAGGATTGGGAACGGAAGATCGCCAACTCCCGCTTTAATTTTCTACAAAAAAAATTATAGGAGCGGCGATCTTCTGGGTGGCGGGTGCGTTGCCATAATGTTCTAGCTCGACGTTTGCTGTTGATGAGGTCTGTCAGGTGTTGTGGTAAATGGCTTTTGTAAGGAATTATTTGGGATTGTTTGGGAGAGGAGGCAGTCCAGGCGGCTTGTTGAATAGCGGTTGTAAAGGAATATACGGCGTCGTCAAGGTCATTTGGGGTTTTGAGAATCACTCTGAGGTCAATATCATTAGTGAGAATTTCGCGGAAGAGGTTCCAGTTGACAGGGCCCCTAATGAATGACGGTGGGATAGGTTTAGGAATAGGTGTTATGGATACATTTAGAATCAATGGACTATGATCAGAGGATAGTTCATCAAGGCGAGCTATGGAAAAATTCAGAGAGCCTAATCCGCTGTGGATGAAGAAGTCGAGGATGTCAGGATTACGGTTAGGATCTGTTGGCCAGTAGGTAGGAGAATCGGGAGGTAGGAGATGAAAGCGTCGGGAGTTGAGTGCAGACTGCAATGTCCGTCCACGAGAATTGGTGGTTCTAGAACCCCACTGTTGGTTCTTAGCGTTTAAGTCTGCACCCAAAATGAAGTGATTACCCAAGGAGTTGAAAAAAGATCCAAATTGGGCAGAGGAAATGGGATGTTTAGGAGGGCAGTATGCTGATGCGATGATAAGCGGAAAGGAAAAGGTTTTGATAACGATGGAAGTTGCTTGTAGGTAATCGTGGGCGGAAATTGGGTGTAAGTGATGGGTGAGGGATCGGCGGACTATGACAGCAGTACCGGCATGGGCTTTGCCGTCTGGATGGTCTGTCCGGTATGTTATGTATTCTGGTATTTTGAAGTACTGTTTAGTGGTTAGTCTAGTTTCAGTAATGAGTGCAACATCAATGTTTTTGTCTTGCAGTACGGCTGTAAGTTCGTCAGTGTGAGTTCTAACACCATTTGCGTTCCAAAGGAGAATGGATAAGGAATTAGGTGAGGTCATTTATGGTTTTTGTAAGGCAGGAATGAGATTTGATACAAGGTTCGTAAGGAGTGATATTCCCTGGCACATCGTCACAAGGGATGACTGACGAATCGCCGTTTTTCACCCCAAATCCTTTTCAGATTTTACATAATGAAAAAGAAAACATGGAATCTACTCCTATACCTAGTGAACCACGGCCTCCTCCAATATTTGTCAAAAATATTAGAAATTTCCAGTTGTTGTGTGCGCAATTGAACAAAATTACCGAATCTACCAGCTACTACTGTATGAGTAGAATCAATGATACCAAAATATCTCCTACTACTGCCGAGACATATAGAAAAATAGTGAAATACCTAACTGAAACCAAAGCAGATTTCCATACCTATCAGCTACGCCAAGAGAGAGCTTTAAGGGTTGTAATCAGAAACTTACACCCCTCGACACCAGTTGAAGCTATTAAAGAAGAACTAACGGAGATGGGCTATAAAGTGCGGCAAGTCACTAACGTCCTAAAGGATAAAATTCCTCTACCTCTCTTTTTTGTGGATTTGGAACCAGCTGAAGGAGTTGAAAAAATCTATGACCTCAATAGATTGTACTATTCCAGTGTAAGAGTTGAAAAACCTTACACAAAGAGAGAGATAATTCAGTGCCATAATTGTCAAGCATATGGTCATACTAAAAGTTATTGTCATCACATACCTCGATGCGTGAAATGCGGTGAACAGCACAAGTCTGTGGAGTGTACAAAACCAAAATCAACACCAGCTGTATGTGCTCATTGCCTGAAGGACCACCCGGCCAACTATAAAGGATGCCAAATCTATAAGGAGCTGAGGACCAGGTTTCAAAAACCTCAAGTACTGGATGAAACAGCAAGACAAGTAAGAAACAGAAGAGAACCCTCAAAACTTATTGATGCCAATGTATCATTTGCCCACCTACTTGGAGGCGGGAATCAAAGTACTGAAGCCGTGGCCCTGCCGGTACTACAAAATGTACCTCAATCCATTCCACATATACCTCTTTCTCAAAATGTAACCAATCCTAAGAATCCTAATCCACCACAAATCTCTCATATTCCTCTTCCTTCAAACGCCACAGACCTTACCAGTTTGATGACATCCTTTATCTCCGAAATGAAATCCCTTGTTATGCCTCTAATATCTCTTTTTTATTCACTAAAATGGAACAACCATAAAATAATAAAATGTTTATGTTTACTTTATATATCCATAAATCTAATCATTCTCATATTCAAAGTTTTGTTAGCTTATTGAGTTTTCCTCATTAATTTGCTTATGCTTTCTCTTATTTATTTCTGAATATGTAATACTGTATTAATTTTTATATTAATTAATATTGGACATCATTTTAAATATTAATTTCATTTTAATAATAATCAAGAAAGAGATGGTTCGGGTGGCGGTTAAAAAAAGATAAAAAAAAAATATAGTGAAAAACTAAGATCCAACCTTTTGATCCACCTTGCAGGTTTTTATCAGGGCTAAAAAACATGATATTGTGTAGGTGTTCGATAATAACATAAAAGAATATAAAAATTTAAAAAAAATAAAGTTGAGTAAAATTGATAACTTAAGAATAGAAAAAGAAAGTAATAAAAACTAAAAAAGAAATAGTTAATATTCTAACTTACGTAACTTCATATGCTTGTTAACTATTTTCATCTTTCGTTTATCTATTTACGTATGTTGATATGTGGGTAAAAAACAAATGACCATTTTAAGTATTAAAATTAACTTGATTTTTTATTTACCTAAAATAATTATTAGGCATCAAAGTACAGTCCAATATGCTCAATGCTTTGTTGCCATCTACTCAATTCCTTGCTGATACCAAGCTTTGGGTTTTGAATTGAATAAGTTTTCTACCCCAGTTATGACTTCCTCCAATGGACGAAAACTTTACCCCTTAAGAAAAGTGAGCCATAGCTCTGAAGAGGTAGTAGACTGATGGTGCGAGATGAGCAGCAAGATTCTGCTTTGCATATCGATGAGAGGTGTGGGTCCGGACATTGTTTTCCGATTCACCAAAGTCGAGTATCACCTCTCTAAAACTTTGTAAATCCGTTGCAGCTTTTCTGAATAGAGTACTGAATCAACAGAAAGCTCGTCTGGTACAAACTCATTCTGAACTACTCCTTCAAAATTAAAAAAAAGTCACTCTGAGCCTGACTGGCTTGGTAAGCTAGTATCGCCACTTTCAAATTTAAGCAACCGCCTCCTCACAGTCCTTTCATTTAGGTGAGGTTCCTCTTCAATTTCTTGTATTAAATGCGTGGTTTCAGAGGCTATAGTGCCGTAATAAGACCTGAATTTTCCAACTTGGTGTCGTTTTAGGTAGAAGGAATGCCTATAAAAAACAATAAGTCTCACAGGAAGGCAATATGTTTACAAAATGATTTAATATAGTATTATTATTATAATGATACTAATAAAAATAACATTGGAAACTTATTATTGGAGTATTAATTAATTTTTTTTTCGATTCTTAAGTTATCAATTTTATTCAACTTTATTTATATTTTTTTCTATTATCATCAAACACCCACAATGTATCTTGTTTTATAGTCCTGAAGAAGACCCACAACGTGAGTCGAAACATTGTATATTAAATATTTTTTCACTATTTAAAAAAATCTTTTTTCACTGCGTCCCAAACCATCTCTTCCTTGATATTCATTTCACAGACAACCATTGATTATTCAAGCTAATAATAATCAATTCAAACCTTAACTAAAATTTTGATTTCTAATAATTCCGAATCATGTTTCTTCCAGATGATATTCCTATCCAAATCAGCCGAGGACCTGATGGTGAAAATGCTCTTGGTTCTATTTCTGAAGAAAAAGAAGAAACTGGTAATGGGGTCACTAAGGAAGGAGCTATTACTGGAAAAGAAGTTGGCGGGGATGCACCACCCCGTAGATCTTTACCAAAGATGGCAGTCTCTTTTGGTAAGAAAACCCGTGAGAGGCTTAAGACGACAAAGTCTCGTCTCGTGAATGGAGGCGAAGACCAGCAGCAGCAACCTGGTGAAGAACTTATGTCTGATACTGTTGGAGGGACGGATGAAATAATAGAACAAGTCAGAACCATGCAAGTTAGCTCTGTTTAGCTGTGGTAAGTTTTGACTCATTTTTATTTTTATTTTTTATTCTGATATGCTAATGCTTTTATTGCAAAATGTCATTTAGATTAAAGAGAAGTTCTAAGCTGCTAGGCCAACCTTTTGCTGTGAGGTTGTTAGTTAGGCAGGGTGATCCTCTCTCGCCGCTTCAGTGTAAGCCTGACAAATCATTGTGAAAAGAGCCAAGCTAAATCAGTCAGGCACAATTTATAATAAAATGAGTCAAATGCTTATGCTGATGACATGGCTCTGGTTGGGCTGCTTTTGAGAGGGTTTGAGTAAAGAAGAGAGAAGGATGGGATTCGTAATAAATTAAAATAAGACCAAATTTATAGTTTTAAGGAAGAAAACCTTAGAGAAGAAATTCTTCGCTTCGAACACAGACCAAAACTGAATTGGCTATAGAGCCCTGAGTAAACTTGTGAAGGAGGAGGTTATAAAGGAGAAAAATAATACCTAGTAGATATGCTGGCAGTAAAAGATGGAACACTGGGCTTCGATCATGTAAGAGAAGCTTGAAGTATTCTGAAGAGCTCAAGGGCACCACGTAAAGGCGACTTCCTTTCTGCTACCGATGAAAAAAATGGCCACATGGAAAAAACATTATAGTATAGTTTATAGCAAAAGCAGAGAATGTACAAGGAAGCCGCTAAATCGGACCATATGAATGAATGGATGAATGAAAAATAATTTTATTCTGGAACAGCATGTCCCCTAAGAATAATATAAAAGTACAATTTTGAGATCCTTCTTCTGGCTATACAAAATTGCAATGGATTGCAAATAATGATGAATTTATATATATGCACAAAGATAATATTGCTACCTTAAAGAATTTTAAATAACAAAAATATATACTTAAACAATAAAGAATTAAGATAAAAATTGAATAATGAATAAAGAGGCTAGTGATAGTTCAACTTAACAAAGGCACAGTAGATTGATATTTTAGGAGATGGATGAATAGTTGATGTTTGAAGGCAGTTAAGGATTGAGATAACAAATGGACTTTGGTAAGGGATTCCAGAATAAAGATGTGTGAATGATGAATGAAGTGGTTCTATGAGAGGGAATGAGTAGGTTGAAAAGCTGGGATCTTGTGTTGATAGAGTGGACATAGGGTGCAAGTAACAGAGGAAGAAGTGAGGGCTGCTCTGGGCAGAGCTAAATGAAGAACAGCTCCAAGACCTGGTGACTTGAATATGGAGCTTTTAAAGGCAGATGGAGGTAAGATGCCTGAGCTCCTTACCAATGTGGTGAACATGGTCTGGAAGGGATGTGATCTGTCTGATTATCTCCGGACAGGATACACTTGCTCCATCTTTAAAAAAGGTTATAGGAGGCAATGCCAAAACTATCGCGGGGTATGTGTGCAGAGTTCGGTGAGCAGGTTTGTTGGGAGACTCGACCGGGATTAGCTCAAAGGAGAGTACAAATACAATTCAAACTGGGAGATCTTGCATGGACAATATTTTTTTACTCCAGCAGATCATTGAAAAGTGCAGTGCACAGAATAGGGAGCTTCATTTAGTCTTCATTGATCTAGCATCTGATAGAACTGGCCAGCACTGAGAAGAGCGAGGATAAATGAGATTACTGTTAAAGTGATCCAACACTTGTATGGAAGTGATCTTTAAATAGTGAAGATTAGGAATCGTCTCTCTGAACCATTTTCTAGAACCAAAGGGTTGAAGCACAGGTGTTGCATGTCTCAAAGCATTTTTAAGATATACTTGACTGGATGAGACGAAGTTGAACCTATGGAATTTATCTGTTCTTCGCAGTTTTTCAACCCTTACCTATGTCTGTGCAACTTGGTTCCTGCACAAGGCTCTTGCCGAAAAGATTAATAGGTTTGGGAGGAAAGTGTCAATACACATCATTGGGCCTATTAGAGAAAATTTTGAATGAAGAAATTAGTAAATCTACAACTTACAGGATGATCTCCAAGCATCTCATTTTGTGCAGATTAATTACTTCAAATGGCTCACGTGATGAGAATGGATAAAAGCAGAACAGCCTGCAAATTATACTCTGGAAACCCATTATATTTCAGCAGACTCAGCTAGAAATCTTATCTTGAAGATATAGTTGTTGAATATCTAGACTACAAAACTTTTCAAATAATGCCATCAGGGAAAAAGTTAAAGAAATTTTTCTTAACATCAGGAATAAGTTAAGGGAATTTTTCTTAACTTCCTAATATGGAGTAGACAAAGAAGCTCTGTTGGTTTCTACAAGTCATGAGTATGTGGCATGTGACCAATGGCCTTTCAAGGATGAACAAGTATATGTGGAAGAGATGTCGACCAGTAAAGATTCACATCTGGATGGAAGGGATACACGAAGCATTGGCAACAAGTGAAATGGTGACATGGTTTATTTGGCAATGACATATATAGTCTGTATACCAGGTGTAAAAGTATGAAACCGGAATTTCCCTATAGATGGTGCTCGCTATCAATTTAAAGACCGGTCTCGCAGTAGCTTCTGTAGTGCCATCTTCTCCCTCTAACAGCTGGCAAAGTTTGTCAACACACAGTAACCTTAGTTTCATTGAATGGTTGTCCAAGCATATGGTGAACATGCTCTTGGTAAAACTCAATACTTTGAGTGGTTTAAAAAATTTAAAAGTGGTGATTTTGACATGAGAAATGAGCATGGGAAACCACTGAAAAAGTTTAAAGACAAGGACTTGCGAGCCTTTTTGGATGAAGACGATACTCAGACTCAACAAGAACTCGCAGAAAAATTGTTGTCGCACAACACAACAACAACAAATGTGCAAAAAGCAGTATCTCTTCATGTGAAAGCTATAGGAAAGATTCAGAATGTGGGAAAATGGGTACCACATGAGCTGAATGAAAGACAGCAAGAAAATCAAATAAACGCTTGTCAAATGCTGCTCGTCAGATGTAAAAGAAAATCATTTCTTCATCGAATAGTGGCAGGTGATGAAAAGTGGATATATTTTCAGAATCCTAAGCATCGTAATTCATGGGTGAATCCAGGGGAAGCATCAACATCCACTGCAAGACCAACTGCGTTTGGTGCAAAACCAAACTGATCGCTACCAACAAAAAGGGATCGATTTTATTCGAGCAATACATGAAAAACGACTGGAATATTCAAAAAGGCAACATAAAGTCATTTTGCTTCATGATAATGCCTCCTCACACACAGCAAAAGGTGTCAGAGATATGATCAAGGCGTTCAATTGGGAAATACTAGCTCATGCGGCTTATTCTCCAAACTTGGCTCTGTCTGATTAATATCTGTTTGCATCATTGGGACATGCACTTGCTGAACAACACATTGATTCGTATGAAAATGTTTCGACAACTGGCTCTCATCAAGGCGTTTTTTTCGGCTTGGCATTCATAACCTGCCGAAGAGGTGGGAAAAATGTATTAATTCCAATGGAGGCTATTTAGAATACAATATTTTTTAAATAACAGACGTGCAATTTTTACAAAAATTCCAGTTTCATACTTCTACGCCTGGTATATTGTGTATTTATTTATAATTTATTGTTATGGAAACCAGAAAAAGATCTTAAGAAAGACCTGTTGATTTCTCTTGAAAATTTTTTGTTTCACTTCTTTATTACTCTGACTGAAGTTG
Organism: Piezodorus guildinii; assembly: GCA_023052935.1. Classification (NCBI taxonomy): domain Eukaryota; kingdom Metazoa; phylum Arthropoda; class Insecta; order Hemiptera; family Pentatomidae; genus Piezodorus; species Piezodorus guildinii. The sequence goes on along the minus strand of CM041296.1, from coordinate 129,021,554 downwards.
TTTTATAGATTTATGGAATACATGCCCCATTGAATACATGTAAACTTGATGTATACCATTTATTTTTCAGGCAAGCGAATACTCTGATGTTGCTTCAAGAATTATTTAAAGTCCTAATATAAGGTTTGTTTACTTGTAGTGTTCATAAAAAAGAAAAAGAAAAAAAAATTCTATCCATGAAATTCCTCACCTTCTCTGGTCAGTGTGGTTTAATTTTTGTTTTTTGATATTATGATGTGGTAATCTATCAATGTTATCTTGTTACTCACTTCTCTGAATTCCATTAATAAGTATTTCATTTAAATTTAAATGTTTACTCTTAGATATATATCAAGGGCCTAATTTAAAAAAAGAGAAAAATTGAAAAAAAAAAAGAAAAAAAAAGAGGGATATATTAACAATACTTCAAGGTGTAAAGCTAAGATAATTATACGATCAAATAGTGCACTAACCTTTATTATATAAAAATGTGCAAAGTAATTATAAAATAAGCATTTAATTGAGTAATAGGAGTATGTTTTTTTTGTTTACCATTTTTTGTATTTTATATTTTGAAATAATAAGTTTTTAGCATGTGTAATGTATGTTGCATACTGACTGGTCTTGGTTTTTTTTTTTTTTTTCAAGGATATTGATACAAAATTAATCAATTTTAAGCAGGAAAAAAATCTGAATTTTCTACTATTCTTGAAATAGCACTAATGTTTCATTTTTGAAAGTTTACTTAATATTTTTCAAAGTTGGAATTTTAACTTATACTTTAAAAATAATAATAATATTAAAAAAAAAATATATATATCAAATACCTCTAAGACATTTACATTTTAAATGTTTTATTTGAAAGACATTTACCTTGTTATTATAAGTATTATTAGTAAAATGAATCATGACAAAATTTATGATTAATGTTATTAAGTGTCCATTTGGAATTGTATAAAATTGTTATTTATTCTGAGAGGTCTATTTATGCTGTGTGTGTTGATATATTTGTTTATACTCTGGCAGGAAGCTTTTCCTAATTTTGGTCTATTTTCCGATAGAAAATTATTTAATTATTGATTAATCTAATGTTATGAAGCAGGTCTTATCCGATCGTTTCGCACTATTGATGTTCGTTAGAGTAATCAAAGTTTTCCAAATGCACCGTTTCTGCCTTTGTATATACAAACAAAAGAAATATATATATAAATATTGTGAATATTAAATAGAGAAATGTACTTATTAGCGTGAAACTGTTTTTTGTGATATGTAATGACTTGTATATAACCAGTGGCATAGCTTTGTGTGCCTTTTTATTTATTTTTGTTTTTATTGAATTTTTAATTTGTTGAAATTGTTGATTTTTTCAAAAAAGTACTCGTATCATGTCAGAATTGTAAATCAAATTTATGGATTCGAATTTGTTATTGTACATGATGATGTACTTATCTTATTCTTTAATGATAGTGAATAATGAGATGGGAACATGATTCAAACTTTTCTTGAAATTATAAATATGTCTCATTAATTTTTTTTTTTATGCAATTTTTGTTTTATTTTGATGATTAAAAATTTTTTTTCCATGTTTTTTTTTTTACTTATTAATAAGCCTTATTTAACTGTTCCATAAAATTTATTTGCTATATTTAGGTTGAATTTTAGATGTGAAAAATTTCAAAAAATGTTTGGAAATCGCATTTATTAATTGTTTACCATTAGTTGAGTTAATTTCTTTTCTCTTGTCTTGTTATCTTTATTCCGAATTGATGAATTAATTTTATGTTATCTTTGTTTAAGAAGAATTTTATTTTGTTTAAAGTTTTCCTTGAACAATTTGTTAATATGTGTTGACCGTAATCACTGTATGCCACTGGATATTTAATAAAACTATATTATTATAGTTTGTCAATGCTTCCATGAATTTTTCTCTGGTCATTTTATTTATCATCAATAAAATAAATTTTAAAAAATTTAGTAATCAGAATATTTCCAAATATCTCTTATACTCAATTTGCATTAGATATGGTATTTTTTCTAAAACAGTTGTGGAAAATTTTGTTTAATGATACTGAACTAAATGTTAATTTTTTGTTTTAAATTGTTTTTTCTTTTCTTTTTTTTTATATCGAGACGCTAGGTTTTCATATAAATTCTTCTTCGGCTTCAAAATTCATGTTTCTCTCTACATAATCACACTAAAATGAGACAAGATAATATAAGCTTTAAGGAATATTGTTATAATTATTTTTACTTTTAAAATTGTTATCCATGAATTGTTCAAAATAATGATAATTGAATTTAGTGTTTGCGTATTCAGTTCGAGACGATAATATTTCTATCTTTCTTCAAATAAATTTCTTAACTATACCATTTTTTGTTGTAATTAATCTTTTTGTTTCACTATTTTAAAACATTTTGCCTTAAAATATTTAACTGTGTTTCGAAATATATTGTTCTTACCTGACAAATTAACACATTCTCCTGTTTTATTTGTTTACATTTAAATCTTTTCTTTAATTGTTAAGTACCAATAAGTCATTAAATTAAAAAAAAACAACTAAATATTGAAACTTTATTTTATTTTTTTAACATGTTATGAAATGAATTAATTTTAATCATAAAATTGGACTATTGGACAGTTCTCTGAAATACAAAATATATAAACTTTAAATATAAAACAAAAATACATTTCTTTTTGTAATAAAAAAAAAAAAAATAATACTATTTCAACCTAAAAACAACTGAGTAGATATTTTTATTTTTTTTTAACCCATCTTTTTTTAATGAAAAGAATAATTTTTCCAAAACTATTGATCCTTTTTTTGTAAATGGAATCAGTTAATTTGTCTGGTAAATTGTGAATAGATCCGACTTTGATTTTTTTGTAAAATATCTCTGTTATATTATACTTGAAATATTCTCAAGAGTATTAAATGACCTGGTATAAAATAGGTTCCTTTTTTTTTTTTTTTGGTGTTTGTATTATTTTGTATAATCATGATGTTTTGTAAAGAATATATTCTGTTATATATATTTTTTGGGATTTATTAATACAATTTTTTGAACTGCCTCTCTCCTTAGAAGTTTTTAGTTATCGCTTTGTCTTTACTATTGATGCTGTATGCTGTAAGAGATGCGATAGAATCTTAAAATTTCTGTTTTGTAACGCTCTATTGCTTTTGAGGCTTTCTGTTGTGTGATATTGTTGAGCATGTATATTAATTTTATTTTAGAACTAATCAAAAGCAAGTTCTGTTCATATTTGAAATTATATTTTAATTCACATGCACGTTCAACTTAGATTTACACAATATAAGTTACTTATGCTATGGAAAGGGCTTTTCTAACAATATAGTTTGACCAGTTACTTATAAGTTATTTACTTAAATTTGCTGTTGTGGAAATTTTTTTTCAGCTGAAGTTAAGTTCTGCTATACAATTTTTGACCTTATTTTAAATTAATATTTCTTTTTTTATTTATGTTTTATAAGAAATGTGAAATCACAGTTTAATATTTATCTTTTTTTTTTTTTTGTTTTTATCAATGAAAACTATTCGAAAAAAACTTAGATTTTCCTATTTTGAAATAATGCGTTTTTCTTTAAAAAATGTAAATGTAAAATAACCAAAAATATTTTTGAAGATAAATGTGATTTCATTTCTAAATTAAAGATATTAAGTCTCTAATAAAGTGGGAAAATTTACATTTCGCTTTTGTTATAAAGTTCTAAAATATTTTTGTGATTATTGTTCCATATTTTTCTTAACTAATAGGTAAGTTTGAGTAACGGTTGTTCTGACAAAAAAATTTGCTGAGATAAAATATTATTTCTTCTTTTGAATCTAGAGCTAAATTATGACTTCCTTGAAAGTTTTCTTGCGCAGACAGTTGATTGGAAATCCTTGAATAAAACAAATCCAGTACATCGTTATATTATAAACAACCTTACAGGAATTCAATAATGATGCCAAATAGGGTTCTGAAACACATTACAAAATAGTAATATTACATAAAAAACTCTCAAAATCTTAAAGAAGGGTTGAAACTGCTTTACAGGAAAAAAAAATAAATAAAAAGATTATGTTTACCGACAAAGAAGTTTTCCGTTGTAATCTTTAAGGTACCTGATTTAATCAGTTTTTCTTGTATTGTTTTATCTCCTTAACAATAGTATATAGTTCAGCTAGACCGTTATCAAATAATTTTTAACATAAAAGAAGATCTAAATTGTTTTTATATAAATAATTAAAATGTCTATTGATAGAAGTCATTAAATAATAATGAAGAACATTTTTATGAAAACCTATTGTTCCATTAAAAAAAAAAAGAAAATTGATAGTTCAGAATTATCATTTAGGGATCAAAAAACATTTGGAATCAAATAAAAAAATTAACAAAAAAAAATGGTGTGTGAGTTAGATTTTAGTAATAATATTATACGGGTTATTTTTACGAATAAATCAGTACTTAAAGTGATGGGCTTTCTGTTATACTTATACTAAATAGTGTTTACAGTTTATATGTAGTTATTTTTATGGGCTATGAGTAGTTATTCAATGAAAAATTATAGATTTTTATATTTAAACAATAATTTTGGTAAATGTTAAAAAGTATTTTCTATTAATATAACTTTACTTAATCAGTTTTGTAGCATAAGTGTTTAAAAAATATATATAAATTTATATAATTTAAATGATGTAATTGGAAGCAATACAATCTTTATTTTTGACATAAAAATCTACGAGAATTATTTTTCAAGGAGTCATTTGAATTTAAAGTAATCTTTAGTGTAATAATTCTAATCATGAAATATAGTTATGTAATCGATGTGGAGGTTTTCTATAACATTTAAGGTTACACTTTCTTCTGTGATATAATTTGGTGTATCTTTTAGTGGGTTTAAATGGATATTGATTGTATTGATATTTATTGTTGTGATGTCTTCTAATATAGTTAGTCTTGCCTAGAGGTGGAATGTTATTCAGGAAGCATGTAAGACCACGCTAGGTATAAGTAGTAACCTGTAGAGATCTAGTCTTCACAGTAAAAATAAATTTGCAAGAAAATGAAAAAAGATATATTATACATTTTATCACTGTATCTAATTCTCATGTTGGTGTAATCGGTCAGCTCACTCGAGTAATTTTGTAGATTCATTGGTTTTTAAAGTTTAAAATTATATTTATATTTCGGTGATTATGTATCTTCCATTTGTAATCAAAATAATTATCTTAAATTGTCACTTTGGTTCTAAAATTGAAATGGAATTTATTCATTATGGAGTGCGATTTTACATTATTTTATTTTATTGCATTATTATCTATATACCTTAAAAAATTTTCTTTCAAAAGGATGTTAAAAATACCACTCACGAAAGGTTTTGAACCAAAGTGATGATATATTTTCGATTTTTTAGCATTTATTGTATTGTTAATTTCAGTTAAAAATATATATTTTTTGTTGTTTGGTTTTTGTTATTAAAGTATGATAACTGACTTAAGTAGTATTTGTTTATTCCTTGTATTGGCAAATTAGTTTAGATTTTTAAACGAACAAACTTTAGGTGCAAGGACCAAGGCATAAGGGTGAGTAGAAAAAGTGGGTTTGTTCTTATCTGAATATATCTCATTGCATATAATTTTTTTGGAGAATTAAAAAATACATTAATATAACTTAATTCAATCTTATGAATAGATTGTAATATTACCTTGGTGATTAATAATAAGTGCCTTTATAGTGCTATGTTTTTGACCGGCTGCTTTTCTAAGGCAGCGGTACCTTCAAAAAACTAGATTAATTGATATCATTAATCAATATATAGACTATATTTAGTAAAACCATTGGATTTCCTTTCCAAAGGTATTGTGTTTACCAATCCCAGTAGGTGGCATGCAGTGTAATATTAAATTAGACAGATTTCAATAGATGACATAATTATTTAAATTAACTTAACATATATAACCTATTTACACAGTGCCTGAGAATAATGAAGGACATTATCGTTAACCTTGCCAAACAATATTACAATAGACTCCCTCTTCGAATCTTCTTTCTTATCCTCGTCACCTCGGACAGGGCTGATATGAGAAGTCCAGCCTAGTAGCTGGGGTCTCAAATGTACCAGGTGTACCGCAGGGGGCAGCCCGAGCCCACGGACAATCCAAGGGGGTTTGGAAAATGCCTTTTGACGACAAAGATTATTAATATTTATTTTAATTAATATAATGATTATCCAATCCTTATTCTCCTTAGTATCCTCAATACATTACAATAGGTTCTTCAAAAAAACAAATGATCCACATTTTTCACTCAACAACTTTTTTATTTTTATATATTGAAAAATGTGGATCATTGGTTTTTTAAAGAACCTATAATTTAAATTATTCACTATAAATCAAACTGCATATATAATAACATTTATTAAGTTACTTGTTTCCTTTTCATTAAGTGTTTGGATTCTCTCTTTGTTTGTTTATTTAATGTCACTTAATGCTATTGTGGCTTATCGGATGATGCTACAGTGGGAGTCCTAAATTTTGCCTTCCAGGTTTAATTAGGATAGGGATCGTTAACGAATACCTGACATCGCAAAGGCTCGGGACCACCTTTTAACGTCCCCTCTGAAGGACGGCATAACTAAGGATTTTTTACTCCCATTAAAAAATCCTAGGACCACCTGCAAGTTTGAACCCGTGACCTTGGCTTAGAGGGCTATTATGCTAGCCACCCTGCTACAGGTTATCCCGGATTCTTTCTTCAAAACTTTCCTGTAGTCTGGAAAAGAAACCCTATATCTATAACGATATCCACCATTTTTTATCAAAACTTATACATTTTAAAAAAATTTTACTATTACTTACCCATGTATGGATATGTATGTAATATATATCCCTAGTTTAGTTAGGATAGAGATCTTTAACTAGTACCTGACATCCCACAGGCTCAGAAAACCATTATCATCACCATTCTCCGAAGGATGGCATAACCAAGCATTTTAACTCCCTTTAAAAAATCCTATTGTATGGGCCACTACACTACAGATGACCCCATTTTATCCAGGTTTTATTCTCTTTGAAATGATCTCACAGAGTTGAAGCCACGAATTTTTATAATGTCTTCGTCTAAAGTACCTGTTTAGATTTTATTTATTAGAAATAATTATAATTTTTACTGAAGGAATTAGTCCGGGTTGGCGGTCATTAAATGAAACAACTGAATAGTTTCAACTATTTTATTGTTTGCCAACGTTTCGACCCCCATTGTGGGTCATCATCAGGGCTAAAAAGATACAAAAAGGATACATTTAAAATAAGATTACAAATACTATTTTAAAAAAATTAACAATTGCACTAGAGAATGTCAATATTATAACATAAAAGGAAATAGATGTGTAAAGAAATCAATTAATTAAATTACAATGATAAAGGTATACTAATGAGAGCTATACAGACCAGATAATGACTAAAGATAATGTACAAATATATAAGAAAAAAATTACATGAAATAAAAAACATTAAAAAATGGAGTACAGTGGAGATACGTACCGTCTGGTAGGTGAGTGGAAACTAGGTACAATTTGGTAATATGGAATCTAGGCAGGTAGATAGGAGAGTACGTACAAAATTGTAATATTAACATAAAAGGAAGTGTTCAGATTAAACCTACAATATTAATAACATCATAACGGTATTAGAAGATGTTTTAACAAGATTGTTGAAGTAAAAACAATATAATACAATAGTAAGAATAATAATGTATAAACTATATATAGTAAAACTGACTACCTCCCAACCAACGTTTTAATAATTATTGTACATATATTAAGACATTAAAATTAACCAAGTGAAAATATTATGACAAAAAATAATAATAAGTAACAATCATTGACAGATCATATAGTTGATACAAAATAGTAAAATAATTACAAATAGGAATAAATTGAATTGTAAAACCAATAAGAATTTATTAAGTGCAGAAACAAATGAAATAGATACATATATAAAATAAATGTATACATAAATAAGTAAAAAATAAACCAATAAATAAACAAAATGTATACAGTGGGATGGACATGGGAAGCTGTATTACTTAAGAGAGTTTAATATATGGCTGTAGGTGGAGGAGATGCATTGTTTGTCAGTTTTATGATTGACAGGATTAGATTGGAGATGGATGTGGACGGATTCAGCGATGAGTCTTTTTTTATAGTTGGGAACAGAATCTAAAATGGAACAATCTTGAAAGTTAAATGAATGATTAAAAGTTATGGAGTGTTCGGAGAGTTTTGAGGCTAGAAGGTTTCGAGAGGATATGGAGGATTTATGTTGAGATATGCGGGTTTTTAAGTAGTTTTTTGTTTCACCCACATAGGACACATCGCAATCTAAACAAGGTATTTTATAAACAATATTTGAGCGGTAGAGAGGATTTATCGGGTCTTTAGTATTAGTGAAAAGGTGGGAAAGTTTGTTCTGGGTCTTTAATCCTAGCTTTAGGGAGGGTAAGGAAGATTTAAAGGATTTTTTAATATTTTCAGACAGGTGTGGAATATACGGTAGGGATCTATATTGAAATATTGTGGGTGAATTTTGGTCTTGTATTGTAGGGGGAGTAATGGTCGTTTTTACGTTGTTGTATGAGTTTATGAGTTTTTTAATGATATTATGTGGGAAGCTGTTTAGGGTAAGGATCTTTTTAATGCGCTGGATATTGGTAGGATGGTACTGTGGATCAGACAAGGAGAGGCAACGGTGGACGAGATTTTGGGCAACATTAATTTTTGATGGTATGGGTGCTGGGAGAAGAAATTGAGGAGTCTACCGGAATAGGTGGATTTTGTGTACCAATCAGTGGAAATAGAACCGTCCGTATTCCTTATTATCAGTAAGTCTAGAAAGGGAATTGTTGAGTTGTTTTCTTTTTCTACTGTAAAATGGAGGCGTGGATCGTAGGAATTAAAGGATTTAAGGATATCTGGGATTTTTTCAGGGTTTATTATTAGGAGGTCGTCAACATATTTCTTAATGAAAAAGATACCGTCACTAAAAATACTCAGCCGTACAAACTCCTACGACATTACAAACTCTCTTTACCTCCGACAACAATTATTATCACTTCAAATTCCCCCTAACTACATTTTAACATCTTTTGACGCCGAAAGCTTATTCACTAATATTCCCATTGACAAAGTTCTCCATTTAGTTAAAAAACACTGGACCATTATCGAACCTTACACCACGCTAAATCTTTCTACTTACTTACAATCACTGGAACTTTGCTGCAAAACAGGATACCTCACTTTTAAGGGAAAATTTTACAATCAGGTCTCTGGACTAGCAATGGGAAACTGCCTAGCTCCGGATCTCTCAAATATTGTTCTCAATGACCTCCTGGATTTCATAACCAAAATTTATAAAAACGATATCTTTTTCATTAAGAAATATGTTGACGACCTCCTCCTAATAATAAACCCTGAAAAAATCCCAGATATCCTTAAATCCTTTAATTCCTACGATCCACGCCTCCGTTTTACAGTAGAAAAAGAAAACAACTCAACAATTCCCTTTCTAGACTTACTGATAATAAGGAATACGGACGGTTCTATTTCCACTGATTGGTACACAAAATCCACCTATTCCGGTAGACTCCTCAATTTCTTCTCCCAGCACCCATACCATCAAAAAATTAATGTTGCCCAAAATCTCGTCCACCGTTGCCTCTCCTTGTCTGATCCACAGTACCATCCTACCAATATCCAGCGCATTAAAAAGATCCTTACCCTAAACAGCTTCCCACATAATATCATTAAAAAACTCATAAACTCATACAACAACGTAAAAACGACCATTACTCCCCCTACAATACAAGACCAAAATTCATCCACAATATTTCAATATAGATCCCTACCGTATATTCCACACCTGTCTGAAAATATTAAAAAATCCTTTAAATCTTCCTTACCCTCCCTAAAGCTAGGATTAAAGACCCAGAACAAAGTTTCCCACCTTTTCACTAATACTAAAGACCCGATAAATCCACTCTACCGCTCAAATATTGTTTATAAAATACCTTGTTTAGATTGCGATGTGTCCTATGTGGGTGAAACAAAAAACTACTTAAAAACCCGCATATCTCAACATAAATCCTCCATATCCTCTCGAAACCTTCTAGCCTCAAAACTCTCCGAACACTCCATAACTTTTAATCATTCATTTAACTTTCAAGATTGTTCCATTTTAGATTCTGTTCCCAACTATAAAAAAAGACTCATCGCTGAATCCGTCCACATCCATCTCCAATCTAATCCTGTCAATCATAAAACTGACAAACAATGCATCTCCTCCACCTACAGCCATATATTAAACTCTCTTAAGTAATACAGCTTCCCATGTCCATCCCACTGTATACATTTTGTTTATTTATTGGTTTATTTTTTACTTATTTATGTATACATTTATTTTATATATGTATCTATTTCATTTGTTTCTGCACTCAATAAATTCTTATTGGTTTTACAATTCAATTTATTCCTATTTGTAATTATTTTACTATTTTGTATCAACTATATGATCTGTCAATGATTGTTACTTATTATTATTTTTTGTCATAATATTTTCACTTGGTTAATTTTAATGTCTTAATATATGTACAATAATTATTAAAACGTTGGTTGGGAGGTAGTCAGTTTTACTATATATAGTTTATACATTATTATTCTTACTATTGTATTATATTGTTTTTACTTCAACAATCTTGTTAAAACATCTTCTAATACCGTTATGATGTTATTAATATTGTAGGTTTAATCTGAACACTTCCTTTTATGTTAATATTACAATTTTACTCATTGTTGTCAGATCCCGTCTAGAAATATGGTACGTATTTTCCATTTTACCCAACCTTTTGTACGTACTCTCCTATCTACCTGCCTAGATTCCATATTACCAAATTGTACCTAGTTTCCACTCACCTACCAGACGGTACGTATCTCCACTGTACTCCATTTTTTAATGTTTTTTATTTCATGTAATTTTTTTCTTATATATTTGTACATTATCTTTAGTCATTATCTGGTCTGTATAGCTCTCATTAGTATACCTTTATCATTGTAATTTAATTAATTGATTTCTTTACACATCTATTTCCTTTTATGTTATAATATTGACATTCTCTAGTGCAATTGTTAATTTTTTTAAAATAGCATTTGTAATCTTATTTTAAATGTATCCTTTTTGTATCTTTTTAGCCCTGATGATGACCCACAATGGGGGTCGAAACGTTGGCAAACAATAAAATAGTTGAAACTATTCAGTTGTTTCATTTAATGACCGCCACCCGGACTAATTCCTTTAGTAATTTTCAACGGTCAACTAATTATATCCACAATTATAATTTTTGCTTGTTAGCATTGATAAATTATGGACAAATATGAAATAATTTGATTACAAACTGAAGAAAAAAACAGAAAAAATATTTTCCCTAAAACACATATTTTTTTCTACAAATAATATTAATGTAAATGTATAATATACCGTTGCAAAACTAAAAATTTAGAAAAAAAATGTTAACTTAGATACAAAGTTGCAGGAGGTGATGCTGAATAGTGAAATAAACGAGACATTTAGTTAAGTGATTGTTGTAAATAGTAATTTACATTGTTATATTATTTAAATAAATAAAGCCATTTATTGCAAGAAAAACACAAATAACAGCCAATTTCTAGATTAATTATAATACAAATATATTTAATATACTTGTAGCTGGGTGGCGAGCATAACAGCCTCCTATGCCAAAGGTCGAAGGTTCAAACCCGCAGGTGGTTTTAGGATTTTTTAATAATGGGAGTAAAAAATCCTTAGTTATGCCGTCCTTCAGAGGGGACGTTGAAAGGTGGTCCCGAGCCTTTGCGATATCAGGTACTCGTTAAAGATCCTTATCCTAATAAAACCTGGATAGGCACAATTTAGGACTCTCACTGTGGCATCGTCTGATTAGCCATAGTGGCATAATGTGGCGTTAAATAAATAAAGAATATACATAAAACATACTTAGTCTCCTGCAGGCCTCTCCTTTTTGGGGGTGATGGTCTAACTTACCTGGAGATCAAACCTACTAGGAAGTGGTGCCTGTCATGTCATTCTATAGCTCCTTCCACCTTTCTTTATCCCTCGCGATCCTCATCCAATTGTTTCCTGTGACAGACTTTAAGGAGTCACTCCAGCGCCTATACTGTCTTCCTCTTCTTTTTGAATGGTATGGAAAACATTCGGTCACTTTTTAATGACCATCTGCCGTCCCGAACTGTGGTAAGATGTCCTGCCCATCTTCATTTAATCTTCTTTACCGTTATATTATTTAAACTAAAATAAAGGTGTCCATCGAAACAATATAATTATTTTTTCAACTTAAACTTTTTTTTACTCCGCAATTTCGACTGAAAAGACTGTATTCTTTGGATGTTTAATGGTTTGTCAGAATATCACAGTTCTATCCCGCATTTCCAGATTAGTTTTAGCAAAACTTAATGGAGAGTTAGTATGTAGGTTTTTGATAATTTATAATGCACCGTTAAATAATGGACGCACCATCTAAATTATAAATGACGTTATACATTACGCAGAAATTACAACGATTTCAGCTACTTCTATAGAACAATGTTGGACCGTTAGTGGACAGGTTGGCCTACCAAATCCAAGTTGTACAACCAGGTTGGGCAAAATCAAACCCGTGGCCATGTGCCGACCGGTTCGAGCGTGTATGGATGGAACTGTTAATTATGAATGAACGAATCATTAGGCTTTAGACTTAGTTTATAATATCCTCTCATCATTAAACTTTGTCATACACTGACTGATGTTACTTCAAATAATCATTAAAAACAATCTCTATAACTAATTTTTATTTTAACATAAGATGTATTTCGGAATTGTCGCAAGACGTTATCGCTGAACACTGGTCCAAGGATTCTTCTAAGGACTCGCTTCTGAAATCTTAAGAGCATTAGCTTTTGAGCGCTAGAGATCGTCCAACATTCGGAAATTAGTTCAGAACAGGCCTTATGAGAGTCTTGTAAAGCTGCACCTTGGTGTTCCTCTTGAGAAGTCTACTTTTGAAATGTTTCAGGAGTCCAAAATAGCATCTATTTGCAACCATTGACCTATTAATTTCCTACTTCATATTATTGTCGTAGTTCATGTGAGAACCCAAATACATTCATACGTGAAATCACTGATGCTTATGTAATCGTCTTGCCGATATAATGCTTGCGGACCTGCACTCACATATTTGGGTTTTTTACTCCTTCATAGTTAAATCCACTATTTGTGAGGCTTCCTGTATCGCTAGAAATGCCAAGCTTCTTCCCATTATATCCAAATCATCCGCGAATCCAAGGATTTGAGCTGGCTTATTAAATAAGGTCCCTCCAATCTGCACACCCGAGCTTCTGCTTCTGCCAAACTGCCCATTCCAGCGCAATATTAAACAATAAACAAGAAAGGCTGTCACTCCTGCCTAAGGCCCTTTTACGATACAAAATCTTTTGAGAAAAAAAAAATATTGGGTTGAGAAATACTTGGTCAATAATATTTACATATTCTAAAAAATGATTCATTAAGGTGCTTTTATGCATTTTCAACCGGGATTCCCCATCTTTAAGCGGTATTGGCTTACTCAAAATGCAAAAGAGAAAAAAAAAAAATCATTTAATGAATTTTGATTTACAGAAAGGAAAATCCGCTGCACAGACGGTTAGCGAAATTTGCAGTGTGTATGGCCATGATGCCCTAGCCGAAATTACCGTCCTTAAGTGGTTTGCTTGGTTCTGGACCGGTAATTTTGTTTTGGAAGACGCAAAGCGCTCAACTGTTCAACTGGTGATGACCAAATTAAATCACTGGTCACAGACAACCCTCTACGACACGGTACATCGCTGAATCTCCCAAAGATTCTTTGAATCTGAAGTTTTTATTGAAATCAGCTATAAAAAAAGCTACAAAATTATTTTGCAACCCATTAAATTAATATAATTCCACTATAAGCTTTATATGAAAATGAAATTGCGGCATATAATTTTCATTTATTTTGTGTTTACCTGATTACGTTGATGTTCGTAAAGTAAACTGATCTTCGCTATCACTGGTACTACACCCAGCGATTTGTTGTTGGAGTATAAAGCCTAATCTCTGGAGCCAACTTGGCCGGGGAGGATAATGATGGCAAATTAGTTTTGATTTTGAAGGGATCACCTATCGGCCTAAACTTCAGCAATATTAGCTCATGGAGGGTGCACAAAGGTGTATAGACCCACCGGAATATTGTGCCTACGTTCCGCCCCGGGGTAAACAGTTTAGCGAAACTAATATCCAGTCCGGGCTTATCCTCATATTACTATTTGAATCAACTAATGGATTAATTAATGTCCTTAGTAAATGATGTCTCCTTAAAAAGGCGGTTTTAAATAAAAGTCAGACTATGAGAAGGGTTGTTGAGAAATGTGAAGAAATGACCAGTTTAGTCAATTTTATTTTTCTCAATAAAACAGAAAAAAATGCGAGGTATTCTCCAGTGCTTTAAATAATTCTATATTTCTCATCATTGTCCCGACTTTTCTTTTGGTTCAATATTTGTAAGATATGTATTTGGCCGTTTCACAAAAAAAGTTTTTGATAATTTATTTATTTATTTACGTTTACACACCACAACGTTTCAGCCTCTAGGGCCATTTACAAGCATCTGTAACAATTAAATTTTTATGGCATTTATACACCTTTTACATATATTGTCAACATTAAAATTAATTATTTTGCCAATCGTGTCTTTTTTTATTTATTTTTTTTAAATGCATTACCTACCATGCATATTTATCTAAATATATTCTTTCATTGCTTCATCAGCAGTGTCGTTCTAATTATTAGCTGTGTAAAACTATAATTTTAAAAGGACGTGTTTTAAAAGAATCATAATATATTGTATCAATTACAAAAAAAAAAAAAAAAATACAGGAAAAAATCTATATATTCAAAAAATTATTTGTATTCACACATTTATCGGCCGTCGGTGTTATAACTTGATATAGGGATGCCAAAAGCTTTATATATCTATTTCATCTCTAGTGCTTGCATAGAACGTGTTTAGTTTGTCTACGTCAGTTTGTTGATTTACTGATTTTTCTAATTTTTTTTGTTATATATATAGATTCTATAATCGTCCTCTTAAAAAAAAAGAAAAAGACACGATTGGTAAAATAATGAATTTGAATGTTGACATTAGATGTGATGGGTGTATAAATGTCATAAAAATCTGGTGCGGGCAACACACGACTTTCACTTACCTCCGTTTTTAAAATCGATTACAGAATTTTGAAATACAGTAAGAGATCAAAATGAGTGAAACCATTAAAGAATTAGTTAAATGGAATTTCTATAGAAACATGTGTTTTATTAATAAATCGATTATATTACTATCTAAAACAGTCACTTAGTTTTATCGGTTTTCTTATCACTCTCTATTAACTTTTAAAAGCTTGTGTATGAGATAATACTTTTTCTAAAATCTTTAGCTTTCCAACGGTATATCATACATGTATATTACTGCTCTTAAGTTCAAAAATGAAAAATTGCATTAAAAAAATATGTTTTCTATTTTCTCCTTTAGTTGGGTATCGAATTTATTCAATTTATATATTTACCTGTTTTTCATCAGCGTTAACAAGGTAATATAGTTATTTTTATCGAATATACAAAATTAAAGGTACTTTAGGGGAAGAACATTTAAAATATCGGCATTTAAGCCCTTACAGATCATTTTAATCAGAATAAAACCTACATGATATTAAAGCCCATTAAATTTTACATCGATATAGCGAGTTCAATCAAAATCGTCGGAACCGTTTTTGAGAAAATCGAAAAAAGGTGCAAAATGCCTGGTATAAAGTGCCTCTTCTGGTAATCTTATTTTGATGAAAAAAGTTTCGTCTCGTCTCGGGCGTATACTTGTCTTAAATATGAAATTTCAGTTTCATAGGACTTACCGTTTCCGCCCGGGAGTTACCACACACACACACACACACAGACCTTTTTGCGGGCTTGGTTATTTGGACTCAGGGGACCCTAAAACACGTATTTCCGTTGAAAACTGGAATTCGAAAATTTTCACGATCGCAATACTTCCCCTTACTATATATAGTAAGTGAAAGTAAAAATTTAATTGTTTCAGATGCTTGAAAATGGCCCTAGATGCTGAAACGTTGTGATGTGTAGAAGTAAATAAATAAATAAAATATCAAAAACTTCTTTTGTGAAACGGTCAAATATATGTCTTATAAATAATTCTAGTGCGCACAACATGCGACTTTCACATAACTCCATTGTTAAATTCAATTGAACGCTAAAGAATTAAATTGAAGTTCGATAGAAATGGGTGTTTCTGATAAAATAATCTAATATATAAAAATCTTGTGACACAGTGTTTGTGGTCGCTTTTTCTTCCTTTAACCGTGACTTTATTTACTACATTTTTTTTTTTTTTTTTTTTTTTTTTATCAGTGATGCTAACTATCTATACTTAACTACACGTTCAAACATTTATCTTGATATATCAACATCACCGAGACTATCATTGTTTCCTTCATCTCTATAAAAACGATAACGTGATTTTAGTTTCCGTTAATTCCTTCTAAACCACAAGACGGATTTAGATACGGTTTTCACCATCATTAAGGGCATTCTTTCCCAAAGGTTCATAAGTAAAATATTGCAATTTAGCTTTTATTGGAACGGGAAACATTTTTTTTTTGTAACCAAGTCGTCATAAAATTATTCCTGAAATATAAGTAGTAACTGTAACTGTAGTAACATTAGACGTATTGAAATGGAATAGTTGGAAAGCCCAAGAGAAGTTTTAGATTAGTTTATTAGAAAAGTTAATATGCAATAAAAGCAATCGTACGAGTTAATATAGAGTGGTTGTAAGCCCATAAACTTATGAATATATGTTATTTTTAATGTGGGAGGTTATAATAGTTAAATGTACAGGATTGTGCAAGTTTTATTCTTTCATTCAGAACTCAAGATTATAGAAACAATATTACGTACCGAATTGTAACTAAGTTGTTAACATAAATGGTAAGTTGTTATAAATCTATGAACTTACATTCTTATTAATTATTTCTAATTTAATACTATTTCATGAAAACGGATGTTTCACAGTAAACGAAATGGGATTTCTATGGGAACTTTTAATATATAATTTAAATGGTTCATTTGAAATATAAAATAGTAATAAACCAAAAAAAAAAATAGGAGCCGTTGTTTTTTTTTTTTTTTGTAGTTTTTGAAAACAAATTGATATCGAGTTTTTTTCTATGGGGAAATTAAAATTTTCTTTTATCTATGCTTCACTTTAAAATAACAAACAAATAAACGGATCAATTTTGATTTATGTTTTCATTTCTATCGATGATTACATATTGTAATGAATAGACGTTATAAAATGAAATTTATTTTCTTGCTATTCGCACTTTTTGTTTCGATGAAAAAATAGGCGATAAGCTCTAAATCTGTCATACAGAGCGTTTTACTTTTACTTACCTATATATGAAATATATAGTAAGGAAAAGTATTGCGATCGTGAAAATTTTCGAATTCCAATTTTCAAAGGAAATACACGTTTTAGGGTCCCCTGAGTCAAATAACCCAGTCCTGCAAAAACGTCTGTGTGTATGTGTGGTAACTCCCGGGCGGAAACGAAAAGTCCTATGAAACTGAAATTTTATATTTAGGACAACTATACGCCCGAGATGTTTCGAAAACTTTTTCATCAAAATCAGCTAACCAGAAGAGCCACTTAATACCATACATTTTGCACCTTTTTACGATTTTCTCGAAAACGGCTCTGACGATTTTGACTAAACTCGCTATATGGATGTAAAATGTATTGGGCTTTAATGTCATGTAAGTTTTATTCTGATTAAAATAGTCTGACAGGACTTAAATGCCGATATTTCAAACTATTTTCTTCCTCTAAACTACCTTTAATTTTGTATATTCTATAAAAATAATCATATTATCTTGTTAGCATTGATAAATAACAGCTAAATATGCAAGCGAATTCGATTAACAACTAAAGGAGAAAACTGAAAAAATATATTTTAAATGCAATTTTTATTTTTTGAAATTAAGAACAGTAATATTCATGTAAAATATACCGTTGGAATACTAAAGACTTTAGAAAAAATAATATCTTATATGTAAAAGTTAAAGATATTACAATACTATTGTAAAAGTTAAAGGAGAGTGATGAAAAGCCGATAAAACAAACTGATTGTCGTAGATAATAATATAATAGATTATTTAATAAAACACTTGTTTCTGTTAAAATCCAATACAAATAATTCTTTAACAATTTATTTTCGTTTCAAAATTTGGTTAAAAATTCTTAAATTGATATAAATAACGGAGGTAAGTGAAAGTCGTGTGTTGCGCGCACCAGATTTTTTTAAACACAAATTACAACACCTCATTCAGATTGCACCCGTGCGAAGCAGAGGCGGGTCTACTGGTAAAATCATAAATTTCGTCTAATCCATATTTATTTCAAACTTATAATTTTACCACTCATATTTAGACGCTTGTCTATACGTATCACTCTATTAATGACGTATTCGAGAGCTAAATTAAATAAAACAGGTGAAAGAGAGTCACATTATTTCAGAACTGAAGCCACACATCAGTATTAGTCACCGATTTTTTTTTATTTATTTATTTTTTTTTAAAGCGACGACAACTTTTTCATTTCATATTTACAGATATGTATGCAGATTAATTATCCAGAAAGAAGTCGAAGTTATTTAATTACAGTTCGGGTTCAATTTGAGCTCCACTGAACGTTTGTTAATTTAAAATTGGCCATTTGGATGTGGACGTGGAGGGAGGAGATTAAAATTCCCCAAGGCATTGTTGCGTGCCTTTATTGCCGTTGCGGGATTACATCTACTCAGTTCATGTCCCTAACAGAGGAGTCCTGTATAAAATTTTCAATTTGCATTTTTATGAATTGATGTAGATAGAAATATATTGTCTTAAAATATAACGATAATAAATTAATGCAGAAGTTTCTAGTATAAAATTAGTTTGTCAGTTGAGTTTAGCTGATAAAAGTTGTGGCATCTACTCCTGAGAATAATTTATATGTTTTAAATTAATAGTTGTTTTTTTATTAACGTCACTACTGCGGCTAATCGAACGAGGCTACATCGGGAGTCCTAAATTTTGCCTATTCTGGTTAATTAATGAGTACATGATATTGCACAGGCTCGGGAACATATTTTTACGTCTCCTCTATAGGACGGCATTAGTATGGATGATTTACCCCCTCAAAAAATCCTAGGACCACCTGCCTGGTTTTAACCTGTGAATGAACAACATACGTTACTTGTAATGAAATGGGGCCAAGTGTTTACATACAGAGAGGTAGGCACCTTTCACCAGAAGCAATATGGCGGGAAATTTTGATGACGTCACTGGTTCTTGGTCCTTTATTATTGTTAATGGCTGTGCTTGTCCTGGGTAGTAGGTTAGTGCGTTTTTGAAGTGTTTAGTGTTCTGTGTTATTTCATTGTTTTGTGGTTTTCTTTGACAGGCTTAAACTTAAAATATGTCTGTAAAACCTTGTGTTTTTTTTGGGTTTTTTTCCTCTGGCAGGCCGTGTAAGCTCTTGGCCGCGTGGTGTTATCTCCTGGGAGAATATACTAAACCACGTTTCGCGATGAAATTTTATAGGAATGGGTCATCGATCCCTACGCCTATTTTGTGAGTGTTCAGCAGTAGGCTGAAGAGTCTCACATTCTCGGAGGAGAGGCTGTGAGTGAACCCATATTTAATTATGTACTTATAAAAGTCCCTCCGGGAATGGGATTCGAACACACAACCTTAGGCGTGCGAGACTAGCGCGCTAGCCACTCAGCCACGGGCTCCCCTAACCTTGTGCGGTTGCAATTTGTAAAAAGGATAATAAATTATCAAGTAGAACATTTCACAGGTAAGGCTATAGTAAATATGTATATTTGATTGTGCATAATAATAGAAAGTATGCAATTTATACAATAAAATGAAATGTATGGATGAAAAAAGAAATATAGGGTTCAGAGGTTAAATTAAAGACTCTTAAAGATGTATACACTCGTTTACTTGTATTTTGGAAGTAAGTCTCAACAATTTCGGAAAGAAGGCGTAATGAGACTCTGAGTGATAGAAGAAGTTTATTGAGCTGATGGCTTTGTTTATAGTACAGTAAATCAATCTCAAACAATAAATATCGTCTATTGATTTGATTGGTGCTCGAAATGGTGGTGATAATGTGTAAAATAAAAAGTAATATGTATTGACAATGTTTATGTGAATTAAACAAATGAATGTAAATAAATTTGTACATTCTACGTCTGGCTAATACATTCATTATTTATTTACATATTCACATCATGCATTATGATAAACCCAGTTTTTTTTTTCTATTGATTTTCTTGTATGTGGTTTTATGAAAAATATTACGTACCAAATAGTATGTAAGTTATTAAAATAAATCGAAAGTAGCTATTAATCCATAAACTAACATTGTCAATCTTCGATCAATCGATGATCTCAAAGCGGTGGACTATAAATCTGTTAAATAGTACTTTTTTAAACATGAATGACACTAAATCTAAAATGCTCTCGTTGGGAGCTGGAAGGGCCACTATAATTTATAAGTTATGAATAAATCAATTATAAGATAAAGGAGTTGGAGTGAGCCGTAAATTAATCTTCATTTATTAATAAGGCCAATCACTCAATTTTTTATCTATGAATGTTTCATTCATCATTCTTCTGATCATAGTTTCGGCTTTAAACGAGAGAACTTAAAACTTTTATTTTACAATGAAATATATTTATCATCCATCAAGTAGAACGGGTAATGAAATCAGCAATAAACTATACTGTTTGCATAAAATTACTAAACTGTTCGATATTATGACTGACTTTATTCTCGCTTCTATGGTATTATCTACCTATGAAAACACCATTCAGACTGATGTATCAGATCCTTTGATCCAGAGGAAACCGCTAAACCTAGTAAATCTCTTTCTGAGGCCCTAACCGTATTATCGCACACTAAACAAATTTAAATTATATTTACCCTTAATCCATTCCCTCATTATGAACTTGATTTGGGTAATTTTTTTTTTTACTTATGTTCATACGTCAAAAGAAAACGAGGTTTCATAAATATTGTGTATAATAGTTTAAAACTGTTGAGACTTTAGCCTACTGATAATTGTTCCGAAGTAAATTCTGTTTTCTATATTTCTAGTTTCAGTGATCCTAATACCTTAATTTTTAGGAGGTATTGAAATTCTGTAAACTCTTTTCGTTTATTTTTACTCAGTTAGCATCGCAGTTGATCATTCTTATAATACCATTTATAAATTATTTTTCATTAGTTAAATATTGTATCTGGTTATCTCCTATATTAACTTTAACAATTGAATTTTATGATTTTAAATTCCTGTACTCAAAATTCATTAAACAAGACTATTAAATCAAAGTAGAAATGTGAAAAAACTGTTGTTATTAAAGAATATTTGGACGAGCTAAATAACCCTAAAAATGTTGCCTGTTCTTCAAACTCTTACAAATGTTAGTTACAAACTATTGATAGATTTAAACTTAAAAATATGGATTGGTCGTATTTATCAGTATACAAATTAAAAACGTTGTTCGGCCAATTCAGATAAATTCTGAATGGTCCCTGGCGTAGCTACAAACGAGCGTAAACCAGTACGATTGTGATCCTCGGGATATGTGCCATACACTTCGAATGGAAATAGCAGATGCCTGGCAATTCTTATAGGACGAAAGTCCTGCTAGTAAATTGAAAACCATCAAAACATCAGCAAAGCCATGAGGCGGATACAATCGCTCAAGCCGATACATGAGAGGGAGTTATTCTAGCTAGATTAATTAATAAATTAGATAACTAGACACATATACATCACATCACCAAACAGCCATCCAACCCCGAAGTGCCAACACTGCAATCTACATAGTGTCAGACACATATTGGAGGAATGACTTTTTTACCTGTCATATCTAAGGAAAAAGACAGGAAATAGCAACCTTATTAAGCATTGAAGCACATGATATAAAGTCGTTGGTAAGCTTCCTTAAGGCACATCACTTGCTCAATAAAATAAGGATAGTACATAAATATATAATCATAAAATAAAATAATCCGTGTAGGACTAAACTTTATTTTTTTAATATACTACAATAAAAAATGAAATAAAGGAGTTATTGACCCTCTCGTTTTACGCCTCAAAATTCAAACCAACAACAACAACTATAATGGTTATATTCAGTTGAATGTGTAAATTATGTTAACTGGCGTTTCTATCTCGTAAAAATTAATATTGTTTTGAATTATAGTTTCTTTGATATATCATTTTTTTTTTTTTGCATCGAACAAGGTTACGTCGAAAAATGTAAGAATATCTAAACCAAGAGATATCAGTTAATTACTTAGCACTCACTTTTGAGAGAAGATGACCTGAGATCCTCACGTAAACAGAAACGCTTATGACTAAACCGAAGTCTATAACATTCTATTCTTCATAAACGATCCATACTAAAAATTAGACAGAGGCTGAATACTTATACTTACCTTTTAAAACCGTTATGGACAAAAGCATCTCAAATTTTTGGAACCGCAAAAAAAACAGACTAATAACACGCTCACCCCGGTAGATCAGCAACGAAACTTTATATACAGATTTACACATGCCTATTGTTCTAGACTACAGACCTACTTCATACGAGAGATTGTATAACAAACTTCACGGACATTACAACATACTCATTCAAAATATGTCTACGAGGGACATACCAGAACACATCAGAAAATGGTTCAAAAGGGGCTGGTTAAGAGATCTCCTCGCTTAAAGTTTTTAGATTTTGACGATAGGAGGAGGTGCCGCTGGATACTCTCTCATGCCAGATACTCTATTTAATCATGTATAGTGTTTCTGCTTAAAAGAGAGATAGGTATGGATTGTAATAAATAAATATATGTATTAAAAAAAATATATTGTTTTGAGGTCAAACTGATTAAATAAAGGTAATGTAGTTTGATTTATATTTCTTCAAAATTCTAAATATGTTTTTCCTGATCACCTTCATTCACTTGATACTTCAATTGATAAATGTATAAATCTCTCATTTCTTATAAACTCTTATTACGTACGGTGATCCTTCACCCAGTTTCTTGAAAGCCTTTTGTTAAGTTTATGGTTTAAAAAAGTCGTGACCATGGAAGTAAATACTGTAAATCTTTCAATGGTCGTCAACAGATAGAAGAATGGGAAATACACTTAAAATAGATTTATTAGGGCAGACAACACTGGTAAGGGAAACCTTTTTTAATCTATCAAAACATGTCAGTTTGTTTACACTAGGCCAGATTTAAACTTAGACGGCGAGAGTTCTGATATAACAGGAAGGTTCACAATAGGCAAGAATGCTCTATAAATAAATTTACATTTTTACACAATAGTAGATTGTTGAAAGATAGTCCACAGCATTGCTATTGATTTTTATGTGGCAGAGTGATTCTCAACAAGATGAACTAAAATTATTTCTGTAGGTTCGTTATAAATTGAAGTTTAATTTAGGTTATTAAAGTAAGTTAATAAAGAAATGCATTAATACATCCTTGTGAAATGTGAAAGGGCTCCAATTGGGTTAAAAATATGGGTTATTTTTTCTAAACATCCTCTTTTCTAAACATATGGAATAGTTAGAGTAGGTATCTATTTATTTTAATGAAATCTTTAAAATTCTTTATAAAAAACCAAATTACTTTCCAATTCTGCTGTACAACTTAAAAAAAACTAACATATTTCCTACACTAATTAATATTTTTTTTTTATTGAGATATATAATTTTGGTGTTCGTACTCGTTATTGTAAAAAAAAATATTTTATTTATTCAAAAGTTACAAAATATCGATAATAACACTTTAAAAGACAATAATGACAATCTTGATAATAACAATATGGCTATACTAGATCTGACATAGATTACGTACCGTAATTACTGCGAGGACTTGAAGAGAGTGAGTGATCCCTGGGAGAAGGGACAGGGTATATAAAGGTTAATAGGACTGCTGAATAAGATTCAAGGAATATGGTGTGATCTGCAGGTGCACTATGGCCTCATGGTGGCGTGACTCCTCCGTCCTTATGAGAGTGAAGCCCACTGAACTCTAAATTTAAGGATTTGGGACGGTTTGTCTATTCTGTAAATATTGAAACCAAGCTCTGGCTCTGCCATCAAAACATTCAGGTGGTTGAGGATGGGTACTTGGATTATCATTTGAAGGATTAGAACACAGTAATTCCAGTTTACAATACTGACGATAAAGATTATAGCATAAAAGATATAAACATATTACATAAAATATATAAGAAATAAATTGGGATACAGTTATATCATAAGGTTCTAATTCTTCTATTTCTATATTACTTAAGTCTATTTGTTGTAATTCCTCAAAAGTAAAATTTGTTGATACAATAGTTTTATTATTAACAGAATGATAGGAAATAAAAGGAATATTTACATTGTCAACATAAGAAAGTGGTACATTTATATTTACAAATTTCTCTTTTTCATTAAGATTAAGGAGGCTAGTAGATGGTAGATGATACATTTGTGTGTTTGTTACACTAGTTGTTACATTGCTAATATTAAAGGTTAAATATTGGTGTAATGTGGGTATAAGTTTGATTATAGGGTTTGTTCTTATTTCTACAGCTTTACAATCATTTAATTCTATATTCTTACATAATTCTAAAATACATTTGTCCTTAATCTCTATCATGTCTTTACAGTAATGATGATTATTGAATTTAATACAATTTCCATTGTAAAACGAATTTTTAAATCTAATGATTAGTTGTTCTTTAATCTTTAGAGTAATGACTTTATTATTCCTTGTAACTGGATATGACATAGCATAATAAGTTGTTTTTGGCAATGATCTCAAAGGGATTTTAATAAAATAATAAATTAATCCTGTATCTGATAGGGAACAAAATGTGGAGCTAAGTAACCAGTTTAATTCTACATTTTCTGTGATTGGTTCTCCGAACGGTATGTTTAGTTGTTCTAGTTCTCTAGTCGTTAATATGCTTGGATGGGTAATTCCTAATTTACATTGTTCTAAGGAAAATTCTATATCATTTAATTGATTTTCTACTAAATCTAATACGGCTAATAAATCATGATACATTAACTTAGTAAGAGCTAAATCTGTAAATTATTTATTTTTTCTATACTATCCTTATATTTATTTAAAACAATTATTTCTTTATTAAGTTTAGATGTTAATTCTTTATTTAATCCTAATCTAACATTTTCATTATGCTCTATGTGATACATATTTCTCTCGATTTTATTTAAAATATTATCATACTTTTCTTTGTCATCGGCGTCCATATTGCCGGTGAGCCAACTAATAGCATTGCCTAGTCCGTTAATTAAACCTCTTTTTGATCGGTTATTCCGATTTATATTTACAATATGATTAATTTTTTCTAATATCTTGTTATATTTTTGTTCAATAATATTATGCAAAGTTTTATATTCATTACTAATTGTTAATACGTCAATGCTAATCTTAAGGGTTTGAATTTCTCTTGTTAAATTTGTAAGATTCTTATAATGTAAAAATGTGTACCAATCTTCAATTATAAAAGATGGATTAATTTGTACGATGGATGCTCCTGGTCCGTCAGATAAATCTTGTATTAGCAGGGTCTGTATCTGAACCGTAAGCGCTGCGATCAGAAGATACTTGAAACAATTCGTCGTCGAACTCAAAGTCATCTTGGCTGACTCCTGTAACATTAGACGTTTCTATTTCTTTTATGACATTCTCAATATCTTCATCAGTTATTTCTGGGTTTTTTTGACTTGTACTAGGTTTATTATTATTATTATTTGATTTCTTTTTCTTAGTGACCTTTTTCGGTCGTTTGACTTGATCAGGGTGGAGTTTTTTCTTTCTACCTTTATTTCTATTTTGAAATCTTTTATCAACATACTTTCCTTTTTCGTATTTAGGATCTATTTTCTTTTTCTGTTGTCTCTTTATATACACATCTTCCGGGATTTCTATGTCTTCTCTATTTTCATTTAACTTGCCTATTTTTCTCTCTTTATTTTGTTCTATACCTTTCTTAGTTATTTCGAAAAGCTGCTTCATTTTCCGATGGTACTCATGAACAAGATATTCTTTTATTTCCGGGGATTCATTATAAGTTTCATTAGTGATACCGAAAGTTATTTCGTTAGGGGTCATTTTAAGATCTTGATTAAGGGAATTATTATATGCTGTCGTTGCTTGCTCTAACTTATCTTCCTCTTTATCATCTTTGTTTTCTATGTTTATAAGTCTTAAAATTTCTAATAACGAAGAGCTTGCTCGATTAAGCAATCCAAGAGAGTTAGGGTGATTGGGGGTAGTATAATGTAATTCAATATTTAAGTAGTTTAGAAAATCTTTAAACAAGTTATTGTCGAATTCTCTTCCGTTGTCACATGATATTTTTTGGGGTTTTGGAAAATATGCTAAATATTTTTTCAATACTTTCATGCTTTCTATGGCATTATAACTCGTTGCGTAATAAGAAAATATTCTTTTGGAAAAAGTATCTACTATTAAATAAATGTAATAATTACTCATGTGTAAGGTATCAATCATTAAATCTGTAAAGGGTTTCTCAGGTGTGGGAGTAATTTTAAATTTTTGTTTTATAGGTCTTCTATCGTATTTGCCTTTTCCACATGTGTCACATTTGTTTATAATTTCTGTGATATGATCTTTCATATTGGGCCAATAAAATTTGGTTTTCAAAACTAAATATGTTTCATTTATACCTCTGTGGCATGTCTTGGCGATATGATAATCAAGGATAAGTAATTTCTGGTCTTCCGTGTTCTTTACATCTGGCAATAGTTTATAATATCTTTTAATTCTATTTGTGGGAAATTTTTCTCTAATGAGTGATGCAACTTTATTAAATAATGCATTATACCAATTATTTTCACTTTCTATAGAATCTGATATGGGTGAGCAGTATATGCCGTAAGTTATATTTGGTCTTAAGATTTCTAAAAGTTTTTCTTCTATTTCAAAATCTTTTTCATGATAAGGCCAAGTAAATTCAATTGTTGTTCTTTGCTTATTATTGAATATTGTTTCGCGTTGAATTTTCGCGTGTCCCTTTTTTATTATTATTTGATTTTTCTCAACATTTACTGGTCTAGATTTATCATCAACTATTAAGATTCTGTTATCGGAGGATTCTGTGGAGTGCTGCGTTGCTAAAGAAGATATATCATCTTGAATTATTTCTTGGTGTTCACCATTATTATTTTCTTCTATGTTTTCATCATTATTAATTCCTTCTAAGTTTTCATTGTTAGCTTCTTCTTGGGTTTCTTCTATTCCCATTTCTTGTAATAAACCTACGATTTCTTGTGAATAGTTATTAGGAGAATTTTCTGTATGAAAAATATCAAATTCTGGTTCTTTTAATTTCCTTTCTTCAATAGGGTAACGGGATAAATGATCGGCGACTTTATTAGCCTTTCCTTCAATGTATTTTATGTCATATTCGAAATCTTCTAACAATAATTTCCATCTAATTAATCTGGCGTTCTGTGTTTTACACGTTCTTAAATATTCTAAAAAGGTTTGTGATCTGAATATATGAAAAATTTTCTACCGTATAAGTAGGGTCGAAAATGATTGCAAGCCCAAATAATGGCTAAACATTCCTTTTCCGTTGTTGAGTAATTTTGTTCTGCTTTATTAAGTGTTCTGGATGCAAAACATACAGGGAGTTCTTTTCCATCTTTCTTCTGTGCTAATACTGCACCAATGGCGAAATTACTTGCGTCAGTTGTTAAGAAAAAGTCCTGATTGAAATCTGGAATTTGCAAAATGGGGCTATACATACAAGTTGTTTCAATTTCTCAAAAGCGTTTTCATATAACTCTGGTTTGATTTCTTTTTGATCTTTTCGAAGACATCTCGTTAATGGGGAAGCTATCTTTGCGTAATTTGGTATCATTTTCCTATAGAAACCAGTTAATCCTAAAAGCTTTTAATTTCTTTTTCATTTTTAGGGAGTTTAAAATCTTTTACTGCTTTTATCTTTTCTGGATTAGGTTCTATGCCGCGTTCGCTGATAATATGTCCGAGGAATAACAATTCTTTCTTGCAAAATTCTGTCTTATCGAGCTGAATCTTTAAGTTATGTTTTTCTAACTTTTTAAGAGTTTCTTCTAAATGTTTCCAATGATCTTTGTAATTTTCAGAAAAAATTATAATATCGTCCATATAGACTAAAACGTTAATAGAATCTGAAAAAATGATATTCATGGCTCTTTGAAACGTTGCTGGGGCATTACTGAGTCCAAATGGCATGCGAAGGAATTCAAAGTGGCCTTGATCTGTAGAAAATGCTGTTTTTGGGATAGAACTTGCTGTAAATATCGTCGCTTTTCCTAATTTGCCTAAAAGGTCTTCAATATTAGGAATGGGGAATTTATCCGGGGTTGTTTCTCGATTTAATTTCCTGTAATCAATCACCATTCGTATTTTTCTTTTTCCTGATGCGTCTGGCTTTTTCGGGACAATCCAAACGGGAGAATTGTAAGGGGAATTGCTGGGTCTTATTATTTTGGATTCTAACATCTTTTTAATTTCTTCCTTAATATTTTCTTTGAATTGGTGGGGATATCTGTAATTTTTCGAATATATCGGGTCTTCGGTTTTTGTTTTAATCTTATGCTCCAATAAATCAGTGGCTGAAAGGGGATCATTTTCAGTCTTAAATACTGATGGATATTTCGATAATAATTTAATTAAATTTGATTTTTCTTGAGGAGGTATATGGTCGGTTCTGATTAGTTGGGGGATTTGTTTTATTATTTCATGGTTTCCTTTTTTATTAGAATCTGTTAATTCTACTTCTTCTTTTTGCAAATAGTATAAAGGTAAATATATGGTTTCGTTAACTTTACTGTCGATTATTATATTTTGATCATAGATGCCAGGTTTAATTTTAATCTTATCATCTTCATAGTCAATAAAATATAGATTTTTATTTTGTTCTACTTTTATCTGATTTTCGCCTTCTTTCAAAACTAATTTTAAAACTTCGTCTTCCATAATAAAATCAAACTCTGTATAGCGAGTTTTTATTTTGTTGGTTTCGAAATCGATATTAAATTTCATTTCCCTCATTGTCTCATTTCCTAGTAGTATTTCGTAATTGGGACTGAAATTAAATAGATAAAATTTTATTTTTTCGGGGTTTTTAAGAAAATTATTTCTGCAATAAACTGAAATAGATTCCGTGCCAAGTTCTTCTCCGGTTGCTGTTTTTATTGTAAAATTTTCTTTTTCTCTTTCAACATCTGGTGGTACAATGTCTGGTCTTATATAATTCTTCCAAGATCCGGTATCAATAAGCCATTTACGATTCGCGTGGTCTTTAACATAAGGCAGTTGGCTTTTATTCTCTTCTTTTATGTGTTTTGATTGTCTGGCGGGCCTTTCTCTAAAAAAGAATTATTTGGATCTAATTTTTCTAATTTCTCTCTTAATTCTCTGATTTCTTGGTCTTTCGGGTCTTCTTGCTGAATTTGGAAATTAGGCTGTTTCGGTTTATTCCCGAATGCGCTAACTGTTCTCATGGATACAGTTGGATTTTCATCTTTCTTATTATTATTATAATTTTGATTCCGGTATCGACCTGAACCGTTGAAATACCTTTGTTTGTTCTTGACGGGGCCATTGTTGGTAATAATTATTATTATTATTATTCTGCCGGTAGTCTTGTGGAGGTTCTTGTTGTCGATATTGATGCTCTTGTCTTTGATTATGTGGGTTATACGGGTTATTGGGATTTTGCCAATTATTAAATCGTTTGTGATGTTTTTTATCGAACTTTTTCTTATGGTCGAAGCCTCTTTTGTAATCATGTTCTCCGGGTCTTCTCATATTTCCCGAATTTATGAGGTCATCGAAGAGTAGATGGTTCTCATTCTGAATTAAATTTCTCAAATCATCTAATGTTCTTAACTTTTCTGCTTTAGTCATAAGATATGTTCTTATGTGAAGGGGCATGTTAGTGTAAAAAAAATAAAGAATACTTTTCTCTAATGCGCTAATAGTTGTTTCTCTATTTGGTGTGTTTTCTATCCGATGTTTAGAAATTATTAAAGTGCGGATCTTATCAATTCTTTGAAGGAAATCAAGAGGGTGTTCCTTATGATGTATTTTGTTATTAAATAATTCATGCGATAATTGTTCAATTGAGCGGCTGTCTCTGAAGGTTCTTTCGAGATAATTTAGTAATTCTTCAACACGACTAAATTCGCACGTTGTATTTATATAATCAGCTTCATCCGTAAGTTTGCTAAAAGTTTACTTAATAATCTTTGTTCGTTTAGTTCCTTAAACGAGTTGTCCGGTTTACACACGATTTGGTGAACTTGTCTACAAACTGTCACGAATTTTAACAGATTGTGTGGATTTCCATTAAAATTAGGGATATGATCGTAGTCTGCCGATTTAATTTGAAAGCTTGCCATATTTGTAGTTAATATTAAATTATTTACTCGCAGGATTAAAGAATTTAAATAATCATCAGACATAAAATTACAATAGTAAAGGAAATTAACTTACAAAAATTGAGTACGCTGTCAAAATAATCTTCGACGGGGTGTGAAGATCTGTCCTTGAGCTGGATACCTGACGACAGTGAAGTCCGGCCAAGGTTGAGTGCAGATAAGAGACTTTGCCTGCGTTGCGAGATGCTCGGGGTGAGTGAACTCGTCCAGAATCTGAAGATCTCGAAGTTGGTAGTCCTCGGTAGGTAAGCCAAAATCTTGAGTCTTCACAGGTGAGGAATCCTAGGCGGTAGTCCTAATTCTGGATTTGCGGAAAAAGTTCGGATCTGCGGAAACTCGGTTCTTAAAACTGCGATAAAAATATGCAGTCCCTGTTCGGGCGCCAATTTTGGTGTTCGTACTCGTTATTGTAAAAAAAAATATTTTATTTATTCAAAAGTTACAAAATATCGATAATAACACTTTAAAAGACAATAATGACAATCTTGATAATAACAATATGGCTATACTAGATCTGACATAGATTACGTACCGTAATTACTGCGAGGACTTGAAGAGAGTGAGTGATCCCTGGGAGAAGGGACAGGGTATATAAAGGTTAATAGGACTGCTGAATAAGATTCAAGGAATATGGTGTGATCTGCAGGTGCACTATGGCCTCATGGTGGCGTGACTTATTAAAATTTGTTTCAATATAAGCATGAGACTAAATTCATACAACATTTAGAGAAAAACTTTAAAAACTGGTTATGTTTTGTTTTGTATAGTCCTAAAAATGGCCAAAAATTTGAGCCGAAACGTTGGCACAATAAACAAGTATACTTTAGTTGAAGTATTTCAATGACCAGCTTCTCCTGATATTTTATCTACGGTCAACTACTCACATGTCATTGTAAACAAATCAGTTTGAAAAACAGTTATTTTCATATTATTTATTTAAATTACCTAATAATTTTTAATCTTTGCTTTCTTCCAATTTCCGCCCACGGAAATATGTACCATGCATTTTCCTGTATTACCCAATTACCTCAGATTAACTGGCTAAAATATATATTTATATTATATTAATTATGAATTAAAAATAAATGAAAAAGAGGGGAAAAAACAAACATTTATATAAATAAACCTAATACTAATAATGTTTAATACATTAAAATAAAAAAAATTATCTCTCAATTTCCTAAGCCATCTGCGCAAAGTGGACTAAATACAAAATCAATTTTAGATAGAGTAGGTGTTTTTTTTATTATTTTAACGAACATTCTTTGAAATTCAAAAAACAACTCTTTTCAATTCCGATGCAGTTTTAAAAAAAAACTACAAATTATTAGACTATGTTATATTATTTCCAAATAACAATATTAGGGTATAATTGTTTATAAAGCTGTTGATAGGCAATTATGAATATGAAAAGCAATAATTCAAAGGATAATATCATGTCACTACTGCGGATTTCAAAACGCAATATCTCAGCTAATTGTTAGCCAATTTCAATGATTCTTGTTTCATTTTGTCAAAAATTAAATTCTCTATTAAGTGGCACTAAAAGCAAATTTATTATTTATTTATTTATTAATCGGTGAATCACATCTCTTATAAATTATGGCTTGACCATATAAGATGTTTTTTTTGTTTTGCTCTTTGTTCATCGCGTTGTCTTGATCTCTAAAATCTTTTAAATAAAAAGAGGTAGATATATCTAGATCTTCAATAAGAACCGATTTTTTTAAAACATCTATTATGATTTGTTACTTGAATATACATATGAATTTTTTTTATTTTATTATTTATCGAGACAATTTAATTCTCTATCAAATCAATTTATTTTTTAAGTAGGAACAATGGATTTTTTTTTATTCGATATTCGGATTCTACGCATCTTGAAACGCAAGCTCTCAAATTGTGGGCGGGGGTAATTTTTTTTTGGTCGATTGCAAATGTTGATTATTGTAAATAATAAACCAAAATATAATACCAACACTAATTATAAAAATCTGGTGCGGGCAATACACGACTTTCACTTACCTCCGTTTTTAAAATCGATTAAAGAATTTTCAAGTACAGTAAGAGTGAAACAAAATGAGTGAAACCATTAATGAATTAATTAAATGGAATTTCTATAGAAACATGTGTTTTATTAAAAAATTATTATCTAAAATAATCAGTTAGTTTTATCAGCTTTTCATCACTCTCTATTACCATTTAAAAGCTTGTGTATAAGATAATATTTTTTCTAAAATCTTTAGCTTACCAACGGTATATCATACATGTATATTACTGTTCCTATGTTCAAAAACAAAAAATTGCATTACAAAAATAATTTTTCAGTTTTCTCTTTTAGTTGTTTTTCAAATTCGCACAGCTTACATATTTAGCTGTTATTTATCAATGCTAACTAGGTAATATGGTTATTTTTATATAATCTACAAAATTAAAGGTACTTTAGAGAAAGAAAATTTAAAATATCGGCACTTAAGCTCTGTCAGACTATTTTAATCAGAATGAAACCTACATAATATCGAATTTTACGTCGATATAGCGAGTTTAATCAAAATCGTCGGAACCGTTTCAGAGAAAATTGAAAAAAGATGCAAAATGCACGGTATAAAGTGGCTCTTCTGGTTAGCTGATTTTGTTGAAAAAGTTTTTGTAACATCTCAGATGTATAGTTGTCTTAAATATGAAATTTCAGTTTTATAGGACTTACCGTTTCCGCCCGGGAGTTACTACACAACACAGACCTTTTTGCGGGACTTGGTTATTTGGACTCAGGGGACCCTAAAATGTGTATTTCCGTTGAAATCTGAAATTCTAAAATTTTCACGATCGCAATACTTTCCCTTACTATATATAATTAGTGAAAGTAAAAATTCAAAGCAAGTTGTTTAATTATGCCAAAAAAAAATCTTCTCTATTCAGCTAGGTCGACTTATCCGATATTGCTCTAGGGAAGTTGGTGTTCAATTTGAATTTAAGATTAACTTATTTCCCAATACTGAATCATATAGTCAAATGAATCGAGCGCTGGTATAAATCCTAGTTCAGTAAATTTCCATAGTTTGTCTTTTAGTGATTGAAAATTCAATATGAAAAATGTAAATTATTCTCAGTCTTGTACTAAATATTTCCTTCCTTCCTAAAAAAATAAAATAAAATAAGCTAAACCCAAGAAGAAGGGAGAAAAAAAAATCACTGAGGAGATGCGGAGTTGAATAAAACGTATTTGAAAAAAAGATCACCTTTTTTCATTAAATTCCCGCAATCTATGATTAAGTTCAAATTTTTATCAGTAATAAAGTTTTTTATGATGAGATTCTTTACTATAGTTCATAAATATAATGTTATAGACTCGGGGAGAATTGAGAGGGAATATTGAGCCGTTCATTTTATCCAATTTTACTTTAGTGGGTTTGTTAAAAACTTGATTGAGTTCTTCTCTATTAGGAAATAACTGACTGTGTACTGTGTAATTCCAATATCGTTGTCTAAATCGAAGGTTTCAAGAGCTATTCATACCTATATTTAGCGCTGTATGAAATTAATTAACTTTTACTGGTATATTGCTCGAAAAGAAAAAAAAAAAAAAAAAACTACCTCTACAACTAATAAAGGGTCTTGGGTTTGGTACTTAAACGACTTAGTGACCTCGATTGAAATAAATAGTTAATGATAAGCCAAGATAGCATTAGATTATTAATTAAGTGCGCAGTAGTTTTTACTAGTTTGTTTATTTATTTTAACCTCACTTTATGCTACTGTGGTTAATCGAAAGATGCTACAGGGAGAATCCTAAATTTTGCCTATCCAGGTTTTATAGGTGGAATAATCAGGAATCAGTCATTTTTTGAAAATATTTAAACACCAATACACAATATCTACCCGTAACCCATTTTCCTCAAAATATCCGAACACGCTATATCCTTTGACCATCATTTTGATTTTGATAATCCTGAAATCCTAGCCACCGTACCTAACTACAAAAAGCGACTCCTCTCCGAAGCTATACACATCCATATGGAAAAAGATACCCGTCAATCATAAAACAGACAAAGAAATAATCTCTCCCTTGTACGCCAACATCTTCCGTCTCCTTAAGTTATAACTTTCTTACTTTATTGTACAATTTGCTTGTGTAATTTATATTTTATTTACTGTATATATATCTTTTCGTTTATAACACCTCTGATTTTTGTTTTTGTTATTTATTTATTTTTTTTTTTTTTATTATATACCTCATGGATCTTTTACCAACCTCAGATTCTAGTGTTTATAATTTTCTGTTAAAAATGTTGAGCCTTATTGTACATACGAGTATATTGTTTTGTTTTTCCATTGTAGAATTTTGTAAAACTTTTTAAAAACAAAGATAAGCTGTAGTATTTACATTTAGAGGGAAAACCTTCAGGGTTTTTACATGAACCCCTCCCTATAATACCTATGTTTATGGTTTTCCTCAGTTTATGCTTGGACATGGCTCAGTAATGGTACGTTTGTAAATATATATTTTTTTACTTCTATATTAAAGTCTAAAGTTTTGTTTTTATTGCTAATCATCATCAGATTGTGTATCATATTATCATTATTTGTATCTATAATATTTAAGTATGTTGGTATATTTTCTGTTTTATTTCAAATGTTATCATTGTCACTACATTCAAAAGAAAATTTTCATTATCATATTAATATGTATTCTCTTTTGTTCTGATGTTTGTAGCCCTGATGATGGCTCACAAGCTTGAGCCGAAACGTTGGCAAAATTAAAATTTTTCAAAAAATTACTGATTCCCGATTATTCCATCTATAATAGTTTCTACAGTCGACTATACATCCTCAATATTATCCAGGTTTTATTTGGATAGGGATCTTTAACGGGTACCTGACATCGCACCGGCTCGGGACCACTTCTTAACGTCCTCTCTGAAGGACGGCATAACTAAGGATTTTTTACTCCCATTAAAAATCCTAGGACTACCTGTTTGAACTCGTGATTTTTACTAGTTATTTCAATAAAAACTTCAGATTCTTGTGAGTATATTTAATCAATCATCATCTTAGATCATTTTGGTTTAATTTGATCTTCATCAACAGCAGAAGACCTCTTCCAAGTCAAAATACCGGTTCTGAACCGAACAAACTACTTACGGACAGTGTGTTCTCCTAAGGCATCGTCATAAACACTGCAAATTTTAACTGTCTGTATTGCAGATTTTCCTTTTCGGAAATAAAAAATCTGGTGCGCACAACAAACGACTTTCGCTTACCTCCGTTGTTAAAAACAATTTAAGAAATTTCAAATACATTTATAGATGAAAATAAATTGCAATAGAGTTAATTACATAGTATTTCAATAGAAACATTTGTTTTATTAAGTAATCTATTATATTATTATATACGGCAGTCAGTTAGTTTTATTGATTTTACACCACTCTCCATTAACTCTTACAATTTTACAATAATCTTTAGCTTTTTAACGGTATAGTATTCGTCTATATTACAGTTTTTATGTTCAAAATCACAAAAATTGTATACACAAATTGAGACGTTGATTTCCAAAAAGTACTAAAGAACATCTTTTTCAAAGTTGATATTTAAACTTATTTGTATTCTAATAGCTTAGTTTTATTTAAATCCGTCATCAAATTTTATCTAAAAAACATAAAAATCCTTTAAAAAGTATTTAAAAATAGCATTTCATTCCAAAATGTACTAAATCCACATTTATTTCATTCCAAAAGGTACTAAATCCACATTTTATTTCATTCCAAAAGGTACTATATCCATGTTTCGTTCCAAAAGGTACTATATCCTCTGTAAACAGATATAACCTTTCCTTTCATTTCCTTCCAAAAGTACTATATTTCCTACTGTACGGCAGAAGCACCTAATCCCGTAATATATCACCATTAATTTATTGTTTTCATCATTTTATGCATTTTTATTGGTTCATTTAGCACGTCTTGAATCACCGCTATTATTTTGATCACTGGTTTCACCCTAATAATCAGTTTTTAGGTATTGGAAACAACTTAGTTGCGTCGCTTTGGTTCTTTGAGATTGTCAATTAAATTAAGTTTTTTCATTGTATTTCTTCTTGCAGCAACATAAATTTGGTTTAAAATTGTTCAGAAACTCACATTTTAATAGAATAATGGTATTTGATTCAGCAAATGGTTGGAATTAGCATTCCACGAACTTGCTAAATATGTGAAGAAAATCCGTGTCTGATCTAACTTAGTAGTAGTTTTTTTTTTTTGTGTGTTAAATAAAAGCTCAAGAGTTATTATTTATCAGTATCTATGGTTAAATATTGTTTACACGTCGTTAATAATATAGTTAAATTTGCTAAATACACACAAATAGTATATACAAGTTCAAAACAAACTTCATAATTACATAATTTCTTATTACAGTGCCCTAAACAGATAAATTGTCCTTTGAATATTTACTTTCTTTATGAAGAATAGATAATCGATATAATTAAACAACAAAGAAAGATATTTCTCAGAGAGAGAATAAGGAAATTTACAAAACTTAGTAATTAACGATATAAAGACGTTGGTTATCGGTAATGTATCAGGAAGGTTATAGTGACCGTTACCTACTTATCGCACGTTATATTCTTCCAAAAGTTACTACATCCCTTTTAATTCTTTCCAAAAAGTACTATATATATATATATATATATATATATGTTTCGTTCCAAAAAAGCACTATATCCATATTATATTGTTTAAAATAATCGGAAAAGTGCAATAATTTGGAAAAATGAGTTGGCAACACACTTAAAAATCAACTTTTGATTTTAATAAAAAAATAATCACGTAAATTGGTCCAATAATAAATAAATGACAGATTTTTGCGTTTCCTGTAAAATTTTCTAAAGTGGATATAGTACCTTTTGGAAATCAACGTCTCTATACAGTACAGCTCTATCCACTAGACCACGCCACTAGCTATATATAGCGTGTATGCGCTTATAAAAATGGAATTTCAGCTTTGTACGGCTTTTCGTTTTCATTCTAGACTTACCACACAGAGCGATTTTCGTGAGACTTAGCTATTTGGACTCAAAGGACTCTAAAACGTGTATTTTTGTTGAAAACTAAATTTCGAAAACCTTTACGATCGCTATATTTTGGCATTTCTATTTATTTTATACATATTGAAGTGATAGTAAAAATGTAGGAAACAAAAATCAATGGTGGATATGAGGGTAGATACAGAGGTGGTTAACCTACCCTTTGGGAGGAGCGAGTGGGAGTAATTCAGGGATAATTAAGATGATAAGATTAGAGGAACAGCTCCTGAGGAACATGTCGAGGAACAAAACACAACTTGTACCCAAAGGCACAATTATCTCCGGAATCTCAACTCCAAACTCATGAGCTAAATAACCATTATAATCTCAACCATGCTCGGGTCTCTTAACTTAGCCGCAACAATACAGTTTGTTTAGACAGGCCTGGCAGGGCGGGAGGATGGAAGATTAAGAGAAGAATAAAGAGAGGCTCAGACTGAGGATTTACTGCTTATTAGATACCAAACCGGTATAAATCCAATGGAATTCAAAATTCAGATAACATTAATACATAATCACTCGTAGAGATATCTTTTGATTTTGATAATGAGACTTCTAATGCTCTGTAACTGTGATTTCATTACATATATATTTCTTTTTTATGTTTTAATATCGACATTTTCTTGCTCAATAGTTAATATAATATTCAATTTAATGTTATTTTAATTGTATTCCTTATGTATCTTTTTAGCCCTGATGATGACCCACAATGGGGGTCGAAATGTTGGAAAGCCATAAATAGTTGAAACTGTTTAGTTGTTTCATTTACTGACAGCCATCTGGACTAATTCCTTCCAATAATTCTCCAACGGTCAACTAATTATATCTACTATGCATTTTATATTATATATTAAATAGTTTATTTGAAATATAAAATATTAATAGTGGATGTAATTAGTTGACCGTTGAGAATTACTGGTAGGAAGGATCCGGGTGGCGGTCATTAAATGAAACAACTAAATAGTTTCAACTATTTAGTTGTTTCATTTAATGACCGCCACCCGGGCTAATTCCTTCCACTAAAATATTAATACATCTAATAGGATAGGAGCCTATGTTACTTCTATAGATTTTGAAAAAAAATAATTGCAATAATGTTATCTTTTTCTTTTTTTTTTTTTATGTTGTCTCGAAACAGCCTTCAAGACCACGCGAATATCATTTTTTTTTTTTTGCTTCTTCATTTTCGCCTTTCTCTTCTCTTAGTACCTTCACATCATTTCTGCGTGTTTTGCTTCCTTTCCTCCGACCACGCAGTACCTTTTCGTTTTTCTTTATTTCGTTTTTCTTTATTTATTTATTCTTTATTCGTTTTTCTTTATTTCCCGCAAGAACCCTGTCAATTCTCTCAATTTCTTTGCATATTGCTCTCTGTCCAGGCAGTGCTTGTCCGTTACTTTTGATTTGTCCTTCTCCTCTCTCATTTCCCTTATGTATCCTTCCACGCTCTTGTATTCACGAATTCGGTCAAATATCCTCTTGTTCAGTCTCCCTTGGTCCATTCTTACCATGTGCCCAAAGAATGTTATCTTGAAAATTAAATTTTCTGTTATCTGTGCTACACTTTAAAAAACAAACAAATAAACTGAAACAATTACGACTCATGTTTTCCAATTGTGCCGATTATTAAATATGATGATGAATAGACGTTATAAAATGAACATATATTCTTGCTAATTGCATTTTTTGTTGTAAGGATCAAGTCTAAATCGGTCTGTCTGAACTTTTTTAATAATATATGACACTTCATTGAAGTTGCTCCCCTGCTTTTCAAGAGTCCACTTGTATATATACTGCTATGTTTTTGACCGGCTGCTTTTCTAAGGCAGCGGTAGCTTCGAAAACTAGCTTACTTACTATATTTAGTCAATATATAAACTATATTTAATGATACCATGGATCTCCTTTCCAAAGGTATCGTGTTTACCAATCCAATAGGTGGCATGCAGGGTAAGATTAAAGTAAACAAGATTCAATTAATACATTACTATAATTATTAATTTACACATATCATTATATTAACACATTGCCTAGAACTCTGATTGAGAATACTGAGGGACATTTTACTACCTTTGCCATACAATATTACAAATAACGATATACCTTTGAAACACTTAACCGGCTGGCGAAGGTGGAATCATCTTAGGTCCCCTTTCTTGGCATCATCCTCCAGCTGCTCTCAGAACCCCGACGGCCACCTCCTCTTCTTGTAGGTGGAACCCGACTCACTCCTCTTGAGGATCAAACATGACTGCCCTCCCGGTTCGAATAAGACTGCCCTACGAATCTTCTCTCCCATCCTTGTCACCTCGGGTGGGCTGACATGGGAAGTACCCCGGTTGGCGGTACAGCACTTGTGATCTTATTCTTATCTTTTGACCACCCTTAATATTCTTTTAGGCTGCCGCTGTGGGAAACTACCAGGGGTCTCTGGTACCGCTGGGGGGGGTCCATACCGATGGGAAATCTAGGGGGCTAGGTAAACACCTTTTGATGTTTTGCCGACAAAGGATCGTTATCATTAACTGTTTAATATCAAAATTATTTAATTATGAACTCCCCTCAGTATCCTCAATA
The DNA here is from genome assembly GCA_023052935.1 of Piezodorus guildinii. Taxonomy (NCBI): domain Eukaryota; kingdom Metazoa; phylum Arthropoda; class Insecta; order Hemiptera; family Pentatomidae; genus Piezodorus; species Piezodorus guildinii. The sequence continues at coordinate 128,981,182 of CM041296.1, read as the reverse complement.
CATTACAATACATATATATATATATACACACACTCACATTTTTTTTTTTTTTTTTTTTTTTTTGGATGGTGGGATAGAGTGTCTCAGAAAAAAAAAATATATATATATATATATATATATATATATATATATATATATATATATATATATATATATATTCCTTCTTTTTAAAGCTTTCTTTATCGCCCTTTTACTAAATCGTATCTCTGAATCGACGAAAGTCCACGCCCTCCAAACAAGATCGCGCCATTCAGATCTTTACATTCCTATCCATAGAATAACAACTTTCTTGTCCGCTCTACTACTCTCTGGAATTCCATACCTACTCATATGGATATCCGCCATGCTTCTTCCCTACCATCATCCAAGTCCCAGCTGTTCCAGTACCTACTGCCATCCCAAACTGACGCTCAACAAGCCTGATATCTCAAATCGAATATCAATTCAAAAAAGAAAATTTAGTATTTATTGTTTTTATTTAATTTAGTTAATGGATCAATTATTATGAATCAGTTTCAATGTTTAGTTTTTTTCAGCACATTAATCTATCAGAAGTTGTTTATTTTTTTTACTCTTTTGTTTTATTTTGTATTTTATAAGGGATCACTTGTAGCTAGGTGGCTAGCATAACAGCCTCCTATGCCAAAGGTATCGGGTTCCAACCCGCAGGTGGTCCTAGGATTTTTTAATGGGAGTAAAAAATCTTTAGATATGGCGACCTTCGGAGGATACGTTGAAGGTGGCCCCGAGCCTGTGCGATGACAGGCACTCGTTTAAGATCCCTATCCTAATAAAACCTGGATAGGCAAAATTTAGGACTCTCACTGTAGCATCGTCCGATTAGCCATATTTAATATGAAACCTACATCATATTAAAGCTCATTACTATACGCTCGAGATGTTACAGCAACTTTATCATCAAAATCAGCTAACCAGAAAAGCTACTTTATACCATGAATTTTGCACTTTTTTACGATTTTCTCAAAAACCGCTCAAACAATTTTTATTATTTTTATTAAACTCGCTATATCGATGTAAAATTGGAAGGGCTATTTATCGTGTAGGTTTCATTCTGATTGAAATAGTCTGACAGGGCTTAAATGCCGATATTTAAAATATTCTTTCTCTAAAGTATCTCTGATTTTGTATATTCGAAAAAATTAACCACTTAATTATGTCAGCTTTGATAAAAAAAAATATTTAAAAAAACGAATAAATATACAAGTTGAATGAATTCCACATCCAACTAAATGAAAAAAGAGCAAACAAATATTTTTTATGCAATTTTTTGTTTAACATAAGAACATTAATATAGATTTATAACATACTGTTGAAGTGTTAAAGCTTTAATAATATTATCTTATATACAAAATTGTAAAAGCTAATGGAGAGTGATGAAAAGCCGGTAAAACCAACTTATTTTAGTTGATAATAATATAATAGATAATTAATAAAACACAATTTTCCGCCGAGACATAATTTGATTAATTCTTTAACCATTATACTTTCACTTATATATTTCATCTCCAACTGTATTTGAAAATTCTTAAATTGATTTTAAGAACGGAGGTAAGTGAAAGTCGCGTGTTATGCCCACCAGATTTTTCCTGTAATTATTTAACAAATATTATATTACGGGATATATTTGTTATAATCTTAAGAGAATGGGAAAATGATATTTCCTCATTGCCTCGGGTTCTTGTTACAGACTCCACATTGCTTCATCCACGCCAGGACATGTAATTCAAAGCGCAATACAGTCCTGTCAAAGAATCAACTTCTGCTTTTTTTTTTTTTTTTTTTTTTTTTTTTTTCTTTTTTCCCTTTTTTTCTACCATTGGAAAGCAATAAACCTGCAATAACCATTTTTCATATATATATTTTTAAAAAAGGTCTTTCTGTTCTTTGAGTACTTTGATCAATTTTCACTTTTTTTCAAGACAATATTGAATTTCTCCCTCACTCCCTCTCTCCCCACCCTTTTATTTTTATTCTGGAACAAGGTCCCTAAAGAACAATTGATATGTACTATTAAGATATACAATTCGTCTAGCAACCATAATTAATTCTTATTCGCAATATTGTTTATTTATTTAACGTCACTTTATGCTACTATGGCTAATCGGACGATGCTACAGTGGTAGTCCTAAATTTTGCCTATCCAGGTTTTATTAGGATAGGGATCTTTAACGAGTGCCTGACATCGCACAGGCTTGGGACCACCATTAACAACTGTTCGACAGCAACTATTTCATTAAAATCAGCTAACCAGAAGAGCCACTTAATACAATGCATTATGCACCTTTTTACGATTTGCTAAAAAATGGCTCTAACGATTTTGATTAAACTCACTATATCGATGTAAACTTTAACGAGCTTTAATAATACAGGGCTTAAATGCCGTTATTTCAAAATTTCTTCCTCTAAAGTACCTTTAATTTTGTAGTATTTATGAATATGGCCATATAATCTTGTTAGCTTTGCTAAAAAACAGTAAATATATAAGTTGAACGAATACGATATCCAACTAATAGGTAAAAAAGCAAAAATATTTTTTAAATACAATTTTTTGTTTTTGAACTTAAGAACAGTAATTTACATGTATGACATACCGTTGGAATGGTAGAGATTTTAGAAAAAATATTATATTATACACAAGTTTGTAAAAGTTAATGGATAGTGAGGAAAATCCGATAAAATTACTGATTATTTTAGATTATAATATGATAGATTATTTAATAAAATACATGTTTCTATTTTCTTTCTTCTTTAAATAATTCTTTAACAATTTACTCTCGTTTTTAAATTTGTTTAAAAATTCTTAAATTGATATAAATAACGGAGGTAACTGAAAGTCTTGTGTTGTGATTTTTTTTTATTTTCATAATTAGTAGATTTCATAATAAATGTTAATCTTACTGTACAGCATAAAACGAATAATCAATAAAAGCCTGAGCCTGGTGATATTTTTTTCATGAGTCGAGGAGGAAGAAAATAAGAAAACCTGGAAAAAAAATTTCCTCCCTGAAAAGTCCCTCTCTCTATCAATTTTTTTCTTTCTTTTATCTCTCTCGGTTTAAATCATCCCACTTAACGTAGTGCATAACGCTTATGAAATAAGCTTCATTCCTTCTTGTAATCAAGAAATAGGTAATGAGAGTATTATAATTAATATTATGAAATAAAAAATTCTTATAAGTTTATTCAATATGAGTTAGATAGTTTATTTGAATAGTTTTAGAAGTACCAAACAGTATCTTTAGACCAAAGGATGACTTGGAAACTTAGTTGTCAAGTTCAAAAGAAACAATTTTTATTTAAATTAACTATAAATTTTTAAATTTGTTTGCTTAATTGTTCCTGTTGCGCGCACCAGATTTTTTCATTTTTATTAACAATCCGAAATAGCTAATTGTTTCGAAGATACAAAATTAAACTAAGAGAGATAAAAGAAAGAAAAAAATTGATAGAGAGAGGGGCTTTTCAGGGAGGAAATTTTTTTCCAGGTTTTCTTATTTTCTTCCTCCTCGACTCATGAAAAAAATATCACCAGAATCAGGCTTTTATTGATTATTCTTTTTATGATGTACAGTAAGATTAACATTTATTATGAAATCTACCAATTATGAAAATAAAAAAAAAATACAACACAAGACTTTCAGTTACCTCCGTTATTTATATCAATTTAAGAATTTTTAAACAAATTTAAAAACGAAAGTAAATTGTTAAAGAATTATTTAAAGAAGAAAGAAAATAGAAACATGTATTTTATTAAATAATCTATCATATTATAATCTAAAATAATCAGTTATTTTATCGGCTTTTCCTCACTATCCATTAACTTTTACAAACTTGTGTATAATATAATATTTTTTCTAAAATCTCTACCATTCCAACGGTATATCGTACATGTAAATTACTGTTCTTAAGTTCAAAAACTAAAAATTGTATTTAAAAACTATTTTTGCTTTTTTACCTATTAGTTGGATATCGTATTCGTTCAACTTATATATTTACTGTTTTTTAGCAAAGGTAACAAGATTATATGGCCATATTTATAAATACTATAAAATTAAAGGTACTTTAGAGGAAGAAATTTTGAAATAACGGCATTTAAGTGTAATCTCAACTTGAAAGAAACCTACATATTTACACCGATATACCGAATTTAATAAAAAACGGCCCTAACATGCATAATGTATGGTATAAAATGTTGAAATAGTTGCTGTAACTTCTTAGGCATACACCCTACTAGAATATGAAATTTCAGTTTTATACAACTCATCGCTAGAATTACAACATACACACACTTTATACTCAGAGGACTTTAAAACGTGAATTTCAGGTGAAAACTCGAATCTGAATATTTTCACGACCGCAAAACTTTCCCTTACTATATATTTCATATATAGGTATGTGAGAGTAAAAATAAATTTTACAAAATAAACATTTTAATGATCAGTAAGGAATTTCTTGAGAATTATGATTATTTCAGAGATTTTTATGGTCCTCCGGGCCGGATCTATATCTAAAGACGGGTGTACAGATACCTAAGTAATTAATAAAGTGTAAAATGCAATATTCCTTCTAGATTTTTTTAAATAACTCATTATTTCAGATTAGTTGAAACTGTAGAATAAACTATATATTCAACAATCTATACGTGAATAATAGGCACTGGACGACTATTAACGTCTCATAGCTATCGGTTACATCATATTGGGTTGTGTCACATGAAATGTCCGTTTTCAAGGTAAAGGATTTTTATTAAAAATACGATATGAAAACATGATAATTTTATTCGAAGTATTTACCTTCTTTTTCTACACATTTTTTCCAACGTGACACCAACTTTTTTATCCCCGAACTGAAAAACTCTGAGCTTTGAAGTAAAATAAAATCTGAAAACGCACTTTTCACTTGGTCATCATTTTCAAAAAGATTTCCTTTGACGAAGTTGTCTAAATTCCTGAACAGGTGGTAATCTGTTGGAGACAAGTCGGGAGAATATGATGGGTGCGGAAGAACTTCGTTGCCCAGTTCTTTCAATTTTTGCACGGTATGTTTTGAAACATACCGCTCAGTGAGATCATGAGGTACCCATGTATCGAGCTTTTTTACTTTCCCAATACGGTTGATGCACTTGCATTTAGTTGTGCTGAGAGTCCCTTAACTATTTTTAGGGGTTTCCTTCTACTGTATGTTTGAGGACATCGTTGTCAATTACGGACGGAGGTCTTCCCTCGGGGCAAGTTTTCCAAGTCGGTATCCCCAGCTGAAAACTTAGCAAACCAACGGCGAATGGTCCGTTCATTAACACTCCCTTCCCCAAACGCCTTGCAAATATTTCTACCGGCCTCAGCTGCTGAATGACCGAGTTCAAACTCGTACAAAAATATTACTCGAAAATCGCGTGTTTCCATGTTCATATTTGGAGGTGTACTAAAAAGTGAGTAATTGATTGGGAAGCTAGTATTTATAATCCAAAGGTAAAGAATTGGTAACTGTTTACTTTAAATATGTAAACATTCGGAAGAAAACAACAGGGACCCTGCAAAATCCTTTATGTATTTCAGAAACTATAATAACGGACATTTCGTGTGAAACAACCCGATACTTTATATTGTGATTAGAAAACTTCGTTTCTTATTATTGTAATATATTATTTTTATTTATGTTTAATTAGTTTATTTTTTTCATCAATTCTTCGCCAGTTTAAGATCCTTTATTATTTCAAAGCTAGTGTTATTCTTACCCCCCCCCCCCTCCCCATATCCTCCGTCAACTTCTACAGAAAGCTATTATATTCCTTACCTATATCTACAACTGCATCCTACGCAAAACCTATTTTCCTCACTTGTGGAAACATTCCACAATCATTCTCTTCCTAAAACCAGGTAAACCTTCCAGCAACACTTCATCCTACAGATTAGTCTACTCCCTATCCTCTCAAAAGTCTTTGAAAAACTCCTTCTAAAACGAATCCTGCCTATATTAGAATCACAAAATCTTCCTTCCCATCAGTTTGGTTTCCGTGCTCATCATTCCACTATTCAACAGGGACTCCGAGTTGTAGACCATATTTCCTCAGCCCTTGAATGCAAAGAGTATTGTTCTGGTGCGTTTCTGGACATAGCGCAAGCTTTTGACCGGGTATGGCACACCGGATTACTTTTTAAGCTTAAAACGTATTTACCCCAGTCTCTATACCTCATTCTCCGTCCTATCTCTCAAACCGCTCCTTCCGAGTTCGCTGTGGTTTAGAATTTTCTAACTTTTATCCCATTGAGGCCGGTGTTTCTCATGGCAGCGACTTGGGACCCGTCCTCTACATCCTTTACACTGCTGATATTCCTAATCATCCTGACACCTTTCTGGCAACATTTGCAGATGACACCGCCATCCTATCATCCAATTCCGATCCTGAAATAGCATCCTTAATCCTGCAAAGACACCTTTGTCTTATCGAGGACTGGTGTAATGCTTGGCGTATTAAGGTTAATGAAAGCAAATGCACCCACGTCACCTTCACCCTTCGACGCAAATCCTGTCCAATGGTTCATTTAAATTCCATACCACTTCCTTCCTCAGACACAGTCCGGTATCTTGGCTTACTACTCGACAAAAGATTGACGTGGAACCCACATACAAGACTTAAACGAAAAGAACTCAACAGACGATTCGGACAGTTATACAGACTACTAAACAAAAAATCTAAGCTTACAGTTGACAACAAATTATTACTTTACAAGACAATACTGAAGCCAACCTGGATCTACGGACTTGAACTGTGGGGGACAGCCAAATTTTCTAACATCAAACGCATTCAATCCTTCCAATCTAAAGTCCTCCGAACAATAGTTAATGCTCCTTATTATGTATCCAATCACACCTTACACCGCGACCTAAATATTCCATTTATTTTAGACCTTATACCATTAAAATTCTCTAAATTTCATCAGAACCTTATCCATCACCCTAATCCCCTAGCTCAATCCTTATCCAGCTCCACACATCCTTACCATCCTCCTAGAAGGTTGAAACGGCAGTGGCCTCGAGACCTCTTGTAAAATGTATATTGGAGTTCTAGCATTGGCTAGATTCTCCACTCACGTGCTGTATGATTGTGAATTGTATATAGGTATGAGTGACTTTTGTATATATTTTTATTGATTTTGTTTTGTATATATGTATATTGTATTATTATTATATAAATTTATTGTTTTGTATATATCGTGTGAATGTAGTATGAATGTTGTACTTCATCACTATTAAAAATGTCCTAAATTGGACAGATTGTAATATTGCTCAATAAAAAATTGTTTCTAAAAAAAAAAAAGAAATCGATTTACGTCAAGACTGTTTTTCACACGGTTTTTTGCCGCATTGTCAAGATCGGGTTGCGGAGAAAATCAGTATGTTCTTCTGCCAGAAGAAAATAAAACTAAAAATACCATTTACGCAGATGTACTTTAAAATATGCTCTTTTAAAAACTTCTTAATGGTGATCATAATAACAGAAATTGACGCAGACGAAGTCGCGAGCAACAGCTAGTTGTAAATAAGAATTAATTATGTTTCTTTAGTCGATAAGCCAGACATATAGTTATTTTTTTTTTAAAGAAACCCTGTCCTGGAAGAATTTCGTTATCGTTAATGGTAGTTAATTGTTGGAGCCTAGATCAAGCGGTGTTATAGTGAACTTGGGTCAAGTATCTGCCAGTCGGGTGCTAGAGATCTTTATTCATAAGCATATCTCACGTCACTGAACTGTCAACTGTCCTTTGAATCATTAAAAGGTTTATTATTCAATATAAGCGATTATTACTGAGCGCTGATAGGACACGTGATATTCCTCCACACGTACTGATTTCCCTCGGGGACGTAAACATGACCGTTACCATCCTTCTTGCTACTTGGCCATTAATAGATTCTGCCTTCTCAATGATACAACGTAAACCCTTTAGGCCCATTATGGAAAGACATTGATAAATGACGCTGAAAAGAACCTAAGACATTATTAAAAGTTTTATAACATTCAGCCCTTTTTTTCTATAAGTTTTAAATATTTTCATTTCGGAAGCTTGTTAACTTTTTTGTCAGAATTTCAATATCGTAGTAATTACAAAGAGATGCAAATTATTTCACAAGGGTTTATTATTTAAAAATAACTATATTGGGGTATAACTGTTTATATCGCTGTTTAAAGGCAATTTACTAATAATAATGCAAAGAAAAATTGTCAATCACCACTGCTAATTTCAAAACGATATATCTCTGTTATTTCTATACCCATTTTAATGATTCTTTTTTTCTTTTTATAGAAAATGTAATTCTCTATCGGATAGCACTAACAACTAAAAACTTTTGGTATTTATTTATTAACTGGCATTTACTTATTTACCTTCAAAAATAATCAAGCTAAGGGCGTACAGTTGTGGAAATTTCAATTTTTTTTTCTGTTTTTGTAATTAATAGCGGTTATTGATTCTAAAACTCTATAGAATTTCATCTCTATCTTTAAAAAAAAAAACCAAGTTCCAAGCTTATATAAAGGCAATATTTCAATTTTTTTCATCTTTGACAAAAATATTCTTTTATTGAAATTTACGACTGGATATAGTACAATAAGTAAATAAACTATTCACAGAAAATTGGCTTGAAAAAGCCTTGAGAAGAATCTACCCAGCGGTAGCACTTTAATGTTTATTTGATCAGCAGGTCTCGAGGCCACCGTCTTTTCAGACGACTCGAAGGATTATCAGGAATAGATGTCGATGAAAGGATAGCGGGTTTTTATGGACAGGTAATTTGGAATGAAATGAGGTGTTTCTTTTTTGGGCCATCTCTGCAACTAGTGAGATATTCAAGTCTCTATGGATGAGTTTATTAGTAACGAAGTAAGGAGCGTTGACCATTTGTCGAAGGATTTTGGACTGCAAGGATTGGATGCGGGAGGAATTCGATGGTGGACCCCTATAGCTCAATGCCATAAGTCCAAATAAATCTAATAATGGTTGTGCAAATGAGTTTTTTGTAGTAAAGAGGGAGTTTTCATCGTTCGTCAAGTAAGTGTTTTAATAATCGATATCTTCGAGCAGTTTCTTGTCGTTTAAGTCTTGTATGAGTATTCCATGTAAGACGTTTGTCAAGATGAAGTCCATGGTATCGTATTTGTTCTACAGTGATGAGTGGGGTATGATTAAAGGAAACAGTGAGACAGGAAGTCATAGGTTCACTTCGTAGAGAGAAGGTGATTCAGCAATGGCTGGTACATGAAAGGATGATTTGTAGGATTTGGGAAGCAATAATAGGATCATTATTCACGGATAGCACACAGGTGTCATAAGCGTAAGTAGAGAGGACTGTGCTTGTATAGATAGGGAGCTGATACACAGTGTAGAGGATTGGGCCTAGGAAACTACCTATAGGTACACCTGCTAGCTGATTGAATACTAAGGAGTAGGAGAGATTATGATTAGCTTTGAAGGTTTTATCTGTAAGGTAAGAGCGAATTATTAGGAAAAAACACAATCAATTTTTCTTTATCTTAAAAAATAACTGAGTTATAGGCATATTAATGGGTAAAATTTCATTTTTTTTTTCGTTTTATAATCATTTCCGGTTTCTTGGTTTAAAAACTCTAATAATTTTCTTCCTTAACTCTGTACATTTACCTAGGAATAACACCAGACCGAAGGATGACTTGGGAGCCATATCCAAAGATGAAAAGAAAAACTCTCAACCAGCGACTGAAAGTACATGCACGACAGCTCCTTGGAACGTAAATAATAAAACTCTGTATACGGACTTACAACAACCAAAACTTGACAAACACATACGAACTCTATATTCGCGTTTTCATAGCAAATTACACGGACACTAAAATAGACTAATAAAGGACATATCGTCAACTGAAATGCCTGTTAAAAGAAGACTAAAAAGGAGCTGAATGAGAGACCTTCTCTCCTAAATTAAAGCCTAGGAAGGGGTGCTCATGGGCACTTACTTTCCCCATGCCTACCATGTCTGCTGCTTATGTTTCTATAGCACATTTGCATATTGTCACTTATTTCTTTTGACAAGTGCGAATAACAAACATGAAGATAAAAAAATGAATAACAATGTTAGTTTATGGATTTATAAAAACATACGAACCAACTGGTACGTAATATTGTTTTTAAAATCTTGCGTACTGTACGGAAGAATATAACTTGTACGATATCGTACTGTAGCAATTTCTCTCATCAGAAAATTACAACTGAACAGGTGATGACAGTGTAGTAATAAGCACGTGCTCTGAATGTGTCTGTTCGAAATATGATTTATTCTTTTTATAAATGATATTTATGTGTGATTCTTATCTCTAAAGGACCAGTTATTGACCTAGTTCAGAAAGTTATAAAAGTTATAGGATTTATATGTAAGTAACAATTAAAAAAGTGCAAAAAATGTGAAGTGGTGGAAGGTTATAGTGCTGCAACCCATACAGTGTTATGTTAAATTGGATAAATAATTAAGAACCATTTCTTTTATGTTCGGTTGTTCAAAACAGTGCACGGTACTTTTTTTTTTTTTTTTTTTTTTTTTTTCTTATAAATAGGATCAGTGATTGTAAGTGAATAATTACTAATAGTGAACATTTATACTAGTGGATATAAGTAGTGTGGGGCTATGATGCCCGAAGAGGACAGAAGTATGGAACTGCTACAAGAGGCAGGTCCTTCTGCCTCTACTGAGGAGAACAACGAATGGGAAGTGGTGACGGGAAGAAAACGGCCTTGTTCTTCAGGAGAGCTAAGACAAACCACCAAAAAAATTAACAACATTGAAACTACAAACAGGTATGACCCACTTTTAAAAATCAATAATACAGAAGCCTACAACCAACCAAATGAAACAGAAAGTAAACAAGTAAAACCGCCTCCTATATTTTTAAATGGAATTCAAAATATAGAAGCCTTAATTTCATTTTTAAAGAAAGAAATAGGCCAAAATCACTTTAATATTAAATCAACAGTTAGGCATGTGATACTTTACCCAGCCTCGCCGGAATCATACAGATCGGCCGTACGCAGTTTAAAAAAAGTGAACGCCGATTTTCACACTTATCAGTTGTCAGAAGATAAGAACCCGAGAGTGGTTATTAAGGGTCTCCATGCATCTACTCCAGAATCGATTATCAAAGAGGAATTAAAAACATTGGGGTATGACGTTTCCAACGTTACCAATTCCATATCAGCCCGAACTAAATTGCCACTAAATATGTTTTTTGTTGATATAACAAAAAATACATATAATGAAAAAATATTCGACTTAAATTATATTTATTATACCAAAATAAAAATTGAAGAGGTCCGAAAAAAGAGAGAAATTCCACAATGCTTTCGGTGCCAGGGCTTTGCCCACACCAAATCTTACTGCTACCACCAGCCACGTTGTGTGCGATGCGGTGAGGCCCACGAAACATCGGCATGCCTCAAAACTAGAAATACTCCTGCCAAATGTGCCAACTGTGGAGGGGCACACCCAGCCAATTACCGGGGATGCCAGGCCCTCAAGAACCTGAGAGCACAGCGAACCCAGAAGTACCGTCCTCCGCCGGTGACTGTCGAACCTCCACCAGACTTAGAGCAGTACCCACCTCTACCAAACAGCCCTTATCAACAGCAGCCTTCGGAACCTTTCACTTTACTTCCAAGAATGGAGCGCCCGAACTGTCCTCGACCGAACTTAGAGACTCATCAGCCTAAGCCACATCCAAGATCAGGTATAGGGAAGATAGTTGTCAGCTGGTGCAACCAGTAAAGACTTACCTTCCCAACAAACAAATTTATTAAATAATTTAAGTGCCCTCATCCAGCCCCTTTTGACCCTAATGAATCAAATATCACAACTAACACAAGCCCTAACTGCTACTTATGGACATTAGTTTTCTGACTGTTGGCTCCCTGTCAATCCTTCTTTGGAACACAAACGGAATACTTCGACATAAAACTGAACTGGAAATTTATATGCAACAAAAACGTATTGACATTGTACTTCTGACGGAAACACATCTAACTTCACGTAACAAACTTTACATACCAAATTATACTTTGTACAGAACAGACCATCCAGACAATACTGCCCACGGAGGGACAGCCATACTAATTAAATCTAACCTTAAACATTATCCAATACACGTAAACTCGACGGCTCAAATACAAATAACAGGAATACAGCTACAGACCAACCACAGAAACATAACAATTGCTTCTATCTACTCTCCCCCTAAATATATTTTAACAGAGCAAATGTTCGTAGAACTCTTTCAATCATTTGGTAGAACATTCCTTGCTGGAGGCGACTTCAATGCGAAACATCAACACTGGGGTTCACGTTTATGCACACCAAGAGGCAGGAGACTCATGTCTGCTGTTACTCAGTTGTCATTAAATGTATTTGCCCCCGACAAACCAACTTACTTACCAAATTCTCAGTACAAAAAACCTGACGTACTTGACATATTTGTAGCCAAAGATTTGACAACTCTACCAATTACCATTATTACCGAAACAGATCTTGGCTCGGACCATTTACCGGTAACCCTGATGTTGGGGGTAGAAAAATTCTTTGCAGAAAGGAGACCATCACTCACTTACGGCGTCATGAATTGGGACATCTTTAATGAATGTATTAATGAGCAGCTTACCGTGCCTAAAGCATTAAAAACCGAAAAGGATTTAGAAGAAGCGGTTGAACTTTTCACCTCAACCATCCAAGAAGCTGCCTGGTCCTCACAAGAAATAAAAAGAAGGCAAGGAGTAAGTTTACCGTCCTACCCTCAATACATCAGGGACCTAATAAGAGCCAAGAGACGATCACGAAAACAATGTCAAACTAACAGACTTCCTTCAGACAGACGAACCTTCAACAAACTTAATAATGAACTGAAGCGAGAAATACGAAAATTTAAACAAACTAACTTTGACAAATATCTGGAAAACTTGACAACGGACGACAGCAGTCTTTGGCGACATACCAAGCGCCTCCTAAAACATCGCGAAGTGTCCGTCCCATTGAGAAAAGATGATGGTTCTTGGGCTGTGTCGGACAAAGAGAAATCTGTAATTTTTGCTGACTATCTTTTAACTGTTTTTAAAACTCACACAGACTTAACAGACATACAACACGAAAATTATGTGCAGAAAGTCTTAGACTCACCTCTTCCTATGTCCTTTCCGCCAAAAACCTTTACTCCTTCTGAAGTATCAAGACAGATTATGAAAATGCCAAAAAAGAAGACTCCTGGTTATGACCTTATCACTGCTGAGATACTACAAAAAATCCCCAGAAAAGCTTTAGTCTTCCTTACAACACTGTAAAATGCTATACTTAGGACAACTAAATTCCCTATCCAATGGAAATATTCTTCAATTTCAATGGTACATAAACCTAACAAAGACAAACATAGACCTGACTCTTATAGACCTATTAGCCTTCTTCCGGTATGTTCGAAAATATTTGAAAAACTGTTGTACGAACGGATTATTAACATACTGACAGACCACGACATATTACCAGATCACCCATTCGGATTTCGCTCTTTTCATTCCACAACACAACAGCTACACAGAGTTACCGACTACATTACTACTGCACTAGAACAAAAACAGTACGCATCTGGGGCTTTTTTGGATGTTACTCAGGCTTTTGATAGAGTATGGCACCAGGGTCTTCTTTTTAAACTAAAACCTATACTTCCAAGCACATATTACTTAGTTTTACAATCTTTTCACAATGACCGTTTCTTCTCTGTCCGACAGGGTTCTGAGACCTCATCAATAAAACCAATCTCTGCAGGTGTACCCCAAGGTTCTATCCTGGCCCCTCTTCTCTACTTAATATACACATATGACTTACCAACAGACCAAAACATCTTAACTGCGACATATGCCGACGACATTGCAATTATTACGAGAAACACAGACCCTATACAAACCAGTATAAAATTACAACACCATTTGGACAACGTACAAAACTGGTGTAAGAAATGGAAGTTAAAAATTAACCATGACAAGTCACTACATATTACATTTACACTTAGACGCGGAATCTGCCCTTCAGTTTACATAGACAATCACCCTTTACCGCAAACAAATACAGTAACGTACTTAGGACTAATATTTGACAAAAGATTGACATGGGGCCCACACGTCAAGACAAAACGTAAAACGACTTAGACTATTATATTCAATATTACATAGACGTTCTAAATTATCCACCAGACAGAAACTAAATGTTTACACTTATTTATTAAAACCAATATGGACTTACGCTTGCCAAATATACGGACCCGCTAAAAAGACACACATACGAAAAATACAAACCTTTCAATCGCAATTTTTAAGACTAGCAATGAACTCACCACCATATGTATCAAACGATACCCTACACACTGACTTACGTATTCCAACTACAATAAACCACATTCGACTGACTTACAAACGATTTCACGACAAACTAAATGGACATAGAAACAAACTTGTACAAAACATGGCTACAACTGACATACCATACATAACTCGGCGTAGGCTGAAAAGGAGTTGGATGAGGGACCTCCTAGCCTGAAAAAATAGTTTGTTTTTTGAATGTCAGGAGTACGCACCACTGGGTACTATCTCCCTCATGTCAACCCATGCTATGTTTATCATATATAACTCATTTGCTGATTGTAACATATACAGGTGCAAATAAAAATATTAAGTTAAAAAAAAAAAAAAAAAAAAAATTACAACTAACACATGTTTATGAGGTTATCACAACTTTATTAATTGTACGATTTCTTTTATGGCATATTAACTTTTCTAAAAGCATTAGCTTTCCATCGGTGTATTATACGTCTATATTACTACACATATTTCAGGAATAGAGTTTTGATGAATTGATCACAGACAATTTAATATTCCCTTCTAAAGAAAAACTTAATTGCAATGTATTTTACTTACAAATCTTCAGGAAAGGATGCCCTAAATGATAGTGAAAGCAGTACCGAAATCCGTCTTGGAAACCAAGAATTGCGACATCTTTGTATATATATATACATAGATGAAGACTTAAATTTCAAAACACGTTTTATTTAAATTCACTGGTGAGTAACTCGGAACTAAAAACATCTAGGAGTAGCCCGTAGAGTTGCTATTCCTTGGGACGAGTACGTTCTGAGTAATTGATGGAGTGCGAAGCTATGAGGGCGGAATTCCAAACAAGGCTCGATCCTGAGCGGTAACCTAGCTCACTTGATCTCGGATTCACTGAGGAAATGGATAGCCGAGCTGTCTTGGGGCTCAATGGAGCATTTGCTATCTTATACTGACTACATACCATTCCCACCGACCACAATTAACATGGAATGTTATGGCATAATGCACCTTAGGACCCCTGCGCAGTGCTCTTTCTCACATTAAGCATCTTTTATGAAATCTGCGCCTCGAATTATTACAACAGAGTCGTAGAAAATTTTAATGTCTACTCAATGTTAAAACCTTCATGTTTGATTCAAATAATATGAATCATTTTAAATTACTTGAAATAATAATGCCATGAATTTACCTCTTATTTTATTTTTATTTTTTAACTCAAATCAGTAAATTGTCAGAATAGTATAATTTTACAGCATTTTTTTCTGGTCTTGATTCAGTGAACATCGTACACAAACATAAACCTATAATACTTAGAACATACATACATACGAACATACTAGCTACCAATGATCGACATACAACATGTCATAAATGTCCTCCAACAGGAATTACCTACGGTAAATGTGAAGATTAATCCTGGGAAGACTAAATGCAGAAGAAATGGAAAGAAACACCGAAGGATAATGGGGGTTGGAGGATAGAGATTAAAACAGATCTAGTGTTTCAAATATCTGGGAACTCACCTCAATGAGAGAGGCATAGACAAGGAATTGAACCAAAGAATCGGAGCAGCAAGGATGATGTTAAGTATGGTTTGGCAGGGTTTCCTGGGGAGAGGAGAGGTGCCAAGGCGGACTAAACTAGCCGTCTATAATTCGACGTTCCACAAAACACAGGAGTAAGATACGGGCCATGGAAATAAGGTTTATGCGAAAAATAGAAAGAAAGACACGGATATATAGGGTACGGAATGCCAGCATACGGACTAATCTTGACTTCAAACCGGCGGAGACCATTCTAAAGTAGCACAAACTGAGGTGATTTAGACACTTCTTAGTATAGATCCAGATAGAAACATCAGGAAGACTTTATTGCAATAGTGAAACTCTTTTAATTCGAGTTATGACTGAAAATGGACGTTTTACGATCCCTGTGGACAAATGACCAAGTCCTGCAAAAAGATGTGTGGATTTAGTAAGTCTAGCTCTAAAACGATATTTTGTTGTATAAAAATGAAATTTCAAATTATAGGAGCGTATATCTCTGAGATGTTATTGTAACTTTCTCATAAAAATCGGCAAGCCAGTTCACCCATTTTATACCATGCATTATGCACTTCTTTACGATTTTATCACAAACGGCTCAAAAAATTATGATCAAGCTCGTTGTATCAATTTAGAATTTAATAGGGTATAATGTGGTGGTGGTTTCATTCTGATTGAAATAGTCTGACAGTATTTCAGACATATTAATTTTTATTCATCTAAAATACCTTCAATTTTGAGGATATGAAAAAAAAAAAATATCCTTATTACAATATATTTTAAGCGTTAACAAAAACGAATAAATATAAAACTTGAACGAAGTCGAAAACACATAAAAAAAAATATATATGTATTTTTTTGATGTAATTTTCGTTTTTTTTTTTATATATGATATACCGTTGGAAGGCTAAAGATTTTAGAAAAAAATATTATCTCATACAGAAAGTTGTATAAGATAGTGAAGAACGGTGAAAAGAGGATAAAGCTAAGTAATTTTTGTATATAATAATTTCTATTTCTAGATTATTTATCCTGAAACACATGTTTTCATCTGCACTCAATGTAGCCTTTTTTAAACTGAGTGAATGTTGTGTGTTGTGCGCACCAGACAGTTCTCAAAATATGCTCTCCATATTCAACTGATCCAAATTTTATATTCTGCTCAGTACATAATTTATATAAAAAAAAAAAAAAAAAAAAAAAAAAAAAACGCTGCAAATTATTACACAATGCTTTATTATTTCCAAATAACAATATATATATATATATATATATATATATATATATATATATATATATATATATATTTTTTTTTTTTTTTATTTATTTTTTTTTTTCTAAGCCCCATGGGAGTTGGGGGTTGGAAATCGGAAATAGAGGAAGGAATATGGGATCTCTTTTTCTGCATTACCTGCATTATAAGAGGGGAGAGGATACAAAAATTTTCGGTATATGGGAGCGAATGGGAGTCACGTCTAGTGATGGGGCTCACTAGTCTTTCTGAGTCAGTTAGTCAAGTTATGGTTCCTCAGTCTAGTCTGAGGGTCCGTACATAGTCTTGCCAGCGCTGTGGCCGTCCTGTCGGAGTCAGTGTGTTAAACAGTGGGTTCGTGCAGTACCGGAGACTATCAAAGAATTTGATATGTCTCCGGGAGATGAACTCTTGTCACGGTCGGAAGTTCGAAGGTGTCGTGTATTTGGTCTGTCTTCGCCCTCTGTAGAGAAGTATGCCTCACTATTCGTCTCAGTACTCCATTTTGAAACTGCTGGAGCTTTTTTGCTAAGGTTGGTGATATATTAGTTAGCATCGGTGCTCCGTATAGGAGGGCCGGTCTAATTAATGATTTATATATTAATATTTTCAGGCGGAGGGATAGATTCGGTGACTTTAGTAAATGATTTAGTCGATAGGACTTGGTCCTAGCCGAGCTAATCTTTTTGAGGCAGTGATTAGACAATTTGAAAATACCAATATTGAGGTATAACTGTTTATATTGCTGTTGATTGGCAATTAAGTAATATGAGAAGCAATAATTCAAAGGATAATGGCATATCACCACTTCTGATTTCAAAACGAAATATCTCTGCTAGTTATAATAAAAAAAAAATATTAATTAGTATTTGTTATTCGGATCCTACGCTTCTTGAAACGCAAGCCCTCAAATATTGAGGGAGAGGGATGTTTTTTGTTCGATTAAAAAGGTTCATTATTGAAAATAAACCAAAATAATTTATTCTAGACTGCTTTACTATTTCCTTTTCTTTTATTTCGATTTTCATTAAAAAAAATTTCCTGATTCCGGAACACTTTGCATTTTTTCTTTATCATCAATAATTACCGATTTATCAGGGAATCATATATCGTTATAAGTTGTAGCATGACCATATAAGATGATTTTTTAATTTTTTTTTATCTGTTCAACGTGTTGTCTTTGTCTCGAAAATATTTTAGATATTTTCTTTTTACAAATTTTTCCCCATCTTCAAAAATAACTGAGTTATGGGTAAAATTTCAATTTGTTTCTCTTCTTTATAATTATTGGCGGTATTTTGGTTAAAAAACCCTAATAAATATTTTCTTTTTCTTCGAAAATATCGTAGATAGAAGCGTATATACAGGCGAGATTTATTTTTTTTTTTTTTTTGTTATCTTGCATTATTGATTCTAAAACTCTGTACACACTTTTCTCTATCGTCAAAAATAACTGAGTTATGAGCGTATTTATGTGTACAATTTCTTTTCTTTTTCTCTTTTATATAATTATTCGCGTTTTTTTGGTTAAAAAACACTAATAAATCTTTTCTTCATCTTCAAAAATAATTGAGTAATTATTGATAATCACTTTTAATCGGCCGCCATTTTAAAAACAACGAGCTGATATCAACGTCTAGGTGTTGGAATCATCCTTGCAATGACTAGTATTTTTGTGGCGAATTTCAAAAAATTGGTCAAGTAGTTTCTGAGAAATGCGCTGACGGTCCGCCGTTATTCTCGTCCGCGGCGTATTCGGATTCTACGCATCATGAAGCGTAAGGCCTCAAATTTTAGGAGGGGAGGTTATCATTTTTTGATTTCTTGAATAAGGCTTTGTCGATTACAAAGGTTCATTATTGAAATCATAAACCAAAAACTTGTAATTTTCTCAAGGCCTTTGTAAAAGACTTGTGTTTTAGAGGATATCGGACGAAGGATTAGAATACAAATGTACTATTTCGGGACATGATAATTCGGCAGAAATTTTTTATGAACTTCACTAAAACAAACGCTTATTTTATGTTTCTTGTTATATCTCGTTAAATTCTTCGGTATATTTCCTGTGTATCCAATAGATTGCCATCCTTTCATTATTTTTAAATGTAAAACCTTCAGGATTAATATTAACTGATTTGAAAAGCAAACATAATCTAAGAGCGTTGAAAAAAAAAAAATAAAAAAAAAAGACATTAAGGTGAGGAAAACGGAAATTGCCGCTTGGAGTCGAAAAGAATTTTAGGCACGCGTTATTTCAGTCACGTCACGAGGTGACTGCTATACAATCAATTCATGTTCCAAAAATAATATTTATAAAAAAAAGTGTTCTGCCGTTTTTCTTACTAGTCAATAAGCCTACTCTTTATCTCCAAACATTTCCTTATGTTGCAATAAATAACAATAATTTATTTTAAAACGATTCGTAGAAATGAATTAATTGTAAACAATTACTTTTTAAATTAAAAACAAATTAAATGGACCAAAATCTTTTATATACCTATAAGTTAATTTGTATTTTAATGATATTAAGATATGATGGTTCAGCTGTAGTGTAGTGGCTAGTCCTCAATAAAAGTAAAAAATCCTTGGCAATGCCTTCCCTCAGAGCGGACCTAAAATGATGTTCCTGAGCCTATGAGATATTAGGTCCTCTTTAAAGATTCCTATCCTAATTAGTCCTTGATATGGAAAATTTAGGACTCCCACGTCGTCCGATTACTCACAGCTGCCGAGATAAAATCTCCCCCTCCCCCCGCACTGAGACTTGAACTCGTAATAATTATTTGGTTTCACAAGGTTTCGGTCAGCTGTTGCTAGGGCATCACATGTTCAAAGCAACGCGCGCTAGCCCACTCAGCTACCTCGTCCCCTGTGTATGGAAAATTAAAATTAATGAGTCCAAGAGTGTTCATGTGGCGTTCACTCTGAACCACAATCCTTCTCTCATTTATTTTATTAATCTATATTTAGGTGTTCACTTGGAAAAAAGGCATACACATTCGGCTAAAATGTAAAGTACTCAACAGACGATATGGTCTTTTATATAGATTTATAAATGATCATAAACCAACAATAAAAAATCAAACATCTAAAGAATACAGTCTTTCAGTCAAGAGTACTGCGGGAAATAGTGGATGCATCGTTTAACGGTTCAAATGACGTTATGCATAATGACTTGAACATTCCAACGATTTGAGCCACTGCTACAAAACGATGCAATCACTTCCCCAAGGACTAACATAGACTAACGGAAACATTAAAATGCCCTAGCAATCCCTACAGCCTACCCCACGACTAACAGACCACAGGCCTAAGAGATATGTTGGTAACCTAACGAGCCCTTCTGAAATGAGCCGCTGCTTCAACAGTTTACAGTTTGCAAGAGAATTGCAGATTGCAAATTTCATTGAATGTATGTTAAATTTCTCGTTTGTAATAAATAGTACATAAGCGTTTACTATCATTTTATTTTAGAATGATTTGGAATGAAATCAAGCACCTTTTGAAAATTGGTGAGGGCAACACAAGACTTTCTCTTACCTCCATTTTTAAAATCAATGAAAGAATTTTCAAATACAGTTAGAGATAAAAAACGTGAAACTATGTGAATTTATATAGAAACATGTGTTTTATTAAAAACTCTATTATATTGTTATCTAAAACAATCAATTAGTTTTATCTTCTTTTCATCGCTCTCCATTAACTTTTAAAAGCTTGGGTATAAGATAATATTGTTTCTAAAATCTTTAGCTTTCCAACGGTATATCATACATGTATATTACTGCTCTTGTGTTCAAAAACAAAAAATTACATTAAAAATATATTTTTTCGTTTTTTTCCTTTAGTTGGGTAATTTATATATTTACCTGTTTTTATCAGTGGTAACAACATAATATAGTTATTTTTATAGAATCAACAAAATTAAAGGTACTTTAGAGAAAGAATAATATCGGCATTTAAGCCCTGTCAGACCATTTTAATCCGAATGGTTATCATGATCGATATAGCGAGTTTAATCAAAATAGTCGGAACCGTTTTCGAGAAAATCGAATAAAAGGTGCAAATTACTTGGTATAAAGTGGCTCTTGTGGTAAGCTCATTTTGATGAAAAAGGTTTTGTAATGTCTCGGGCATATATTTGACTTAAATATAAAAATTAAAGTTTCATAGGACTTACCGTTTCCGCCCGGGAGTTACCACACACACACACACACACACACACACACACACACACACACACACAGACCTTTTTGCGGGACTTGGTTATTTGAACTCGGGGGACTGTGTATTTCCGTTGAAAACTGGAATTCGAAAATTTTAAGTTAATTTAAATAAAAAGTTTATTCAGTTTCATTGGAAACATATGATTAAGATTAAATAATACATCAGTATTAAATATTTACGTTTGATAATAAGTAATAAGTTTATGACCTTTTCTTCACTTTACATTACTTTTTACAACTTTGTAAATAAGATAATATTTTTCTAATATATTTTGCTTTTCAACGGTATATTATACACCTATCTTGCTGTTTTTATGTTTAAAAGAACTTTAGTAGAAGACAAATTTAAATATCGGCATTTAAGCACTATCAGAATATTTGAATCACAATGAAACCTGTATGATTTTAAAGCCCATTAAATTTTACATTGTTATAGTGAGTTTAATAAAAATCGTAAAAAGATGAAAAATTCATGGTATAAAGTGGCATTTCCGGTCAGCATATTTCAATCATAAAGTTGCTTTAATATCTCAGGGGTATACAATCTGAGTTTCGTACGAGTTTTCGTTTCCGTGCTAGACTTACCACACACACAAACCTTTTTCCGTGATTCGGTTATTTGGACTCGGGGACCCTAAAACGTGTATTTCCGTTGAAAACTGGAATTAAAAAATATCCACGATCACCATACTTCCCTTCCTATATATTTTATTTACAGTAAAGTGAAAGCAAAAAAATCAAAGTATTTTTAAAAGAATCGCGTGTTTTAGATGATATCGATTGAAGGATTAGAATTCAAACATGCCAAATCATTTTCTTAAAAATGTACAACTTTACTTTAGGAAATTATCCTTTCAATTATCTCCTACGTGCTTTTTAATGTTCAATGCGCATACTCTATAATCCATTTAAATGTCGTTTGAACGCGTATCTCAACTATGCAATTCAATTTACAACGCCCATTGATGAAAAAATATTCACACTCGGTGGCACAAAAATGTTTTCCCATCCTTGCGACAATACAATCATTCGAAAAATAAGTGATTATTAAAAGACTACTCTAAAACGTAAAAGTACTAACTTATAACTTATTAATTTTCGAATGTAAAAATTTATTTATTTGTTTGTTATTTTTTAGGTTAATTATCTGTCTTTATGTTAATTAATCATTTGTTTTGTTTTATTTAAATTAAATTAAATATTTACTTTAAATCTATTTTATTCTGTAGTTTTTTTGTTTGTTTTTTAAGATTCTTTCCTACTGTTTTTAAACTAACTTGGATAAAAAATAAATAAAAATATAAATAAATAAAATACATGTACCTCTACAACCATGAAGAGCCTTGGGTTCACTACTTGTACTGTTTCACGGCCAACTGGCGTGCCATGAGGTGATTAGGCCTACACCACACTTAGCCGCTAGGCTTTCCCCTAATTTTCGGGTACCACTTTATAGAGGATGGGTCTGCCCCAGGAGGGTTCCCATACTCCAAGGTAGCTCCACAGTTGAAATAAATAATTCTGCCTCAGCCGAGGTTCGAACCTAGGTCCCGGAGAACAGTCGTAGACTAAAGCTCTACCCCCTATACCACGCCGCTCTCTTGGTATTGATAACTTGGCTATAATTACCATTAATCCCACTTATAAATATTACTTAAGCCAAGCACGTAATTGGTCAAATACAACAGGTATATCTGAGGCTTGTGGCCACTTGTGGAATCTTGTAAATATCAAAATCTCAAATAAAACTAAACAAAACGTATGAGCTTAGAAAATTGAGTTGGTTTAGGGAAATGTTTTTTAGGTCCGTAACTATTCTCTTTTACTCCACATTGTGATGCTTATTTTTGCTGAAAACCTTAGTGACTAAATCAAAAATTTTTACTTTAACTTATCTATATATGCAATATATAGTAAGGAAAAAGAATTGTGATCGTGAAATCGGATCCTCTGAGTCCATATGACCAAGTCCCGCAAAAAAGTCTGTGTGTGTGTCCGTATGTGTGTGTGTGTGGTAGTAAGTCCAGCAAGAAAACGAAAAGTCCTATGAAACAGAAATTTCATATTTAAGACAACTATACACCCGGGATGTTACAGCAACTTTTTATCAAAATGAGCTAACCAGAAAGGGCCACTTTATATCATGCATTTTGCACCTATTTACGATTTTTTCAAAAACGGCTTTAAAGATTTTGATTAAACTCAATTCGGTGTAAATTGGCGGGTTTAATATCATGTAGGTTTCATTCTGATTGAAATAGTGTGATAGGGCCTTGAATGCTGATATTCAAATTTCTTCCTCTAAAGTCCTTAATTTTGTAGTTTTTATGAAATTGATCATATCACGATTAGCATAGTTTAAAAAACAGTATGTATATAAGTTGAACGAATTAGCAATTAATTTAAAAAAGATAAGTGCAAAAAAAAATTTAATATAATTTTTTGTTTTTGAACTTAAGAACAGCAATTCAATATACATGTATAATATACCGTTGGAATGCTAGATATTTTAGAAAAAATATTATCTTATATATACTATTGTAAAAGTTAACGGAGAATAGTGAAAAGCCGATAAAACAAAGTGATTGTCGTACATAATAATATAATATATTATTTAATAAAACACACGTTTCTTTTGAAATCCAATGTAAATAACTCATTATCAATTTATTTTTGTTTCTAAATTTGTTTGAAAATTATCATATTGATATAAATAACGAGGTAAGTGACAGTCGTTTGTTGCCTGGCTGTTACTATTTTTTTATTTTGTTTTTTTATTTAATTATGATATAGTATGTTAATACTAAGTTAAATGCCTTGGTTATAGTCCCATCTTGCAATACCAACCTAATATTAATGATTAATAAAAAAATTCCTTTTTTATATATTTATCTTGAAATTATCGATGATATTGATTACGAAAAAAAATGAATACTCGTGTCAGAAAGCATATAGATCATTAATTGGATTATTTAATCCTGGACTCATAGAACAACACCTGTTGCTGCTAAATCTAGTTGTTTCAATTTCACCCCCTGTTGGCTATCCGGATTGACAATCAAGAAGAACATTGTTTTGGAAAACAACACGTGTAGCTGTGACCAGAATGTCTATTAGAGGTATATTGATGTAACCGATAGCTATGGTCTTCTCTATGATGACGTTAATAGTTGTCCAGTGTCTAGAATTCATGTATAGCTTCTTTGGTTTGTAGTTTGTTCTAAAGGTTCAACTAATTTGAAATAATGAGATATTAAAATAAATCTAGAAGGCATATTGCATTATACATTTCATTAATGACTTAGATCTGTACACCCGTATTAGATATAGATCCGGCCCGGAGGACCATAAAAAAATCTCTGAAATAATCAAAATTTTCATTGTAGGTTTTACTATTCATTTCATTCATAAGTAGTAGTTTTCGTTGCTTATAACTAATGCCAAATTTTGAAAATTTCCTTCTCTAAAGTACCTCTAATCTTAAAGAAATCGCGAATAATGGCATTTGAGACAATTCAATGAGGATAAAACCTATATGATATAGGTCACTTATAGGTAAGTGAAAGTAAAAAGATGGTGGTAAAATAGAATAAAATTAATTAAGCTTTAAAATAAATGAAAAATTACACATTAAAAATATATACAATATATATTATATATATATATATATATATATATATATATATATATATATAATACACAGCTAGGAGAACTCCGAACAACTATCCTCTGTAAGGAAAAGCAGAACCCAGGAGATTGTGGCACCCTCACTCATCACTTCTTTAAGAATCAGTAAAGCTAACTTTGCGTTATAATATACAAATATTTCGCATTTATGGATATCTGACTATTATCAGAAATTCAATATACATATTTACAAAATTCACGGGGCCACTGCCGTTTCAATCTTCGAATATGATAGTAGGGATGAGAGAAGCTGATATGATATGACAGGAGACATTTGGAGAATATATTAAGGCCACGATGCAGGGTATTGATGGTTGCACAGTATTGCGCATTAATTATGGAACACGAATAAATTAAATAAGAAATATATTGAGAATGTATTTCCTACAAAAATCAAATTTAGTTTATCGCATTCCCTGCTCTTAAGCCTAAACGAGACAAAGAACTATCTGAAAAAAATAATTTATCAGCACCAATACCCATATCTACCTAACATTTTCTCAAAATTATCCGAACACGCTATATCCCTCGAACGTCATTTTGATTTTGATGATTCTGAAATCCTAGCCACCGTACCTGATCATAAAAAACGAATCTCCTCCGAAGCTATACACATCCATATGGAAAAAGATCGGGTAACCGACGACCATAAAAAAACAAACAAATAATCTCTCCCCCATGCCAAGATCTTCCGCCTCCTCAAGTCGTACCTTTCTCATTTAATTGTATGATTTTTTTTTTTTTTAACTTAAATTTATAATTTATTCACTGTAAATTTTTCTTTTCGTTTATATAACATCTTGTTCTAGAAATGTAGGACCAATATTGAATATATTCGGATTTTTTTTTTCTACAATTTGAAAAATATTAAAAAAGACAAGCTATAATATTTATATTTACTTGATTTTTACATGAATCCCCTCCATGCCACCTATTGATGTGATTTCCTCAGTTTATGCTTGACATGGTTCCATATATATATAATAATAACAATAGGACTTACTGAACCCGAAGGTTCGATGTCGATACCAATAAATTCCGCCTACCAGACTCGTCCAATGTTCACCGTTCAAGCCCAAGTCCCGAGATCAGCCTTAACGCAATCCTCACATCGACGCCTCCACCTTTCGGACGCCTATCAGTCGGATCAGCGAATACCAACTTTCTCGGAATCCGTTCCTCACCGTGCACATCAACTTTACTCGCCCATTTGAGTCTCCGCGATGCTATCAACTCAATTATATTCACAGGATACAAGTTCCGCAATTCCGCGCTGTGCAACCTTCTAAACTCCCCAGTAGCCTCATCTCTCAAATATTTTACGCAGTACCTTATTTTCGGAAGCATTAATCGTTGCTCATCCTTCAAATAAGCGGCCACGTTTCACATCCGTAAAGAACCGTCGGAAGAATAATAGTTTTATAAATTCTAACCTTTACGTTTTTAGATAGAAGCCGCGAGCTAAGTAACTGAATAATAACACGCATTTCCCACCTTTAACCGGGACTTTATTTCTTCCTAGATTTCATTTTTTCTTGTTATCATTGAACCTAAATACTTTAATTTATCTATGTGTTCAAAAGTATGCCCTGATATATCAATATCACCAAGATCGCCACCGTTTCTGTACTAATCATATATTTCGTCTTATTGGTATTTAATTCGAGTCCTATTTCTTTACCGTTTTTGTTAACACACTTGTATTTAGTGGTATGGTTTCCGTGTTTTCACCTAGCAGTACCAAATCAACGGCATACCCCAAAACCGGAATCTTGTCACCCATATTCAAGCCTTTTATATATATATTATTTATTATATCATTTTATTTTTTACCTCTTTATTCAATCTAAAGCTTTGATTTCATACTTATCATCATATCGTTATTCACATTATCATTATCTGTTTCTTTAATATTTATGTATATTTTTTATTTTATTTTAAATTTTATCATTGTCACTTGCATTTATAATTTCTTATTATCATATCTCTTTTGTTCTGATTTATAGTTCTGGTGATGGTTCTCAAGTTTGAGCCGAAACGTCGGCAAAATTAAAATATTAAAAAAAACGACTGACTCCCGATTATCATCTTAAATAAGAAATAAAACGAAAAAACCTTAAATAATCAACGAATGTACTGTCTATATATCTACGGGCGCTACAACCCTGGGTGAGACTTGGCCTCCTCTCAGAATGTTCGGTCTAATTAGTGTTTGCAAGGAGCCTTCTTTTTTTTTTTTTGTTTCTTAAAAATACACTACAAAACTAAGGGAAATTCAGTTCAACACCCACCTGCAATCAACAACATAAAGCAGACACCTATAAGAAAAAGCAAATAAACAAGGACTGCCAGGACGGTATTAGGCTGGTGAACGGGCAAAAAATGACTTCGTAAATCTTCTTGTAAAGAAAATATAGATATTTATGTTTGCTTAGCTTACCTTTGCTCCTAAGGAAATAAACGCCAGTGTACTTTTTTGGCCTTCGGCCAGTTAATAACCTGCGGAGAAATAGCGGAAGATTCTCGAGATGCTAAATATAAATGCATTTAGGCATTTTTGTATTTATTATTATTTATTGAAATTTACACCTGTATTCGATAATACAACAAACGAATATGATAACGGAGAAATGATATGAAATAAACATACAAAAAGACTACCCATTCATAGCATTCTAGTAAATATACCATTAGGGTCGCGTGGCCATCTTTTTTTCAGACCCGAAAAAACAGGAATCGAAGAAGAAGCCAGGATTAAAACTAGTGGGCTAGAGTGTGACTGAAGTTTGTCATGAATTTAAAAAAATAATTTCTTACTGTTCCTAAGTAATTATTTAACAATATATAAATTTATAAATTACTTTTTGTGAATAAATAAGGATCTGTTCCATTTTATAGATAAGAAACTCAGAATGTTCAAGTAACTTCCCTCTTATAAGAGCTATTTTAATACTTTGAGTAAATTTAATGATCAAATTTTAATAACTTTCAGATACCTTCCTGAAGAATTTTTCGTGGAAATCACATAATTAATACACAGGTTCTTCTTCATTAAAAAAAATACAAAGAGAACTTAAAAATTAAAATTAAAACGTTAAAAAAAAAAAAAAAAAAAAATCGGCTACACACAAGTTTCACTTTCCTCACTTCTAGGAATAAATTAAAAAAAAAAATAATTAAATTTGAATCTGAAAAAAAAAGAGACTTCCAAAGCAATTATTTAAATTCGATTCTTAATTTGTTTAATGTCACTAACCTTTATATGAAATAAACTCCCCTTCAAAAGTATTGCAGAACTTTGAAATATTTGATGAGGAAGATGGTTGGGGGTGCGGTCATAAATTAGAAACACACAAACATACAATGTGGGTCTTCATCAGGGTTGACTCTGACCTGATGAAAGCCCAACATTGTAGGCCAAACGTCGGCACATAATTAAAATAACACTTATTTTAAATTTGTGTTTCTAATTTATGACCGCACCCCCAACCATCTTCCTCATCTAATTTCTCAACGGTCAACAAAACTCCATCATTTTGAAATATTTGAATTTTACAAAAACGTTCTTTTTTTTATATTATAAAGAAATGTTCTGAAGTCAATAATAAACATTTTTGAACTGGAAATAAACAAGTTTTATTAAAATAAATTACAATGTTTCTTCCAATAAACAAAAAGTTTACAAATCTTATTTTTTTAAATTTTAACTTTTAAATCACAATTTCAATTTTTAAAGACGTATTGTCCCCTTTGGCTTGAATGACTGCTTCCATTCGTCTTGGCATACTAGTAAAAAGATTTGGAAGAAAATCTTGGGGTATATTGTCCCACTCCTCCAAAACAGCTGTCTTCAGCATTTCAAGGGTAGTAGGAATATAGAGTGACCGAACCTTTCTTTTGAGTTAATCCCAAACGTGCTAGATTGGGTTAAGGTCAGGACTTCTTGCTGGCCAATAAATGGTTTGAATATTTGTGGTGTTCAGAAACACATCGTGCCTTGTTAGGACGAGCATTATCACGCATGTGCAATGATTCAGAGACTATGAATGGCATAAAAGGCACTACATGATCTTGAAGCATCATTTCTACATACCTCAAAGCATTCAAAGCCCCTGCTTGGATCGGCTCTAACGGTTCGAGCCTGCCAAGATGTACCACCCAGAACATGATATAATGTATCTTCTAGCCACACTAAATTACAATATAATAATATATTATATAACATATAATAATATAATATATTTTCTAAATCATTTCTCTTTCAAACGGTATATTATACATCTATATTACTGTTCTTATGTACAAAATTGGCGCGCTGTGCTTCATTAACAAGCATCCAGGTTTGCAGCAAGGTCAACATGAATCTCCCTATTCGGGAACCCTAACAACAGTTAGTTTTATATGCTTTTCATTACTCTCCATTACCCTTTACGATTGCGTATATCAGATAATGTTTTTTCTAAAATCTTTAGCTATCCAACGGTATATTATACATCTATATTAATATTGTTGTGTTCAAAAACACAAAAAATGCATAAAAAAATATTTGTTCAGTTTTCTCCTTTAGTTGCTTATCAAATTCGGTCAACGTGCATATTTAGCTGTATAATTATCAATATTTATCATAATTATCAATATCATACATATGTACCTGTTTTTTTAGCAATGCTAATCAGATAATGTGGTCAATTTCATAAAATCTACATAATTAAAGATACTTTAGGAGAAGAATTTTAAAAGATCGGCCTTTAAGGCCTGTCAGAGTATTTCAATCAGAATGAAATCTACATGATATTATAGCCCATTAAATTTTACATCGGTGGTTTAATTAAAATCGTTTGAGCCGTTTTTGAGAAAATCGGGCGTATAGGTGTATCAAATATAAAATTCCATTTTCGTTTTCGTGCTGTAATTACCACAAACTCACGGACAAACAGACCATTTTGTGGGAATGGGTTATTTCGATTTTGGGGACCCTAAAACGTGTATTTCCGTTGAAAACTAGAATTCCAAAATTTTCACGATAGCAATACTTTCCCTTACTATATATTTCACATATAGGTATGTGAAAGTAAAAACTATTAGCAATCAGTTAATATGTTAAAGAAGAAAATCTTTTAGTCACCACTAGGGTTTGTCATAAATAAATAACTCGTTTCACTATTATAAAAATATTTACATCCTTATAGTGAAAATTATACATAAACAACGAATAATTGTTTTTAAAGTTATTTAATCCTGTTCAACTATTATTTCTTTGTTCTATTAAATTGCATAAAAAAGTTATAACATCAATGAAATTTAACAGTAAATAATTCCAGTCAAAAACTGCTTTTAATCACACTAAATTTTCTTTTAAAATTGTTTGTTTGAAACATAGAATATTCGTGCAAAAAATTATTTTATAAAAAGGTTAAAACCACTTTTCTGGGAAAATTTCTATTCGAAAACCGGTTTTCTAAAATGTCGGTTTTTGCATAAACCTTAGCCACCACCTCAATAGCCTTCGGGGTGGTTTGTTTGGATTCCTGGTGGATTTAAGTGCCTGTGCCGATGGGTTCATTCATTTTGTTAGTCTGTCTGTGGTAGAAATTAGTATCTGAAACTATAAGAAGGTCCAGTGCGAATAAGTCATTTGTCACGTAGTTTAGACGAAATCCTCGATTTTTTTCGTAAAGATTTTGATTGGAATAACTGAATTCTTCGGATGATAGTGTATTAAATTAGAACAGTCCTTAAAATATGAAAATCGGGAATATTCTTTGAAATAGTAAAATTAGTCCTCTTCGGGCGTAAAACCCACCTCACCCATCCTAATATAGACAGTTTGAATTAAGTGATTTCGGACCGCTTCTTGCTTCGGGAATAGAGTTTCGATATTAAAGAAGAGTCCTTTTTATTGTGGTAATCCTAGTTACCAGTGATTTATTTCGATTCGTATCCTTTTAAAAGGAGAATCTAGTCAAACATGATGGTTCTCTTCCATTTTGAACCGTATCCTGGTTACAATAAATGTCAATTGTTAAGAATCCTTTCTACGGGAATGGCCCGAAACGGACTAATTTACTATTTCAAAGGATAAGTTAAAGTCTCCATTCTAATGGAATGGAATGGAAGAGAACCTCCATTTTCCTTTTAAAAGGATACGAATCGAAATAATTCACTGGTAACTAGGATTACCACACGGAAAAGGACACTTTTTAATATAGAAACTCTCTTCCCGATGCAAGAAGCGGTCTGAAATAACATAAGTTTAACTGTCTACATTAGGGTGGGTGAGGTGAGTTACACCCCATAGATCTATCCTGTATATCTGTAATGGCGCGTTTAAACTGCACGCGTATTAGTGGCTGGTGCCGTAGCGTTTTCTATATAAATCTAGGATTTGGAGAGCTGCTAATGGGTAATATTTCTACATGTGAATCATGACAATATAATCTTGCATCACATTTACTGAATGTATTGTATTATACAGTTGTAAATATCAATTAATATATTTTTTTTACAATCAAGGAACTCGCTACCGCTTCATACTTTTAAGCGTTTGTAAATTAATTTAGATAATAGTCCAAATCCTTTATGGGATGACGACACAGGTTCAATACCAATGTTAGTATAATAACTAATTAGCGATTTATCTATTATAAATAATGTGAAATATAGTACACTTTCTTATTGTGGTAACATAGGCACATCCTGGAAATGTCATGAATTCAACATAATTCATAACTTCTTAGAAAGTCAGATTGGCCGATTTAAGTTTCTACTATACTCAAATTAACTGATATTATTAAAGACTCTTGGAAACGATAATCTTATCCTTTTCAAGCTAAGTCAATAGCGACGTTCTTTCATCATATTTATCCAGCTAAATGAGTTAACAGTCTTTATCAAAAAGTTTTAGCATACTTTGATAGCATTTAAATATTCCAGTGGCATGTACACAAAGTGAATCAATGATTATTTTAGTGAGCCATGAATATACGATGGTTTTATTTTTTCTTTGCTCTTCCCTTTAAAAGCTTTATTCAATTATTCCATTTTGGCATTATAAACAACAAATCATCCGGGAACATGGACTGCCATGGTAGAAAACATGAAAGGCGTCTCAAATTCTACCCTTCCCCCGCCGCATTAGTAAGTTGAAGACTTAGAACTTAACCACAACCAATCTCAGACTGTGGCTAGGATCGCGAATTTATTAAAGTATACTTCCTCATGTTCTCATTTACTAAGTTTTACTATTCATTTTATATTTAGACCCTAAAGAAACTTTTAATGAAAGGCTTCTAGGGAAGCAGATAGTAAAGCCATAACATAGGTTACTTTCTACATAGATTTAAATATGTTCGGTCCGCTTCGCTTCACAAGTGTACAAAATTAAATTACATAAACTTGGAAATATACAAGATGTTTCAGGTGGCCAGACTTCATAGTTTAATTAAGGACCTAAATATAACAACAAAAAATTCCTTTAGAGATGTATTCGGAAATACCCAGTAAAGGAGCTATCGTCGACAACCCATGGTTTTTAGTCATTATTAGCTTATAGGCCGAATTCTGAAGGGAAGACTGGAGAAAGAGGTCTTGGATCAGATGACAGAAGAGCAAGCGGGCTTTAGAAGTGTGAGATCGTATCTTTACTTTACTCAATTGGTACAGAAAAGGATGGAATATGACCTTGAAACCTATTTATCATTTATTGACCTTCCCAAAGCATTGGAACTATCGAAGGAACACTAATTCCTTTAAAGAAACTATTGGAGGCGTTGGATCTGGCTTAGATAAATAAAGATCTCATTAAATCTATAAAGAGTTTGTATATACAATGTATTTCTTATTGTCAATCCTATATAGGATCTGAACAAAAGTATTGGGTTGTTTCACATGAAATGTCCGTTTTTATCGTTTCTGAAATACATTAAGGATTTTGCAGGTCTCTGTTGTTTTCTTCCGAATGTTTACATATTTAAAGTAAACAGTTACTAATCCTCTACCTTCGTATTATAAACATTAGCTTCCCAATCAATTACCCACTTTTTTAGTATACCTCCAAATATGAACATGGAAAAACGCGATTTTCGAGTAATATTTTTGTACGAGTTTAAACTCAGCTGAGGCCGCTAGAAATATTTGCAAGGCATTTGGGGAAGGGAGTGTTAATGAACGGACCATTCGCCGTTAGTTTGCTAAGTTTTCAGCTAGGGATACCGATTTGGAAAACTTGTCCCGAGGAAGACCTCCGTCCGTAATAGACAACGATGTCCTCAAACATACAGTAGAAGGAAACCCCTACCAAACAGTTAAAGGACTCTCACCACAACTAAATGCAAGTGCAAGTGGGTACCTCATGATCTCACTGAGCGGCAGCAAGACCCCATGTTTCAAAACATACCGTGCAAAAATTTAAAGAACAGGGCTACGAAGTTCTTCCGCACCCATCATATTCTCCCGACTTGTCCCCAACAGATTACCACCTGTTCAGGAATTTACACAACTTCGTCAAAGGAAAACTTTTTGAAAATGATGATCAAGTGAAAAGTGCGTTTTCAGATTTTGTTTCACTTCAAAGCTCAGAGTTTTTCAGTTCGGGGATAAAAAGTTGGTGTCACGTTGGTGTAGAAAAAGAAGGTAAATACTTCGAATACAATTATCTTGTTTTCATATCGTATTTATAATAAAAATTCTTTACCCTGAAAACGGACATTTCATGTGACACAACCCAATAAAAATAGGAAGAAAATTTACTGACTTATATCTCCCCTACACTTTTTAATATTTATATGGAACAAGCCCTAAGATTGTGGACAAAAAAGTGTCGAGGAATGGATGTGGAGGTTGGTGATGATGTACTTTGCAGCCTTCAGTTTGCAGATGATCAGGTTGTCCTAGCATCAGAAGAATGTGATCTTGAATATATTAAGTACGTGGTAAGGTGTAGCTCACTAAAAATCTAAATCCAATATTCAGTATTTAGTGGAGCCCTTGCCGTTGAACTTGAAACAAAAAATGTTTGTTGGGAACCACTGATTAAGAGCTTTCTTTCCTGAAGGTTTATAGTAACCTTGCATACATTAAAATTAAGTTTTTCTTTGGAAGGGGAAATTGGATTGTCTGTGATCAAGTCATCAAAAATATAGATGAGGATGGTTGTAAACTCGTAGTTATCTACGAAATCTTTAGTAAAATACAAAAGTGTCAAACAAACAAATAAATATGAAAGAGAGCTAATTCCAAATAGTAATAATCCTAAAAACATCAGCATTAGCATTGTGAAAACACAAACATCATATCGACATATTCAGTATTAATGTAAATGTATGGGCATAATGATGGGTACTCTGCGAAAGCAGCAAACAAACATGTTATTAAGCACCTATTCCAATAGTAGTAATCCTTACGTCGACCATAATTTATGTCGAGTTGGGGAAACAAGGTTATGTTAGTATTCTTATGTAACATTTCTCTTCATGAAATTTTTTTTACTTTAATATTTTAATAAGTATGACAGTTATTTTTAAATACGAAAAGAATCTGTTATATTTGGATCAACGTTCTTGTTCATCTATTGTATAAATATCAATATTAATTTTATCGGATGAAACATATATTCATAATTAATGTAATGGTTCTTCCAAAAAAAAAACATTTTACAACAACTTCATTTTGAGCCTATGTTTTGGGGATTTTCCCCATTTTCCGAAATACCATTCAACAAAATATGGTTTCTTATATCTATGATATTGGTATCCATTTTATCAAATTTAGTCAAAAATAAATAAACATTTACCACATTAAAGTTGACTTATAAAACCAACATTATTAGAGGCCAAAGAATATGTCATGATATACAGTGGTTAATCTGGTTCGACGATTTTGGTGAAAAAGTTGCTGTAACATGTCGTTGATTTTTTTTTTTAAATTTATTTATTTAAAGAAATATACAACTGTATTGATTCAATACAACAAGGAAATGGGATTGATATAAGATTTTTTTTTAAACGTATTTATTGATATTTACAACGTTATTATTATATACAACAAGTAAATGTGATGGACATAGTAAACTGACATGAAATACATGTAGAGACGCTACGTTGGCAGCACTCTAAAAGTATTCTAAACAAGAAGGTGTCGGGACATCTTCTTTTCAGACGCCTCGGAGGATTATCAGGAATCGAATAGGATGACAGGATAGAAACTAGCGGATTAGAATGAAAATGGAGTTTTTGAATGGATGATACCTGGTTTGGACTAATTCAGAAACAAATGGGACATTAAGGTCTTTATGGATGAACTTATTCGTGAAAAAGTAAAGAGCGTTAAGGATTTTAAGAAGGATTTTGGATTGTAAGGATTGGATACGAGAAGAATTCAATTATACACCATAGTGTAATAATTTAAAGCGTAATATTTTTTATTTAGGTTCTACGTATCTATTTAGGTTAAACGTAAGCCCTCAAATTTTGAAGAGGGATTTTTTTTTTTTTTAATTTGTATTTCGATTACAAAGGTTAATTATTGAAAATAATAAACCAATACCCGTTGGTTTTTACTTTCACTTACTATATATAGTAAGGAAAGTATTGCGATCGTGAAAATTTTCGAATTCCAGTTTTCAACGGAAATACACGTTTTAGGGTCCCCTGAGTCCAAATAACCAAGTCCCGCAAAAAGGTCTGTGTGTGTGTGTGTGTGTGTGTGTGTGGTAACTCCCGAGCGGAAACGGTAAGTCCTATGAAACTGAAATTTCATATTTAAGACAACTATACGCCCGAGACGTGACAAAACTTTTTTCATCAAAATGAGCTTACCAGAAGAGGCACTTTATAACATGCATTTTGCAACTTTTTTCGATTTTCTCGAAAACGGTTCCGACGATTTTGATTAAACTCGCTATATCGATGTAAATTTAATGGACTTTAATATCATGTAGGTTTTATTTGGATAAAAATGGTCTGACAGGGCTTAAATGCCGATATTTTAAATTTTCTTCCTCTAAAGTACCTTTAATTTTTTAGTTTCAATAATAATAACTAGATTATCTTGTTAGCGCTGATGAAAAACAGGTAAATATATAAATTGAATAAATTCGATACCCAACTAAAGGAGAAAACAGAAAAAATATATTTTTACTTTCACTTACTATATATAGTAAGGAAAGTATTGCGATCGTGAAAATTTTCGAATTCCAGTTTTCAACGGAAATACACGTTTTAGGGTCCCCTGAGTCCAAATAACCAAGTCCCGCAAAAAGGTCTGTGTGTGTGTGTGTGTGTGTGTGTGTGTGTGTGGTAACTCCCGAGCGGAAACGGTAAGTCCTATGAAACTGAAATTTCATATTTAAGACAACTATACGCCCGAGACGTGACAAAACTTTTTTCATCAAAATGAGCTTACCAGAAGAGGCACTTTATAACATGCATTTTGCAACTTTTTTCGATTTTCTCGAAAACGGTTCCGACGATTTTGATTAAACTCGCTATATCGATGTAAAATTAAATGGGCTTTAATATCATGTAGGTTTTATTTGGATAAAAATGGTCTGACAGGGCTTAAATGCCGATATTTTAAATTTTCTTCCTCTAAAGTACCTTTAATTTTTTAGTTTCAATAATAATAACTAGATTATCTTGTTAGCGCTGATGAAAAACAGGTAAATATATAAATTGAATAAATTCGATACCCAACTAAAGGAGAAAACAGAAAAAATATATTTTTACTTTCACTTACTATATATAGTAAGGAAAGTATTGCGATCGTGAAAATTTTCGAATTCCAGTTTTCAACGGAAATACACGTTTTAGGGTCCCTGAGTCCAAATAACCAAGTCCCGCAAAAAGGTCTGTGTGTGTGTGTGGTAACT
This sequence comes from Piezodorus guildinii, assembly GCA_023052935.1. NCBI lineage: Eukaryota > Metazoa > Arthropoda > Insecta > Hemiptera > Pentatomidae > Piezodorus > Piezodorus guildinii. Next base: position 128,944,205 of record CM041296.1, on the reverse strand, counting down.
CCCGAGCGGAAACGGTAAGTCCTATGAAACTGAAATTTCATATTTAAGACAACTATACGCCCGAGACGTGACAAAACTTTTTTCATCAAAATGAGCTTACCAGAAGAGGCACTTTATAACATGCATTTTGCAACTTTTTTCGATTTTCTCGAAAACGGTTCCGACGATTTTGATTAAACTCGCTATATCGATGTAAAATTAAATGGGCTTTAATATCATGTAGGTTTTATTTGGATAAAAATGGTCTGACAGGGCTTAAATGCCGATATTTTAAATTTTCTTCCTCTAAAGTACCTTTAATTTTTTAGTTTCAATAATAATAACTAGATTATCTTGTTAGCGCTGATGAAAAACAGGTAAATATATAAATTGAATAAATTCGATACCCAACTAAAGGAGAAAACAGAAAAAATATATTACTTTCACTTACTATATATAGTAAGGAAAGTATTGCGATCGTGAAAATTTTCGAATTCCAGTTTTCAACGGAAATACACGTTTTAGGGTCCCCTGTGTCCTAATAACCAAGTCCCGCAAAAAGATCTGTGTGTGTGTGTGTCTGTGGTAACTCCCGGGCGGAAACGGTAAGTCCTATGAAACTGAAATTTCATATTTAAGACAACTATACGCCCGAGACGTGACAAAACTTTTTTCATCAAAATGAGCTTACCAGAAGAGGCACTTTATAACATGCATTTTGCAACTTTTTTCGATTTTCTCGAAAACGGTTCCGACGATTTTGATTAAACTCGCTATATCGATGTAAAATTAAATGGGCTTTAATATCATGTAGGTTTTATTTGGATAAAAATGGTCTGACAGGGCTTAAATGCCGATATTTTAAATTTTCTTCCTCTAAAGTACCTTTAATTTTTTAGTTTCAATAATAATAACTAGATTATCTTGTTAGCGCTGATGAAAAACAGGTAAATATATAAATTGAATAAATTCGATACCCAACTAAAGAAGAAAACAGAAAAAATATATTTTTACTTTCACTTACTATATATAGTAAGGAAAGTATTGCGATCGTGAAAATTTTCGAATTCCAGTTTTCAACGGAAATACACGTTTTAGGGTCCCCTGAGTCCAAATAACCAAGTCCCGCAAAAAGGTCTGTGTGTGTGTGTGGTAACTCCCGAGCGGAAACGGTAAGTCCTATGAAACTGAAATTTCATATTTAAGACAACTATACGCCCGAGACGTGACAAAACTTTTTTCATCAAAATGAGCTTACCAGAAGAGGCACTTTATAACATGCATTTTGCAACTTTTTTCGATTTTCTCGAAAACGGTTCCGACGATTTTGATTAAACTCGCTATATCGATGTAAATTTAATGGACTTTAATATCATGTAGGTTTTATTTGGATAAAAATGGTCTGACAGGGCTTAAATGCCGATATTTTAAATTTTCTTCCTCTAAAGTACCTTTAATTTTTAGTTTCAATAATAATAACTAGATTATCTTGTTAGCGCTGATGAAAAACAGGTAAATATATAAATTGAATAAATTCGATACCCAACTAAAGGAGAAAACAGAAAAAATATATTTTTACTTTCACTTACTATATATAGTAAGGAAAGTATTGCGATCGTGAAAATTTTCGAATTCCAGTTTTCAACGGAAATACACGTTTTAGGGTCCCCTGAGTCCAAATAACCAAGTCCCGCAAAAAGGTCTGTGTGTGTGTGTGTGTGTGTGTGTGTGTGTGTGGTAACTCCCGAGCGGAAACGGTAAGTCCTATGAAACTGAAATTTCATATTTAAGACAACTATACGCCCGAGACGTGACAAAACTTTTTTCATCAAAATGAGCTTACCAGAAGAGGCACTTTATAACATGCATTTTGCAACTTTTTTCGATTTTCTCGAAAACGGTTCCGACGATTTTGATTAAACTCGCTATATCGATGTAAAATTAAATGGGCTTTAATATCATGTAGGTTTTATTTGGATAAAAATGGTCTGACAGGGCTTAAATGCCGATATTTTAAATTTTCTTCCTCTAAAGTACCTTTAATTTTTTAGTTTCAATAATAATAACTAGATTATCTTGTTAGCGCTGATGAAAAACAGGTAAATATATAAATTGAATAAATTCGATACCCAACTAAAGGAGAAAACAGAAAAAATATATTACTTTCACTTACTATATATAGTAAGGAAAGTATTGCGATCGTGAAAATTTTCGAATTCCAGTTTTCAACGGAAATACACGTTTTAGGGTCCCCTGTGTCCTAATAACCAAGTCCCGCAAAAAGATCTGTGTGTGTGTGTGTCTGTGGTAACTCCCGGGCGGAAACGGTAAGTCCTATGAAACTGAAATTTCATATTTAAGACAACTATACGCCCGAGACGTGACAAAACTTTTTTCATCAAAATGAGCTTACCAGAAGAGGCACTTTATAACATGCATTTTGCAACTTTTTTCGATTTTCTCGAAAACGGTTCCGACGATTTTGATTAAACTCGCTATATCGATGTAAAATTAAATGGGCTTTAATATCATGTAGGTTTTATTTGGATAAAAATGGTCTGACAGGGCTTAAATGCCGATATTTTAAATTTTCTTCCTCTAAAGTACCTTTAATTTTTTAGTTTCAATAATAATAACTAGATTATCTTGTTAGCGCTGATGAAAAACAGGTAAATATATAAATTGAATAAATTCGATACCCAACTAAAGAAGAAAACAGAAAAAATATATTTTTACTTTCACTTACTATATATAGTAAGGAAAGTATTGCGATCGTGAAAATTTTCGAATTCCAGTTTTCAACGGAAATACACGTTTTAGGGTCCCCTGAGTCCAAATAACCAAGTCCCGCAAAAAGGTCTGTGTGTGTGTGTGGTAACTCCCGAGCGGAAACGGTAAGTCCTATGAAACTGAAATTTCATATTTAAGACAACTATACGCCCGAGACGTGACAAAACTTTTTTCATCAAAATGAGCTTACCAGAAGAGGCACTTTATAACATGCATTTTGCAACTTTTTTCGATTTTCTCGAAAACGGTTCCGACGATTTTGATTAAACTCGCTATATCGATGTAAAATTAAATGGGCTTTAATATCATGTAGGTTTTATTTGGATAAAAATGGTCTGACAGGGCTTAAATGCCGATATTTTAAATTTTCTTCCTCTAAAGTACCTTTAATTTTTTAGTTTCAATAATAATAACTAGATTATCTTGTTAGCGCTGATGAAAAACAGGTAATATATAAATTGAATAAATTCGATACCCAACTAAAGGAGAAAACAGAAAAAATATATTTTTACTTTCACTTACTATATATAGTAAGGAAAGTATTGCGATCGTGAAAATTTTCGAATTCCAGTTTTCAACGGAAATACACGTTTTAGGGTCCCCTGAGTCCAAATAACCAAGTCCCGCAAAAAGGTCTGTGTGTGTGTGTGTGTGTGGTAACTCCCGAGCGGAAACGGTAAGTCCTATGAAACTGAAATTTCATATTTAAGACAACTATACGCCCGAGACGTGACAAAACTTTTTTCATCAAAATGAGCTTACCAGAAGAGGCACTTTATAACATGCATTTTGCAACTTTTTTCGATTTTCTCGAAAACGGTTCCGACGATTTTGATTAAACTCGCTATATCGATGTAAAATTAAATGGGCTTTAATATCATGTAGGTTTTATTTGGATAAAAATGGTCTGACAGGGCTTAAATGCCGATATTTTAAATTTTCTTCCTCTAAAGTACCTTTAATTTTTTAGTTTCAATAATAATAACTAGATTATCTTGTTAGCGCTGATGAAAAACAGGTAAATATATAAATTGAATAAATTCGATACCCAACTAAAGGAGAAAACAGAAAAAATATATTTTTACTTTCACTTACTATATATAGTAAGGAAAGTATTGCGATCGTGAAAATTTTCGAATTCCAGTTTTCAACGGAAATACACGTTTTAGGGTCCCCTGAGTCCAAATAACCAAGTCCCGCAAAAAGGTCTGTGTGTGTGTGTGTGTGGTAACTCCCGAGCGGAAACGGTAAGTCCTATGAAACTGAAATTTCATATTTAAACAACTATACGCCCGAGACGTGACAAAACTTTTTTCATCAAAATGAGCTTACCAGAAGAGGCACTTTATAACATGCATTTTGCAACTTTTTTCGATTTTCTCGAAAACGGTTCCGACGATTTTGATTAAACTCGCTATATCGATGTAAAATTAAATGGGCTTTAATATCATGTAGGTTTTATTTGGATAAAAATGGTCTGACAGGGCTTAAATGCCGATATTTTAAATTTTCTTCCTCTAAAGTACCTTTAATATTTTAGATTCAATAATAATAACTAGATTATCTTGTTAGCGCTGATGAAAAACAAGTAAATATATAAATTGAATAAATTCGATACCCAACTAAAGGAGAAAACAGAAAAAATATATTACTTTCACTTACTATATATAGTAAGGAAAGTATTGCGATCGTGAAAATTTTCGAATTCCAGTTTTCAACGGAAATACACGTTTTAGGGTCCCCTGAGTCCTAATAACCAAGTCCCGCAAAAAGATCTGTGTGTGTGTGTGTGTGTGGTAACTCCCGGGCGGAAACGGTAAGTCCTATGAAACTGAAATTTCATATTTAAGACAACTATACGCCCGAGACGTGACAAAACTTTTTTCATCAAAATGAGCTTACCAGAAGAGGCACTTTATAACATGCATTTTGCAACTTTTTTCGATTTTCTCAAAAACGGTTCCGACGATTTTGATTAAACTCGCTATATCGATGTAAAATTAAATGGGCTTTAATATCATGTAGGTTTTATTTGGATAAAAATGGACTGACAGGGCTTAAATGCCGATATTTTAAATTTTCTTCCTCTAAAGTACCTTTAATATTTTAGATTCAATAATAATAACTAGATTATCTTGTTAGCGCTGATGAAAAACAGGTAAATATATAAATTGAATAAATTCGATACCCAACTAAAGGAGAAAACAGAAAAAATATATTACTTTCACTTACTATATATAGTAAGGAAAGTATTGCGATCGTGAAAATTTTCGAATTCCAGTTTTCAACGGAAATACACGTTTTAGGGTCCCCTGTGTCCTAATAACCAAGTCCCGCAAAAAGATCTGTGTGTGTGTGTGTCTGTGGTAACTCCCGGGCGGAAACGGTAAGTCCTATGAAACTGAAATTTCATATTTAAGACAACTATACGCCCGAGACGTGACAAAACTTTTTTCATCAAAATGAGCTTACCAGAAGAGGCACTTTATACCATGCATTTTGCACCTTTTTTCGATTTTCTCAAAAACAGTTCCGACGATTTTGATTAAACTCGCTATATCGATGTAAAATTAAATGGGCTTTAATATCATGTAGGTTTTATTTGGATAAAAATGGTCTGACAGGGCTTAAATGCCGATATTTTAAATTTTCTTCCTCTAAAGTACCTTTAATTTTTTAGATTCAATAATAATAACTAGATTATCTTGTTAGCGCTGATGAAAAACAGGTAAATATATAAATTGAATAAATTCGATACCCAACTAAAGGAGAAAACAGAAAAAATATATTTTTACTTTCACTTACTATATATAGTAAGGAAAGTATTGCGATCGTGAAAATTTTCGAATTCCAGTTTTCAACGGAAATACACGTTTTAGGGTCCCCTGAGTCCAAATAACCAAGTCCCGCAAAAAGGTCTGTGTGTGTGTGTGTGTGTGTGTGTGTCTGTGTGTGTGTGTGTGTCTGTGTGTGTGTGTGTGTGTGTGTGTGTGTGGTAACTTCCGAGCGGAAACGGTAAGTCCTATGAAACTGAAATTTCATATTTAAGACAACTATACGCCCGAGACGTGACAAAACTTTTTTCATCAAAATGAGCTTACCAGAAGAGGCACTTTATACCATGCATTTTGCAACTTTTTTCGATTTTCTCAAAAACGGTTCTGACGATTTTGATTAAACTCGCTATATCGATGTAAAATTAAATGGGCTTTAATATCATGTAGGTTTTATTTGGATAAAAATGGTCTGACAGGGCTTAAATGCCGATATTTTAAATTTTCTTCCTCTAAAGTACCTTTAATTTTTTAGATTCAATAATAATAACTAGATTATCTTGTTAGCGCTGATGAAAAACAAGTAAATATATAAATTGAATAAATTCGATACCCAACTAAAGGAGAAAACAGAAAAAAATATATTTTTATTACTTTCACTTACTATATATAGTAAGGAAAGTATTGCGATCGTGAAAATTTTCGAATTCCAGTTTTCAACGGAAATACACGTTTTAGGGTCCCCTGAGTCCAAATAACCAAGTCCCGCAAAAAGGTCTGTGTGTGTGTGTGTCTGTGTGTGTGTGTGTGTGTCTGTGGTAACTCCCGGGCGGAAACGGTAAGTCCTATGAAACTGAAATTTCATATTTAAGACAATTATACGCCCGAGACGTGACAAAACTTTTTTCATCAAAATGAGCTTACCAGAAGAGTCACTTTATACCATGCATTTTGCAACTTTTTTCGATTTTTTGGCTTTAATATCATGTAGGTTTTATTTGGATAAAAATGGTCTGACAGGGCTTAAATGCCGATATGTTAAATTTTCTTCCTCTAAAGTACCTTTAATTTTTTAGTTTCAATAATAATAACTAGATTATCTTGTTAGCGCTGATGAAAAACAGGTAAATATATAAATTGAATAAATTCGATACCCAACTAAAGGAGAAAACAGAAAAAATATATTTTTAATGAAATTTTTCGTTTTTGAACATAAGAGCAGTAATATACATGTATGATATACCGTTGGAAAGCTAAAGATTTTAGAAAAAATATCATCTCATACACAAGCTTTTAGAAGTTAATAGAGAGTGATGAGAAGAAGATAAAACTAACTGATTATTTTAGATAATAATATAATAGATTTTTTAATAAAACACATGTTTATATATAAATTCAATTTGATTAATTCCTTAATAGTTTCACGTATTTTTATCTCTAACTGTATTTGAAAATTCTTTCATTGATTTTAAAAATCGAGGTAAGTGAAAGTCGTGTGTTGCCCGCACCAGATTTTTTGTTTTTGTTACTAGTATAAGGGTACCCGTGAGAGTGAAGTGCTAGAACCTGGGATTTTGAATGGAAATAATTTGAAATATTCCTGAGCAGACCCGGAATGAGGAAGCGATATTTCCCAGATGGTTGGATTAATTCCCTGCTGGAATGAGATACCCTCACTGTCCAAGGTACCTGAGTCAATAGGACCCCGCGTTTGCTCAACCCGAGAGCTCTCTAATATAAACCAGTCGATGATCTCTCCAACCGGACAATATTCGTTATAGAAATTTACAGGTGTGTTAAAATGAATAAATAAATATATATACGAGTATATATATATATATATATATATATATATATATATATATATATATATATATATATATATATATATATATATATATATATATGTATATAGGATTTTTAGTCTTATTTTTCTCCCACATTATATTTATATATTTTTAAAGTTACTTACCTATATATGAATTTTTTTTAATTCTAATATATTTTTTATTGAAATTTACAACTGTATAATGATATACATCTAGTAAATGAGATACAAGATACAAATGTCATGGATTCACATGTGGGGATACTACCCATTGGCAGCTCTCCAAAGACTATGTTAAACTAGAAGGTCTCGTGGCCATCTTCTTTTCAGACGCCTCGGAGGATTATCAGGGATTGTAGAGGAAGCAAGGATTGAAACAAGTCGATTAGAGTGGGAATGGAGTTTGTCGTGAAAGGAGTGGTACCTGGTTCGCGCCTAGTCATTAACATAGGGAACGTTAAGGTCTTTATGGATGAGTTTATTTGTGACAAAATAAGGAGCGTTGAGGATTTTTCGAAGGATTTTGATTGCAAGGATTGGAGACGGGAAGAATTTGATGGTTTAGTAGAGCCCCAAATCTCTACTCCGTAAGTCCATATCGGTCTGATGATAGTCATATAAATGAGTTTTTTGTACTTAAGTGGAAGATTAGAGCGTTTGTCTAGTAAGTGTTGATGTAGTCGAAAACTTCGGGCAGTTTCTTGTCTTTTCAGTCTTGTATGAGGGTAAATTTACAAGTAAGAAAATAATTTAAAAAAATAAATTTTATGAAAACAACAAGTAAATAAGCTGAAATGATATAACACACGAAATAAACATGAAGAGAAACTGCCCATTGACAGCGCTCTTTAGTAGTGAGTCTAAACAAGAAGGTCTCGAGGCCATCTTCTTTTCAGACGCCTCGGAAGATTATAACATTAGGGCGACAATGGTGTAGAGACACCCTCTTGGGGCTCACCTGCCTCTAAATGTGGGTACACTAAAATTTTGCAGAAAAAACTTCGCAGATGAGTGTGAGATTGGAAACATCGATGGTATGTACCGAATTCAATTTCAAGCAATGATAATAAGTACCAGCAAAGGATGAATTAACTGAAATTGAAATTTTTTTTCAATACTTATAAAATATGTTATAGTGTGATAAAGAAATATTGAATTATAGTTTTATAATTTTTAATTTGTTGAAAATGTACTATATAATGTTTGTTTGTTTATTTATTTAACGTCACTTTATGCTACTATGGCTAATCGGACGATGCTACAGTGGGAGTCCTAAATTTTGCCTACCCAGGTTTTATTAGGATAAGGATCTTTAACGAGTACCTGACATCGCACAGGCTCGGGACCACCTTTAACGCCCCCTCCGAACGACGGCGTAACTAAGGATTTTTTACTCCCATTAAAAAATCCTAGGACCACCTGCGGGTTTGAACCCGTGACCTTTAGCATGGGAGGCTGTTACGCTAGACACCCAGCTAAAAGTGATCCTGTACTATATAATGATTAATTGTTATTAGTTGTTGACTAGTGATTCTGAAGATGAGGCATATAAACCTCGAAACGTTAAAGTAATATTGATGAATTAATAGACAACGTTTAAAAAGTAGAGATTGTTCCGAAGAATTTATTTAAATATGATATACTCTCCATAATTGATAATTGAATCTATAGATTGGTTTAGCATATGTCCGGACTAAAATGAGATTGAAGCTTATTCCAGATAATTTAGGTTATTTTAAATAAAAATAATGTTAATATGGTTCCTTTTCGCTAATTATACAAAACGATTTTTAGTCATCGTTTGTATTTCATCAATGGTTATAAAATTTTATAAATTTCTCGTTTTTTACATATTGTTTGAATCACTATGTTCGGTGGCATAAAAGAGAATAGAGTAATTAACTTAAAATACACATTTATTTATAATATAGCACTTATTATTATTACACATAAAAACATGATACAGCGAGGCATAGTTATCATCGAGAATACTGAGGTTCTATTTACCACATAATATAACATTAATGTTCCTTAGGACATATCTTCATAATTGAGACGTTGATTTCCAAAAGGTACTATATCCATTCTAGGAAATTTTACAGGAAGCGCGAAAATCCCTCATTACTATATTATTAAACTAGCTAATTTGGGTCTTTTTGCCTTAAAATTTAGAATTATTTTTTCACTATAATAATAACATCATATTAAAGTTACGAAATGATTTTTTTTAGAATGATTTGGACCGAGAATAAATGCGTAATTAGTACTTTTAGAAAATGACCGCATTTCTAAATCGCGTTTTTTAAAGACTTGAGAATTCATTAGATAACATAAAATAGAATATTTAGATAAAACTAAATGATGAGAATACAAATATGTCAAAAAATCAATTTCGTAAAAAATGTCCTTTAGTACCTTTTGGAAATCAACGTCTATGTTGTTCCCTGGCTTGACCACCCTACCTCCTCCCGTGGACTTCCGATTTCCTTCCTATCCGGGCTGAGACTCCTCTAGGTAATCTTCTATCCCGGCGTCTATTTTCTGTATAGCCCTTCTATGAAACTTTTTTGCTAGTAGCACGGAAACTGTTCTATTTCAAACGATTCGAAATTATTTCTATTCCTCCCAATATTCTCGATACATTGCATTATGTAGCATGAATTTTATACTTGATCACTATTAAAAATGTCCTAATTGTAATATTACTTAATTTAAAAAAATTGTTTCTGGAGTGGTTATGAATGAACTAACTCAACAATACTCGGGTTTAGGTATGTCAGATATTCCATTGATTAATAACGCAATGTAGATATAGCAAGCGATTGTGATCCTAATTTCCTTATTTAACATTGTCATGTTTTGCGCTGAAGAGGAGATAACACTATACTGGAAACGTTAAATAGAAATTAATTCATGATTTGGAAATTATTGCATTTACTGAGGAATTTTGAAATTATAATTTATGCGCTCATAAAATATGCGTAATGAGGTATGTTTCTGGGTTATCGTGCCCTGAAGGAGTACATTTCTCAGGTTTAACGTTAAAGGGTATTCTGTATGTATGGAAGCATTCCTCGACGGTATTATGAATTATTTACCTCGTATTGAGGGTGGAGAAGGTGCGTTAGTATCAGAAGGAAATGTTCCAACATCTCCCTTTTAGAGCTTAATAAGAAAATATAATAAACTTGATATGTATGGAATAATTCTGAAGCAATAAATACTTTTTTATAACTTTATTTTTTATATAATTAAGAGCAGAATTATTGTATACAAATATTTTTTTATTTATTCGAATCATAACATAATCATAACAGTTGACGTGCCAAAGATCAATACTTCATTTTTAAAATTGATTCAAACTAAAAACAATAATAAATATTAAAACCAAGACGACATCAAACATTTTATTCTTCTATTAAGTTGAAAACGCCACTTAAAGAAGTACCACATTTTCTCTTTCATAAGTAGTTCTGATTCATTATAAATTAAAAAAAAAAAATCAGATTACCAAAAGAACCGTTTTCCATTAGCAGCATAATGGATTATATAATTGATGAAATCCCTAATTTATGCCAAGCGGAGCGTCCTTTTAATTATATCCGAATTACTTAAATTCAATTAAGCTCAAATAGAAATTTAATTTGCTAATTTAATCTGAAAGGAGGTTTGTAATATAAGTTTAATCAAACTATGTCTTACTTTGATGCCTTTACCTTGATCTCGATTTCCGAAGGAGGTTGACTTCTTTTTCAAAAGGAGCTTTTGACAAAAATTACTCTACCGTGGTATTTCTTCATTAAAATGGTTTTTCATTCAAAATACCTCCTACTATGATTAGGCTTAAGAATCAATTTAATCGTGATTAATTACGAAAGAAAGTCAAGAAATTGCGCTGTACCATAAGCTCAATAAGGCAACAATTAAATTAACATTAAAAGGTTTACTTAAAGAAGAAAATTTTACTTTCACTTACCTATATATGAAATATATAGTAAGGGAAAGTATTGCGATCGTGAAAATTTTTGAATTATAGGTTTAAACGGAAAGTTGTAGGGTCCCCTGAGTCCAAATAACCAAAATTCCGCAAAAAGGTCTGTGTGTGTGTGTGTGTGTGTGTGTGTGTGGTAACTCCCGGGCGGAAACGGCAAGTCCTATGAAACTGATATTACCGAGATATAAATACGTGAAGCTATTAAAGAATTAATTAAATTGAATTTCTATAGAAACATGTGTTTTATTAAAAAAATCTATTATATTATTATCTAAAATAATCAGTTAGTTTTATCTTCTTTTCATCACTTCTCTATTAACTTTTAAAAGCTTGTGTATGAGATAATATTTTTTCTAAAATATTTAGCTTTCCAACGCTATATCATACATATCAATTACTGTTCTTATGTTCAAAAACTAAATAATTGCACTAATTTTTTTTTTCAGTTTTCTCCTTTAGTTGTTTTTTAAATTTGCACAACATACATATTTACCTGTTTTTCATCAATGGTAACAAGATAATACAGTTATTTTTATAGGATCAACAAAATTAAAGGTACTTTGGAGAAAGAAAATTAAAAATATCGGCATTTAAGCCCTGTCAGACCAATTTAATCAGAATGAAACCTACATGATATTAAAGCTCATTAAATTTTACATCGATATAGCGAGTTTAATCAAAATCGTCGGAACCGTTTTCGAGAAAATCGAAAAAAGGTGCAAAATGCATAGTGTAAAGTGCCTCATCTGGTAAGCTCATTTTGATGAAAAAAGTTTTGTCACGTCTCGGGCGTATATTTGTCGTAAATATGAAATTTCAGTTTCATAGGACTTACCGTTTCCGTCCGGGATTTACCGGAAGAAAATTCGAAAATTTTTCACGATTGCGTTATTTTCCGTTACTATATATAGTAAGTGAAAGTAAAAAACGTTGCTAATTATTACACAATGGATTATTATTTCCAAATAACTGTGATAGGATATAACTCTTTATATTGATGTTTACAGTCAATAAACTAAAATGAAAAGCAATAAATAATTCAAAGCAAAATGGTCCATCACCACTGCTAATTTAAACATGATATATGTGCCCACAATTATCAAAGACGCCTAAGTCATAAATTTCTTGTGTCGAGATATTTAATGAATTGCATTTGAACGAATTCAAAAATATTTTTACATTATACGAAATATCAATTTGTAAGTTTATTAGCCTTAATTTATGGAATTTTTTTTTATGTATATGAAATGTTTGTGAATTTAGTACGAAAATGTTGTATTCAAAGCTTGAATTGATTTAAACCATTTTCAAAATTAACTGAATGTTCTATAAATGACTTGAAGCAATAAAGAATTGCGAATTTTATTTCAAACAATAATGAAATAATTCGTGAACATTTATTAATTATTACTTTCACTTACTATATATATTGGGTTGATGCAAAATTAATGCAGGTTTCCTCTATTGCAATATCTTAATTCTAATTGTGTAAAAAAAGCTAATCCTAAAATTGATCATTATTATACCAAAACAAACCTTATCTAATACCCTCTCTTTCACCATGAATTTGTTTAGTAAAATCGTTTTGTTCAGTGTGTTCAAAGGTCTTGAATCGAAAATGTCAAAGTGCGATTTTCGTCAAATTTATTTTTACGAATTTAAATTAGGGCGCAGCGCTGCGCAATCGGCTCGTAATATTAATGAAGTGTGGGGTCAGGGGGCTATTAATGAGTGCACGGTGCAGCGTTGGTTCCAGAAGTTTCGCAGAGGAGATTTCGACCTCGAAGACAAGGAAGGTCGGGGCCGTCATCTTGCTCTGGACAAAGACCAGCTGAGGTCAAAAGTGGAAGAAGACCCAACCAAAACCACACGAGAAATGGCGGCGGAACTCGGAACTCAAAAATTGCAACGTCTTTGCCCAGCATTGATGAATCGGAAGGGGCCGATCCTGCTCCACGATAACGCCAGACCACACGTTGCACAACCAACGCTTCGACGACTGCACGAGTTGGGCTACGAAGTTCTCCAACATCCGCCTTATTCACCTGACCTCTCTCCTACAGACTTCCACTTTTTCAGGCATCTGGACAACTTTTTGAGGGAGAAAAATTTTCAAAACCAGGACGACATTGAAAATTCTTTTCGTGATTTCATTGAGTCTAGGGATTCGGATTTTTTTTTCTGGTGGAATAAGGAAGCTTGTTGAACGTTGGCAAAAGTGCATTGATTCAGATGGAAATTATTTTGATTAAATATATATGGTTAAAGTAAAGATATGGCGTATTTACAATACCTACTAAAAACCTGCATTAATTTTGCATCAACCCAATAGTAAGGGAAAGCATTGCTACCGTGAAAATTTTCGAATTCCAGTTTTCAACGGAAATACACATTTTAGGGTCCTCTGAGTCGAAATAACCAATTCCCGCAAAAAGGTCTGTGTGTGTGTGGTAACTTCCTGGTGGAAACGGTGAGTCCTATAAAACTTAAATTTCATATTTAAGACTAATGTACACCTGAGATGTTACAAAACCTTTTTTTATCAAAATGAGCTTACCATAAGAGCCACTTTATACCATGCATTTTGCACCTTTTTTCGATTTTCTCGACGATTTTGATTAAACTCGCTATATAGATGTAAAATTTAATGGGCTTTAAAATCATTTAGGTTTCAGTCTGATTAAAATGGTCTGACAGGGCTTAAATGCCGATATTTTCTTCCCCTAAAGTACATTTAATTTTGTTGATTCTATAAAAATAACTATATTATCTTGTTACCACTGATGAAAACCAGGTAAATATATAAATTGAATGAATTCGATACCCAACTAAAGGAGAAAACAAGAAAAAAATTTTTTTTAATACAATTTTTCGTTTTTCAACATAAGAACAGTGATATACATGTATGATACACCGTTAGAAAGCTAAAGATTTTAGAAAAAATATTATCTCATACACAAGGTTTTAAAAGTGAATAGAGAGTGATGAAAATCCGATAAAACTAACTGATTATTTTTGATAATAATATAATTGATTTTTTAATGAAACACATGTTTCTATATAAATCAAATTTTTCTTTTATAGTTTCACTAATTTTCATCTCTAACTGCATTTGAAAATTCTTTAATCGACTTTTAAAACGGACGTAAGTGAAAGTATTGTGTTGCCCGCTCTAGTATTTTAAAAAGTAATCAATTTTCATCATTTCGAGGTTTTAAGATACTTAAAATGTTCCTGAAATATTGGAGGGATGTATGGTAGTAAACACATAATATCTTTATGTTTTTCTTGCAGTACTGGTCTGATTGTGGTGTATAATGGAAGTTAAGTAATATTTCCTTATATTTTTGGTCTTCCTCTTTTAGGCGAAAGATCCAAAAAGTGGCATTTAGAATCGTCTAAAGAAGTTTTATAGAACACTCTATAAGGTTCATTTTTCTATAATCTCATTCCTTCAATTTAAATCCAAGAGACAGATTCAGCAGCGGAATTTTTTTTTTCTCTTCTTGTTGTTGAATCTTCTGATGATTTCGTTGAAATAAAATCCGGCTGTGGCATTCGTTTTATCGAAAATATATTTCTTCTTCAACACTTTTCTATCAATTCATAATAATGCTCAGGGTTCTATAAGTCATTGACTTATACTGTAACTGAATTATAGGAATATTTATGGGTACGATTTCAATTTTTTTTCTTTTCTTTTGCTTACTTTTTTAATAATTATTCGCGGTTTCTTGCTTAAAAACTCTAATAGTTTTTGGTTTATTATTGGGTTGAGTCACATGAAATGTCCGTTTTTAAGGTAAAGGATTTTTATTTTTATAAGTATTTACCTTCTTTTTCTACACATTTTTCCCAACGTGACACCAACTTTTTTATCCCCGAACTGAAAAACTCTGAGCTTTGAAGTTAAAACTAAATCTGAAAACGCACTTTTCAGTTGATCATCATTTTCAATAAGTTTTCCTTTGACGAAGTTGTCTATATTCCTAAACAGGTAGTAATCTGTTGGAGACAAGTCGGGAGAATATGGTGGGTGCGGAAGAACTTCGTAGCCCAGTTCTTTCATTTTTTGCACGGTATGTTTTGAAACATGCCGCTCAGTGAGATCATGAGGTGCCCATGTATCGAGCTTTTTTACTTTCCCAATACACTTTAAATGTCTGGAAACGGTAGATGGACTTGTATTTAGTTGTGCTGAGAGTCCTTTAACTGTTTGATAGGGGTTTCCTTCTACTGTATGTTTGAGGACATCGTTGTCTATTACGGACGAAGGTCTTCCTCGGGGCAAGTTTTCCAAGTCGGTATCCCGAGCTGGAAACTTAGCAAACCAACGGCGAATGGTCCGTTCATTAACACTCCCTTCCCCAAACGCTTTACAAATATTTCTAGCGGCTTCAGCTGCTGAATGGCCGAGTTTGAACTCGTACAAAAATATTACTTGAAAATCGCGTGTTTCCATATTCATATTTGGAGGTATACTAAAAAGTGGGTAATTGATTGGGAAGCTAATGTTTATAATACAAAGGTAGAGGATTAGTAACTGTTTACTTTAAATATGTAAACATTCGGAAGAAAACAACAAAGACCTGCAAAATCCTTTATGTATTTCAGAAACTATAAAAACGGACATTTCATGTGAAACAACCCAATATTTTCAATAGTGAAGCCTTTGTAATCGTGAAAAAAAAAAAAATATCCCCCCTCAAAATTTGAGTGCTTTCAAGATACATAGATTCCGAATAACGAATACAACTAAATCCGTTTGTCCGCCGTCCGCGGCATTTCTCCGAAACTACTGGACCATTTTTTTTTTTTTAATTCGCCACAATAATAAATACTAGTCCATGCAACGATGATCCTAACACCTAGACGTTGGTATCAGCTGGCTTTTTTCAAAATGACGGACGATTAAAAGTGATTTGATTCAATAACTCAGTTATTTTTGAAGATAGAGAACAAATTTATAAGTGATTTTTCATCTCTGTCTTCAAAAGTAACTGAGTTAAACTAAATCATATTTAATTGGCTGCCATTTTAAAACTAATCGGCGGGTATCAACGTCTAGGTGTTAGGATCATCGTTGGATGCGCTACTTTGTTTATTAAACGTCACTTTATGCTACTATGGCTAATCGGACGATGCTACAGTGGGAGTAAGAAAGAAAATAATAGACCAAAAAGACTCCTGGTGTCTTATTAATGGGCTCAGCCAACTACAAGGCTATTCAAAAAGGTCTTGACCCTTCTTTTTCGTTTTCTTGTTTTCCAACTTGACTTGTTTATATATTTTTAATGAGTTTCTATTTATTCATTAAAGGTGTAATTCCTTACATTGGAAATGTAATTTCCTTATAAATTCTCTTATTAGCATCGGGAATTATGTTAATGGTACAAAGTGACACTCTAAGCTATCGAACACATAAAATTCTAGAAAAAGGTCAAATACTGGCTGTATAAAACATCGCAAGAAATGTTTATTAGAAGTTAATAGATTGGATTACCAACACTTTTATATAAATCGAAAGTAAAAGATCTGATTGATTTCACAACATTATAATACTTTTCATGTCAGTAATGGCTACTGCTGTGGAGAGCTTAACCTGTCATATATTTTTTTTTTGTTTTTGTTTGGTTTATATATGTGTATTTCCTTTATTGTATGAAAAAATGTGCGTGAGTTCAACTTCACCACTTTGCTGCACACTCGTTGGTCTTGAAATAGTACGAATCCTTATATGTTACTAACTTAAGGACCTTTTATGGGTAGTACATTTTTTGTTTATTATATGCTAGTGATTTTGGGCTTATGAAGTAATTTTTAATTAATTATTTTTCAAGCAAATTTACTGTTATGTAGGTTGTTTTAGAGTAATATTTTAACAGAAAATATAAAATACAGATCTCTTCCAAAAAAATAAAATGTCTCTAAAATTGAAAAAAAAAATCTAGGTTGAGCGTAGTCCCAGGATGATCATCTTGCACAGCTGTTAACCTAGAAACTTAACTTATCCCTAATCCAATGATCCTTAAGGATTGTGGTAGATTATTATATGTGGGGGATATATCCCATCTTAAAAGAAGTAAAAGTTCTATAAATAAAATAGCACTGAATATAAAACCGAGGTATTGGTTATTTCGGCTTTACGATATCAGATAGTCGCTCCTTAATGACCTCTAGCTCAGCCATAAAATAACCAAGTGTCGTAGTTAAAATGGGCTTCTTTAACATTTGCTATAATAAATAAAGCACTCCAAGTTCACTTTAGAACTATCCAGATTTCATGTTTTAATTAACTCTATCCATTAACAAACTATAAAATACAGTGGATTAAGTAATTCAGATGGAATGAGGTTGCTATTAGACAATAGGTTCATACATTCGTATGATCTGATTTTCGTAGACAATAATATAATAGGTTGTTTAATAAAACACATATTTATATTAAAACTTTTTTTTTTTTAATCTTTATTTATTATAATCTACACCTGTCACTTTTCCGCGACAATAAGCAGATGCGCTGTATATATATATTGTAAGAGCTGGCATGTCAGGCATCAGGGAGGTCAGTACCCAGCGGAACCTCCTCCTAACGTGAAAATCCTAAGTTTTAAACAAGGAGATCCCTTAACCAGCTCCTTTTCAGCCTTCTTCTGTTAAGTTCCGGCATGTCCGTTGTCGCCATGTTTTGAATTAGTGTGTTGTAATGTCCGTGAAGTTTGTCATGGAATCTCTTGTATGAAATATGAATATAGTCTTGAACAGTAGGTCTGTATGTAAAGTGTTGTTACTCACGTACCAAGGTCTCAATGTTTTCGATTGAAAAGTCTGTATTTTTTGAATGTGATTCTTTTTAGCGGTGCCGAAAATTTGAGATGCATACGTCCATAATGGTTTTAAAAGGTAGGTTTAAGTATTCAGTCGTTGTCTAATTTTCAGTGTGGATCGTTTATGAAGAATAGAGTACAACAGTTTCAATCTCCTGGTTAGGCATAAACGTTTCTGTTTCACGTGTGGGCCCCAGGTCATTCTCCTGTCAAAGGTGAGTCCTAAGTAATTAACTGTGTTAGTCTGTGGAATAGGTTCATTATTCATGTAAACTGGAGGACAGGTATCATGTCTGAGAGTGAAGGTAATGTGTTGAGATTTTTCATTGTTCAGTTTTATCTTCCATTGTTTAAAATAGTCCTGTAGCTGTAGTAAGTAATGTTAGAGAGTCATTGAAGCCTGAGTGATATCTGCGTGTCTAGTAATAACGCTGTCTTTTTTTTTTTCTTTTTTTTTGTCCACCCCTGCCTCGCCTTTGAAGGCTATACGGGGGTTCTCTCGGGCCAGGGTTGAGGGCAGGGGATATATGCCGAGATAAAATCCCCCAGCAGGAGAGTCGAACTCGTAATTATTTGGTTTTAACTTTTTCCGGTTATCTGTTGCTAGGCAACGCGTGCTCACAGCAACGCGCGCTAACACGCTCGGCCACCCCGCCCCCATATAACAGCTGTGTCGTCAGCGTAAGTTGCTAGTATTGTGTTTGGACAGATGTGTATATATAATGTATAGTAACTGTGAAAGAATTGACCCCTGAGGGACACCGGTCTTGATTGGTAGGATAGAAGAGACCTCTGAGCCTTGCCGGACAGAAAAATATCTATTGGATAGAAAGGAAAGAAGTATAAGATAGTAAGTAGAAGGAAGAAAAGATCCGAGTTTGTAAAGTAGGCCACAGTGCCAGGCCCTGTCAAATGCCTGAGCTGCATCCAGGAATAAGCCAGTAGCATATAGTCGTTCTTCTAATGCGACTGAAATATAATCTGTGACTCTGTGTAATTGGTGTATGGTAGAGTGTTGTGATCGGAATCCAAAATTGATGTTTTTCAAACATTTTTGAGCATATTGGAAATAAACTGATGGGTCCGTATGAGGTCTATTGAAACTGAATGTAATTAAATCTTTAACAATTTATCTTCATTCACACGACTTTCACTTACCTCCGTTGTTAAAATCGATTTAGGAAAACAAACTGCTAATATACAAGACAGTACTGAAACCTGGACCTACGGGCTTGGACTGTGGGGGACAGCCAAATTTTCTAACATCAAACGCATTCAATCCTTTCAATCCAAAGTCCTCCGAACAATAGTTAATGCTCCTTATTATGTATCCAACCATACCTTATACTGCGACCTAAATATTCCATTTATTTTAGACCTTATACCATCACAATTCTCTAAATTCTATCAGAACCTTGTCCATCACCCTGATCCCCTAGCTCAATCCTTATCTAGCTCCACACATCCTTACCATTCATTCCCCTAGAATGTTGAAACGGCAGTGGCCTCGAGACCTTTTTTATCATGTATATTGGAGTTCTAGCATTGGCTAGATTCTCCACTCACGTGCTGTATGCTTTTGAATTATATATAGGTATGAGTGACTTTTGTATATATTTATTGATTTTGTTTTGTATAAATGTATATTTTATAATTATTATATATTTATTGTTTTATATATATCGTGTGAACGTTGTACTTTATCACTATTAAAAAAGTCCTAAATTGGACTGATTGCAATATTACTCAAAAAAGAAAATAAATTTATTTTATCAACGGAGGTAAGTGTAAGTCGTGTGTTGCGCTCACCAGATTTTTTTTTTTTAAGTTTTTAATTATTGAAAATAATAAATGGATACATTCATCAGTTTTAACATGGTTAGTGTTAGTTATTACCGGTTCATTACACCTGTTACGTAACAGATATAATTAGAGCTCTCTTATTACGTAACCGTTACTCAGTGGAAGGGTATTGGCTAAGTTGGAGGAGGGTGTGCCAAAATATTCCGGAGCGGAAGGGACGGCCTATTAAGTAAGCAGGGCCTGCCCGCTTCTAATTACATTCCTCCCGGGCCGGATTCGGACCCGCGCAAAGACTTCCATCCGATAGATCAAGGAAACCTTCGGCATCTAATCACGTTCATTTATCCGTCCGTTCAACTGCTAACGTTCAAGATCCTAAAGATTCAATTGAGACGTTGATTTCCAAAAGGTACTGTATCCATTTTAGAACATTTTACAGGAAGCTCAAGAATCAATCCTTTAATTATTATTGGACCAATTTTTTAAAAATTATAATCTAAAGTTGATTTTTTACTGCGTTACCAACTTATTTTTCCAAATTATTGCACTTTCCATAACGTTTTAACAATATTATATAGATATAGTATATTTTGGGAAAAATTAATAGGCCATCCATCGTAGACATTGATGGCAATGAAGAACAGGGGTACAGGGCAACAAGCGAAGCCGCATTATCCAACGTCCAAATCCACCCAACTTACACAAAGGAAGACGTCAAGAATTGTCTAAAAATAAAAACTCTCAGGCTTGGTAAAAGATGTGGTCAGAAGTTGACAAAGATTAATTAAAATTGACATTACGAAGTGACCTCCGCGAGGAAACTGCTTTGGCTAGACTTGGCATCGGACATAGCAGGCTTACACATGTCCATCTCATCCTCAGGTAGCCAGAACCAATGTGTGACTTGTGTAGGGTGCCTCTCTCAATAAAACATATAATTGAGAACTGCCCTAAATTCCAGGTACTAATGTATGAATTAAATTTACCAAGATCGTACCAATTTGTACCAACCTTGAAGATCTTAAGTGAAACAATCACTTCACTAATGAGGTTCATTAAATAATGTAATCTGCTCCGGGAACTATGAGAAAATATATATAATAAAAGTAAAAAAAAAAAATTTTGTTTTTAAAAAATGCGAAAGGTATAAATAAATATAAAGGTGTGTGTTATTCTAATACCCTAACCATTATAATAATAATAGGCTTACCGAACATAAAAAAAAAAAAAAAAAAAAAAAAAAAAAAAAAAAAAAAAAAAAAAAAAAAAAAAAAAAAAAAAAAAAAAAAAAAACGGATGAATTAATTAATCATAGCCTAAATAACTGCTACCAATGATTATGCTTGAACGTGAATGCATTTCTTGAGAAATTTGTCATAGGGTTTTGTTCATTGTTTTATGATCTTAATAACACATTTTGAGGAGACTAAGGTGTGTGTTAACGGTGAATGATAGTGTCCATAGGACTAAAGTAGATTTTAAATTCTCTTTGAATTTGTGTATGTTCTTCCTTTACAGTATCTTTTAATGATAAATCGATACGATGAATGAAATGATAAACTATTTGATATATGAGCCTCGTTACTTTTTTCAACATACTTTACGGTTTAAAGCAATGAAGAATTCTCGAATAAAGAATTAATTTTTAGAAAAGACATTAGATTTAGATTCTATGGTCTCTTTTTTTTTTTTCAACTGGAAGGGCAGATTGGAAATACACGTCGATGGATTCCGTCATTTTTAATTTCCGAAACACGATTCCGGTTCAGCTATCAGCGATCCCCTTTCCCCCTCAAAAAAAAAAAAGTTTTATTAACCTATATAGAAATTGAAAATTAATCCCTGAATCTTCCATTAACAATAGTCTTCTCATGAACGGTTTTCAATTATATTGAAAGCTGTATTTATTTTATTTTTTTCAATATGAATAGATTAAAAAAAAAACTTTATGCATTCAGGTTGAACTTTATTTTAGGTGGAGATATCGGATTAGGTCTTTTTGTTTTATTAGAATTCATATTGAACATACAAGGGGTAGACTATGCTCGGGATGGTCAGTACTATGCTATTTATTCTATCACTATTGTCAGCCGTACATTTTAATGCTGACATGAAACAAACAAATGTATATCCAACCACAAGCTTGAAATATACCTAGTCCTGACATAAATATCGTTCCGATTCATCCGATCCGAGACAGATTTCAACTCAAATATCTGGCAACACACGACTTTGTTGTTAAAATCAATTTAAGAATTCTTAAATACATTTAGGGATGAAAATAAAATGTTCAAGAATTCATCACTAAAACACCAAAATTGTATTAACAAATATTTTTTTCACTTTTCACCTTTAGTTGTTAATCCAATTTGCTCAACTTCTATAATTAGCTGCTTTTTAGCACAATGATAAGCAGATAATATGGTTAATTCAGTGAAATATACTAACTTGAAAGTACTTTTGAGGAAGAAAATCTAAGATATCAGAATGTGAAAATATTTAAATCAGAATGAAACTCATGATATGAAAGCCCATCAAATTTTACATCAATATAACAATTGTAATAAAAATCTTTTAAGCCGTTTTTGAGAAAATCGTATAAAATTGCAAAATGCATGGTATAATTTGGCACATATCTCAGCTACAAACGCGTCTAAAATATAGAATTTCAGTTTTATAAAACTTACCGTTTCTGTGCTGGACTTGCCACACACAGACCTTTTTACGTGGCTTGGTATTTGTACTCAGGAGACCCTGAAACTATTTATATTAAAAGTATATTTCTAGAGACTAAAATAAAAAATAAATTACTCATAATTTATTTCCTTTTTGTCCTTACACAGAAATTTAATCTCCGTGGCCAGTCATCAATAGTATCACGCAAAACTTCTTGAAGAAAGCGCTCAACTGCTCTTTCTCTCTCAAAGAGATAGTTTGCGTATTTCCAATTTATGGTGTGCTCTGTGGCATGTCATCCTCTCAAGTTCGGAACAAAGCCGGTAATCTAGTGGGTTGAGATTAGGACCAATTTGAGCCAGAGATGAACGCTGGAATGTTCTTTTGCAGCCACTGCTGAGTTGACATGGCCTTGCGAACTGGAGAGGAATCCTGCTGGGAAGTCCACTGTCTTCCAGCATACAGAGTGTTCTGGCTTGACGACAGGTTCCAAAAGGTCGTCCTGATAGTTTTGAACGTTTTTCACAAAAATAGAGAGCTTTGTTGTGCCACCAAATCAAAATCCTCACCAAATTATCACTGCGAAATTATAATTCCACTCTTTTATAATTACCTTGGCTTCTTGAGAGCTGTGTACGTAAACACAAGCATTTCGTTGATTAAATTCTTCTTGGAACGGTTAATAAAATCTTTTGATGAAGAACATTGTGGTGTGATGGCCAAGGAGCACTGGGCATCTATCCATTCTACTTCGTTTTAGGGAAGTAGTTTAGGTAGCCTTTTTTCTGTCATTCTTCGAAATGCACCCATCCTAAGGGTTTTATATTGAAAGTGATTTTCTTATTAAAAATTTTCAAATTTTTAGTATCTGATATTCTTAGTTGGCTAACGAGTCTCAGTTTGTTTATATAAACATGATAAGTTAAATAATATTGCGGCTGAGGGCTGTCAGATTTGAGAGCTTTATCAGTGTCTGTATAGTGGAGATGATTCTTTACCTTTTCGATAATTAAATGTTTATTAGTAAGTAAAAAACACTGCAAATTATTAAAAAATGGTTTATTATTTCCAAATAACAATATTAGGGTATAACTGTTTATATAGCTGTTGATAGGCAATTATGTAATATTAAAAGCAATAATTAAAAGGATAATATCATATAACTACTGCTGATTTCAAAACGCTATATCTCAGCTAGTTGTTAACCAATTTCAATAATTCTTTTTTCATTTTGTCAAAAATTTACACTAGTATTTTTGCAGCGAACTTCAAAAATTACGTACCGACGGATTTTTTATTATTCGTTATTCGGATTCTACGCATCTTGAAAAGTAAGCTCTCAAATTTTGAGGGTAGGGTGGGTAATTTTTTTTTTTTTTTTTTGGGTCGAAAACAAAGGTTTATTATTTAAAATAATAGACCAAAATTCTATCAAAGAAATAATAATACAAGTAATTGGTTGAGAAAAACATTTTTTCATACACCCATTACAGTTTATCTATAAGCGTTTATATATACATAATAAAACCTATTTGCCTAGGACAGAATAAATAAGTTAGTTATTTTGATAAGCGGCCGATTTAATATTATGTAAGCTGTCTTGTAAATATTTATTTATGTTAATTGTTATGAGTGAATCGGAGAAAAGCTACCAGCAGTGTCAACCTAAATTAGTTAATTTCAGATTATTCAAATTCAATGTAAATATTATGCTTCTTGTTTAATTTTTGCTAGTTTATTATTCTCAATGGCTCGTTATATTTACCGGTATTCTCTTTGCCACTGGAATAAAGAAGGTATATTTTTTTTTTAATTTATTTTTCAACCGTTTAGATTATTCAATGATTTTTTTCACTGCATCGGGTAAATTATACATTCCGTTAAAACAGTTGTCGATCGACATCAATGTCGAAACAACCTAGCCTCAATAACGTGGGTAATAAAAAAAAACTGGTGCGCGCAACACACGACTTTCACTTACCTCCGTTGTTAAAATCAATTTTAGAATTTTTAAATACATTTAAAGATACAAATAAGTGGGTTAAGAATAAATTATTTTGAATTTCAATATGAACATGTGTTTTATTGAATAACCTATTACATTTCTATCTACAACAACAATCAGTTAGTTTTATCGGCTTTTCGTCACTCTCCATTAACCTTTAAAATTCCAGGTATTTGATAATATTTTTTCTAAAATTTTCAGCTATCCTTCGGTATATTATACATCTATATTACTATTCTTATGTTCAAAAACACAAAATTTGCATAAAAAAATATGTTTGCACTTTTCTCATTTAGTTGTTCATCAAATTCGCTCAACTTGCATATTTTTTCCGTTATTTATCAATGCTAATAAGATGATGTTCCAATTTTTTTTAAATCTACAAAATTAAAGGTACTTTAAATAAAGAAAATTTAAACTATCTGAATTTAAGCATCTGGATGACTAATTCAATGAGAATAAAACCTGCACCATATTAAAGCCCATCAAATTTTTCTTTGATATGGCGAGTTTAATCAAAATCGTCGAAACCGTTTTCGAAAAAAATCGAAAAAGGTGCAAAATGCATGGTATAAAGTGGCCCTTCTGGTAAGCTAATTTTGATGATAAAGGTTTTGTAACGTTTCAGGCGTATATTTGTCTTAAATATGAAATTTCAGTTTCATAGGACTTTTCTTTTCCGCCCGGGAGTTACCACACACGGACATACACACACAGGCCTTTTTGCGGGGGTTATTTTGACTCAGGGGACCCTAAAACATGTATTGCCGTTGAAAACTGGAGTTCGAAAATTTTCACGATCGCAATACTTTCCCTTACTATATATAGTAAGTGAAAGTAAAAATGAGAAAAGCTAGAAGTTGGATCTGATTTTGAATAGTAATATGGATGTATAATATACCGTTGGAAAGCCTACCGCAAAATGAGTTGAATAGGAACACTCTAACCATAGAGATACCAATCTTGAGCAATATAACAGATTTATTTTTTATCTCAATTAAATGAACAATACATAAAACCTTACGAAAGGTTGGGTTAAATGGAAAATACGTACCGCATTTTTAGATGCATTTTTCCTGCCTACCTGCCTATTATACTCCATACCTAGTTTCCATTCGCCTAGTGGAATGGCGAAATGGAAACTGCGAATGGAAACTAGGTATGGAGTATAGGCAGGTTGGCAGGAAAAATGCATCTATAAATGCGGTACCTATTTTCCATTTTACCCAACCTTTCGTAAGTGCTTTCCTATTAACCTGCCTATCTTCCATACTACCAAATTGTACCTAGTTTCCACTCGCCTACAACACGGCATGTATCTCCACTGTACTCCATTTTTCAATGTTTTTTATTTCAGGTAATTTTTTCTTATATATTTGTACATTAGCTTTAATTATCTGCTCTGTATATCCCTCTCATTAGAATACCTTTGTCAATAGGTACGACATTGAAAATGTTATTGTGATCCCATTTACAACATGTGGGGTGAATAAGAACAGTTTAAACTTCTTATTAAATTACTTTTTCTAAAGAGAAATCTTTTAAAGATAGAAATTAAGTCATATTGTTCACTTATACCCTGGAAATTAGGTCTCTTATATTCTAAAAAAGTTATGATAATACAGTGCCCTCCAAAAGTTAGTTGAAATATTCAGGTAAAAAGTTAGTCAGCCCAATATAATAAATACAATTAATTCTTTATAAACATATTAATTGTATTTAAAAGAAAAATATTTAAATTATTATGTAACATAAACATTGCAATTATATTCAACCATATTTGTTATATACAAAAAATAATGTAATTATTTCTCCAATTTTGTATCGCCTAAAGTTAGTTGAAGTATGTGTATTTCTATTTATTTTTTTTTTGTATTTAAGAAAAAATTTAAATGAATAACTGTTTTTGTTTTAGTATGTAAACATATAACCTTTAATCTTAGACGAAAATCCTGTCCGCCAGTTTATTTCAACTCATTACCAATTCCTCTCTCAGATACAGTCCGGTATCTTGGCTTTCTGTTAGACAAAAGAATGACTTGGAACCCAAATACAAGACTTAAAAGACAAGAACTCAACCGACGATTCGGACGGTTATACCGACTACTCAACAGAAAATCTGAACTTACAGTTGACAACAAATTATTAATCTACAAGACAATACTGAAGCCCATCTGGACCTACGGACTTGAACTGTGGGGGACAGCTAAACGTACTAACATCAAACGCATTCAATCCTTTCAATCCAAAGTCCTCCGTACAATAGTAAATGCTCCTTATTATGTCTCCAACTATACCTTACACCGCGGCCTGAATATTCCATTTATTTTAGACCTTATACCACCAAAATTCTCTAAATTCCACCAGAACCTTATTCCCATCCCAATCCTCTAGCTCAATCCCTATCCAGCTCCACTCATCCATACAACCCACCTAGAAGGTTGAAACGGCAGTGGCCCCGCGACCTTTTGTAAATATATTGGAGTTCTAGCACTGGCTAGATTCTCCACTCAATGTGATGTATGTATGAGTGTGTGTATGAGTATAGGTATAAGTGAATTTTTGACTTTATTGTATTGATTCATTATTGTTTATATATTTTATTGTAATTTTATGCCGTGTAAATATTGTATGAATGTAGTATGTATGATATCTTTCAGCACTACTATTGATGTCCAAATTGGGACAGATTGTAATTTTACTCAATAAAAATTGTTATAATTGTTTTAGTATTTTGTGTGGCCACCGTTATTCTGGATTACTACCCTAAGTCTTCGCTGCATCGATTCCACCAGTTTTTGCAAAATATGTTTAGGCATATTCGACCATACATCCAAGATCTTATTTTCGAAAATAGTCTTGAAGTTTTTGTCTTTCTTCTATACTGAGTCTACGTCTTGATGCCACGTACAGACATTTTCTTTGGTTTGTCAAACAGTAAATATTGAATTATACACTCGTAATATCTTTAGATAAAAACTGCAAAAGTTATTAGTCTTGAGGCAGAAACATGCGTGTAGTTAGTTTGATAATATGTTTCAACTAACTTTCGGCATTACACTTCAGTCTATGAAATCATTGTTTACATTTGGGCATGAGGATCTCTCTTTCTCTCTTATGGGTCATAATAGAGAGGAGTGAGTTGAAATAAAAACTTTTTATGTTGCATGGAGAAATATTTTTGTGGCAGTCTTCTATAAAATCAATTACAGTTTATTTCACTAACTTTTGGAGGGAATTGTATATAAATTGTGAAAGTTAACACCTTATAATTTTTATTTAAATGCTTATTGTATTGCTATTGAAATCATAAAAAATATCGCATTTTTAGGCCTGACTGGCGAAATAAAGTTCTGAACTAATTTTTTGTTGGACGCGTTTTATTAGTATGTCTTTATCATAATTTGTATTTATTTTTATGGATTCTCTTTATGATAAAATACGAATCTAAAACGGTTGACTAACAGCGCCGTAAATTCTTTACTGGCATTCAATTTTAAACAGCGTGGAGGCTGCTAGGGTCTGACGTCAGATTATTAGATTGAATAAGGGCGATTAAAGGGGACAATAAACCTTTAACTGAATGTCCACCAACGCGGGGTTATTGAAAATTTATGAATGAATGTCCGATTCAAAATTAATTTTTTTCTTTACAACTTAATTAAATACGTCTGTCCCAACAGGATCAGAGATGATAATTTTCCTTTAAAATGTGCCTGAGGGATTTTAGACGGCTTCATTAATGCTTCAATAGTGAATAATAACAGGTGAAAATGTATTCAGTGGACACAGTTTTTTTTTTCACGAATATTACTATCTAATTCACTTAATTGACAATATTTTACATTTATAATACACTAGCAGTGACCCAAGGCTCAGTGATATTCCATGTTTTGTTGCAATTTTTGTGTTTTTGAACATAAGAATTTTAATATATTGGGTTGTTTCACATGAAAGATCCATTTTTATAGTTTCTGAAATACATGAAGGATTTTACAGGTCTCTGTTGTTTGCTTCCAAATGTTTACATATTTAAAGTAAACAGTTACTAATCCTCTACCTTTGTATTATAAACATTAGCTTCCCAATCAAATACCCACTTTTTAGTATACCTCCAAATATGAACATGGAAACACGCGATTTTCGAGTAATATTTTTACGAGTTTAAACTCGGCCATTCAGCAACTGACGCTGCTAGAAATATTTGCAAGGCATTTGGAGAAGGGAGTGTTAATGAACGGACCATTCGCCGTTGGTTTGCTAAGTTTTCAGCTGGGGATACCGATTTAGAAAACCTCCGTCCGTAATAGACAACGATGTTCTCAAACATACAATAGAAGGAAACCCCTACTAAACAGTTAATGGACTCTCAGCACAACTAAATCCTAGTGCATCAACCGTTTCCAGACATTTAAAGTGTATTGGGAAAGTAAAAAAGCTTGATACATGGGTACCTCATGATCTTACTGAGCGGCAGCAAGACCCCATGTTTCAAAACATACCGTGCGAAAATTGAAAGAACAGGCCTACAAAGTTCTTTCGCACCCACCATGTTCTCCCGACTTGACTCCAACAGATTACCATCTTTTCAGGAATTTAGACAACTTTGTCAAAGGAAAACATTTTGAAAATTATGATAAAGTGAAAAGTGCGTTTTCAGATTTTGTCTTACCTTAAAGCTCAGAGCTTTACAGTTTGGGGATAAAAAATTTGGTGTCACTTAGGAAAAAATGTGTAGAAAAAGAAAGTAAATACTTCATATCGTATTTTTAATAAAAATCCTTTACCTTGAAAACGGACATTTCATGTGACACAACCCAATAGATGTACAAAATACTGTTGAAAAACTAAAGATTTTAGAATTAATCTGAGATAAATTTAGTGAAGAGTAATGAAAAGCCGATAAAACTAATTTATTGTTGTAGAGAATATTATAATGGATTATTTAAAAAACAGCAACACATGTTTCTATTGACACTGAATACACACAGAGACCTTTTTGCGAGACTTGGTTATTTCGACTCAGGGGACCCTAAAATGTGTATTTCCGTTGAAAACTGGAATTCGAAAATTTTCACGATGGCAATACTTTCCCTTACTATATATTTTATATATAGGTAAGTGAAAGTAATAATAGATTACCTCATAAAACACATGTTTCTATCAAAATTGTATGTAGTTAATTCTTTAATATTTTACATCTCTAAGTGTATTTAAAAATTCTTAAATTAATTTTAACAACCGAAATAAGTGAAAGTCGTGTGTTACGCCCACCAGATTTTTACAATGCTATATTTATTTAAAAGTTCTTTAGTTGATTTTATCAACGAGGGTAAGTGAAGTCGTGTAATACGTGCCCTATATATTTTTTTTCTCTGATTTTGAAATTCTGTGCCGCGCGGTGGAAAATATAGGATAGGGTCATTACTCCCTACCCTTACTTTTATGAGTGAACAGCAGTTGCCTGACAGGTCTCACGTACTCGAGAGGAGGCTTCGAGGGAATCTCATTATAATTCTATCCTTGGAAAAGTCCTCTCGGGACTTAGATTCGACCTTTGGCGTGGTCTATCGAGCTAACCACACACCATAGAGCTCCCCTTAGTATGCAGAGCATTATTGATTACAAACATCGCCACTGCCATGATAGAAGAAACTAATTTAAATAATTAATTCAGACTTTATGATAGTTTCTTATCAACTCTATTGTGGAAGCCCTTTCCCGATAAGCAGAGACAGGTGACCTAGTAATTATAATAAGAGGCAAGTGCGCCACGGACGGCTATGCAAATGGTCCTTTCTGGAAATGGTTGAGAGATCAATAATTCAAGGCCTATCGGAGTGGAAGGGGAATGGTAGCTTTGACCAGGATACGGAACATTGGTCATGAATTTCCTATTATAGGAGGGGCTTCAATAGATATATAAGGCGATGAGTTAAATGATGATCACCGGTCTTTGCGGTTCGATTAGTCTGATTCATAATAAGCAATGATTGATTTTACTTTCACTTACCTATATATGAAATATATATTAAAGGAAAGTATTGCGATCGTGAAAATTTTCGAATTCCAGTTTTCCATTCAGAGGCTATGGAAAAGCTACTAACATGTTAGCAGAAGTGTACTGAAAGTAATGGAGACTATTTTGATTAAAAAAAAACAAAACGAAATCATATTTTATTTTTTAATTTTAAAATTGTATTCTTTCACTGTTTTCCATACAGCCAAATTGTTTCATTTAATTCTAATAATTAATTCATAAAGTTTTCTGAGTTTCTAGAAATCACTTCTTTCATTCAGGATGAAAAGAAGTATAAGAAGAAAAATGATTCAACGGAAATACACAAGGATGTACATGCCTTGGCCATACAATGTAGACAATGCAAGAGACCACACTTGGTTTCTGGATAATATATTAAAGGGTAGGGCCATCGCTCCTTTCACCTTTTAGGGCCCCTGAGTCCAAATGACCAAGTCCCGTAAAAAGGTCTCTGTGTGTGTGGTAACTCGCGGGCGGAAAAGAAAAGTCCTATGAAACTGAAATTTCATATCTAAGACAACCATACGCCCGAGATGTAACAACAATTTTTCATCAAAATCAGCTAACCGGAAGAGCCACTTTATACCATGCATTTTGCACCTTTTTACTATTTCTTAAAAACGGCTCAAACGATTTTGGTTAAATATCACACATAGATGTACATTTAGTGGATTTTAAATCATGTAAGTTTCATTTTTATTGAAATAGTCTGACAGTTCTTAAATAGCGATTTTTTAAATTTTTCTTCCTCTAAAGTAATTTAAATTTTGTAGATTCGAAAAAATTAACCATTTCATGTTGTTAACATTGATAAAAAGCGGCTAAATATACAATTTCGACAAATGTGATAATCAACTGAAAGAGAAAAGTTTTTTTAAATGTAATTTTTGTTTTTTATAAGATAAGAACCATAATATATATGTATAATATACCGTTGGAAAGCTAAAAATTTTAGAAAAAATATTATCTTATTTAAAAAGTTTTAAAATGTAATGGAGAGTGATGAAAAGCGGATTAAATTAACTGATTTAAATCTAATTCCTTTCTAACGGTATTTAAAAATTCTTAAATTGATTTTACCAACATAGTAAAGTGAAAGTCGTGTGTTGCGCGCAACAGATTTTTTTAGATAATAATATCATAGATTATTTAATAAAACACATGTTTCTATTGAAACTCTAGGTGATTAATTAATTAACAATTTATCTTCATCTTTAAGCGTATTTCCAAATTCCTAAATTGATTTTAGCAATAAATGTAAGTAAAAGTTGTGTGCTGCCCGCCCCAGATTTTTTTTCAAAGGTCAAACAACTTTATTCGGTGATATTACAATTAGGACAGCAATGACAGTGCTACATTACCACATGCCTAAAATATGTACAAAATAATAAATTAACACAATTTTTTTTTTTTTTTTTATACGAATGACCTTCAAGATTTGGAACCAAATCCTGTATGGTCAATACTTGTTTGGCATAGTTTAATAATAAGTTAGGTTACCTAATCAGAAATAATCAAAATCAAATAATATAAATTAAGTAAATAACAAATATTGGGTTGTTTCACATGAAATGTCCGTTTCTATAGTTTCTGAAATACATAAAGGTTCATGTTTATGAAACATGCCTTACATGTTTTGTTCCGAATGTTTACATATTTATAGTAAACAGTTACTAATCCTCTACCTTTGTATTATAAACATTAGCTTCCCAATCAATTACCCACTATTTAGTATACCTCCAAATATGAACATGGAAACACGCGATTTTCGAGTAATATTTTTGTACGAGTTTAAACTCGGCCATTCAGCAGCTGAGGCCGCTATAAATATTTGCAAGGCATTTGGAGAAGGGAGTGTTAATGAACGGACCATTCGCCGTTGGTTTGCTAAGTTTTCAGCTGGGATACCGACTTGGAAAGCTTGCCCCGAGGAAGACCTCCGTCCGTAATAGACAACGAAGTCCTCAAACATACAGTAGAAAGAAACCCCTACCAAACAGTTAAAGGACTCTCAGCACAACTAAATGCAAGTGCATCTACCGTTTCCAGACATTTAAAGTGTATTGAGAAAGTAAAAAAGCTCGATACATGGGTACCTCATGATCTCACTGAGCGGCAGCAAGACTCCATGTTTCAAAACATACCGTGCAAAAATTGAAAGAACTGGGCTACGAAGTTCTTCCGCACCCACCATATTCTTCCGACTTGTCTCCAACAGAATACCACCTGTTCAGGAATTTAGACAACTTTGTCAAAGGAAAACCTTTTGAAAATGATGATCAAGTGAAAAGTGCGTTTTCAGATTTTGTCTTACTTCAAAGCTCAGAGTTTTACAGTTTGGGGATAAAAAATTGGTGTCACGTTGGAAAAAATGTGTAGAAAAAGAAGGTAAATACTTCAAATAAAATTATATTTTTTTCATATCACATTTTTAATAAAAACCCTTTACCTTGAAAGCGAATATTTCATGTGACACAACCCAATAAAATAAAATAATGTAAATGAGAGAGGAAAGAGACTCAAGAGAGAGAACAGCCTTTCTAATTCGCGTTTGAAGGAACTAAGTGTTGATTAGATAAAATCAAATAGAAGATTTTGATCAAAATAAGTGATGAGAATACAAATATGTAAAAAAAAATCAATTTAGTAAAAAATGTTCATTAGTACCAATTGGAAATCAGCGTCAGTTATTGATAATTATGACAGTTCTTTACTCCTTCAAAGGCGAAGACTTTATTGATAGTATACATTAAATTATGTTGGGCTAAAATTTGTATCCTGAGGAACATAATTGTTTGTTTAGTATATGTGAGCTAATATACTAAAGAATTAGTTGCCGAAGAGCCGCCTTTCAGCAACTGGAAAAGCATTCTGACTGCGATCTAGCCATTGCTAATGAGTATTGGGATTTCGCCACGATATATCACATGTAACAATCTTCCAATAAAATCCCCATATATACGCACATGAAGCAGTTATTTTTTAACACCAATAAATAAATAAATATATATATATATATATATATATATATATATATTATTATTATTATTATTATTATTATTATTATTATTATTATTATTAGTGCGATGTCTTCCTAAAAGGAAGGCGCTAAGCACTTATGTCTCAATTTTCTTATTTTTTGTTCTTTTTGTCTTGCCAGTATTGTCTCATTCTTTGGCTGAACTTCTCTTTTCTTTCTGCAGACCATTTGGGTCTGTATGGTTTCTGATTGTTTTGCTCTAGAGTTACTTCCCATTTGTTTATTTTGTCTATAAATATGTTTCTGTCTTGGATTTCTTCTTGTCTTATGACTGCTCTTCATAAGCCTTCTCGTGTCTGTTTGATCCAGTTCGTAGTGCCTTTGAGTGTTGCTGTTGCTTCGTGTATTTGTCGTGTCAGTCTTGTTTCAGGTAGTCTTTGTATGTGCCCATAGAATTTCAGTCTTCTTTTCCTGATGTCTGTCTCGATGTTGGCGTGTTTTTCTGTTGTTTTCTTGCTTTGCAGTCTGTATCCATCTTATGTTTTTCTTGGTCCTAGTATCTTTCTGATGGTTTTGCTCTCCTCTCTCTCTCTCTCTCTCTCTCTCTTCTCTCTCTATATATATATATATATATATATATATAATATATATATATATATATATATATAAGTTAAGGTCTGATACGGTTGACTATCAGCCTTAATTCCAACTCACTGGATGTAAACACCTTGAATGTATATATAGAGGATTATATGTATCAATAAATCAGTGTTTAACTAGCCATCAAGTGAGTTATTATTGTGCCCCTTTTTCCTCTTTTTTTTAAAGTTTTATATTGGCCAGCTCATAAGTGGTGCCGAAACCCGGGACCTTTAGACAGTATATTTTTTTTTCTTTTTATTATTATTTCCCGCGTCTGGAAATCTTCAGCTTTATTGTTATTTAATTTTTTTTTCTTCTCTTTTCTCTCTTTCTCTCTCTCCGTTAAAATTGGTTTAAATAGTGATCATGGCGGAAAATGTTGTGTTAAGACCGGCAGTACTGAACGTACCACCAACCGAACCAGCACCGGCGGCGGCAAATGTACTTCCGCCACTTCCGGAAGTTTCGTTGGCGCAGGCGCACAGAACGACATTAGAATGGATAAAAGTCCAAACCGCCACGGCCCAGGAGCTGAGAAAAGCCATATCCGACCTCGACAGATTCACCGGGGAGATTGGTGAGCTGAATCATTTTTTAAAAGGGGGCGATCGTCTGTTGGCCAGAATCATCTCCAAAATGTCAGAGAACTTATTAGATGGGGAGGATGCTGCAGCATTGAAGCTGCGGTGGTCTGCAGGGTCAGGAGGAACATCCTGAATCATATCCAGGGGGATGAAGAGACACCCTGGGATATCGTCAAGGAACGATTGAAGAAGGCCTATGGAGGGGGAAGATGGGCCCCCGAAGAAGATGCGTTCCACATGCTTAGAGAGTCAAAAAAGCCGCGTCAGTCTAATGGCCAGTATGCGGGAGAACTGCTTACGAAGTTCAACCGCATAACCGAAAAAATGAGAGAGACTGCTAGTGTCGAGGAGGTCCACTTCAGAATGGATTTCCTGGCGATAATGTTGAAGGTGCAGCTGGCGAAAGAAACAGGCAAACGGGAAGGGTTCCCGAGAGAGCGCTCGTTCATCGACTGTGCGCAGGAAATGATGGACACCAGTGCCAGAGAGGAGGAATCCCGAATGGAGATAGAGGAGTCAGGATGGACGAGAGTTGCGTACAACCAACCAAGGAGCGCTCAGCCATGGAGAAGAAGAGAAAAGGAGTACCGGGAAGCTAGGAGAGACCGTCCCCAGCAAGGAGAGCGCCGGTCAGGTCAGGCGAGACCACGAAACAATGGACGGCGGGAGGATCGTAAGTGCCATGGGTGTGGAAAGATAGGACACCTAGTAGCCCAGTGTCCGCGCACTCGATGCTTTGAATGCGGAACGGAGGGACACCTGGCGAGACACTGTCCCCACTTGTACCGGCGTCGGGATACACACCAGCCAGAACCGATGGAGATCAATGCGCAGGACGTTCGTCCAAGAAGGTTTATAAGAAGGTCAGTCGGATCAGCGAGTGGATCGTCTAGAGGATCCGAGACGGCAGACACAGAGACGGATACAGATGTCCCTGTTCGAGGAGGCGGTCAGCGAAGCAGGAAGAGCGCGTGGAGGCGACAGGAAGCGTCGGCGCAGTCTGCCCGGGAAGAACTTTGAGGAGCGTACCAGCAGAGTGGCAGCCGCACATTGGTGAGTTATCATGCGAGAGGCGGGAGCGGCGGTCTGCCTATTATCAACGTGGAGGGAGTCGCATGCCTGGTGGACACTGGGAGCTCGTGCACCATCGCCTGTAGAGAGGCGTTAGAGAAGTGGAGCGACGGAGAGAGGGCACACCAGGTTCAGGTATGCCAATGTCAATTAATCACCCTAGGGGGGCCCTGCAGTGTAGAGGGGGAAACCGAGATGGGTTTGCATACCTGGGGGGAACAAAGTGGCGGGTTATCAGTCCACGTAGTCACTAGGATGCCGCGGGATTATCGAGTCATTATAGGGAACGACTGGCTAGGCGTGGTGGGTGCGCGGATCCGTAATCGGGGAGGTCAGTGGAACATTAAAATTGGGGGGAAACAGTACGCCTGTACCCGCACAGCGGGAGATGGTAAAACGCGCATAGGGGCGGTTAATCAGATGGAGGATTGGAGGGCGTCGGTTCTAGAGGAATTTTACGACATCTTTTTTAAGGAGGGAGATGTTCTTGGCACAACTGGGAGGACGGTGCATGAAATTCCCCTTAAGCAAGAGCGCGTCACTTACGTTAAAGAACGGAGGTACCCGCAGGCTCGACGCAGGCATATTCGGGAGGAGCTAGAGGAGTTACGAAGGCAGGGTATTATAGTGGACAGCACTTCGCCATATAATAGTCCGTTGTGGGGCCGTGAAGAAAAAGTGTGCGCTGGGGGACACGAGGGAGAAATATCGCGTGGTCATAGACTACCGGAAGCTCAACGAGAACACGGTCGATGAAAAATATCCCATACCGCGCTTCGAGGACATTTTGGATCGGTTGGGGGGTGCGAACATTTTTAGTACCTTGGACTTAAAGGCGGGGTATCATCAGATACAAATGCACCCGCGTGACCAGCATAAGACCGCGTTTACCTTTGAACGGGGCCATTATGACTTTACGCGGATGCCGTTCGGCCTTAAGAATGCCCCCATCACGTTTCAGCGGCTTATGGACGAATTCTTGAGGGGTCTGGACGAGTCCGTGTGTCGGGTGTACATGGATGACCTTTTGGTCTTCAGTAGGTCCGACCGGGATCACGTTGAGCACCTGAGGGCCGTCTTTCGTCGCATGCGGGAATTCGGTCTACGCCTTTCTCCGGAGAAGTCCACCCTGGGGCTTCGAGAGATCAATTTTTTGGGCCATACCATTTCTGCGGAGGGCGTGAAGCCGGATGCCCAGAAGGTTGCCGCCTTGCAGCGGATCGCCGTGCCGACCGAAGTTAAGGGTGTCCGTAGGTTGCTGGGTGCGTTGAATTACTACCGCCGTTTTGTGCCGGCTATGGCTGAATATCTCGTGCCCCTTAATAATTTGCTTCGAAAAGGGTGTAGGTTAGTTATGACCCCCGATATCGCGGACAAGGTGCGCCGGTGCATCGATCATCTCCAGCGCGAACCGGTACTCGCGTTTCCTGACTTCAACCAGATGTTCACGATCACGACGGATGCTAGCGAATACGCTCTGGGTGCGGTGCTTTCTCAGGACGGTGAACGGGGGGAGCGGCCCGTCGCGTACGCCAGTCGGCGCCTCACGGAGGCGGAGGCCCGTTATAGTGCCTTAGAGCGGGAACTTCTCGGGATTGTTTGGGCTGTCGAGCACTTCAGGCCTTATGTATTCGGGAGGCGATTTCGGGTTCAAACTGATCATCGCCCTCTCCAATGGGTCGGGAAGCTCAAGGAGTCGTCTGCGCGGGTTACGCGGTGGAAGGAGATCCTCGGACAATACAACATGGACGTCGTCTACAAGCCGGGTAAGGAAAATGTGGTCGCGGACTGGCTTTCTCGGGCGCTCATGGTGAATGCCGTGGAGGAGGATCGGGGCGGGCCGTCGCGGGATGTCCGTCAGTTTTTGAGGGAATGGACCCCAGGGGAGGAGCACTCGCCTCGGGGGGAAGAGGCTTCGCCTGCAGACGCGCCGTCGGGTGACGAGGGGTCGGATGAGGGGCGTCCAGTTGCCATGGAGGAGCTCGACGAGATCGTGAACGATAAGCGTAGGCAGATTGTCTGGAAGACGAGGACTTCGGGGCTGCTGAAGTTGGACTTTCAGCGGGTTGACGGTTGTTACGTCGTGACTATTTGGTCTCAACCCTCCGTCGGGGAGGACCAGATCTGTAGGGCGCTCGCGGATGCGTCGAAACCGGGTCAGACCCACCACTTGTACTTAGGTAACGCCGTGGTCTGGGAGCGTATTCACCGGTTGTGGCGGACCGAACGCATCGGGCTTGACCGGACGTTTATCCGCTGTTCATTGCTTGTGGAAACCATACGTGATGAGGAACGCAAACGAGAGGTGACACTCCAGGAGCTTATCGGAACTTGCGACGTGTGCATGCGTGCGAAATATGATAGGCATCCGCCCCGTGCGGTTCAGGAGGAGACCCCTACCGCGGCTGCTCCGCTCAGTGATCTCCAGGTTGATACC
Organism: Piezodorus guildinii; assembly: GCA_023052935.1. Taxonomy (NCBI): domain Eukaryota; kingdom Metazoa; phylum Arthropoda; class Insecta; order Hemiptera; family Pentatomidae; genus Piezodorus; species Piezodorus guildinii. Next base: position 128,905,775 of record CM041296.1, on the reverse strand, counting down.
TTTACCTGGATGGGTTTTAAGTGGGTCACGGTGTTAGATCTCTTCAGCAAAGTTGCGATGGCGTATCCCGTCCAGGAACGTACGGCGGAGGCGGTGTTGCGAGCCCTCTGGATCTGGTTCCAGTTTTATGGGGTGCCCGACAGTATTTCCTCCGATAGTGGGCGGGAATTTGACAATGTTAGTATCAGGGAGGAGATGAGGCTCTTGGGGGTCGTCTGGCATCATAACACCCCGGGACATCCGAAGAGCCGCTGAGGTATCGAGAGGCATCACAGCACCCTTAGCGACCACCTTAGAGTATTCCAGTTCGACAAAGGGCTGGAGGCGGACGTGGCGATGGAACGCGCAGTCGTCGCTTATAATCACTCCGTTCACTCAGTGACCGAATTCACGCCATTCGAGATCCTTTTTGGACTACAGGGTCGTCGGCGGGATTGTCGCGGTGCAACGGCGGGCGAGGGTGAAATCGTGAGCAACAGTCTTGCGCTGCGGAAACTCTGGCGTACGGTTCACGATCGCATTGAGCGGGAGAAACAGCGACGCGTCGCGCGCCATAATCTCGGGGTCCGGGATCTGATGGGACTCCTCAAAATCGGTACGATAGTGTACCATCGGGTGGGGACTAATCGGGGGAAGGAACTTCGGCGTTATGAGGGTCCCTTTCGCGTGGTTGTGATTAGGGAACATAATTTGGTCACTATTGAAAGCGTACGCGACCCCAAAAAGAGGCGTACGGTCCACCTTGAACAATTGAAACTTCCTCCGACAGACGCATCCTAACCCTTTGGAGTGTCCTCAGTTTGGGCAGTTTGGAAGTTTTGGTGCTGTTTTTTTTTTTTTTTATATATAATGTTACTGTTCATTTTGTTCACAGTTTTTTCCTTTTTTTTTTTTTTTTTTTGTGTGGTGTTTCAGGAAGTTCTTGTTTTTCAGCCGTGTGACCTTTTTGTACTTGTTTTCTATGCACTTCTTTTCTTTTACGTTTTGTATTCATTTTTTTTTTTAGTTTACGAGGATTGTTCGTAAACTGGTGGGGGGGGAGTTAAGGTCTGATACGGTTGACTATCAGCCTTAATTCCAACTCACTGGATGTAAACACCTTGAATGTATATATAGAGGATTATATGTATCAATAAATCAGTGTTTAACTAGCCATCAAGTGAGTTATTATTGTGCCCCTTTTTCCTCTTTTTTTTTAAAGTTTTATATTGGCCAGCTCATAAGTTTATATATATATATATATATATAATATATATATATATATATTTTAAGTTTTTAAATAAATTTTCACGAATTTCTAACCTCTTAGCTGATTGCTGACCAGAAGGGACAGCAGAATGCTCTTTTCCACCTTCCTCAGTAGATGGCGACTAACAGTATCTCTCGATATACTCAGTCTCTGGAAATTTGGTCAGTACTTGGGGACGAATTTGACTAAATCACTTACCAACAAAATCTAATCAATATCCATAACTATTCGCCCGGAGCCCTTCTTATTTTTCAACGTCCATCTCCACTGCTGATTTCACAGCTTCTAACATAAACCGCAGGTTACCTTTTCGCAAAGGTTTTGGACACGATTTAATCACTCCCAATATCCTAAAACAACTTCCAAAAAAATCCATCCTATTCCTTACTTATATTTACAAAGACATATTCTGGTTCACATATTTTCCTGAACCCTGGAAGTTATCTATTGTTAAAATGATCCCTAAATCTAAACAAGCCGCTGGAGATGCCTTCCTCTTACCGCCCTATATCTTTTTTGCCCATTATGAGTAAAATCCTAGAAAGACTAATCCTTAAACGACTATATCCTATCCTAGAGACTTTCCACATAATACCAGAACACCAGTTTAGATTTCGCTCATCCCACTCCACCATTAAACAATGTAATCGTGTGGTGGATGTTGTCATATCAGCATGGGAGCGTTGATTCTACTTTCCCACCAAGTTACCTTTACCCTTCGTCATAAACCTAAGACATCCTGCCCTACAGTGTCCCTCAATAATAGTCCGCTTGTCTCGGTTGAACAGATTAACTATCTAGGACGCCTGCTTGACAAACGTCTAAATTGGAACACACACACAAGACTGAGACGACAAGAAATTGCCCGCCGCTTTCGCTTACTTCAATACTTACTGGACAGACGCTCTAACCTTCCCACTTATCTACAAAAGGCTCATCTAAAGCACCATCATAAGGCCTATCTGGACGTACGGAGTTGCGCTTTGGGGTGCTCCTAAACCATCAAATTCTTCCCTTATCCAATCCTTACAATCAAAATCATTCGAAAAATGCTGAATGCTCCTTACTTTGTCACCAAAAAACTCATCCATAAAGACCTTAATGTGCCATATGTTGCTGATTTGGCTCGTAAGAGGTATCAATCCTTCCATGACAAACTTTAATCCACTAGTTTCATTCTTGCTTCCTCTTCAATTCCTGACAATCCTCCGAGGCGTCTGAAAAGTAGATGGCCTCGAGACCTTCTAGTTTAGATTACCTATTGGAGTGCCTGCCAACGGGCATTTTCTCTTCATGTCTTTTCATGTATATTATCTATATATATATATATTATCAGCTAATTTAGTTGATGTATTTACTAATACAGTTGTAAATTTCAATAATTAAATTAAAAAAAAAAAGCGGGTAAAAATATTAAAAAATCTGGTGCGGGCAACACACGACTTTCACTTACCTCGATTTTTAAAATCAATGAAAGAATTTTCAAATACAGTTAGAGATAAAAATACGTGAAACTATTAAGGAATTAATCAAATTGAATTTATATAGAAACATGTGTTTTATTAAAATATCTATTATATTATTATCTAAAATAATCAGTTAGTTTTATCTTCTTCTCATCACTCTCTATTAACTTCTAAAAGCTTGTGTATGAGATGATATTTTTTCTAAAATCTTTAGCTTTCCAACGGTATATCATACATGTATATTACTGCTCTTATGTTCAAAAACGAAAAATTGCATTAAAAAGATATTTTTCTGTTTTCTCCTTTAGTTGAGTATCGAATTTATTCAATTTATATATTTGACTGTTTTTCATCAGAGTTAACAAGATAATATAGTTATTATTATTGAATCTACAAAATTAAAGGTACTTTAACGGAAGAAAATTTAAAATATCGGCATTTAAGCCCTGTCAGACCATTTTTATCCAAATAAAACCTACATGATATTAAAACCCATTAAATTTTACATCGATATAGCGAGTTTAATCAAAATCATCGGACCCGTTTTCGAGAAAATCGAAAAAAGGTGCAAAATGCATGGTATACAGTGTCTCTTCTGGTAAGCTCATTTTGATGAAAAAAGTTTTTTCACGTCTCGGGCGTATAGTTGTCTTAAATATGAAATTTCAGTTTCATAGGACTTACCACACACAGACCTTTTTGCGGGACTTGGTTATTTGGACTCAGGGGACCCTAAAACGTGTATTTCCGTTGAAAACTGGAATTCGAAAATTTTCACGATCGCAATACTTCCCCTCACTATATATAGTAAGTGAAAGTAAAAAGATAACTAGAAGGTTAAACGTGATCTCGGCCAAGTCGCCTCCTTGAATATTACACGAATAATGTAATATTTAAAGGCACTGAACCAACTTGTGATTGAGGTATAGTTTACTAAAGGTACTTCATGATAAAGAAATGATTTAATTAGCAAGACGCACTATTGTTCCCATATTCAAAGTAAATTAGGTTCGATTGTATATTGAGGCTTTGTAATCCCAGTTTCGTTTGAAAGCCGAAGAGGGCGTTGGGTTTCCTTGGAATCGGATAACATTGCAAATATTTGACGGTTTGGCGAGAGCTCTCCTTTGAGGAGTAAACTTCAAAAGGGTGCAATATTTCTGAGCAGGGTTAATTTGGAGAACGACAGGGCTCCTCCGCTTGTTGAAAAGCTTACTCCCGTCTTCGGAACATCCTCAGTACTACGGCCTGCGATGTCTTCTTAATTAACTGCGGCTCTAGCACGTTTGTTATTACAGTCGTATTCGAAATATTTAATTTCAAATTCAAAACATTAATGTAGAATGATCAGCGATATATTGCATCATAAATATTGGACTGTTATGTTTTACACTTTGAAAAAAAAAAAAAAAACCGTTATTCAGATTCGTCTTCAGATCTTTTTTTTGTCAACTATAATGGTTCACTACTGAAAATCATAAACCTTTTCAGGCAAGCATTCTTTTCATTTCTTTTAATTTTCATTAAACCTTTCAAATTAACATTTCTGATTACAAAAAAGTTTACATGTTTAGACAACCCCGAGATGTTACAGCAACTTTGTTATCGAAATCAGCTAACCATAAGAACCATTTTATACCATGCATTTTGTAACTTTTTACGATTTCCTCAAAAACAGCAGTAACGATTTTAATCAAACTCTATATATCGATGTAAGATTTAGTGGGCTTTAATATGATGTAGGTTTCATTCTGATTGAAATATTCTGACAGGGCTTAAATGCAGATATTTTAAAATTTCTTCCTCTAAAGTACATTTAATTTTGTCAGTTAATATGATTTATCTAATTTCAAAAAATTAGGTACATCATTAGCATTGATAAATAGTGGCTAAATATGAAAGTTGGGCGAATTTGATAAATAACTAAAGTGGAAAAGTGCAAGCATATTTTTTTATGCAATTTTTGTGTTTTTGAACACAGCAATAGTAATATAGAAGTATAATATACCGTTGGATAGCTAAGTATTATAGAAAAAATATTATCTAATACACGGAATTTTAAAGGTTAATGGAGAGTGATGAAAAGCCGATAAAATTAACAGATTGTTGTAGATAAAAATATAATAGATTATTTTATGAAACACGTGTTTCTATTGAAATTCAAAATAATTAATTCTTTAACAATTTATTTTTATCTCTTTATGTATTTAAATACTCTTTAATTGATTTTAACAACGGAGGTAAGTAAAAGTCGTGTGTAGAGCGTACCAAAATTTTATTTTTTCTTTGTTTTTCGCGGATTACTATTCCTAAAACCCTATAACTGTTATTCTCTGTGTTCAAAAATAACTGCTTTATGTGTGTATATATAGAGATTTTACTGGAAGGTTGTAACATGTGATATATAGTGGTGAAATGCCAATACTCGTTAATATTGGCTAGATCACGGTCAAAATACTTTTCTGGTTGCTGAAAGGCGGCTCTTCGAAAAATACTTTTTTAGTATATAGCTAACGTTTATCTAACACAATTATGTAAGGTGTTCCTCAGGATACAAATTTTAGCCCAAAACAATTTAATGTATACTATGAATAATGTCATCACCTTTGAAGGAGGAAAAGACTGTCACGATCATCAGTAATTGAGACGTTGATTTCCAAATGGTTCTAATGAACATTTTTTACAAAATTGATTTTTTTTTTTACATATTTGTACTCTCATAAAATAGTTTTATCTAAATCTTTTATTTGATTTTATCTAATGAATATTTAAGTCCTTCAAAAAATTAATTTTTAAGATTTAATTTCATAATTTTAATATAGTGTTATTAATATAGTAAAAAAGTATATATTTTAATGCGAAAAGCATTAAATAAATTAATTTAATCCTTTTAGTGCCGGACGAAAAACGAGTGCCAATGCGAAGATAACCGGTCGGTTATGGGTCAGCGATTTGGAAAAACGCTTATAGAACCAAACTACAAACGATATTTACATGCTTAAAAATGCCACGTATTCGGGACGAAATGGAGGATAAACCAATGATAATGATTCTCTAATACCAATCGAAAATAATATAAATAACACGAATATAAATAATATAAAAATTAAGTTTTATCCATCATAAACAGTTCGACTTTGGTTTTAGGTCCAGAAGAGTGCCGAGCGTCCATATTATCGCTCCAGCGTAACCAGAACTTTAATAATCTTGGAATGAGAGATTTTCGCGCTTCATGTTAAATTTCCTAGAATGGATAGAGTACCTTTTGGGACCCCACGTCTCAATTATAAACCTAAAAAGAATTTAAAGATTTGAAAACCCACTCCAAACTTTGGAAATAAGGTAACACATTTGACTGAATAAGTAACGGGAAATGAAATTTGTGGAACATTTTAGATTTCGTTTCCTTTTCTTGCTGTTATTATTGTGCCAACGTCCTTTGCCACTATATTGTTGAAAAGGAGGAAAACATCATTGAAATTCCTTGAGGATATTTGCGTATTGATTGCCCTGTCATCCGAATGAATTTACAAATCTTGAATCAACTTAGTGGGAAATCGGCTCTCTTAATGGGATTTAGGTACCTTTAACGATATTAGATATGATATTCAGATTTAACTTAACTTTTTCATAAGAAATGTCGATTATATTATCAACAAAAAATTAAGTGGTAAAAAAAAGCTTAAAAACGTGTAATTATAGGTATGAAGAGAGCAGTATCGAGGTCACACCTTCCTGATATTAATATAAATATTTTAACGTAGAAGGTCCCTCATTCATCTCTTTTTCAGGCATCTATGGTCGTTAACTTGCGTAGGTTCTACCTTGCCATATCATTGTCGTTGTGTTTTCTTGTCAGTCGTGATTTGGCGTTTTGTAGTTAGCTCAGGAGTATTGTGATGTATATTTTTAATGAGCACCCGTGGATTTTTTCCCTTTTTTGTGGTAGATGATATACTTGGATTTTATATCCCTTCATAAATTTGTAACTAGTATTTTCGGGATACTACCCCGTTTTTGAAAATTTTGAGCCTGAAACTAACTAGGAGAGGATCCCAAATGTGTCTTACCAATTTTAATAAATTTTTTTAAGTGAAACTAGAAATTAAACAGTTTTACTTTGCAAAATATTAAGGGCCAACGCTTTCCAGGATAAAAAAAATCGGCATGTCTGTGTGCGAAAAATAAATTTTATTTAAAACTCTGGTTCTATTGAAGGTAGAAAAAATGTTTGGGGTCAAAACTACTTTCTTTCAAAGCGAAATAATAACAAAATAAGTTATTCAAATATCTAACTTTCATGTTTTGTTATAACCCTGTAAATATAAATAATTTTGCCTAAGCAATACTTTTAAAACGGTTTCTTACAAACTCAGATTAAGATTCCTTACTCCTAAAAAAAACTGTATTATATTTTTTTATAAAAATTTGATTTGATTTTATACCCAAGCATAAAAATTCAATATTTTAATGCCTTAATTTTTTCTATTCTTTCACTTTGGAATAGGGTTATTTAGACCCCAAAATTAATTTTCTGCTTTCGCTAGAACCAGAGATATTAAATAAAATGTGTTTGTAGCGCACAAACTTTCCAATTATTTTACGCGACTCTTGGGGAGCGTTGGCCCCTAATATTTTTCAGAGTCTAATGGTTTAATTTTTAGTTATACCTAAAAAGAAAATCCTAAAATCGGCAAGACACATTCAGGATCCTCTCCTTGTAAGCTTATTTAGTACCAATGTGGTGTAAAACAAAAAAAAAAAATCGATTTTCAGCCAATCTTGTTTTATTATTTCTTTGCTATAAAATACATGGTCCGTTGCAACCCACCGTCATTAGCCATAAGCTAGCCAATTTCTCGATCTCACTCCGATACCATTTTTTTGGATGGCTGACAAAGAACACTTGTACCAATTTTAATTCCCGCAAAATTATCAATTTTTTTTCTGGAAGAAAATGAACCATGGACAAACAAAAAAATAGTAATCAGATAGTACAAGGTCTGGACTATATGGTGGATGAGGCAAGAGTTCAAACCCATCAAGTTCTTATAACTTTTCTTAGGTTCGACAGAACGTTTGAGGGCCAATAATTTTGCTGTAATAAAAGGAGTTTTCGGTTGATAATTGCAGAATAACGCTCTGACAACTTGGAGTACAAGCTTTCCAGTTGTGCACAGTCGAGTTCAGAATCTTTAAAACATACATCAGGAACAGTTTCGTGTTGAATAACATCCATGCTTAGTTTTTTTTTTTAATGTTGAAAAGGAGTACAAATTTAGATTATTTAAAATATATTTATTTTTTACAAATTTTTTTCATATTAGAAAAGGAAGAACAATGGTATTTTCTTATGGTGTTTTTGTTTTCAGAAAATTCTGATTTGCAGGAAGAATTCTGCGTCTTAAAATAATGAAATCCGAGATTTTCCTTTCTCTTTAAAATAACAAGAAAGGGATATCGACTTCTAAAAATAAATCGGAAATATCAAGTTGCCAATCAGATATTCGGAACAGACCAGAAAAATAGATAAAAAGAAGATATAAAGGTGTTGAGCAAATATTTTAAATAAGTTGTAGTTAACAGTTCTAAGTATTTCAAATTATTGATTTATCTAACGAGCTAGACATCAAGACATTTTTAATTGGGATAATTTTGTATTTTCGACTTCGTTTATAAGTTGCTAATTATGTAGCTTTAATATTATGTTTAAGTTTTTTTTTACTTTTACTTACCTATGTATGAACTGTATAGTAAGATAAAGTATTGCGATCGTGAAAAGCTTCAAGCTACAGAGGTCCACCAGCGTTCAAAAGACCAAGTAAAACATAAATATGTGTGTGTGTGTGTGGTAAATCTCGAACGAAAACGAAAAATTCAATTATATTTGGGATAATTGTATAGTTCATCAATAGTTTTAGTATATTTTACACTTTTTAACTACTTTCTCAAAGACAGCTTAAACGATTTCGTTGACAATTATATTAGCTTAAATTAGTTTTAAACAGTGTGACAATGCTTAACTGTCATAGTTTTAAATTAGCTATATCTTAAATATCACAATATTGTGAATTATCATTTCAACTTGTTAGCATTGTAGAAAAATTGGATGAATGTGAAATGTAATAGAATTTGTATGAAATGTAACCACAACTGCAGAAAAATATTAATTAGGATATTTAATATAATAATAAGATATAATATAAGGATATATTGTGGAAAGCTTATGATTTTCGTGAAACAAATATTGGTTAATATACAAAGCTTTAGTACAGTATGACGAAAATGACATAAAATTGTTGATAATAATTTATTTTGTTATATTTTTATTTATATATCCTTTATTGCAATTTACAACTGTAATACAACCAGTAAATATCCTAAAAGACAAATGACATGAAGCAGTCTTGTAGAGATGCCACCCTTTGGCAACACTCTAATTTTTATTTAATTTAAAATATATGTTTCCATTGAAACAATGCAATTATTTCATCAAGTTCAAGTGTATTTAAATATTTTAAGATAGGAGAAAATTGAAAGTTGTGTTTTTCGCGCGCCATATTTTTATGATAAAGATGAATCTTTTATAAGAGTTATCAGCAGGAAAACTCCATTCAATATTATATATTGTTATTCGTGTGAGGGCTAGTATTTCGTTAATCTTCTGTGGACCCAAAGTCCTGCAGGACACGGGAATATCACACGACTTATAAGTACTTAGCTCAACTAAGTTAAATTCAATTCCATTAGCCCCCCATAATTCTCCAAGCCACAGCTAAACCCATGTATATAGGATGTAGTAATGTTGTTGTTTGGTTTCCTAGTAATGCCACTACATTATTTAAGAAATGTTTTAAATATTATTAGTTTAAGTAATTATTTAAAAATATGAATTTATGAGTGCTGCCAATAAGTATTTTCTTTACAAGGTTGTCATGTCATTATTTTCATATTCCTTAAACAATAAAGTTTTAAATTTCGATCATTCGAATTTAAAAATACGAGTTATAAATAAAACACGTATTGCACAGAGTTACGTCACACAGTACGTGTTATAAATGATGTTCAACCAGTTGGAACTGTGTAAAACGTCATACAAGTTGTTTGAGCCTGAACATTATATTTATTTTTACCTGTATATTTTTGTTTGGAATTTAAAAATTAAATTCAAAATAGTTTTTTTGAATGAGGAAAATATTTGTATTTTTTGTTAGTTTACGTCTTCTTATGTTTCTATTCAATAGTGTAGTTAAGGATTAGCCAGATAACAGTGCCCCCCTTACCCTCAAGCCAGTACCGCTCGCCAATAGTAAGCGGGGAGCACGCTTTTCTCGATTGGCGTCTTCAAATAATTTTTTTGATCAGGACTTCGTCTCGTCTTCTTGAAGATCACCGTCCTTCCAGAGTTTCCTACCCGTCGTGCGTAGCTGAAGAATTTATGGACAGTTGACTATCATAATGCTATAATACTTGATCATTTTTTTTCTCATTATATTTGTTCATTTTTTTTCTCATTATATTTGTTCATTTTTTTTGTACCATTCTTAGTATAACTAACACAATAATCCAATTTTAAACTTATTTTTTTACAGTTTGGTTAATCGAAGAATTTTTATTTTTTTTTATAAATCAAATGATTTTTATTTTATTGTAAATTTTCCTTTAAATTGTAAATTTTGGACAGTTGACTATCCTTGATCATTTTTTTTTCTCATTATATTTGTTCATTTTTTTGTACCATTCTTAGTAGAACTAACATACTAATACAATTTTAAACTTAATTACGGTCATAATTACTCCGAGAGATTTGAGGTGCGATCGGGTTTGAAACAGGGTGACTCCCTTTCACCTGTTTTATTTAATATAGCTTTAGAATATGTCATAGAAAAGGTAATGTGTACCGATAAAGGCTTAAAAATGGGTGACAAGATTCCGGTTTTGGGGTATGCCGATGATCTGGTACTGCTAGGTGAAGACACGGAAACTATACAACTAAATACAAGTGTGTTAATAAAAACCGGTAAAGAAATAGGACTCGAATGAAATACCGATAAGACGAAGTATATGATTAGTAGCAGAAACGGTGTCGATCTTGGTGATATTGATGTATCAGGTCATACTTTTGAACACGTAGAGAAATTCAAGTATTTAGGTTCAATTATAACTAGAAAAAATGAAATCCAGGAAGAAATAAAGTCCCGGTTAAAGGTGGGAAATGCGTGTTATTATTCAGTTGCTAAGTTACTTAGATCGCGGCTTCTATCTAAAAACTTAAAGATTAGAATTTATAAAACTATTATTCTTCCAACGGTTCTTTACGGATGTGAAACGTGGCCGCTTACTTTAAAGGATGAACAACGGCTTAAGGTTTTCGAAAATAAGGTATTCCGTAAAATATTTGGTCCGAAGAGAGATGAGGCCACTGGGGAGTTTAGAAGGTTGCACAACGCGGAATTGCGGAACTTGCATCCTGTGAATATAATTGAGCTGATTGCATCGCGGAGACTCAAATGGGCGAGTAAAGTTGTTGGGCTCGATGACGAGCGGATTCCGAGAAAGTTGGTATTTGCTGACCCGACTGGTAGGCGTCCGAAAGGTAGGCCGAAGCGGAGATGGGAGGATTGCATTAAGGCTGATCTCGGGAGCTTGGGCTTGAATGGTGAACATTGGACGAGTCTGTGTAGGCGGAGTTTGGTGGTATCGGCATCGAACCTTCGGGTTCGCTAAGCCTATTATTATTATTATTATTTTTTAAATTTTAATGTTAAGTACTCAAGACCAGCTCTTTTCGAAACGGGACCGAGTCTACGTTAGCCCATCTTTTTTTTTTTTTTTTTTTAACGTCACTCATCCCAATACAAGTTGACTACAGAATTGACACTCAATAATATATGTACACGCAAACTGTAATATATGGTACTTAAATAAATATGTAGCTTTTACAAATCAGTAAACAGGATTGTCAGATATTACTTCTTTGCTTATTGTGGATCATGGTAAATCATAAAACAAGAAATTTCTGATCCCCTGCTTTCTCGAATAGAATAGTAAATTATAGCACCTAGGAAATCATGTGATAAAGGTATCCAACCCTTAACAAACCCTAGCCACCCATAATCATTGGTAACTATCCCTGACCATCCCTAACAACCCCTATGTTTTATGTATTATGTCCCTAACATCCTATCCATTTGAGGAAAATTGAAAGTTTTATTTCTATTATAACAATTTATTTTGTTCTTGAAGTTTAAAATCTATAATACCTTTTCTTTTTTTTTTGTGTACTATAAGAAAATATTTTACATTAACATCTATGATTATTATTTTAAAAAATTGATAACTTTTTTTATTATACGTTATGGAAGATGCTGTTTTAGAATGATTTGAAATTACACTAAATGTGTAATTTCTTCTTTTTTAACAAAAAAACTGATATTTTCAAACGCGGCCTTTGGTGTTAGAACTTACAGTTTTTAGATAAAAAAATATGACTGATTTTGTTAAAACTAAACGTATTGATTAAAAATATATCAAAATATTACAGTGACACATGATCAGAACTACCATTTTACGTTTTCTCTTATAAGCAGTATAATTACGAATTTGTTTTTGGTTTTGATCATTTTTTTTTTTTTTTTAAGATATACTACAATTTGTTTCTGTATGAACATTAGTAATAGTGATATTTATTTATTTATTTTGTAACATAAAGGCTTTTCAACCATAAAGGTTATTTTAGCCCTAATTATTAGTTTAGATACAATATAATAATATTAATAATACTAATAATACATACATATATACTAATAATACATACATATATACTAATAATAATACATACATATAATACATACATGATAATGAATAAAATACAATACAAATATTATACATAATATACGAAATAATACATACAATACGAAAATAATACATTCAAATATACTAATCACTATAATAAAATAAAATACATAATACACTAAAACATACATAATACTAATTAATACAGATACAATATTTTAAGTTAAATACAAACAATTATATAAGATAACTTATATAAGAAAAGAATAAAATAAAAAATAAAAAATAAATAAATATATATATATATATATATATATATATATATATATATATATATATATATATATATATATATATATATATTATATATATATAATATTAAAAATCAAAAACAGGAACTTTTTTTTTTTTTTTTAATTTTGTAAAATATTGATGTGTCTTTTAGATAATTCATCAGTTTGGTGGCTGACTCCAGGGTATTTTGTAATATTGTCCTAATATCAGTCTCCATACCAACCCCTCTTCGCTCGGCTTCGAAGGAAAAGCAATCCAACAGTATTTGCGGTGCTGTGAGGATAACCCCACAGGAGGTACCTTGAGGCGGTGATCTCCTCGCCATCAGGTAGGATCAGCCTTAAGGTCAGCCTTGTGTGGCCAATCCTCAGTCGAGCCAGTACCACTTCCTCCTTCCTGCACAGCCGTAGGTCTGCTCGGTTGGGTTTCACTGAAGGATCGACTACTCTAAGTTTATTCTCCCTCCTAAAAAACCATACTTTTTGCCAATGTTCTATAGCCTTTCCTTTTATGAGGGCGATTACTTCCCGCGTTGACGGACCCCAGACTGGGCTTTTCCCTCCACTTGTGGAGGAAAAGCGGAATCCAAAGATCCTAGCGCCTCGCTCTCAGTCGCGTCACTGGTGTGACTCAGTGGAGCCCGAACTAGGGCGCAATAGCCACAAACATACATTACATGAGTGGAGGATCTGACCAGTGTTAGAACTCCAATTAAGTGTTTACAATACGTCTCGCGGCCACTGCCGTTTTGACCTGTTTAATAAAGATAATATTAATTAAATTCTTCAACCGTTTTAGGTGCAGTTACATACTCTTAAGTAAAAGTATTTTTTAGACAGTCCCTTTCTATTATTAATTGATTCAGTGATTCGTCTAAAGAAGGGATCTTTACAATTAAAAAAAAAAAAAAAATATCTGATGATGTTTAAGACAACTTTATTTATATTTTACACAAAAACAATTATGTTGAAAACAAAAATGGTAACTTAATGCACTGTGCTAAAGCTACCTAAAGTTTTCATAAAGGATAACTGATAGTAATATTGTTTCATTTTAATATTAATAATAATTAATATTGTTTCAAGGTCAATTTTTGAAGAAGGATAAGAAAAATTACTTATAATATTTAAATAATGAAAAATTCTTGGAAAGGTGGTCAGAAGACGCAATAGGAACTATGAATATTTATGTTCGTTCCTTAATATTCCTCTTCATTGTTTGACTGACAGAGGCTCAGGATAATTTAATTATGTTTTGACAGCCTATTGTCAGTTATTACTTAAAATTAATAAATACACTTAAGTTAATATAAATAAATGTCTTGTACACAATGCAAAATGCTGACGGAGGGATGTGTGATCAATTATTATCAATATGATCAACACTTCCTAATTGACAACTATATCTCTGTGCACTGACAGGGACATGACAACTCAATCTGATCAATTAAACTAATTTTATTAAACTGAATATAAATAATTAATTCTCATAGAATCAATTACATTCATCTCATGATAATTTTTTTTAAAATATTTTTTTATTGAAATTTACAACTGTACAAAAATTCAAGGCGAGGTTTTCTGGGGAGAAGAGAGGTGTCAAAGCGGACCAAATTAGCCGTATATAAATCGACATTTCTTCCCATTCTATCGTACTCCTCAGAATCGTGGATTCATACCTCAAAACATAGGAGCCAAATCCAGGCCATGGAAATGAGTTATCTCCGAAAAATAGAGAGAAAGACACGGAGAGATAGGATACGGAACGCCACTATACGGGCTAACCTCGATGTCAAACCGGCGGAGACCGTTCTAGAGGAACACAAACTGAGGTGATTTGGACATCTTCTTAGGATGGATCTGGAGAGAAGTGCCAGAAAGACGTATGAAACCCGCACGAAAGGGAAAAGACCCAGAGGAAGGCCTCGCATCTCCTGGGAGGATAGTGTAAAAGAAGCATGCAGGAGGCGCGGGATAGACTGGAGTAGGAGAATGGAGTCAGCACAGGAAAGAGACATATGGGCCAGGCTCTACAGGCAGGATCCTCACACCGAACAGCGGTAGAAGAGGAAACGATTATGATGATGATGATGATGATGACAAAAAATACATCAAGTAAATATGCTGAAATGTTAGAAAAGCAGCCAGTTAAAAACATAGCAATATATTATATATATATATATATATATATATATATATATATATATATATATATATATATATAAGTTATCTACGGGTCTTGAAGTTTGTCAATAAATAAGCAATCGATGATAAATTCAGCGATGATTCACTAAAATACACAGAACTATTCAAAGAGATGATCAACTACTGTCATTGCTCATCGTTCATTTGTTTATCAAGTGATTAAATCCTGTTATTTAGTATTAAACACCATGATTCGCAAGCCAAATCAAGACATTATAATGCCCTCAGCGGGTGACTACTTAAGTTGAACTGATAAAGTTGTCACCTGATGAGACAGTTGAGGTAAACAGTTTGGTTTAATAATAGTGTTGCTCAAATCCATCCAATTCCCTGAGGCTGGATCAATATGGAATTCATTAACCAGTCAGCTCGATTGACTAATCAACGGTAAAGGGCTAACCAGGCTGGACCACGTCTGTTGTCTAATATTTATTTCTAAATCGATGCTAATATTGTTTTAACTATATATATATATAGAATAGAAAAAAAAATTATTCTGGGACTAGGTCCCCTAAGAATAACAGTATGTACAATTTGAATATATACTATGTCTGGCAACAGACAAAAAAACATGATTAATTATTATTTACAATCTTTATATTAAAATTACAATTATTTACAATGAGGAAAAATACTATACATAAGAAATAAAAAAGAAACTAATAAAAAAAAATATATATGTATATCTTCTAAACTTTAACTTCTGAGAAAATAAAATTTTATTTAAACAAAAGCAAATTAAAATTTGGGCGGTAGATAGTAATCTTCGTTCATTCAATGTAGATTTCTAGATAGAATTGACATATCACGTTAGCTGATCGTCTATTTGGGATGACAGAAGGTATAGGAAAAGTTGGGATTTGAAAAAGGATAAAGAGGCAGCATGGTGGATATGGATTGGTTAGAGAATTCCAGAGTGTGGTAGAGCGAACAATGAAGGAACGATCAAAGGTTTTGGTTCTGTGGGTAGGAAGGTAAAGGTCAGAATGTCGCGATCGAGTTTCAAGACAGTGGATTGAGGATTTAAATTTAAGGAGACTGTGGATGTAGGAAGGATGCTGGGAGTTAATAGTTTGGTAGAGGTATGATCCAAGAAAATATTGTCTGCGGGTTGAGGGGAGGAGCCACTTTAATTCACCGTATAAGTGGGTAACATGGGACCTCCCTGAGATACCGAAGACAAATCTTAAGAAAATGTTCGTAATGCGCATGTGTATATATATATATAATATATATATATATATATATATATATATATATATTGTTCACGCCATATGTTATGGTCTGATGGAAAAAAAAAGGAAAACTGTATAATTTATACTGTATAAATTCTTGATATTTATCAATAGATCATTTTTGTATTAATCTTTATTTTTTATCTGTTTTAAAAATAGTTATTATAAATATAATTAAAAGTTTTGAGTAGAAGAGAAAGAAAAAGAAGACGATCGTTTTTAATTGTTTTTTGACTGCCTCGTGGCCAGTCGAGTCTTAAGCTAGCGTCTGAGCGGTGAAGTTGTGCCGTATATAGACCCAAGATTTCTCTCAACGTTTGAATGTTTGGAAACGAATTTCTTCATCTTCTCATCGTTCCCCTTGGAACTTGGAAGAGCCACCTTGCGGTCATTTTCTTCAATACTCAAGACGACTTCGTTCAAGCCGCCCTGCGGTCGTTTTCTTCAACACTCAACTGGACATCTTTACGTGAATATAACCTATCTTTATCCATTAATGGAATATTTAATTCCTTAATTCTTATTCAAGAAACTGTTTAATTTGATAACTGTTTTATTTACATCTTTAAGCATTAATTAAGTTAAGTTTGTTTCTTCTATTTTTACAATATTTTAATTAGGTTTATTTTGTTTCCTACATTTTCTTACAGCTGTTTAATTATAATCAGGTTAATTTGTTCTTATATAAATTTATTAGGTTAATTTGTTTCTTATCTTGTTTATATGTATTTCAGTGTATTAAATGTATTGTGATTCGTCGTTTGCTTTCATTATTTTTATTTATTTTAAATCTATACAGTCCACTTATTTATTTCAATAGAACCACCCTCAATTTTGAGTTGTCACTTGGAAGTACTACTCTTTCACGGATAGCCCAGCGTATACATATATATATATATATATATATATATATATATATATATTATATATATATATATATATATATATATATATATATATTTATATTACAGAGCGTTTCAGGGTTAAGAGGCCAGATCTCAGGGATGAATTAAGGACCTCAAAACAAGAATTCTATTCTTATTTATAATGATAATTATAACCTTGTATATAAGTTAATATTTTTTGTAAACTATTTAGCTTTCCAATGGTCTGTTATACTTCTATATTACTATTCTTATGTTCAGATGGGAGGGGGCCTAAAAAATATTCTCACTCTTTTCTCCTTTAGTTAGTTATCAAATTCGTTTAACTTGAATATTTATTCGTTTTTTATCAATGCTAACAAAGTGATATGGTTTTGGAATCTACAAAACTAAAGGTACTTTAGAGGAAGAAAATTATTTAGACCCTTTCAGACTATTTCAATCAGAATGAAACCTACATCATGTCAAAGCGTAATAAATGTTATACAGCGGCTCTAACTTTTTGAGAAAATCGTAATTAGGTGAAAAATCCATGGTAAAAAGTAGCACTTGCGGTCAGCCGATTTTATTGAAAAAGTTGCTGTAACTTCTCAGGCTAGACATACCATCCACAAACACACGCGCGCGCGCGCATACTCACACATAGGTAAAAACTAGAATTCGAAAATTTTCACGATCACTATACTATACTATAGTTTTTAGTTTATTATTTTTAATAATAAGCCTTTGTAATAAAAAAATTACCCTACCTCTCAATATATGTGGACTTACGTTTCAAGATACGTAGAGCCCGAGCAAGGAAAAAAAATCCGTTTGCTCGCTGTCCGCAGCTTTTATCCGAAACTACAAGACCGATGTTTTTTTAATTTTGTACAAAAATACCAGGGCATCCAATGATGATCCTAAAACCTAGACCTTCGTATCAGCAGATTATTTTTAAAATAGTGACCGAAGAAAAATTATTTAATTCAATAACTCAGTTATTTTTGAAGATAGAGAAAATTTGTAATAGACTTTTCTAACTGAGAAACTGCGAATACTTATAAAAACAAAAAGAAAAAAATCTATAAATTTAAACGAATGAATACTGTTAATCATTGAAATTAGTTCAAAAATAGCAGAGATATAGAGTTTGAAACTAGCAGTGGTCATAAACCATTTTCCTTTGAATTATTTATTGCTTTTCATATTAGTTAATTGTCTATAAGCAGCTATATAAACAGTTATACAGTTATGAAATGAAAATTAAATGAAATTTTTTTTTTTTAAATAATATTGCTTTATTGAGAAGTAATACAATCTGCCACTATCTTGGGCAATAAGTATTAGAGATAAAATAAGTCATTCCTTCCATAGCACAAAGTAAAACAAATAAAAAAATAAAATGCCTCAATAACAAATGAAGACAAAAAAATGAAATAAAATAAATGAATAAAAGAAAATAATTATAATCTTGGCCACATTCATACCTATATACAATATTTACATACTGCCCCTGGGAACTTCGAATCGAACCTCTGCATCCAGAAATGGATGCCGAGGCACAATGTCAGGAGATCCCAGCGCCTCTCAGTCAGCCGCTTCACTAATCTAGTCAGTGAAATGAAATGAAAAGTAATTTTGTTCTGGGACGCGTAATCCCCTAAGAATAACATGAAAAGTACAATATAAATAATAATTGTCTGGTCGTTTAAGACTTCAGTTTAACAATAAAAGACAGGTTTTGTGACAATGAATAGTTATCATCTATAGCTTTTAAATATTACATATGTTGGGAAGATTGATAGTTTAGGAGATGGAGAAATAATTGGTGTTTAAAAGTGGATAATAATAAGGATTTACGAATGGATACAGGCAAGGAATTCCAAAATAGGGTAGCACGAATAATAAAGGATTTTTTGAAGGAAGCAGATCTGTGAGAAGGCATATACAAGTTTATAGGTTGGGATCTAATGTTTACTGAATGGACAGAGGAACAAGTGGTAAGCATATCAAGAATATAAGGAGATTTTTTTGTATGGAAAATTTGTTATTTTAATAATTTTTAGCGTTTTTTTTTCTATGATCAAACACTACAATTTTAATCGTAATTAATAAACAACTATTCCTGTGATAAAGCTGTGTTTGACGTGGATCCTAATTAAATTAATTTCAAAAGTACCGTTTGTTTTCGATCAGTGATTAGTTGTTAAACATGAAATGAACTATAGCTGTAAGGTTTGAGGCGGAAGAGGGGATATTGGAGGGTAAGGGATTGTCCTGGAAGGAAGGAATTGGCAAAGTTTCTTATAAAGTTGGCTAATTGGGCACCTCCTTTCTGGCTCCTTCCCTCCCCAAACCACCACTCTACTTCCGATTGGCTTTTAGGACCTTGGCAAGGATTTGAAATATTGAAAAAGTTTCGCACCTTTCGACGGAAATAAATATTTAGGTCTGTCAAGGGCGAACGCAGGATATTCGCTTAGGGGGGCTGAGTAGGTTCGAAACAGTGAGGAAGGGAATCTTGAAAATTTAATTTAATTTCTTTAATAATTTTTTAGTAAGCTTCATTCAATATTTCATATTTAAAAAAAACACTCATTAACATTCTTTTCTAAACATTCATTATTCTTCACTATCTATGACATTGTTTTTCTACGTTTCGGGATTCTGTCCCCATTATCAAGACTAAAACAATGGTTATATTTTAATAAGTGAAATTACATAATGTGAATTTCAAATAAATAATATATTCAAATTATGGTTTTGGACTATTGTTATATTTATTTTATAATTTTCTTTATTGATAATATCTGTATGTGTTCCAAGGTTTTTTGTATCTGTTTTGAAATTTATTTTTCTGTTATTATTTCCGATAATGTGTATTGCCTCTAGTAATTTTCTATTGCTATTGTTTTGTGATGTATCTAAAATTTCTGTGTTTTCAAACTTAAATTTATGTTGTCTTGTCTATGCGATGATAATGCTGTTGCATTGGTGTTTTTTATATTACAATATAAAATTAGATATATGTTGGGATATTCTTGTTTTCATTTTATTATGTCTATCCCATATATATATATATATATATATATATATATATATATATATATATATATATATATATATATATATATATATATATGCCTATATATATATATGCCTTCACAGTTTTTACAGTCTATTTTGTATATTACGTTTTGCTTATCCATTTTTTCTATGTCATATTTCATTCTACTTAAATATTTTTCTAATTTATTATTAGATCAATTTAGATATTTTTTATTGTATCTTTTAGTTTTCCAACACCTTTCGACGGAATTAATATTTAGGTCTGTCAAGGGCGAACGCAAGGATATTCTTGCTCAGAAGGGCCTAGTAGGTTCGAAATCGTTAGGAAGGGAAAGTTGAAAATGTAAGTTACTTTATTTCAACACCGTCTAAATATAGTGTGCGTCAAATGTATTGATAATTTAATAAAATTTTCATAATTTACATGTTTATTTTTTAGCCTATCACGAAAACGAAAAGTCGTAGAAAACTGAAATATTATATTAAAAACAACTGTACACCCGAGATGTTACAGCAACTTTTTCATCAAAATCAGCTAACCAGAAGAGACACTTTATACCATGCATTGTGCACCTTTTTACGATTTTCTAAAAATCGGGTCTAACGTGTAATGTATTGAGGATCTGAGTGGAGTTAATAATTAAATAATTTTAATATTAAACAATACAAGATAACGAACCTTTGTCGGCAAAACATCAAAAGGTGTTTACCTAGCCCCCTAGATTTTCCATCGGTATGGGCCCCCCAGCGGTACCGGAAACCTCTGGTAGTCCCTCCCCCCCCCCCCAGCGGCGGCCAACAAGAATATTAAGAGTGGTGAAAAGATAAGAATAATAGCACAAAGGCTATACCGCCAGCCGAGGCACTTCCCGTATCGGCCCACCCGAGGTGACGAGAATGAGAGAGAAGAACCGAAGAGTTAGTCAAGTTTTATCCTCAAGAAGGGTGAGTCGGGTTCCTTCTACAAGAAGAAGAGGCGGCAGTCGGGGTTCTGAGAGCAGCTGGAGGATGATGCCGAGTAAGGGGACCTAAGACTGATTTCACATTCGCCAGCCGGTTAAGTGTTTCAAAGGTATATTGATATTTGTAATATTGTATGGCAAAGGTAGTAGAGAAAATGTCCCTCAGTATTCTCAATCAAAGTTCTAGGCAATGTGTTGAAATAATTTATATGTGTAAGTTAATAATTATAATAACGTATTAATTGGACCTTGTTTACTTTAATCTTACCCTGCATGCCACCTCTTGGATTGGTAAACACGATACCTTTGGAAAGGAAATCCAATCGTATCATTAAATATATCAAGTAAGCTAGTTTTTGAAGCTACCGCTGACTTAGAAAAGCAGCCGGTTAAAAACATAGCAAACGATTTTGATTAAACTCGCCATATCGATGTTAGATTTAAGGGGCTTTAATATCATATTGGTTTTATTCTGATGGAAATCGTCTCGTTTCTAGAACTCTTAATTACAGCTAGAACTGGAAGCCAGCAATCATGTCTGAAACTGCCAATTGGCAGTCCTAAAAAAATACTAAGGTCTCGAGATCATCTGCCTTCAAGACGCCTCCAAAGATTATCAGGAATTGAAGAAAATAGTGGGTTAGAGCAAAAATGGAGTTAATCAGGAAAAAATAATTCCTTCTTTAGGCCAAACTAGTAATATAAGGAACTATAAGGTCTTATAGATGAGTTTTTTCGGAGACAAATTAAAAATCGTTGAGAATTTCTGATTTTAAGAATTAGATATAGAATAATTCGACGGTTTATTACACTACCATAGCACTACTCCGAAAGTCTAGATTAGTCTTATGATATTCATGTAGATGAGCCTGTTATAGTAAGAGGATGGTTTGAGCGTTTGTCTAGTAAGTGTTGAAGTAGCCTTAAACAGTGAGTATCAATCATAATATAAAATTAGAAATTATCAACCAATTATTATTGGAGACAAATAAACTCCTCAGAACAACTCTGTACATTATCTAGATTTAACTCTAGATCGAAGGATGACTTGGAGTCTACATGTCAAGATGGGAAGAAAGACTCTCAACCGCCGACTGAAAGTACTACATAATATCTTCTCTCCAAATCATCAAAACTAAAAATTAATATATACTCATACCTTCTTAAACTAATATGAGCCTAAGCTTCATTGATTAATGGCTCAGCAAAATAGAAAAAAAAAAAAAACTGTACCACTACAACCCATGAAGGGTCTAGGGCTCAGTACATATATCTATATTGGTAATATCTATTCGCACTGTTTCTAGGCCAACGGCAGTACAATGAGGTGATTAGGCCTTAATCGCGCTCAGCCGCCGGGTTTTTCCCAATTAATTTAGATACCCACTTTATAGAGGCTGGGTCTGCCACAGGAGGGTCTCCACACCCTAGGGTCACCCCCCGACTGAATTAACAGGATAAATAATATTCTGCCACAGCCGGGAATGAACCCAGGACCCGGAGAACATCAGACTAGTGCTCTATTCACTCCCGCAAAATCGACTCACGTACCAAAACTTCAAGCATTTCAATAAACAATTTTAAGACTCATAACATCTTACGACTTGGTACGTAAACAACAAAACCCTACATACGGACTTACAACCAACAGTTGAATCTCTATTCTCGTTTTCACAGTAAACTGCACTGAAAAGGCAATAGACTTATAACAGACAAGTAAATAGCTAAAATGCCAGTTAGGAGAAAGCTTAAGAGAAGCTGGATGAGAGACCCTTTGCTAAACTAAAGCCTGGAAGGGGTACTGCTGGGTACTTTACAACCCATGCCTACCATGTCTGATCTCACTGTTTATACAGCACATTTGTTTATTGACGGAAAGCTTCTGACAGGTGCGAAACAGAAATATGAAAATTTAAAAAAATAGCTTATACAATTTTATGTAATAGATAATATTTTTTATAGTATATTTAACCTTCTAATAAATCAAGCATCTATATTCCTCCAGAGATTTGTGATGACGGTAAGAGAACCATATTATGTATATTATAGACCAAGAATTTTGAATTGAAGGTTTGAAGATGATTTCAGACTGAAACATGTCATTATCAACGTCAGACTTAAAATACGATTGGCGTGACGGATTCGATTTGGTGCAGTGGGATTTGAAGGACTTAAGCAGAATTGAAGTCCTTTTGTAGCTTGACCTAGACTCGGAGGATCGAAGGAAGAATTGAATTAGCTATACAATATGCATATTTATTACTTACGCAGTTGTTTTAATTGATATAATTTCAAGTACTCGCTATACTTGACTCAATGTAAATTTCATTCAAAGGACTTTTTCTTTTTTAATTATCTACAAACGAACATCGGTTCAGTACTTCAACATTCCTCTCATTCATTAGAAGAGTGGCAATATATAAGGCAATAGTAACAATATACAGTAAATCAACTAGATTAAAAAGTTTCATCTTATGGGATCGTTTTTCCTATTTATGTTTTCTATCCATACTTCGAATTCTCCATTTTAATGGCACTCTAGAAGACTATATATTAAAAACTGGACCAAACAAAACGTAATATAACATTATGCCGCAGATAATACAAATAAAAATAGAATTTATAAACATCGCATCCAGTCCTTACAATTCAAAATCCTGAATGCCCCTTATTTTGTCACATACAACTCCTCCATAATCAACTAAACATCCCATTTGTTGCAGACATAGCCCGCGATAGATACTCCTCTTTCCATTCTAAACTCCCTGCCCATACAAATCCACTTGTCCGTAATTTATCTTCAATCCTCAGATATCCCTGATTACCCTCCAAGACGACTGAAAAGAAGGTGGCCTCGGGACCTACTGTCTTAAAATAGTTAGTGAAGTGCTAACACTGGGTAGTTCATTCTCAAGACTTTTTATTATCATTCTACCTATTTACTTATTGTGTTATTCAATACAGTTGTAAATTACAAAAAAAAAAAAAAAAATTATAAACATATATAAAAAGACATACTAAAAAATCTGGTGTGCTCAACACACTACTTTCACTTATCTTTGTTGTTAAAATCCATTTAAGAATTTTAAAATGAAATATATAGGTAATTGAAAGTAAAACGGTTAAAGAATTAATTTAATTATGTTTCAGTAGAAACATGTATTTTGTTAAATAATCTATTTTACTATTATCTACAAAAATCAGTTGGCTGGATCGGCTTTTCATCACTCTCCCTTAACTTTTACAGTTTTGTGTATAAGATAATATATTTTCCAAAATCTTTAGTTTTCCAATGGTATATTATACATCTATATTAATGTTCTTATGTTCAAAAAAAGAAAAAAATATTGTTTTCCTTTTTTCTACTATATTTGGTTATCATATTCGCGTGGACCTGATGAAAAACCGTAACAAGAGTCGAAACGTTGGTTAAATAAATAATTGTTCGCTATTTTCCAATAATTTTCGACAGTGACCTTCATCATCTTTTAATTCTTGTTAATCACACGGCCACTATAATAATATAAATTACATTTATTATCAGTTTTATCCATTATATATACCTTGCGTCTTTATATAACTATTATATTTTCAGTTTCTTATACATATCGTCTACTACTTATAACATTTTTCTAATCCTAATTTAATCTAATCTAACATGTTTAACTTACTTTTTACTTCTATTCAGTTGTGCTCAATTTTTTTATTTTATGAGAGATTATTATTGAAGCAAAGAAAAAATAAATAAATTTAAGGTATTTGTTTAAATATAGGTCACACACTTTATGTAACTCATTAAGTAAATAAATGAGTTGTTTTCTGAGTATTGCGGGTACTGTAGACCACAGCGCCGATCAAGCCATATACAGTAATAATATATCTATTTTCATTTAAATCCTTACAATGCCTAAAATAAACATAGTATTTGTGATAAATTATAACTATTTTCAAAAATTTTTGAATTAAAGAAATTCTTTATTTATTAGCAATGTTGAAATACATTAGGTTGACCTTATAATAAATAGCATTCTTTTCAATCCATAATAGACATTTTGTACAAAAAATATTAATTTTTTAACATTTGAATGGATAAATTTTATAAAGTACTATATATTAGTGATTTTATTTATTGTCAGTTGATTTCTTTCTCTCGATATATTATTAAATATAATAAAACACACATAGTATAAGGATTAAAATTAATATACTCTCTCAAACAATTTGAATTGATTTATTCACTGTGATAATTCTTTTAATTATATTTTTTTTTCGGTACATTAAAAAACATTTAAATCTTTATTATAAGGACTGTTATTATTAAGAAAACTGATAATGAACTGCAGTATTTTTAATATTTGAGTAATTATATTGAGTAGATGCAAATGTCATAAAACTTAACAAAATATAAAACATAAGTTGAGAAGAGAAAGTCAAAACATATAATTCGACAATACAAAGTCTAAAGAATATCCATTTTTTCCTTCTCTACTTTATTATTAATTTAAGATTAATGAATACATATTAAAAAAAAAAACCCACTCTGTCTGAATTGGTGTGTCAAACTATTATTCAGAAGTTGGCACAGTTAAATATCTCAGTGAAAGTAAAAAAAAAAAAAAAAAAAATGGATTGTGTAGTATTTGCAATGCAGAAATGGAAAAATCCCAACTACCAAAAGTTTTTCGGTTGGCGGCACAGTTCAGCGAACTTCCCACTCCATTTTCTATCTCGGTATTAAAATGGATCTACATATAAAGCTTTCTGCTCAACTCGAAAAAAAAAATGGAAGGAATCGAATCGTATCTTCTTTACCACTTTTTAACTTCTCGAACTATGTCACTGATTTAATTTATCGACATTTCAGCCATGCCCGACAATTGCAATCAGAATGAAACCTACTTTATATAAAATCCAATTAAATTTTACATTGATGTAGCTAGTGTGATGAAAATGGTTAGAACCGTTTCTGAGAAAATTGTAAAAAGGTGCAAAATGAAATAAAAAAGAATTTTTACTCTTGGACAGCCACTCTCCTAAGAATAATAGAAATGCACAGTTTAATATTCATCTTCTGGCTTTAATATAATATCTATTGTTATGTACAAGAATCGCATGAGCTAAAGCCCTATTCATTGCTTTACAATACCTTCCACAACTTTGTATGTAAGACATTTTTTCTATAATCAGCTCTCCAACAGAGTATTATACATCTATATTACTAATCTTACATTCGAGGATATAAAATTAACCTAATAATTAATTTTCTACTATTCTCCATTAGTTTTTTATCTAATTCTTTCATCTTGTATATTTATCTGATTTTTTATCATTGCTAATGAAATGATATGGTTAATTTTTTAGAATGTACAAAATTAATGGTACTTTAGAGTAAGAAAATTAAAAAAAATTGTAATTTAAACCGCTTATGACTATTTAAGAATAAAACATACATGGAATGGAAGTCCATTAAATTGTATACCGATATAGTGAGTTTAATCACAATCTTTAACTATAATTATAACAATATCTATTTATTATCTGCCAATGTTTCGACCCCCCATTGCGTGCCATCGTTAGGGTGCATTGAGATGTTGATTTCCAAAAGGTAATGAAGGACATTTTTTTTTAAATTGAATTTTTTTACATATTTGCTTTTCATCATTTAGTTTTATGTGTTTCAACAAACTAAGAATGCTAGATGCAGAAAAGCCTGATATAGATTACAACTGGGTTTCACAGGTCAATATGATAGCCCACAACTATGGATGTAGGGAAAAATTCAATGCTCCTCTGGAAAACGATATTTTGAATCACAAAGCCGATATTATCGAAACAATAACTATTCAACTGACATTAATAGAGCAATGAACTCAAATAGTAACCCGATATACCGATTACTCAGCAGTTACAACCTACATAAACCAGAAGAGTACCTAACATATAGGCTAAATTTTAAGAAAATAAGATGTATCAGCCGACTAAGGGTAGGAAACCCAGAGATCATCAAACTCCATCATGGAAACAAAACAATTATTATTAAGGCAAATGAACTTTGTGTATTTTGCAATGATTATTTCAACAATAGTTTGTACCATATCCTCCTACATTGCCCAACCTTTAAAGACAATAGACAATATATCATAAAACCATCTGAATCCATATCCTGTGACCTACAAAAAATTGAAAATATCTTGAACATTAATAGTGAAGCCAGACTGAACAGTCTTTATATTTATATCTTAAACATATGTAATAAATATGATTCTATTAGTTCTATTTAAACAATATTATGTAAATAGTTTTCGAAACCATTTAATCACTGTACTTTTACTACGCTTCCGTTTATTTTAGATGTCTCACTATTTTAAGTTTAATATTGTTTAGTAATCAATATTATGTTAAAAAATTTTGTATTATCCAGTTCGTTTTATTTTTGTTTACTATTTTGTCAAGGAGTACATGTTTTATCGTTTGTTTAATGTTTTGGGTAAAGAGCACTAGACTCAGGTTATATTTCTTTTGTAATTGTATTTTATGTTGTAAATTTGTACAAGACTTTGTCTTTCACAAATAAAATATATTCTATTCTATTCTATTCATTTAGTTTTATGTAAATCTTCTATTTGCTTTTCTCTAATGAACACTCAAGTCCTTATCCCAATTATTTTTTGAAAATACTAATTAAATATTTAATTTCGTTCCAAATCATACTGAAAGACTTCATTTCATAAATTTAAGATGATATTGTCAATATAGAAAAAATACTAATATAGTAAATTAATATAAAATCAAATAATTTGTTTTAATAATATAGTAATTAGAGAGTTTTGCGCTTCCTGTATAATTCTCTAGAATGGTTATATGTTTGTGGCTACAGCGCCCTAACTCAGCCTCAGGGCTCACACCAGTGATGCGGCTGAGATAGAGGCGCTGGGATCTCTTGGATTCCGCTTTTTTCTCTACAAGTGGATTGAAAAGAGTGGTCTGGGGTCCCTTTAGCAGCTGTATATATTTTATATAGTTATGATTGTTTGTATGATGTTTATTTATTTGCCAATTTTTTATTTATATCAGTTATAGATTGTTGTTTTGATTTGTTTTATGATATGAATTTATTTATTTTCTATTTTATGTAATTTGACTGTTATTATTATTTTCTGTATATATTGTATGAATGTGGTCTCATATCACTATTATTATTGTTCATTTTGTAACAAATTGTAATATATCTCAATAAATAAATTATAAATTTATATCTAAAAAAAAAAGAATGGATATAGTACCTTTTAGAAATCAACGTCTCAATTGTAAGCAGGAACTAGCATCTATCATTATGATTAATTTATTTGTTAATTTTACGGTATGCCACACGGACTAATTCCTTCCTGTAATTTTCAACTTTCAACTAATTATATCCATTTTTCAATATAAAAAATAGTAAAGAATAATATTTCATTTAAAAAATTGTTATCTCAGAGCGTTGTTTGTTGGAATCTGAGAAGCGTTGTGAGTAAGAAGGAGGGATGAAGTTTATCCCAAGTCCCCTACCCCCTCCCTCCCTGCGACCGGGGCTTTATTGGACTTGAAGAGGGATGGCTTACCTCAAGGAGGCAGCTTTATTAAGGTACCTTGATGAAAGGGGCCTTGTAAGGGCTTACTCTGTCGTCCTTTAATAAGTATGTAATAAGTAATTTATGGCTTATCGCTTTAAATACAATGGCGACTTATGACTCCATTATCTCACGAACACTACTCATATCCTGAGATTTGGTAAGGTAAAGAGCTCTTCACATAAAAGTCGTCAACTAGTGCATACAATACCTGAGTTACGAGACACGTTTATCAAGTGTATGTGTAAGATGTTCAATTCTTATAAAAAATAAACTTTTTCTCTTTCTTTTAAATAAGAAGTTGTGTAGAAAATGTTATGTAGTTTTGAGGGGAACGTTTATTACAATGGACAATTTGGATGCGTAAAGCGGGGTGGTCGAGTGAATAAAGAACTGGACTGTAACAAGTTTTAATTTTCCCGCTCGGTTTCGTCCGCCCGGTGTTTTAAACTTGAGCCTACATATGGAAAGTACAGTGTCGCCGCCTAGGAAGTACCGTGGAGGTACCGGAATTCCGCGATCTTAGGCCATTCCGGTAGAAAGTCTCGTAACGTATCCATGTATGGAAGTACCGAGTTAGCAGGGAGCAGTATAAGGATATTTTTATTTAATTTTCTTCCGTCATATATATATTTAAAATATACCCAGCGTTGGTGTTACGAAGAATATGTTTTGCCGTATGCTTGTATGCCACCAAGGAAATAAAGTAGAAGATCGTTAATAATTTTATTTTCTAAGAACCTGGACCTTAACCGTTAACCATGTCACAAATATATGGCGCCCGAGACCAGGACAAGGACAATTTTTTAAGTTAAGTGCTGACTTTAATGGTTTATTTTTTTTGTTAAAAGGAAATGAATAATACATTGGAAGAATTAAGTGACACTATTTGCATTGCAGTAATTCGCAAGCATGGTATTAGGTATAGTCAATTGCATCAACAAAGTTAAGACTTTTATGACTATCGTATCGAAGGAAAACGTTTTATTTTTTTTTATTTTAAAAATTGTAATATATTCCGTAAAACTTTATGGTATCGACAAAATATTTCTATATAGTTCTAATTAGGAAGGAAAACATTTAATTTTTTATGGTAATATGTCTTCCGTAAAAGTTTCTTGTGTTATTTAATACAAAATATTTCTATATTGATTAAAATTTTTTATTTAAAAGTAACGTTTATTAAACTGTTTTTAGTAAATTTAGACTGTTTTATTTTAATTAAAATCTCAAATTAAAAGGTTTCAAATTAGGATTTTATTTACTTGTATTTAATTAAGATTTAATAATTATGAATTTTGTGGTTGATAAGAATTATTATTATAATAACAATATTTTATTTTTTTTTGTAAATAACTTTAGATAACAGAGAAAATAATTTTTTGTACAAAATAATTTTTTGTTTTTTATAAGGTATCTTATTAATCAAAATTTAGATTAATTAGAGTTTGAGAATAATTGTTATTTGTCTCATTAATTTATTTCTTAAACTTTTGTTTTGATAGGTTCATATAAGTTTTAAGACTTTGTTTTCCTGTTATTCAACTTGTACCTTGAATTTGTAAAGGACGCTTACCGAGTTTAATTTAATTTAAATTATATTTTGTTTAATCTTTTTTACAGGTTTTTATTTTAATTGCCTTAAAGTAGGAATTTATTTTATTTTATCGTAAAGGAAAATTTTCTCCTGGTTCTATTATCGGTTTCTAGAGTGCTAGTTTATTTCTGTTTTTTAAATTTTTTTACGTTTTGTTTGCTTTGCCATAATGGGTAATCCCGACGTCTTGATATCGGAACGGGAGGATATATTTGCTGCAGTTCAGAACATTTTTACTAAATCAAACTCCTTGAGTGTTGATACAGTAGTTGATTTTAAACCAGTTTATGATAGGCTGGTCAATTACGAGTCGCGTTTTGAAAAGATCCAGTCCAAAATCCGTGAATACAACTCAACCGTGACGGGTACTAAGGACAAGGTCGAAACCTCAGCTGTACAAAATTCATTTTTCGATTTAGTCGACACCACTAAAGCGAATTATTATAAATTAATTAAAACGTGTACTCCCACGGAAAAGAAACCTGATGTTTTTTCTACCCCTACTTACTCTGTTCCTCAGGAGCTACCAAGAATTGATTTACCGACATTCTCGGGGAAATTGGAAGACTGGAATGAGTTCTATTCTCTTTTTGATTCTATGGTTCATAGAGAGAAATCTTTATCGACCATAAGAAAATTCCATTTCTAAGAAGTAGTTTACGCGGGGAAGCTTTGTCCCTTATCTCGGGGTTCGCATTAGAGGAAAGTAATTATTCCCTAGCCTATGATGCGGTAGTTGCTCGTTATCAAAATAAAGACGGCTAGCCCGATTTTACATTAAAAGAGTGTTGGATTTCACCCCTCTAAACAATTCGTCCGCAAATAATTTGCAAAGATTTTTATCCGAACATGAAAATAATTTTTCCGCCCTATCGGCTTTAGGCATCGAAGATATGGGGGACTTCATTAAACTTCATTTAGCCCTCACCAATTTAGACCCAGGGACCAGAAGATCGTTCGAAGAGCGGATAAAGTCGACTGAGATTCCCTCTTATAGGGACTTAATAAATTTCGTCACGGAACGATCTAGAATCTCCGAGATGATGGCTCAAGAAGGCCGAGCGGAAAAACCGAATGGAAAAGAGAAATCCCGATTTACGAATCCCACTACAAATAGGCAGTATAAGAAAGAATCCTCGGGAATATATAGTATTTTACCTTCGGGTTCCTCGGTGCCAACAGATTCTGACGCTTCTGCCGACAAATCAAATTGTAATCCCGAATTCGAACGAATGAAAACCGAGTCAGTTGGTTGTATGGAAAGGTTATCCCCATCGACCAAAGTACGATCCAGAAATAGTTCTGAATCAATCGTTGACAATAAAAACATCTCAAAAGACTTACAGCCAGCTCTAACAGCTAAGAAATTAAATTGCTGGAATTGTGGTGGACCACATGTATATTCCAGATGTTCGCTACCTCGTAAGTTGTTCTGCTATCGTTGTGGTAACCCAGGAGTTTCCATTCACGCCTGCCCTAAATGTACTCCGGGAAATGGGCGAGGGAATCGGAAGTGAGGGTCATTCCTATTCCTACAGTTTTAGCTGACCCACTAAATACCGTTCCGTATCGTATACCTTTTTGTACCGCTAAATCTGATCTCGTTTCCTCAAATGTCGCCTCGAATTCTTTAGAAAATTTTACCGTACCTCTTTATCCCGTATCGTTCCCTAAACAGCTTTACATGGTTTTCCAAATAGAAAAACAGTGCCGAAGAGAGTTGAATTACTTGGCCCTATTTGACCCTGGTTCAACCACCTCATTCGTTGGACCAGAAGGGATCAAAATTCTCCTTCAACTGGGTTATGTCGTTGAGGAAATTCCCGAGTTTAATATTTGTGTCGCTAATGGAAGTACCAGTATTGTGGATAAAATATTCTCTATTCCAATTACAGTTGGAGGTAGGTCGTACAACATAATACTGTATGCTTTAACATCACTTCCATTTATGTTTTTGTTTGGATTAGATTTTATAGTTAATTCTAATATGTGCATGAATTTTCGTGAAGCAACCTGGTGGTTTCAAGACGATCCTAGCCATAAGTTTTCGTTCCGTCAGGATGTTCCAATAGAGGGAAGGGAAACATCAATTTGTGGTATTAATTCACTCAGTTCCTCAGAAAAGTTAGGTCTGGATAAGATAGTTAGTGAAGGTTTGCTAACTCTCCAAGATTCTCCGGGATTAACAACCCGTATAAGACATAAGATAGATGTTATGGGTGCTCAACCTATTAAGCAACGCTCCTACCACTACTCGCCTAAAGTTCTTGAGGCAATGTACCAGGAACTTGATCGGATGTTAGAAGAAGGCTTAGTTGAGCCTTGCCAATCTCCATGGTCATCTCCGGTAGTCATGGTTCGCAAGGGATCGGGTTACCGGTTCTGTATCGATTTTCGCAAGGTAAACGAAGTTACTTGTAAAGATTCATATCCCATGCCAAATATGACTTCTCTTTTAGACGGACTTAGACAAGCGAGATATCTATCCAAATTTGACCTTAAGCAGGCATTTCTGCAAGTACCACTAGCTGACGAATCTAGTAAAGAGATTACAGCGTTTACAGTTCCGGGCAGAGGGTTATTTAGGTTTAAAGTTATGCCTTTTGGGCTAACCAATTCACCTGCTACCTTTCAGAGGTTAGCCGATGCCATATTTGGACCCGAACTATACCCGTACGTTGTAGTTTTCCTAGACGATATTTTGGTTTGCACGCCAACTTTTAAATTGCATTTAGACATGCTTCAGAAAGTATTTCGTCGACTTAAAGCTTCAGGGTTGCGTATTAATCCCGATAAATGCAAATTTGGTTGTAAAGAAGTTAGATACTTAGGGTATTTAGTTAATAGTGAAGGCCTGAGCGTTGATCCAGACAAAGTAAGTTCCATTACTTCGATCCCTCCACCCACCAATGTTGGGCAACTTAGAAGGTTCCTTGGAATGGCAGGGTGGTATCGCCGTTTTATAAAAGATTTTTCCGCGGTTGTCTCTCCCCTTACATCCTTGCTCAAACGCAAAGCTAAATGGATATGGTCAGGAGAGCAAGAAGCCTCTTTCAATGCTCTCAAGTCAGCACTGACTGAAGCACCAATATTAGCAAGGCCCGATTTCGAGCAGCCTTTTCAACTACAGACCGATGCCAGTGATACAGGTCTTGGAGCTGTCTTAACACAGATACAAGATGGCGAAGAAAGGGTTATCGCTTTTTGCTCACGTACCCTCAGTCCAGCTGAAAGAAATTATACCGTCACCGAAAAGGAATGCCTGGCAGTCCTGTTTGGTATCGAAAAGAATCGGCATTACTTGGAGGGATATTCCTTTACCGTTATTACGGACCATGCCAGTCTTAAGTGGCTTCTAAATTTGAAGAACCCTTCGGGTCGTTTGGCTAGATGGGCTCTTCGGTTACAACCGTATAATTACAAAGTGGAATACCGTAAGGGCAAACTGAATACAGTGGCCGATGCATTATCCAGAATTGCCGCAATAACTGTTTTATCTACAGGTATCGATCATGGCTCCTCTTCCAATGATATTTCGTCTTCGGGAACCCCTATATCGTCTGATGAATGGTACGATCAGAAATTTTACAGAGTCCAAAAGTTCCCAGAATTTCACCCTGGCTGGTTGATAAAGGACGGGCAGTTACTGTATCATCGGAAGAACTCTTTGAAAGGAGAGTTGGAGGACCCCAGTGAGGAGTGGAAAGTGGTTGTTCCAAGACACCTGCGGAGATCTATAATATATGATAATCATGATCTTCCTCAGTCTGGCCACTTAGGGATTGATAAGACGTTCGCGCGGGTTAGCAGACTATATTATTGGCCGGGTCTTTATTCGGATATAAGCCAATATGTGAGACAGTGTGAGTTGTGTCAAAAGGTAAAACCCAGAAATACACCACCTCGTGGATTGATGTACCCTCGCTATAACAAGCAGCCGTGGGAAATCGTTTCTGTCGACATTATGGGTCCCTATCCTAGAAGCACTAAAGGCAACGTTTATCTCCTAGTTTTCGTCGATTTATTTAGCCGATGGGTGGAATTGTGTCCCATTAGGAAAGCTACCTCTTCGGTTATAGTGTCGAAATTAAAGTCCCGAATATTACAGAGGTATGGTGCACCTAGGAAATTAATTTCCGACAATGCAAAGAACTTTGTGAGTAATCTTGTTGATGAAGTAGCTAAGGAGTTCGGAATCAAGAGGGAGACTACTCCTCTTTATCACTCACAGGCAAATCCCACAGAACGGTCTAACCGTAATATAAAGCAACTTATCGTCACGTATCTTGGGAAAAAACACCAACGCTGGGACGAGAAGTTAGGAGAGATCCAATTTGCATTGAATTCCGCAGTTCAGGACTCGACCAAGTTCAGCCCTGCTTTCTTAAATTTCGGTAGAGAGCTAAGGCCTTTACACCAAGTTCTCGAGGGAGATATTCTAGCAGCTCGCGAAGAAGAACAGACTCGTTGGGCGGCAAAAGTGGCCAAATTGCCTGAAGTTCATCATGTCGCTGAGGAAAATTCTCTTAAAGCAAGCATAAATCAGAGTAGTCGTTATAATTTGAGACGCCGGAAAGATCGTTTCCATCCGGGAGATCAGGTTTTAAAAATGACTTTTCAGTTATCTTCAGCAGCAGATAAACTCGCAGCTAAACTTAACCCCAAGTATGAAGGCCCTTATACAGTTGTCTCAGTTACGGGTGGCGGGTCGTGTAAGTTAAGGGATCAGAATGGAAAGTTCGTAGGTTTATGGCATCCATCGAAGCTTAAGTTATTCCAAACCACCTGACGGACTTACCCGCTGGAGGGGAGTGTGTAACAAGTTTTAATTTTCCCGCTCGGTTTCGTCCGCCCGGTGTTTTAAACTTGAGCCTACATATGGAAAGTACAGTGTCGCCGCCTAGGAAGTACCGTGGAGGTACCGGAATTCCGCGATCTTAGGCCATTCCGGTAGAAAGTCTCGTAACGTATCCATGTATGGAAGTACCGAGTTAGCAGGGAGCAGTATAAGGATATTTTTATTAATTTTCTTCCGTCATATATATATTTAAAATATACCCAGCGTTGGTGTTACGAAGAATATGTTTTGCCGTATGCTTGTATGCCACCAAGGAAATAAAGTAGAAGATCGTTAATAATTTTATTTTCTAAGAACCTGGACCTTAACCGTTAACCATGTCACAGGACTACTAATGTCAGTGTGCCGTGTTTGAAATCTGCTGTGTCAGAATATTTATTCATCTATTTAGTTAGATGGTTATATTAGTGACAGGGAGATATTCCTAGGGCTATCCTTGTCACTATAAAGTGGTTACCCGAAAAATCCTATTCGCTCAGCATGATGTCGGCTTTATAATCTCCTTAACAAGTTTACAACACAAAAGGAGGGTATAAATTTGTTTAACTCTTGAGAATATTATTATTAGATTTTGGAATAGATTAAATTTATTTATTTGTTTTGGGGGAAGACCTCCTCACAAATAGAACCCGGCTAAGACAATAATAATAATAAACTTAATTAATAATACTTTAAGATAGAATATTTACTTAATAGCACTTAAATATATTAATGCTTAAAGATAATAGGGTTCAAACCCACAGGCGGTCCTAGTATTTTTTAATGGGAGTAATTTTTAAATATTTTTTTATTGAAAATAATTACAATCTGTTTCAGAATGAACAATAGTAATACTGATATGAGACCACATTCATACAATATATACAGAAATCAATAATAATAGTCAAATTACATAAAATATAAAATAAATAAATTCATACATTTACAATAAAATAATAATAAATAACAAATCAAAACAACAACCTATAATTGAGATAAATAAAAAGTTGACAAATAAATAAACATCATACAAACAATGGTAACTATATACAATATATACAACTGCTAAGGAGACCCCAGATTGGGCTTTTCCCTTCACTTGTGGGAGTAAAAAATCCTTAGCTATGCCGTCCTTCGGAGGGGACGTTAAAAGGTGGTCCCGCGCCTGTGCGTCAGGTACTCGTTAAAGATCCCTATCCTAATAAAACCTGGATAGGCAAAATTTAGGACTCCCACTGTAGCATCGTCCGATTAGCCATAGTAGCATAAAGTGACGTAAAAAAAAATAACCAAATAAACTTAAAGATAATAATATTAATACATTTTGATTATAAATAAATATTAATAGCGATAGCATAGAATTTTCTACATTGAAAATGATTCAATTTTAAATAAACATTAATAGTGATAACATTGTATTTTCCACGATAAAAGTAACTTCATTTTAAATCAACAATTAAAGTTAATGAATTATTTGAGAGTTTACACACACACATCGCTATGATAAAATAATTATTAATTATTATTTGTTTTAATTTTTTCTGATCATAACTCTACTCTTCTTTTTATTCCTATTTTCCTTATTAAAATTTCTTTTTCATAAACTTGATAATAACCCTAGAGGTTGAAACGTTGTCAATTATGAAAAAAAAAAATTTATCTTTGAATTGGCCAAAAAAATATATCTTATAATTTGTAATTATTATTCTTATAAGTTCTTACTTATTTTTTAACAGTTATCAATTATTTATAAATGAGCATTATTTGACGGCCTGTCAATTGTTTTTTTTTTATCTAATTCATTTCAAAAGATCATATATATAGATTTCTAAAAATCATATAAATATGATTATAATCGAATTAAGTAATGCCTATGATCTTTTTTGGGCACTTTAACTACTAAAATAAATCCATAATAAAATATATTTATTAAATAATGCTTAATTTAACTAGAAAATCTGGACAATTAAGTAAAATTTATCGTTAACGATTTTTATATTTTATTTATTTATTATAGTGATATTTACAACAGTATTAACATAAAAAACACATCAAGTAAATGTGAACATTTAGATATGGGCATGTTAGGCGTGAGAAGAAACTACCCAGTCGAAGCACTTCAAAGATTATTCAGATAAGTAGGTCTCGAGGCTATCATCTTTTCAGCAGCCTCGGAGGATGATCAGGAATAGAAAGAAATGTGAGAGGTTGCGGATGAGTGGATTTGGGTGGAATGGTGATTTGGAGTGAAAGGAAGTATATCTAATTTGAGCTATGTCTGCAACTAATGGGATATTCAGGTCTTAATGGATTTTTTTATTGGTGACAAAGTTAGGGGCATTCAGGAGCTTTCGGAGGATTTCGAATGCAATGGTTGGATGCGAGAGAAATTTGATGGCTTGGTGGATCCCCATTGTTCAATTCCATATGTCCAAGTAGGCCTAAGTATGGTAATATAAATTAGTTTTTTGTAGTAGGTGGGAAGTTTTGAACGTTTGTCAAGTAAATGTTGGAATAGACGATATCTGCGAGCTGTTTCTTGTCATTTCAGTCTAGTATGAGGATTCCAAGTAAGTCGTCTGTCAAGATGCAGTCTAAGGTACCGGATCTGTTCAACTGAGGTGAGTGGAATATTGCCAAAGGATATAGTGGGACAGGCAGACATATGTAAGCCGCGAAGGGTAAAGGTAATTTGGTGGGATTTAGAAGGATTGATTTTGATTAGAATGTGAATTTATTTAGAAAGCAATGTGAGACTGAAGAGTTTGGCAAGCGATAGTTGAGTCATTGTTTACAGATAACACACATGTGTCATCGGCGTATGTAGTGAGGACCGGCCTTTGAGAAAAACTAAAAATTTTACATTGTATACCGATGTTGGTGCTATAAAAAATTTAAAAAAAAAAAGTCAATTATCTATTATAAGTGTCAGTTCGTTGTAGTCTTTGCCTTTGCATAGCTTTAATCTCTGTATTGCATTCTTATTATTTGTACTCTGTTTTAAACTAAATTTATGAGATTTATTAAGGGCGAAGCCCTTATGTAAAGTTGAAAAATTAACACAAAATATTTTTCTGTAATTTTAGAGTTATGATCTACATGTGATACCAAGCATGTGATACGAGTATACTTGAATATAAATGTCAATAGAAATACCTCGCGGAAATCATGAATATTAAACTGGTGAAATTTAATCATCATGAATATCATCGATTATGCTTTGCTAATAATTCCGAAGTGGCCCTGAAACAGAAAAACATGTAAAACAATGCAAAAATATTGCCCCAAGCGAAAAATAAAGACATAAATATGACTTTAGAGATTCGATTGCTAAAATATTGAGGAAAATAATACTCCGGAGGGCGATGTATGAGCCTATATTTTCATAGTCGGGAGGGACTTCTTTGTAAAAAGAAAATCGATAAAGACTGAACTAAAAAGGAACAGGGACAACAGAAACTAGTCAAACAAAAAGCAATATCTTTCCCAATAGTTGGCTGAGGCCATTGTGAGAATATATATTAAAAACGTGATAGTAACCCTAATTATTACTTTCACTAGATTACATAAGAAATATATAGTAAGGAAAAGTAGTGCGATCGTGAAAATTTTCGTATTCGAGTTTTCACCGGAAATACAGGTTTCAGAGTCTGAGTCGCACTAACCAAGTCCCTCAAAAGGGCTGTATATGAGTGTGTGTGTGTGTGGGGGGGGGGTGGGTGGCATGTCTAGCTGGAAAACGATAAATTGTATAACAATGAAATTTCATATTTTAGAAGCATATACTATGTTCGGTGGTATAAAGGGAAGTAAAGTAATTAACTTTGAATATACATTTATTTATAAAATAGTACACATTTTATCACACATAAAAGCTTGGTACGGTGAGGCGTTGTTCATTGTCGAGAATACTGGGGCTTGTTAATATTTACCACATAATTTAACATTAATCTCACCAAATTATCCAATCCTGCCGTCCATAATATATTTTTGACCTCCTACAGTTCAAATCATCTGTCCATTCCCGTTCTACAGGCTCCAGGCCTTCGTATTTATACAGTGCGGCCCACAGAACTGCACATTTCGACAGATCTTTTCTCATTCGATCCTCCATCCTATGGAGTTCTATCCCTTCTTCCATTAGTCACTCCAATTCTCTTTCTACATTAAAATCCCGCATATTTGATCACTTATTGCACATCCAGGCTCAATAAAATTCTAAATAAGCTTCTGATTTATTTTTTTTTTTTATCTCATGTAAATATGTATATTTTATACCAATAATTATTAACTTGTTTATATTTAATTAATTTACTCTAAGACTCTATAGCCCTTTTTATTTTCACTTACTATATATAATAAGGGGAAGTATTGCGATCGTGAATATTTTCGAATTCCAGTTTTCATCGGAAATACACGTTTTAGGGTCCCCTGAGTCCAAATAACCAAGTCCCGCAAAAAGGTCTGTGTGTGGTAACTCCCGGGCGGAAACGGTAAGTCCTATGAAACTGAAATTTTATATTTAAGACAACTATACGCCCGAGACGTGACAAAACTTTTTTCATCAATATGAGCTTACCAGAAGAGGCACTTTATGCTATGCATTTTGCACCTTTTCTCAATTTTCTCAAAAACGGTTCCGACGATTTAAATTAAACTAGCTATATCGATGTAAAATTTAATGAGCTTTAATATCATGTAGGTTTTATTTAGATAAAAATGGTCTGACAGGGCTTAAATGCCGATATTTTAAATTTTCTTCCCCTAAAGTACCTTAAATTTTGTAGATTCAATAATAATAACTAGATTATCTTGTTAACGCTGATGAAAAACAGGTAAATATATATATAATGCAATTTTTCGTTTTTGAACATAAGAGCAGTAATATACATGTATGATATACCGTTGGAAAGATAAAGATTTCAGAAAAAAATATCATCTCATACACAACCTTTTAAATGTTAATAGAGAGTGATGAAATGAACATAAAACTAACTGATTATTTTAGATAATAATATAATAGATTTTATAATGAAACACATGTTTCTATATAAATTCAATATGATTAATTCCTTAATAGTTTCACGTATTTTTATCTTTAACTGTATTTGAAAATTCTTTCATTGATTTTAAAAATGGAGGTAAGTGAAATTCGTGTGTTGCCCGCACCAGATTTTTTTTGTACATTTTGTATATTTTATTCTAAAGGGACATGCCCTAGAATAATAAAGATTTTATTTATTTATTTAATATTTAATGTACCTTTGGACATGACTGCATAATTGTTCCCTGGCTTGACCCCCAACTTCCTCCGTCTGTGGCTGGACTTCTGATTCCTATACAATCCGGGCTAAGACTCACCCTGAGGTAGAGGGCTATCCCGGCTCTATGAGTGTAGGGGTAGTTTTTTATATAGCATTTCTATGAAACGTTTTTTGCTCGTAGCCCGGTAACTGTTCTATTTGAAATGATTCGAAATTATTTCTATTCCTCTCAGTATTCTCAATACATGACTTATAGTACTGAGATGTTACATCAACTTTTGATTAAGAAAGGCTAACCAGAAGAGCAACCT
This sequence comes from Piezodorus guildinii, assembly GCA_023052935.1. Classification (NCBI taxonomy): domain Eukaryota; kingdom Metazoa; phylum Arthropoda; class Insecta; order Hemiptera; family Pentatomidae; genus Piezodorus; species Piezodorus guildinii. The sequence goes on along the minus strand of CM041296.1, from coordinate 128,865,016 downwards.
TATATTGTGCATTTTGTACCTTTTTACCATTTTCTCAAAAAGGGCTCTAACGATTTTGATTAATACCTATATCGATGTAAAATTTAATGGGATGTAATATGATGTAGGTTTAATTCTTATTGAAATTGTCTGACAGAGCTTAAATGCCGATAGCTGAAATTTTCTTCTTCTGAAGTACATTTAATTTTGTAGATCTCAAAAAATATCATATCAACTTGTTAGCATAGATACTAATATATATTAGTAAATATATAATATGGACAAATTTAATATCCAACTGAAGAAGAAAAGATCTAAAATTTTTTTTTTTAACCATTTTTATGTTTTCGTACATAAGGACTGTAATATAGATGTACAATATACCGTTGGGAAGTTAAAGATTTTAATAAAAGATAGTTAAAGAGGGATTGAATTTAATAAAATACAGTTAAATAGTTTAATAAAAATCGTTAGAGTCGTTTTTGAGAAACTCGTAAAAAGGTTCAAAATGCATGAGATAAAGTAGGACTTCCGGTCAGCTGATTTTAGTGAAAAAGTTGCTGTAACATCTCGGGAGTATAACTGTATTAAATATGAACTTTCAGTTTCATACGGCCTTTCGTTTTCATGCTAGACTTACCACACACGGACGAATACATAGACTTTTTTTCGGGACTTGGTCATTTAGACTCATACAGCTCGAAAAATGTAATCACAGGACACGAAAAGACAATTATCAACCCTTATGACAGTAAAAAATATTAAAAGTAAGATCGAGTTAAAATGCGCGGGAACAATAAAAAATAAAACGTAACTATAAGACCCGAAAACACAATTATCAACTCCCTATATCAATTAAAAACATTAAAAGTAAATGCGCGTTAACATGCACGTGAGCGATAAAAATACAGATCCAAAAATATAATTATAATACCCGAAAACACATTAATTATTCCCAAAACTACTCCACCTCTCTAAAAAATTAAAATCCACACAGGGACACATATAAAGACCTATTTCGGAACTTGGTCATATGGACTCAGGAGACCCAAAGTTGAAAACTGGAATTCGAAAATTTTCACGATTGTAATACTTTCCCTAACTATATATTTCATATATATATAAGTAAGTGAAAGTAAAAAATCTCTATATTTCATATATATATAAGTAAGTGAAAGTAAAAAATATGGTGCGGGCAACACACGACTTTCACTTACCTCCATTTTTAAAATCAATGAAAGAATTTTCAAATACACTTAAAGATAAAAAACATGAGAAACTATTAAAGAATTCATTTAATTTAATTTATATAGAAACATGTGTTTATTAAAAAATCTATTATATTTTTATCTAAAGTCAGTTAGTTTTATCGGCTTTTCATCACTCTTTATTATCTTTTACAAGCTCTTGTGTATTAGATAATATTTTTTGTCTAAAATATTTAGCTTTCCAACGGTATATTATAAGTGTATTTTACTAGTCGTGTTCTAAATAAAAAAATTGCATTAAAATATCGGCATTTAAGCCCTGTCAGACCATTTTAATCAGAATGAAACCTACATGACGTTTAAGCCTATTAAATTTTACATCGATATAGCGAGTATAATTAAAATCGTCAGAACTGTTTTCGAGAAAATCGAAAAAAGTGCAAAATGTATGGTATAAAGTGGCTCTTTTGGTAAGCTCATTTTGATGAAGAAGGTTTGTAACGTCTCGGGCGTATATTTGTCTGAAATGTGAAATTTCAATTTCATAGGACTTTTCGTTTCCGCCCGGGAGTTACCACACACACACAGACCTTTTTGCGGGACTTGTTTATATGGATTCAGAGGACCCTAAAATGTGTATTTTCGTTGAAAACTGTAATTCGAAAATTTTCACGATTGCAATACTTTCCCTTACTATATATAGTAAGTGAAAGTAAAAATTAAAGACCAAAGGTATGTTGGTTTTCGGAGTGTTTGCAATGAAATAATGATTTATATACGCGAACAAGTAATCTGGTGATTGGAAGATGGATGTCAATTTGGACGAGTATTGAAATGATGTATGGCAAAGAGTTGATTGATGATGTAAGAGTATGTATCATTCACCTCATCGATCAATATAGACAGTTTGGGAAAATACATAAAAAAGATACATTAGTCTCGCCAATGTATGCAGCGTATTATTGTTCAGAATTGTTAACAACAATGACGATTTGATTTGTCAACAAAAAATCTGTTGCTAGCAACACATAAATTTCTCATTACTATCATCTTCTACTACTATAATATCATATTGGTTTCATTGTGATTGAACTAGTCTGACAGGGCTTATATGCCGATATTTTAAATTTTCTTCCTTTACTTTTGTATATTATATAAAAATAACCATAAATCTTGTTATCATTGATCAAAAACAGGTAAATATACACGTGTAATATGAACAAATTCGATATTTAACTAAAGGATAAAACTGCAAAATTATTTTTTTCATTCAATTTTTTTTGTTTTTGAACATAAGAACAGTAATATACATGTATAATATACCGTTGGAATTCTAAAGATTTTAGAAAAATATTATCTTATAAACAAGCTTTTAATAGAGTTAATAGAGTGTGACGACAAGTCGATAAATCTAACTGATTATTTTATATAATAATATAATAGATTTTTAAATAAAACACATGTTTCTTTAGAAATTCATCATAGACATACATCATTCTGAAATATGAATTCAAGTCTCGTGTGACTGATTTTTGTAAACTTATAGTTGATTGATGATACGTATCATATTTTGGGTTCAGGGTGCTAGGGGTGGGATGATTGTCATAATCGAATGATCAGACTTCGATGATTTAAATAATCGAATGATTCCATAATCGAATGATTAATAGGTTCGGATATGCATATGATTTATGTGATGAGCATTAAAAAAAAAAGAAAAAAAAGGTCATTCGATTATCCCACCCCTTGTAATCCCTCGATTATCTTTACGAAATTCAGTTCGAATGATCCCGAAGCGATTAATCCAATAATCGATTAATTCGAACGATTGAAATAATCGAATGATCTGATAATCGTCATTCGATTATGCCCACCCCTAAAGGGTGCTTTAAAACGTCCATGTCTGTAGAAAACACAGTTAGCAAAATGGTAAGTTTAAGAAAGGATAGTATAATTTGTAATTCGAAGAAATTCATTTCAACTTTGGAATAAGATGTGATGACAACATGAATGTTTGGAAACTTAATACAAGTGACTTAATAGGAGGTGGCTAATTTAAAAAAAAAAAAACCTGTACATCTACAACCCATGAAGAACTCGGTTTAAGTAATTGTAGACTCCCACTGTTTCACGACCAACGACCATGCAAGGATAAATCACGCTCAGCCACCAGTTTTACCCAAATTTTGGGTACCTACTTTATGGAGACTAGATGTGCTTCAGAAGAGTCTCTATACCCTAGGGTCGGCCCCCGGATAAAATATCAAAATAAATAATTGTGGTTCAGCTGGGGTTCGATCCTGGGACCCCGAGAACAGTAGTTCAATCTACTTGACTGTGCCACTTACCTTATTTCAATAATGTGTTAGTGTATTTTTTTTTTTGTTTAAGGAAAAAAAGAAATTGAAACAAGAAAATTGTGCTATACAGTTTTATTAGTGCGGAACTGTAATCACTGACAGTGAACGTCGTTGTCAGGTGATATTAAGAGGAAATAATGTTTAATATTATCAGTATCAATTACTGAATTCCAATTTCTGGTGTTTATTCACTGATTTCAATTTAGTGATAACAAAGGGAAAATGAACTCTACATTTGTTCTAAATTCGTCCATTTTTATCCATTGATTTTATCTGCTACAGATATCTTAAAGCTATTGCCGAATAAGCGATTAGACCTATTTTTAGACTAAACGAATCTTTGCTTACCTATTAATTTTATTATTATTTTATAGTCAGGAGGGTGCACTCAGTTCGTATTATCAACATAAATATTGTTAATTTATTTATTTATTCATATAAGTTTTTGGCATTACAATTGTATTTGCTATCTGCTTATGCAATAGCCCAGCAAGCTATGTCGTCCAGATGTTCTTGGAGTGCCTTAGAAGCGTTAGAGACGTCTTTGTTGGATGTCAGGATAGCTGAATCGTCGGCAAAGGTTGCTATAAGTGTTTCTGGATGCTGTGGGATGTCAGAGCAATATATATTAAAAATTGTTGGACCTAAAACGCTGCCTTGAGGTACACCTGCTTTTATTTGTTTAATATTACAGAACTCAGAACCTACTCTTGCACGGAAAAAATCTTTAAAGTACGAACGTAAAATTAAATAATACGTTGGACTAAGAAACATTTTTAACTTAGCAAGCAAACCATCGCGCCATATTCTGTCGAAGGCCTGACTCATATCCAAAAACACTCACGGACAGTAATATTTTGTTTCTAACGAAAAAGAAATATAATCAACCAATCGGTAACACTATTGTATTGTAGAATGATTTTGTTTAAAACCATACTGGAAATTTGGAATAATATCAAAAGAATTAATTGAATTTAGACGGCGAAACAGAAGTTTTTCGAATATTTTAGATAAAGATGGTAAAACACTAATTGGGCGGTAGGACTTTGGATCGTCAGTTGGTTTATAGGGCTTGAGTAACATAATTACAAATTGAGTACTTCAACAAAGCTGGAAAATGGGTAGTTTTTAGGATAGAATTGAAAATGTTAGTTAAAAAGATAATGGCTTTCTTTGATAAATTTTTTAAAAAGTAATTTGTGATTAAGTCATAACCGGGAGATTTATGATTAGGTGAACCTTGTATAATAGTATATGTTTCTTTAATTAGTTAAAATTAATTAAAGAATTTTTAAATAGAGTTATCATTAATTTTTAAAGAATTGGTTACATTTGTTTTATTAAATAATCTATTATATTATTATCTACAACCATCTGCTCGTTTTGTCTATTTTTCACCACTATCCATTACATATAGCAATAGCAGTAGAGTATACTGTAGAACAAAGCTGGAAAATTATAAACAAAAGAAACAGTGTGCCGTTAGACATCCAATGGACAAATAACAGTAAGCTGTATATTGAATAAAAATTGTAGATATGAATGTATAAAATAAGCATAACAGGTAAATCATGTATAAATTTGATTTTAGTTAATAATGACAATTTAAATTAAAATGTAAAATAGCATTTTTACTTTCACTTAGAATATATAGTAAGGGAAAGTATTGTGATCGTGAAAATTTTCGAAAACCAGTTTTCAACGGAAATACACATTTTAGGATCCCCTGAGACCAAATAGCTAAGTCCCGCAAAAATGTCTGTGTGTGTGTGTGTGTGGTAACTCCTGAGCGGAAACGGAAGTCCTATGAAACTGAAATTTCATATTTAAAACAAATATAAGCCCGAGACGTTACAAAACCTTTTTCATCAAAATGAGCTTACCAGAAGAGCCACTTTATACTTTGCATTTTGCACCTTTTTTCGATTTTCTCAAAAACGGTTCCGACGATTTTGATTAAACTCGCTATATCGATGTAAAATTTGATGGGATTTAATTTCATTTAGGTTTCATTCTGATTAAAATGGTCTGACAGAGCTTAAATGCAAAAATTTTAAATTTTCTTCTTCTAAAGTACCTTTAATATTGTCGATTCTATAAAAATAACTATATTATCTTGTTTCCATTGATGAAAAACAGGTAAATATATAAATTGAATGGATTTGATACCCAACTAAAAGAGAAAACAGAAAAAATATTTTTTTTAATGCAATTTTTCGTTTTTGAACATAATATTATCTCATACACAAGCTTTTAAAAGTTAATAGAGAGTGATAAAACTAAATAATTGTTTTAGACAATAATATAATAGATTTTTTTAATAAAACACATGTTTCTATATAAATTCAATTTAATTAATTTTTTGATAGTTTAACGTATTTTTATCTCTAACTGTATTTGAAAATTCTTTTATTGATTTTAAAAAAAGAGGTAAGTGAAAGTCGTGTGTTGCCCGCACCAGATTTTTTTAAAAAAGTATCGTGAGATAATGTATTTTTATTAATAAATTGTAAAACATCTGGTGAGCGCAACAAACGACTTTCACTTACCTCCGTTATTTATATCAATTTAAGAATGTTTAACCAAATTTAGAAGCAAAAATAAATTGTTACAGAATTATTTACATTGGATTTTAAAAGAAACATGCGTTTTATTAAATCTGTGGCGGTCGTGAAAAACTGGATATCTCAAGTTAAATTAAAGCTCCCTCAGACCGTCTCCCACGTATTGTTATATTGGTTAAAGTTTCTTGGTGGAAGAAATTTTAGCTGGAAAGGAAGGTGTATGTTATAACTATATTTTGGGTATTACGTAAAGTTTAAGTCGCTCACCTGTAAAATCAAAGATTTTTACTTAACCACCTATTCACGACCGCCACAGAAATAATCTATTATATTACCGTTAACTTTTGCAATAGTATGTATAAGATAATATTTTTTTCTAAAATTATTAGCATTCCATCAGTATATCATACATGTATATTACTGTTCTTAAGTTCAAAAGCCAAAAATTGAATTAAAAATATTTTTGCAGTTTCTCCTCTAGTTGGTTATTGAATTCGTTTATCTTATATATTTATCTGTTCTTTAGATTTGATAATCAGATGTTATGATCAATTTCACAAAAACTACACAATTAAATTAGACTTATCATCGAGGTAGACTAATCACAAACATGCACACAAATCTTTTCATTTAGACTGAGGGTACTTGGATTTGACGTAGCTACTTGGATTTATAGGAAGCACGGAGACGTAGACTTCTACCTCACCCAACTCCTTACAGGACATGGCTGTCTAAAATCATATTTAGCACGGTTTTAAATAGAAGATGAATCATCGTGTCCAAGTTGTCTGTCTCAGGATCAAACAGTGGAGCATGCATTCTTGCATTGCCCAATTTTCGCCAAAGAAAAGGATGAACTAGACAGCATTCTTGGAGAGAAGGCTGTTCCAGAAAACTCGGTCAACCTAATGATGACTAAAGAGGAAAACTGGAATGCTGTGATAGAATATGCAGCGCTAGTTACAAAGAAGCTGAGATCTCAAGAGCGCGAAAGGAGCGGCCAGGTAAGGCTTGTAAGTTAAATTATATAAAGATGTCCATTACTAAAGTAGGCACATAGCCATACTGCCCCCCGCGAAGTAATGCCTGGCGGCAGTTCCGTGGGATGGTGAAGGCGATTAGACAGGTGGTTTTTTAGTGGGAAGGAATCTCACACTGTTGTGGGCTTGTATAGTCACACATCCTCTATGTAAGATTTTCCCCCTACCTTTAATAAAAAAAAAAAAAAAAAAAAAAAAAAAAAAAAAAAAAAAAAAAAAAAAAAAAAAAAAAGACTGAGGGTACCGACCCTATGACATTTCAGGTGAAAACTCGAATTCAAATATTTTTACGATGGCAATACTTTCCCTTACTATATATTTTATATATAGGCAAGTGAAAGTAAAAATACAAAATCCAGCCGAACTTCCACATGGAGTTGGAACTATCGATCCTCATTAAAACTTATCTATAATGATGGAAGAGGAGGATAAAGCCTCCTGATGACTCCAATTGGCGTTAATGGAAGGCAGGTAACTGATCACGCGTGTATTGATGCCTTTGCCATTGTATTAGTGCCTATTCACTTCGTGATAGTGAACATTTTAGGGGTGTCTTTGGTGACATTGTTGGCTCTATCTCTTTGTCCTCTGATTAATGGCGTCTCTGGCTGATTAAAGGTCACATTAAGCTAATATACACCACTAACCTTATAAACATAATAATCAATCAAACGCAATCAAAAGAATTAATTAAAATCTAGTGTGACTCTTATGTTATAAACAACTTTCATATGTTATTCATTTTACACAATACTTAATTAAATCAAGGTTTCCATTAGCGTCATTCCAACTCCACAAGAAATATAAAAAGACCAAAATCAGACTTTTTTTTCCAACACAACTTTCGAACTTTCAAAGATTAACGCATGAATAGAAACTGAATCCGTGAACAGCTGAAGTTTGATCAAACGGAAAAACGTTCAAAGGATAGGTAAGGTCTTGTTTATATTGCAAGTGATTAAGGAAGAGGCAGAGAGTAGGAGTCAAGTAGAATTTATAGCTTAGATTTTCATCTGTCAAAGATGTTTGTAATTTTTTATTTTTATTTTTTTGAATATATTTAACGTTACTTGATGCTACTGTGGCTAATCGGACGTTGCTACAGTAGGAGTCTTAAATTTCGCCTATCCAGGTTCAATTAGGATAGGGATCTTTAACTAGTACCTTACAGCGCACAGGCTCGGGTTCACTATTTTACGTCCCCTTTAAATGACGATATAACTAAGGATTTTTTATTTACATTAAAAATTCCTAGGACCTCCTGCGAGTTTGAATCCGTGACCTTTGGCATAGAAGGCTGTTATGCTAGCCACCCTGCTACAGGTGATCCCAATGTTTGTTACTATTCCTTTTTTAACTCTATCATGAGTTTAATAAACTAACAGAAGAATTGAAAATATGCTATATTAAAGATTGTTTATCATACATCGATATAACGAGTTTAATCTGAATCATTTGAGCCGTATTGGAAAACCGGTAAACATTAGTAAAATTCATTAAGTGGATCATCAAGACAGTCGATGTTGTTTTTAAAAAAATATATAGTCCCCGCAACATAAATCTATCTTAAATATAAAATTTCGCTTTGAAGGACTTATCCTTTCAGAATCGAACATTCAGGCAGAAAAAGAACATAGGACTTCTGAATGGCCATGGGCTCAGCACATGTACAAAGCAGGTTCGTATTGTCTCTAGGCCTATGGGCGTACATTTAATTGATTAGGCCTAGATCACTCTTAACGAACAGGTTTTTTCTCCTTTTTTGGGTACCTACTTTGTACAGACTAGGCTTTCCCTCAGAGGGTCTTCATACTCCACGACCACGATCATAGCTGAAATAGCAGAATTAATAATATTCTACCACAGCCGAGATTCGAAGACGAACCTCGATAACAGCAGACTAGTGCTCTATCAACTAGACCACGCCGCTCCTAAGAGATCCCCTAGCGAAAACCTTTGTATTCGCTGTAAAAAAGAAATTTCACATATAAGTAATAACTCTTCCAGTATTTCTTAATGCTACTCGGGGAGGATATTAAATCCCCAGAAATAAAATAAATGAGGCTTTCGATACACTTTGACTTATGATTCATATTATGTGAGCATGGGGCGAGGTGGCTGAGTGGCTTAACGCGTGTAAACAGTCCAAGAGTTGGTCAGCAACCTGATAACAGAATTAGAAAAAATTTAATCGGTGACTGGAGTTTTTGATTTGGCATTAATCCCCTACCTTTACCCTCTTGGGCCGAGAAAGCCCCGTATAGCCTACAAAGGCGAGGTATGGGTGAGCAGAACAAAAAAATAGATTTATATTATGTTAAAATATACGTGAAAATTGCTCTCCAGTTTACATATTTGTAGCGATTGTTCGCTAGATACCACAATCAAACACAGTAACGTACTTGGGACTTATTTTTGAAAAAAGTTTGACATGGGGCCCATACATCAAGACAAAACGTTAAATTCTAAAATTTTGATTGAGACTGTATTCGATACTTCATAGACATTCTAAATTACCCATCAGACAGAAACTTAACGTACCCATTTATACATTAAAACCTATATAGAATTACACTTTCCAAATATATAGATCTGCTTTCAATTTTTAAGACTGGCAACGAACTCACCACCATATGTTTCAAACGATACCTTTCATACCGACTTGCGTATTCCGATCACAACAAACCACGTTCGTATGACTTACAAACGATTTCGTGACAAACTACATGGGCACATATAGCAACTTGTGCAAAACTCGGCGTAGGCTGAAAAGGAGTTAGATGAGGGACCTGAACTTAAAATATAGTTGTGCTTAATGCCAGAAGGATGTACCACTGGGTGCTGTCTCCCTCATGCCTGCCAACGCCATGTTTTCTTATTTTAGCACATTTGCTATTTGTAATTTTTTACAGGTGTGAATAAAATGTTAATTATGTTAAAAAAGTATTTTTTACTTCTAGTTAGAATGAAGATAAAACACCAAGAAAAAAAAGGGCTTTCGATACACTTTGACTTATGATTCATACCCTGTTTAAAAAAAAATCTATTTAGCTTTAATGAAGTTGGCAGAGTGCCCAAAACTTAATGAACCAATAATTGAATAACTAAAAAAAAAAAAAAAGTAATCACACTAAAGCAGTACACTTACTCCCTTTTTGCTAAAAAAGGTAGAAAAATCTATTACAGGAAAGGGGGGGGCGTAAAAGAAGACTTAATTACAGGAAAGGGGAAGATAAAGATCCGACGAGTCCTTGCTTAATTACCTTTGCTTGAGCATGGAAGTGGGGGGTGGGGAGGGGTGTTTACCTCCAGTTTTCCTTTGATTGCGATTGATATAGCCCTCATCTGCTTTAGCTTGACAACTTCAATTCCTAGGAGTCTTCTTACCGAATAGGAGCCATCAAATTTAACTTATCTCCTTACGCTAAGGACATTAAATAAGTCCTTAAAGTGGGACATGACTCTCATGTTTAAACGAACTACGATTTACTTTGCATAAGCACTTCGTGGAATGAAAGTTCTCAAATTCGGTTAGTTCTAGGCTACGTCTATCTAGTCAATCATGTTGAGTGGTTTCTTCTTCTTTTTTGAAGCTGTGAATAACTAAACATATTAAAGTGTTGCGAGATTAGTTTTTTTTTCTTTTACAAGTTGGAAATCTCAATAACACAATTTCCTTTAGATGGTGTGGGACTCCAACCTACTAAAACCACCTTTCTGCAACAACTGAACTGGCCCAACAAGTTGCTCTTATATTGGTTACTGTTTGGGGTGCCTAATGGATAGTCTTCCACTTTTTTTTATTTTTTATTTATTGAGATATATTACAATTTGTTACAAAATGAACAATAGTTATATTGATATGAGACCACATTGATACAATATTTACAGAAAATAATAATAATAGTCAAATTACATAAAATAGAATATAAATAAATTATATATATATATATATATATATATATATATATATATATATAATATAATATAATATAATAAAAACCATAAAAAATAAAACCAAAACAACAACCTATAATAAGATAAATAAAAAGTTGGCAAATAAATAAACATCATACAAACAATCATGACTATATACAATATATACAACTGCTAGAGGGACCCTAGACTGCACTTGTGGAGGAAAAAGCGGAATCAAAGAGATCCCAACGCCTCTATCTCAGCCGCATCACTGGTGTGAGCCAGTGGAGGCTGAGTTAGGGCGCTGTAGGGTCTTCCACTTTTGAACTTTATTTTAGAATTTTGATCACTTTCTGTCAGTAATTTACTAATATATCCAAAGGCTTTAATCTCTTCATCTTTCTTACCTGACAGAGAGCTTCCTCAACAGAGAACGTTTCATTTTTTTTTTTTTTTTTTTGTTCTCCAATACCTCGCCTTTGAAGGCTATACGGGGTTTCTCGGACCAGGGGGTGAGGGCGGGGGATAAATGTTGAAATAAAAGCCCCCTCCTCCCAAGCACTGAGACTCGAACTCGTCCTCTGTGTTGCTAGGCAACCCGCGTTTAAAGCAACGCGCGCTAACTCGCTCAGCTATCCCACCCTCTTATATATACCCACGGAGCATCAACTATACTCCGAAGTACATTGTTTTGAAAAATTTGAATATAAGAATATTACTATTTTCAGAACAAACTCAGAGCTGAATCCCGTAACCAACAGGTGAAATGCCCAATGTCACGTGGTTATATTACAGACATAGTATTTAACTTAAACATTAACATACTGATATAAATTAACATTATAAAAATATAATAAAAAACAATAAATGAATAAAGAAAATAAAAACAATTTCTTTATACATAAACCAAAAAAAAATACAGTAAAATAATAAAAGAAAAAAATTACTTCATACATATAAATATAAAACATCAACTAACAAGTATTTTTACCGAGTAGCCAGTACATTTTGCAAAATGTAATGTTTAGCTCCTGTTCCTTCTTCAGTGTTTTTTTTTTTTTCCAATTCAGTCCTGCACCGAGGTACTTTACGTTGTTTAAATATAGAACTTAATGCCTGTTAATAAAAATGCTTTACCTTTAAATTTTTCTATTTCTAAAGCTTATATGCACTGATTTGCTTTCATTCAGTTAAATGCGCGAGCATTTAGCCTAGTCAATTGCCTAGGTAATTGAGCTCTGCAGTTCTCTTGATGTTTTCTCGGCGTTATCGCCAACGGCAAATATAGTAGTATCGTCGACAAACGTTACCACGCTAGTTTCTTTCCTGTTTGGAAAATCCCTACTGTATAACAAGTAGAGGATGGGCCTCAACACGCTACCTTGTGGAACACCAACACTGATTTTCTTTAAGGTTGAATATTCATTCTCCTACCATACTTTAAAACATCAGCCCGAGATAAAGACTTTAGTAGAAAGTATAATTCCTCAGAAAGATTTCTATGCAACTCGAATACCAGCACTTGATGCCAGACTTTATCAAATGCCTGCGCTACATCCAAGAAGACAGCTGAGCAGATTTCCTTTTCTTCAAGAGCCTTCTCAATCATATGAAAGATTCTGTATACCTCCTAGATAGTAGAGTGCTTCGGTTAAAACCCGAATTGGTGATCCGGAAGCAATCTCTTTTAGCAATGCCTTCAAATCTTTACCGAAATAATTTGTCAAATAGTTTAAATTATTGACAAACCTACCTCGCCTTTAGGCTATACGAGGTTGGCTTCAGCGCTCTACAGCTCTAAAGGGCATTTAGTATTTTCGTTTACCCTCCAGGTCTTCCTCAATCGCTCCGGTACCGGACAGCTTCCTTCGTCTAACGGTCTTTCTGATGCTAGCCCTCATCTCCTTCATCGGGCTCGAAAATAGATGTGGGTTAGACCCAAGGTCCACTTCCAAGCGTAAATGAATTCTTAGAACCACAGGAAGTTGGTTTCAGTAACTAATTAAGGAAAATCTTTCTCATTAAGTACGAATATTCTCGTGGCATCTCATCAACTGCGCGCTTCAAAAGCAGTTAATATAAGAGTATTTACTTGAAATAGGGATTGTAGTGAGGGGAAATATTTTCTTAGGATACTCCCTTCTAGGGAAGTAAATCAACAGCGGTCCCATTCAGTAGTTGAATCCTCTCGGATCTTCATCTTCCATTGAGTTGCTTTGAATTGAGATTTTCCGTAAGCCCTCCCAAGCCTTCCTTTTTGTAGGTATGTTTGATAACATCTTCCAGTTGTATTATTTGGTCACGCTCCAGAGCTCCTCTGGGTGTTTCCAGACGAAGGCTTAAAAGTTTGGCAGAAACGTTGGCAAATAAGTTTTCTTATTCAAGTTTTTGTGAAGAACCACCAAACTATCTCTCCTTCAATTGATTTTTACGTTGAGCTTCCCTTCTAATTTATACATGTATATTACTGTTCTTACGTTAAAAAAATAAAAATTCCATTAAAAAAATATTTTTCAGTTTTAGTTGGATATCGAATTCGTTCAACGTGTGTATTTACCTGTTTTTTTTTAGCAATGCTAATCAGATGAAATGGTTATTTTTATAGAATCTACAAAATTAAAGGTACTTTAGAGGAAGGAAATTTGAAATATTGGCATTTAAGCCCTGTCAAACTATTTCAATCAGAATGAAACCTACATGATATTAAAGCCCATCCAATTTTACAATGATATAGCGAGTTTAATTGAAATCATTTAAGTCAATTTTGAGAAAATCGTAAAAAGGTGCTAAATACATGGAATAAAGTAGAACTTCCGGTCAGACGATTTCAGTAAAAAAGTTGCTGTAACATCTCGGGCTTATAATTATTTTAAATATAATATTTATTTCAGTTTCGTAAGACTTTTGGTTTTTGCGCTAGACTTACCTCACACACACCTTTTTTCGGGACTTGGTCATTTGGACTCAGAAAAAGATTCCTAAAACGTGTAATGTATACTTTCCTTATATATTAGTAAGTAAAGTAAAAGAACGATTTCCACTTTATTCGGCTAAGTATTATTTTATTTTTCAAATAAACTTTTTAAAACAGATATAAAAATTTTAATTTAAAATTTCCTATTTAGTTTAAAGTGAAAAGTAGAAATAATTAATAAGAATGTTAGTTGATAGATTTATTAATAACTTTCCATTCTTTTATATTTTTTAGGAAGTTTTACTTAATAGTTCAGTACTCAAAAATGCACCCTTTAACTTCATTGTATTACAATTTATTTTTCTTCACAATTTATTACATAGTTTTTGTTTATTTATTACATAAAATAGCTTTCCATTTATTTTAACAAACGTATGATTGGGTACTTTATTTTGTTTCTAAAATTTTGCGTACTGTATGGAAGAAAATAACTTTTACGATACTGTACGAAGGCAGCACTAGATCCCATAACCTCCCTTATTACAAACATTACAAATAACATATACGTACATAAGTTTTTTATGGTTATAACGACATCCTGTTAACATAACCTAAGTAATAGTTAATAAAAATGTAGTTTAGTTGACCGTTGAGAAATCAGATGATGAAGATGGTTGTGGGTGCGGTCATTAAAGAGAAGCACACATTAAAACTTGGTGATATTAATTATGTGCCGACGTTTCAGCCTACATCGTGGGCCTTCATCAGGGCTAAAAGGAACAAGATAACAACCAATGTAATTATAGACTTAATAATACGTGAGGTATATAATAATAATATGGTGACAGTAATATATAATCATTTTACATTTAATTTTATGTTTGTTCCCATATTGTATTACTGTCACCATATTATTATATATACCTCACGTATTGTTAAGTCTATAATTACATTGGTTATTATCTTGTTTCTTTTAGCCCTGATGAAGGCCCACAATGTAGACCGAAACGTCGGCACATAATTAAAATATCACCAAGTTTTAATGTGTGTTTCTCTTTAATGACCGCATAATATTTAATGACCCCGACCATCTTCCTCATCAAATAATAGTTAAAAACATGTCGAAATCCGTCGCTTGCTTTTGAATAAACCGATTGGAGCTCGCGAAAACCAAGAATGGTGGTGTCATTTTATATACAGGGGGTATAGAGAAAGAGAAATTACCTTCGTGGAAATTGATTTTAGCATTCCAGGCCCTAGACAACGCTATGTGATTTTAAGCAGAGGAAGAAGCTTGGAAAGGGTTGATGGAAGAAATGTGTATTAAAGGTGCCAGGAAATGGAATGCTTTGACGGGAATCCACCCACTGTCAGCGATACTTTTCAACAATTTATGCAACAAAAGCACTACCGAAGTCCTGTCGTATCATTTCTCGTGAGGGAAAGAAGTCAGGTCTAAGAGGAAGCCTGGGAGCTTTCCTTATATATATATATATATATATATATATATATATATATATATATATATATATATATATATATATATATATATATATATATATACACATAGTCGTGGTTGTAGAAGTTGCGTAACTCAATAAAAAAAAAGTTTCCAAAATTAAACATAACCGCATATTTAAAAAAAATGCTGATATCACAATTGCTTATTTTTTCCCAAACAACTATATTACGCTGAAACTGTTCATATAGCTGTTTAAAGACAATTAACCAATTTGAAAAGTAATAAATAATTCAAACGAAAATGGCATATCACCGCTGCTTTTTTCAAAACATATCTCTTCTACTTCTGAACCAATTTCAATGATTTTTTTTTGCATTTTGTAGGAAAGTTAATTATTTACAAGATAGCACTACTATTTATATATTTAGCATTATTTATTAGAAAAAAACGGATTCGGGTTCTACGTACCTTGAAACGTGAGAGGGGGGATTTATTTTTCTTTTAATACAATGGTTTATTATTTTCAACATAAATACGCTCATAACTCCGCTACTTTTAACGATAGAGAAAAGTATATATAAAGTTTTAGAATCAGTAGTGCGCGTTAAACAAAAATGAAAAAAGGAAAAATGAAAAAAATTGAAATCTCACTTATATGTACGCTTGTAATTACATTATTTTAGAAAAAAGAGAAAAAATGCATTGTTGTCTTTCAACCAAAAAAACGCGAAAAATTATAAAAAATAAAGAAAAAAATTAAAATTTCACCCATAAATACGCTCATAACTCAGTTTGAGAATCAGTATAGCGCGATAAAAAAACAAAAAAAAAACAATGAAAATAAATCTCACTTAACTACGTTATTTTCGAAGATAGAGAAAAAGGATGGTTGTTTTTTTTTTTTTTTTTTACAAAAAAACGCGAATAATTATAAGAAAGAGAACAAAAAAAATTTAAATTAGATGAGGAAGATGGTTGGGGGTGCGGTCATAAATTAAAAACACACAGTTTAAAATAAGTGTTATTTTAATTATGTGCCGACGTTTCGGCCTACAATGTGGGCCATCATCAGGGCTAAAAGAAACAAGATAACAATTATAGACTTAATAATACGTTAGGTATATAATAATAATATGACAGTAATAAATAAAAATAGATGTAAAATGATAATAAGATGACAATTATAAAGTATGGAAATAAGGTGACAGTTATAAAGTATGGAAATAAACAAAATTAAGATGATAGTTATAAAGTATGGAAGTAAACATAATTGAGATGATAATATTGTAATGAGAATATATAAAGAGAGACTAAGTAAATGAAAAAAATGATAAAGGAAAAATATGTGAACAATTAAAATTTTAAATATTAACAATTTTGAGTTGATATATGACGGTAATAATTAAAAACATAGTTAAGAGTATAGGTAATATATAAAAAAAGAATATAGTCATTACAAAAGAGAAACAGTATGAATAAAAAATAATTTAAATTTTAAAATAATGTAATATTAAACTAATAATTATATGTCAGGATATGTAACGGAGAAAGATATGAGTATGGAAAGGGGGAGAAAGAAATGGGCGATGAAAAAAGACCCTTATCAATAAGAAAAAAATACATACGTGAAAAAAAATTTAAATTTTAAAACGCTCATAACTACGTTATTTTTGAAGATAGAGAAAAATATGTATAGAGTTTTAGATTCAGTAAAGCGCGATAAATAAAAAAAAATCCATATGTATATTCAAGTAACAAATTATAATAGAAGGAATTCCACCAAAAATCTTATATGGTCAAGCCACAACGTATAAGAGATGTGATTCCCTGATAACTCGGTTATTATTGATGATAAAGATAAAATGTTAGATGTTCTGGAATTATTATTTTTTTTTTTAATTATTGGAATGAAAATTGAAAGAAAAGAAAAGGAAATAGTAATGCAGTAGTGTATAAATGCTTTTGGTTTATTATTTTCAATAATCAAACTTTGTAATCGACCAAAAAAAAATTTACCCAGCTCAAAATTTGAGAGCTTACGTTTAGATAAGCGAAGAATCCGTTAATGAATATAATACAATCGAATATTTTTGTTTTTGTCTACTTATTTATGTCTTACGTATGATATATTACATATAATATATTATGTATAATAATATAATATAATAAATAATATATATATATATATATATATATATATATATATATATATATATATATATATATATGTATAAATTAGAGTTTATATGATACTAGGGACCAGTGCAAAATTAGTTTTAATTTTTCCAAAGATTCAACAAAACGGAATTTTTTCGTGTTTTATTAATTTTTTGTATCTGATTTTTTAATCGTTCCAGAGTACATTAACAAATAAATGATATTTATTTTGCTGTGTGTATGGGCGTCAATCAATAATATTGGTCAACATAATTCTGTAAATTCTATTTGAATTAACAAAATTATAATTAAGTCAGACCACAAATATCAATTACAGTGGCATCTGTGAGTATTGGCTCCCGATTGTACAATCTGTGAGTAAACACTGGATACTGTGGGGTTTCTCATTCGCATATTTCCATATATTAATTTGAACAGGGATCATAATCATTGTATTTTGCGGTATGGAATCAAATCAGGTAGTAAGTTTAATGGTAGGAGTAACGGGAAATTCATGTGCCAATGTTTTTAGATAAACGGGAATATGAAAAAGTTTATACGATAATTAGGGGAAGACAGGGCAGTGAGGTATGATGGGAACGACACTAAAACAGATTATGCAATGTCGCTAGAAACGCTATTCTAACGCCACATAGTGGGAAAAATCACCAATTTAGGTGGACAGAAGTCAAGTAAAAATTTGGAATTTTCCAGTTCTTCCATTAGTTTGTAAGAGCTTTAATACTAATATTTCATACCGTGTTTACAAATAAATAGTTTTCACCAGGAAATGCACATTTTAGGATCCAAATGACCAAGTTCCGCAAAAAGGTCTTGTGTATGTGTGTGTGTGTGTGTGTGTGTGTGTGTCCGTATGTGGTAATGAAACAAAAAAATAAAGTAGTACGAAATTGCAATTGCATATCTAAGACAACTTTACGCTCGAGATGTTACAGCAACTTTTTCATCAAAATCAGTTTAGCAGAAGGACCACGTATTATATTATGTAATGCATTTTGGACCTTTTTACGATTTTCTCAAAATGGCTCAAACGATTTTAATTAAAATCGCTATATGGATGTAAAATTTAATGGGCAGTAATACGTTATAAGTTCCATTCTGATTGAAATAGTCTGACAGGGCTTAATTACAGATATTTTCTTCCTCTAAAGAACCTCTGCTAGTTTTGTAGAATCTATAAAAATAACTATCATCTATTTAGTACAGATAAAAAAAGGATAAATATATAATTTAAACACATACGATATCAAATAAAAGAGTAAATACTTTTTTTTTTTTTTTTATTTATTTATTGTAATTTACAACTGTATTAAAGAACACAATAAGTAAATATGAGGAATGAAAAAAGTCATGAAAATGTCTTGAGAAAGAACAACCCAGTGGTAGCACTTCACTAACTATTTTAACACAGTAGGTCCCGAGGCCACCTTCTTTTCAGTCGCCTTGGAGGATTATCTGGGATATCTAAGGAAGATAAATTACGGACAAGTGGATTTGTATGGGCAGGGAGTTTAGAATGAAAAGAGGAGTATCTATCACGGGCTATGTCTGCAACAAATGGGATGTTAAGGTCATTATGAATGAGTTGATTTGTAACAAAATAAGGAGCATTCAGGATTTTTCGAAGGATTTTGGATTGTAAGGACTGGATGCGGGAGGAATTAGATGGTTTCGTAGAGCCCCATAGCTCGATTCCATACGTCCAAATAGGTCTGATAATTGTGATGTAGATGATTCTTTTGTAATATACTGGAAGTTTTGAACGTTTGTCTAGTAAGTGTTGTAATAATCGATATCTTCGAGCAGTTTCTTGTCGTTTCAGTCTTGTGTGAGGATTCCAAGTAAGGCGCTTGTCAAGATGGAGACCTAGGTATCGGATTTGCTCAACAGGAGTAAGGGTTGTGTTATTAAAGGATACTGGGGGGCAGGAACTCATCGGTTTGCGAAGAAGGGTAAAGATGATTTGGTGGGATTTGTTAGAGTTTATTTTAATCCTCCAATTTTGACACCATTCTTCAATGGCTGTGATGTGGGACTGAAGGGTTTGGGATGCAATAGTTGGATCATTATGGATAGAAAAAAGAGTAAATACAAAAAATATTTTTTTGATGCAATTTGGTGTTTCTGAACATTAAAAAAAAATAATATAGACATATAATATGCTATTGGAAGGCTAAAGATTATAGAAAAATATTATATTATAAGCGAAATTTTAAAAGTTAATGGAAAGTGGTGAAAAGCCGATAAAACTAACAGATTGTCATAGATAATAATTTAATAGATTATTATTATTTTGAGACGCATTAATGTTTTAACAGTTGTAACTGAAACTATTAACAAGGGTGAAACAACAATTCTATTAATTTGTCGGTTGCCATCTGCAAAATAGGAAAAATAAATACTACTGATCATTGTAATTGCAAAGTAGTAAAGCGCACTAAAATTTAACATCCTTCTCATCGCCACATGTGTATTTGGTTTTTATTATCAATAGCTCAGATTAGCAGAATTTATAAAAAATTTAATCGAAATATTTTATCGTTAGTCATAAAATTGTATCCATAATATAAACAGTGTGTTCTAAAATTCAGACCTAAAATAGTAAATTACTTTTTTTACTATTCGACCAATTTCCAAATCGGCAATATACTTTATATATGTTTTTCTAATTTCACTTACCTATATCGCGAAAATTTTCGAATTCCAGTTTTGAACGGAAATACACGTTTTAGGGTCTCCTGAGTCCGAATGACCAAGTCCCGCAAAAAGGTCTCTGTGTGTGTGAGTGTCTGTGTGCGCGTGTGTGTCAGTGTTTCCGTGTGTGGTTACTCCCGGGCGAAAACGAAAAGTCTTATGATACTGAAATTTTATAATTAAGACAAATATACGCCCGAGAAGTTACAAAACCTTTTTCATCAAAATCAGATTAGTAGAAGAGCCACTTTATACTATGCATTTAGCACGTTTTTTACGATTTTCTCGAAAACGGTTCTAAAGATTGTGACTAAACTCCCCGTATCGATGTAAAATTGGACGGGCTTTCATATCATGCATGTTTCATTCTGATTCAAATGGTCTGACATTGCTCAAATGCCGATATTTTAAATTTTCTTCCAATAAAGTACCTTTAATTTTGTAGATTATTTAAAAATAACCATATTATCTTGTTACTACTAATAAAAAATAGGTTAATATATATGTTGAACGAATTCGTTATCTAACTAAAGGAGAAAACTGAAAAAAAAAATTTTTAATGCATTTTTTTTGTTTTTGAACATAAGAACAGTTATATACATGTATAGTATACCGTTGGAGATCTTGAGATTTTAGAAAAAATTTTATCTTATACACAAACTTTTAATGGTGTGTATTCACTCATTTTTAACTGTATTTAAAACTTCTTTAATCGGTTTTTTGAAAAGGAGTTAAGTAAAAGTCGTGTGTTGTTCGCACCAGATTTTTATAAAATGTATTTATAATCTTTAAAGCACAGCATTTATTAACTGCATACTAAAGAACATAAAAATTATATTTAAAAACGTATCTATTGGGTTGTTTCACATGAAATGTCCGTTTTTATAGTTTCTGAAATACATAAACGATTTTTCAGGTCTCAGTTGTTTTCTTCCGAATGTTTACATATTTCAAGTAAACAGTTACTAATCCTCTACCTTTGTATTATAAACATTAGCTCCTCAATCAATTAGCCACTTTTTAGTATATGAACATGGAAACACGTGATTTTCGAGTAATATTTTTGTACGAGTTTAAACTCGGCCATTCACCAGCTGAGGCCGCTAGAAATATTTGCAAGGCGTTTGGGGAAGGGAGTGTTAATGAACGGACCATTCGCCGTTGGTTTTCTTAAGTTTTCAGCTGGGGATACCGACTTGGAAAACTTGCCCCGAGGAAGACCTCCGTAATAGACAATTTACCTATTCAAATTATTATTGGGTTGTTTCACATAAAGGATTTTGCAGGTCTGTGTGTTTTCTTCCGAATGTTTACATATTTAGAGTAAACAGTTACTAATCCTCTACCTTTGTATTATAAACATCAGCTCTCCAATCAGTTACCCACTTTTTAGTATACCTCCAAATATGAACATGGAAAATGGAGTGTTAATGAACGGACCATTCGCCGTTGGTTTGCTAAGTTTTCAGCTGGGGATACCGACTTGGAAAACTTGCCCCGAGGAAGACCTCCGTAATAGACAACGATGTCCTCAAATATACAGTAGAAGGAAACCCCTACCAACCAAACTAAATGCAAGAGCATCTACCGTTTCCAGACATTTAAAGTGTATTGGGAAAGTAAAAAAGCTCGATTCATGGGAACCTCATGATCTCACTGTGCGGCAGCAAGACCCCATGTTTCAAAACATACCGTGCAAAAATTGAAAGAACTGGGCTACGAAGTTCTTCCGCACACACCATATTCTCCCGACTTGTCTCCAACAGATTACTACCTTTTCAGAAATTTAGACAACTTCGTCAAAGGAAAACTTTTTGAAAATGATGATCAAGTGAAAAGTGCGTTTTTAGATTTTTTTTTCCTCTTCAAAGCTCAGAGTGTTTCAGTTCGGGGATAAAAAGTTGGTGTCACGTTGGGAAAAATGTGTAGAAAAAGAAGGTAAATACTTCGAATAAAATTATCTTGTTTTCATATTGTATTTTTAATGATAAATCCTATACCTTGAAAACGGACATTTCATGTGACACAACCCAATATTTATTTTTTCCTTTCTTTGTTTTATTTCTGTTTTAGTTATGTTATATTCATATTTTGTTTATCTTTTATTTATTATCATTTGTTATTTATTGATCATTATTTTTTTCTTTATTTTTATTATACGTCTTTGTTTTTATAATAATATTTAATTTTATTTTTTAAATATCTGATTTATTTATTTTAAAATTTTATTTTCTACTTTTTTTTTCTGCTATCTACATTTTGTTAAATTGTTCTTCTTTTTGTAAAGACGTGAGGGCGATAATAACCATAAGCAGTTTTATGCCCTTAAAATTAAAACAACAACAAAAGTCATGGGAAAAGTGAAATAATTTGGAAAAATAAATTGTTAACACAGTAAAAAATCGACTTATAAATTGGTCAAATAATAAATAAATGACAGAATTTCGCGTTTGTTGTAAGATTGTTCAAAGCCTTGGGAAAATGTTTTTTGGAAATCAAGGTCTTAATTAGAAGCTTTAAACGAATTTTATGATTGTAGATTACCCAAAGTTTCTCATTCATTTTGCCTTATTTTAATTTTGTATGGCGCTTAATAAGGTTTTCAAGATTTTTTTAAAAGAAGTACAAAATCGGAATTTTTCCTTTTAGAGCTCATATCTTTGGAATAAATTATGTCACTTGCGATACAATTTAAAATCCCAATTCGTGATAAAGTGACATCCAGACAATTTTCTTTATATTTATTAATTCGAAAGCGCCTCCACTCCACTTCCAACAAAAGAACAGCAAGTCTTATTGAAGATTTAATAAAGAAAAAAAAAAAAAAAAGCAACTAAGGAATCTAAAGGACACGAATTCTCGACTTAATGGAAAACGGAAATGCTTATAGATTTTCTTTAATTCAATTTATCTTGAAACGGTTTATTTCAGAACGAAAATTGGAAGCTTTATTAAACATTCGTTTGTCACTTCGTTTTTAGAATAATGAGATTTACTTGTTATTTTAGAAAGGAGCTATTCTTTAGCAAGGAATAATTGTAAATTGAAATTAATATGTTATAGAAAATGACAATAGGATTCACTCTTTTTACTAGAAAATTTTTGATTTACTTTAACTTATAATATATATCTATGAAATATTTAGTAAGGGAAAGTATTGGAGGGAAAATTTTCGGTATTCAACGCAGATACGCATTTTCGGCTCCCCTGATATGAGTCTAAATAAGTCACGCGAAAAGGTCCGTTTGCATGTAACCATATGCGGTAAGTCAAGTACGAAAACGAAATGTCGTACGAAACTGAAATTTCGTATTTATGACAACTATATGATCGAGATCTTACTGTAAACTTTTTCACCAAAATGGGCTGACATAAAATGATAATTTATTTTGCATATTTTACGATTTTTTCAAAATTTACGACTTTGATTAAACTCGCCAAATCATGTGAAATGTAACAGGCTTTAATATCATGTAGGTTTCATTCAGACTGAAATAGTCTGACAGGGCTGATATTTTAAAATTTCTTCTATAAAGTACCATTAATTTTATTTATTTGGAAACATCGATCATTATATGTTGTTAGTATCGATAAAAAATGGGTAAATACACAATGTGAAATTATTTGATAACCAACTGAAGGATAAAGCTGCAGAAATATTGTTTGAGCTAGATATTGTTTTTTCCGAAGATAAAAATAGTAGTTTTTTTTTATTTATTTTTTTTTTTGAACTCAAACTCAATTAAAAAGCTCTGAAATTGGTTTTAATAACCGAGGTAGGTAAAAGTCGTATGTTGCGTTCACCAATTTTTTTTAAATTTCAAACGACGTAAAAACAATTAGCAACCTCAATGATTGAATAAAATCAACGAAAAATGCATGTCACCTGTTGCATAATGGTTAGCATAACAGCCTAATATGCCCAGGGTCCTGTGTTCAAACCTGCAGATGGCCCTGATTTTTTTTAATGAGAGTGAAAAATTCTTAGTCATGTTTTCCTTCGAAGAGAACTTTAAAAGGTAGTCCCCAGCCTGTTCGATGTCAGGTGCTCGTAAAAGGTTCTTATCCTAATTAAACCTGGATAGGAAACATTTAGGACTCCCACTGTAGCATCGTCCGATTAGCCATAGTAGCATAAAGTAATATTAAACAAATAAACAAACCAAAAGAACGAATAAAAGTATAATCTATACTAATATAATAAAGCTGAAGAGAATATTTGTTTGTTAATACGCGCTAATATGAGAAACTACTGGTACGAATGGAAAAATTCTGTTTGTGTTAGATAGTCCATTTATCGAGAAAGGCTTTAGGCTATATAACATCACGCTGCGACCAATACGAGTGAAGAATCAGTGGAAAATATGTGGAAAACGGGGCAAACTAACCTCGCATCCTTATGATTCTAAATGATTTAGCTTTTAATTTTAAAATAATCGATTTACCTCAAGACTCCTTTTCACGCGGCCAACTATATGTTGTATTGTCAAGATCGGGTTGCGGAGAAAATCAGTGTGTTCTTCTGTCACAAGAAAATAAAACTAAGCATATCAATTACGCAGAGGTACTTTAAAATTTATTATTTTAAAATTTTCTTAATCGCGATCAGAATAACAGGAAGAGACGCAGGTGAAGTCGTGGGAAACAGCTAGTACCTAAATATATTGCCTTATTTCTTATTTATTTAAGGCCACTTTTATGATACTGTGGCTAATCGGGCGATCTTACAGTGGGGATCCTACATTTTGACCAATCCAGGCTTAATTAGGATGGAGATCTTTAACAAATACCTGACATTGCACAGGCTCAGGACCACCATTTTACTTCCCCTCCAAAGGATTGCATAACTAACGATTTTTTATTCCTATTAAAATAATTCGGGGACAACCTGCAGAGTTTGAATACGCATAAAATGCTGTCATGCTAGCCACTACACCACAGGTGATTTCTTAAATTGATTTTAAAACAGAGGTACGTGAAAATTGCGTGTTTTGAGCAGCTGTTTTTTTTTTGTTTTTTTCTTGTTTTGAAACCCTTACTTCAATTAGAAAACTTGACCCTGGAATGCTTAGCATATCGTATTGTATAAGTGCTTTGCTAAGGACTTATATCTCTAAAAATAGAAATAGGCCACGAACTGTGATAGGCTATGTGGGTACCCTCATCTAGGCATCTACATGTTACTAATGCCTCCCCTACCACCATATCATAGCTTGCCGTATCTTGTATCAGCTGTTTCAACAGTAGCTACGGCTATCATATGACTTTCTATCATTACCGTCAGCTGGTATTACCATCGTTAAGAGGTATCTCACGCAGATCTCTCAGTCATTATGATGGATGAATTATTTGAAAATTATATTCCTCCCTATTGATAAAGAATAGATAATCATCTAAATGCATAAAAATATATCGAGTGCGAGAAAAACACGCCTTTCACTTACCTCGGTTGTTAAAATCAATTTAAGACCCATTAAATATACTTAAAGTTGAAAAACGCTGCAAAATAGTGTATAATAAGTATAAATTACTTCATATAACAATAATTAGTTTTATCTGCATTTTATTACTATTCATTACCTAATACAACTTTTGATATAAGTTTCTTTCTGAGACACCACTGGAACCATTGGACCGCTTGTTCATGGCCACAAATTCAGACATGTTCCGTTAAGAAACTATTACACAATGGTTTATTATTTCCAAATAACAATATTAGGGTATAACTGTTTATATGGCTGTTGATAGGCAATTATGTAATATGAAAAGCAATAATTCAAAAGATCATATCATATCACTAGCGCTGAATTTTGAACGCTATATCTAATGTCATAGTGTGGTGGATGTTGGATCATATCCGAGACCTTGAGGTATGGTGCCAGAATTGGATGATTAAAATTAATTCTAACAAATCCCACAAGATAACCTTCGTCGTAAAAAAAAATTACTTCCTGCCCTACAGTATCCTTTAATGACATTCCACTAGTCCCTGTTGAACGGATTCGATACTTAGAACTCCACCTTGACAAACGTCTAACTTGGAATCCCCAAGACAAGACTGAATTGTCGACTACTTCAACACTTACTAAACAAACGCTCCAACCTTCCACTTAAATACAAAAGACTCATATATATGACCATCATAAGACCGATATGGACTTAAGGAGTAGAGCTATGAGGCTCTACTAAACCATCGAATTCCTCTCGTATCCAATCCTTACAATCCAAAATCCTTCGGAAAATCCTCAATGCTCCTCATTTTGTCACAAACACACTCATTCTCAAAGACCTTAATATTCCATGTGTTGCTGACTTAGCCCAAACCAGGTACCATTCCTTCCATGAATAACTCCATTCCAACTACAATCCATTAGTTACAATCCTTGCTTCCTCCTATTTATTAATTAGAAGAAACGGATTTTTTTTATTCGTTATTCGGATTCTACGAATCTTGAAACGTAAGTTCTCAAATTTTGAAGAGGGGTCATTTATTTCGCCCATAATTCAGTTATTTTTGAAGATGGGAAAAAAATTATTTGTTTTTTTATTAACTGGGAATAATAAGAAAAAATAGTAAAAAAAAATAATGTAATAGAAATGTTATTCATAAATACGTCCATAACTCAGTAATTTTTGAAGATAGAGAAAAGTATGTATAGAGTTATAGAATCAATCAAGCACGATAACAAAAAGAATAAATAAATAAAAGATAAAAGTTGTTTTATATATTCCTAAAAAATAAAAAAAGAGACTCCTAAAATATATATATAATATATATATATATATATATATATATATATATATATATATATATATATATATAGAGGGAGAGAGAGAGAGAGAGAGAGAGAGAGAGTGAGAGAGTGAGAGAGAGAGAGAGAGAGAGAGAGAGAGAGAGAGAGAGAGAGAGAGAGAGAGAGAGAGAGAGAGAGAGAGAGAGAGAGAGAGAGAGAGAGAGAGAGAGAGAGAGAGAGAGATTTTATTTACCTTTTAACATATTTACAATTTTACATTTTAATGCTCTGAGACAATGTAGTCTCCTTGAGCAATACAAATAAGTATAATATCATATCAGCCGACAGTTTTTACAAAACAGTAATTATAAGTAAATGAATAAAAAATGTAATGAACATAAAATGAATAACTGTTGAATTTTAAATTAATTAAATTAAAAAAAAAAAAATCAAATAAAACTTTTCTTTACAAATAAAAATATATAATTATTCTGAAAAACTTAAAATTTCACAAAATTGATGCTAAAAATATTTACCTATAAAGAAAAATTGTCAAGAATATCCATAAATAAGAAAGTGTTTACTTGTTAATAACTCAAATTATACAAACCAGATAGAAAAAGTTAAGCACAAAATTAATAATCAACATAAGAATCAATAAAAACAATAATCATTAATAGAAACAAAGTCAGAAAAATTATGAAAATAAGGTAACTATTTGTTGAATCTTAAATTTTTCAAGTATTTCTTTATACCAAATCAAATAAAAATTTTCTTTACAAATAAAAATGCATAAATAATTGTGGAAAAACTAAAAAGATTACAAAAAGAAACCATAAATATTTAACTTTAAATAATTTTCTCAAGAATATCCATAAATAAAAAATGTAAATACTTGTGAATAACTTAAATCTTACAAACCAGATAGAAAATTTAGACTCAAAAATTAGTAATCAATATAAGAATCAATAAAATAATAATCATAAATAGAAACAAAATCAGAGAAACAATTTACATAAAATATTGAAATCTTAAATTATTCAAGTATTCCTTTATACAAACTCAAATAAAACTTTTCTTCACAAATAAAAATACATAAAAATTTTGAAAAATTCAAACTTCACGAAAATTATACTAATAATATATTATAAGAGTATTATAAGTAAATTAAACAAATACTTGTGAATAACTCGAATTTCACTAAACCATATAGAAAATTTTCAAATCAAAATGTAATAATCAACATAAGAATTAATAAAAGTAATAATTAAAAGAAAGTAGAAAAATAGTGAAACATAAAATACAATTTTAATCATCAATCCACCAAAATCACAAATGATTTAAAATATTTAATCTTACAGAACAAAATTAAAAGTTCCCTTTATAAAGAAAGTACATAAATACTTGTAAACAACTTAAAATTACACAAAAACGAAACTAAAATTAAAACGTACATAGAATTTTATACCCCCTTACAAAACTAGGCAGAGCAATATTGCTAAAGAAAATTATGGAACCGATAAAAAAAACTTACAACAAAAGATCAATTTACGATTTAAAAATTCAGAATAAAGAGTGATAATAAAAAAACAAATCAAATTCAATTTTACATTAAGAAACTTGAGGCAGAAAGAATATAAATATATATCATTGTATTTACTGTTTAACCAATCAATACTCAATATCGAATTTAATAAAACCAGTGAAAAAAAAATAATTGGAAGCCTGTGTCAACGAAATCAATGGTGGAGAAAGGGATCAATATTATGAATCTAAAAGTTCTTTGTAGTACCGATTTTTGAAAATCGAAAGGGATTTTGATTCTTTAATGATATGAGGAATTTTATCCCATAAATGTATACTGCTTATTAATAAAGATTTATCGTATCGGGTTGTACGGTGTACAGGTATATTGTATAAACTGTGGGTTTCTCTCATCGGACGCGTTGGAAGAGAACAGTGATTTTCGAAAAATTCCAGGATATAATTCGGAGTTCTTTTATTAAAAAGTTTGTATAGGAAAATTCCTAACAAATATTTTCTTCTTTCGGGAATTTTTAGCCAATTGAGTTTTTTAAATGAGGGTGTTACGTGATCATTAATTTGTAAATCGAAAATAAATCTTACACACGCATTTAACGCTCCCTGTAAAATCGTTATGTCTCTATTAAACATATCAGTAAATAATATGCTGCAGTAATCAACGTGCGGTATTATAAGTGTGGAAACGAGATGTTTTCGAACCTGTACAGGCAAATAGTCTCTGTTTCTACGTAAATAGCCTAATTGTTTAAAAATTATTTTTGATATATTTACAGCGTGATCTTGCCAGTCAGAGAGAGAGAGAGAGAGAGAGAGAGAGAGGAGAGAGAGAGAGAGAGAGAGAGAGAGAGAGAGAGAGAGAGAGGAGAGAAGAGAGAGAGAGAGAGAGAGAGAGAGAGGAGAGAGAAGAGGAGAGGGAGAGGAGAAGAGGAGAGGAGAGAGAGAGAGAGAGAGAGAGAGAGAGAGAGAGAGAGAGAGAGAGAGAGAGAGAGAGAGAGAGAGAGAGAGAGAGAGAGAGAGAGAGAGAGAGAGAGAGAGAGAGTAGAGAGAGAGAGAGAGAGAGAGAGGAGAGAGAGAGAGAGAGAGAGAGAGAGAGAGAGAGAGAGAGAGAGAGAGAGAGGAGAGAGAGAGAGAGAGAGAGAGTGAGTGAGAGAGAGAGAGAGAGAGTGAGGAGAGAGAGAGAGAGAGAGAGGAGAGAGAGAGAGAGAGAGAGAGAGGAGAGAGAGAGAGAGAGAGAGAGAGAGAGAGAGAGGAGAGAGAGAGAGAGAGAGAGAGAGAGGAGAGAGAGAGAGAGAGAGAGAGAGGAGAGAGAGAGAGAGAGAGAGAGAGTGGAGAGAGAGAGAGAGAGAGAGAGAGTGAGAGAGAGAGAGAGAGAATTTTTTTAAACTAAAAACCGTGAATTATTAGAGAAAAAACAGAAATTTTACGCATAAATACACCCATAACTCAGTTTTTTTCGAAGATGGATAAAAATATGTAGAGAGTTTTAGAATCACTATAGCAAGGTAAAAAATAAAAAAGTTGCTTTATATATTTCTACAAAATGAAAAAAGAATCATTGAAATTGGTCCAGAACTATTTTTACGATTTTTTTTATTCGTTATTCGGATTCTACGAATCTTGAAACGTAAGTTCTCAAATTTTGAAGAGGGGTCATTTATTTCGCCCATAATTCAGTTATTTTTGAAGATGGGAAAAAAATTATTTGTTTTTTTATTAACTGGGAATAATAAGAAAAAATAGTAAAAAAAAATAATGTAATAGAAATGTTATTCATAAATACGTCCATAACTCAGTAATTTTTGAAGATAGAGAAAAGTATGTATAGAGTTATAGAATCAATCAAGCACGATAACAAAAAGAATAAATAAAAGATAAAAGTTGTTTTATATATTCCTAAAAAATAAAAAAAGAGACTCCTAAAATATATATATAATATATATATATATATATATATATATATATATAGAGGGAGAGAGAGAGAGAGAGAGAGAGAGAGAGAGGAGAGAGAGAGAGAGAGAGAGAGAGAGAGAGAGAGAGAGAGAGAGAGAGAGAGAGAGGAGAGAGAGAGAGAGAGAGGAGAGAGAGAGAGAGAGAGAGAGAGAGAGAGAGAGAGAATTTTTTAAAACTAAAAACCGTGAATTATTAGAGAAAAAACAGAAATTTTACGCATAAATACACCCATAACTCAGTTTTTTTCGAAGATGGATAAAAATATGTAGAGAGTTTTAGAATCACTATAGCAAGGTAAAAAATAAAAAAGTTGCTTTATATATTTCTACAAAATGAAAAAAGAATCATTGAAATTGGTCCAGAACTATGAGAAATGTGCCGTTTTGAAATTAGCAGCGGCGATATTCCATTTTCCTATAAATTATTTATTGCTTTTCATATTAACTATTTGACAATAAACAGCTTTTTAAACAGATATACGCTAATGTATTCATTTAGAAACAGTAAACTTTTGAGTAATAATCTGCAGAGTTTTTTATTAAACAATCAAAATATTCACTAAAAATAATTTATATGACAAAAAATGTTTGCCGGGTCAGCTAATACCCTTTGTAGAATCCATGATATTTGTGATCTGGTACTGCTATTAGTAATATGCTGATAATGCTGTTAGTAATCTGGTAATACACTAGATTCGCCTTACATATTCTCTTTGATATTTCGGCGTCTATCTTACCCGAGCTACTAATTACGGTTCCTATGTAGGTGTATTCTATATACCTCAATAGCCTATAGCATCCAGCTGAGTAATTATCGTATGATATTGTAAAATAGTGTTTTGGTTTATTATTTTCAATAATGAACCTTTGTAATCTACATAGAAAAAAATCTGGTGCGGGCAACACACGACTTTCACTTACCTCCGTTTTTAGAATCGATTAAAGAATTTTCAAATACAGTAAGAGATAAAAATGAGTGAAACCATTAAAGAATTAGTTAAATGGAATTTCTATAAAAAAATGTATTTATTAAAAAATCTATTATATTATTATCTAAAATAATCACTTAGTTTTATCGACTTTTCATCACTCTCTTTTAACTTTTAAAAGTTTGTGTATGAGATAATATTTTTTCTAAAATCTTTAGCTTCCCAACGGTATATCATACATGTACGTGTATATTACTGTTCTTATGTTCAAAAAAAAATTTATTTTTTCAGTTTTCTCCTTTAGTTGCTTTTCATATTCGCTCAACTTGCACAATTAGCTGTTTTTCATCAGCGTTAACAAGATAATTTAGTTATTTTTATTGAATCTACAAAATTTAATGCACTTTAGGGGAAGAAAATTTAAAGTCCTGTCAGACCATTTTAATCAGAATAAAACCTACATGATATTAAAGCCCATTAAATTTTACATCGATATAGCGAGTTTAATCAAAATCGTCTGAACCGTTTTCGAGAAAATCGAAAAAAGGCGCAAAATGCATGGTATAAAGTGCCTCTTCTGGTAAGCTATTTTGATGAAAAATGTTTTGTCACGTCTCGGGCGTATAGTTTTCTTACAAATACAATTTCAGTTTCATAGGGCTTACTGTTTCCGCCCGGGAGTTATCACACACACACACACACACAGACCTTTTTGCGGTACTTGGTTATTTGGACTCAGGGAACCCTAAAATGTTTATTTTCGTTGAAAATCGGAATCCGAAAATTTTCACGATCGCAATACTTCCCCTTACTATATATTTCGTATATAGGTAAGTGAAAGTAAAAATCGGTTTAGAAATAGTTATAAGAGATATACCGTTTTGAAATTAGCAGTGGTAATTGACCATTTTCCTTTGCATTATTTATTCATTTCCATATTAGTTAATTGCTTTAAAGCAGCTATATAAACAGTTATACCCAAATTACACAATGGTTTTGTCATTGTGTAATAATTTTCAGCGATTTTGGTTTAAATTTATTTATCTAAGATTGGTAAAATGAACATAAAGTCATAACATAACATCCTCTAAAATTTTATTTTAATTTTTTATTTTAAAGCCTTTTAGGAGGGATTGAAAGGGATTTGGCTTGACTTTGTCAATTTGGCTTGCTTCGGCTTGCCACCATTTCCCCAACGATTATGACAAACCCTTGCAAATCCGATCTTCTCCCCAGAACACCCTATCCCCGTATATATCCGCCATGCCCCAGATAGCACAGCCTCTAAGCCCCCAATTGACCCCTATCTACCCAATTAACCTGATTAACAAGTTTATGTAACTTGTCTTCCACGTTTCATCTACATATATATGACATTAATAGTTTTGTGCGCTTAATACGAGTACGTTTCCTTCCTCTAACACCCCTTTTCCTGGTTTGAATATCAAGATTAGTTCATGTTAGCCAGACCGTTAGATAACTTAATAATTGATCTGGAAATGTTTGTAACTTCGTAAGTAGTTCACTTAATAGTAGTGTATATTGTGTGTGTGTGTGTGGTGTGTGCGCGCGTGTTAGTTCTTGGCTGTTGATAATTTAAGTCTTCTAGGAGTCTTGAGGTTCAGTAAATTAATCAACAATTATGTTTAGGCTACGTTTCGAAAATTTATTATTCTTATATCTATGCCAATTTGAGAGCATATAGTTAGTATCATACATAGATCTATGTGGATATTATTAAGTTCAAAAGAACATCTGATTTAAATATTTACTTTAGTTATAGCTCTTTTTATTTATTTATTTTTTTAAATATATTTTTTTATTTAAATTTACAACTTTATAAAATACAACTAGTAAATATGCTGATTAATGATATAACACATGAAATAAACATGAAGAGAAACTGCCCATTGGCTGCACTCTTTAGTAGTCTAAACAAGAAGATCTCTAGGCTTCTTTTCAGACACCTCGGAGGATTGAAACTAATGGATTAGAGTGGGAGTGGAGTTTTTCATGGAAGGAGTAATACCTGGTCCGGGCCAAATCAGCAACATATGGAACATTAAAGTCATGTGAATGATTTTATTCCTGACAAAGTAAGGAGCGTAAGAAAGATTTTGCGAAGGATTTTGGATTGTAAGTATTGGTACGGGAAGAGTTTGATGGTTTAGTAGAGCCCAAAGCTCGAATCCGTTGGTCCAGATAGGCCTGATGATGGTCATATAAATGAGTATTTTGTAGTTAAGTGAAAGGTTAGAGCGTCTGTATAGTAAGTGTTGGAGTAGCCGAAAACGTCGAGCAGTTTCTTGTCTTTTCAGTCTTGTATGCTGATGCCATGTAAGGCGTTTGTCAAGCAGGAATCCTAAATAGCTGATCTTTTCAACCGGGACAAGCGGAATATCATTAAAGGACACTGTAGGGCAGGATGTCATAGGTTTACGATGGTATAAGGGTGAAGGTAATTTGTTGGAATTTATTGGAATTGATTTTAATTATTCAATTCTGACACCATACATCAAGGTCTATGATGTGGGATTGGAGAGTTTGAATTTTTAATTTTAAAATATTTTGTTAAAATCTACCCATACCTTTCTTGAACTCCGTCCTGTATCTTTGTTTAATTTCACAAGTTAGTTTGATTTTATTTAAAGATTTTTTTTCGAAAGTACAATAGAATAAACACAATTGTTTATATATTGTCTAAACCCCAAGACCAAAAAAAAAAAGTTATATATATTTGATCTTTTTTTTATATATATATTTATTTCCAGATCGGCTGCGTGAGCCATACATGTTTTTTTAATTTAAAAAGAATAATTATTACAACTGGTAACAATGGAAAAAGTGGGGGTATAGTCTCATACACAAGACACCCCTAACGATAATAGATTTATAATTATTCCTCAGAATTGAATAATGAATTAAATTGATAACAGAACGAATGAGTAAAATACAAATTAAATAAAAGAAAAAAAAGAAATAAATAAGATAAAAAAGAAAAGAAATGAATATACAAAATGATATGAAGTTCGCTGCAAGAATATAAATTATATAAATTGTTTAAAGACTTAAATCGATTTTACTTTTATATATTTGATCGAGACTTATCATATATGTTTCCTAACAGTGAAAAAAAACAACAAAATATTGAAATAATCAACTTAAAATAATAAAATAACTATATGACATTGTTTCAGAGAAATAAAATATTTTTTTTAATAAACTTAATAATGCTTTGAATTCACAATGAATTTACATGTCTCAACATGTTGTGAGAGCAGATACTAGGCCTTAAGTGGAACAAAAAAGTTCATATGATCCATAGTCCAATTCTCAACAGTTAGGGAGAAAAATCATTTTTTTTTTTGTTTTTTTGCCGTAATTCGTGGTTTTCACAAGAAAACTAAAATATATCTGCTTGACGTACAAACACAGAAAAACAAGTGGTACCAAATTAAAGAAGTGGAAACTTTTCAGGTTAAGTAGTCAAACCCTCAAAATAAGTAAGTGTCGCTCAACATCTTACAGAAAATTATATTTTATTATTTCTAAAAATACTTGGACATTTCAAGGAGCTATTACTCTTCTATCGTTAGGTTTTTGATTTCCCGGTTCTCAAAAAAAAACTTCTTTAATTAATTAGCTTTAAAATGGGACAAAATAAAGCTAGTCTCGTTGGCCAATCAATGAAGAATGCGAGGAGGCAAGAATGAATTTAAAAAAAGGGCCAAAAAGTAAATTTGTGCTTAATATTTTGAGATTTTTGCAGTTCGATGAAAACCATAGATTGCAGAAAAAAATCTGCAAATTTGATCATCATCCCAGATCATCTAATCTGCTCTAACAATGACGAGACATCCATGTATACCTCGTATATACAGTAGTTAAATAGGTAGCTTTATAGGAATTTCCCTTTGTAATAATGCTGTCAAGACTTGTAAATCAAATTAATTAAAATAAAATAATAGTAATAAGTAAAATATATTATATTAGGCTGTGTCACATGAAATGTCCGTTTTCAATATTTTTATTAAAAATACGATATAAAAACCAGATAATTTTATCCGAAGTATTTGCCTTCTTTTTCTACGCATTTTTCCCAACCTGACACCAACTTTTTTATCCCCGAACTGAAAACTGAGCTTTAAAGTGAAACGAAATCTGAAAACGCACTTTTTAAAAAGTTTTCCTTTGAAGAAGTTGTCTAACTTCCTGAAAAGATGGTAATCTGTTGGAGACAAGACGAGAGAATATGTTGGGTGCGGAAGAACTTCGTAGCACAGTTTTTTAAATTTTTGCACGGTATGTTTTGAAACATAGGGTCTAGCTGCCGCTCAGTGAGATCATGAGGTGCCCATGTATCGAGAATTTTTACTTTCCCAATACACTTTAAATGTCTGAAAACGGTAGATGCACTTGCATTTAGTTGTGCTGAGAGTCCTTTAACTGTTTGGTAGGGGTTTCCTTCTACTGTATGTTTGAGGACATCGTTGTCTATTACGGACGGAGATCTTCCTCGGGGCAAGTTTTCCAAGTCGGTATCCCCAGCTCAAAACTTAGCAAACCGACGGCGAATGGTCCGTTCATTAACACTCCCTTCCCCAAACGCCTTTCTAAAATATTTCTAGCGGCCTCAGGTGCTAAATGGCTGAGTTTAAACTCGTACAAAAATATTACTCGAAAATCGCGTCTTTTCATGTTCATATTTGGAGGTATACTAAAAAGTGGGTAATTGATTAGGATGCTAATGTTTATAATACAAAGGTAGAGATTAGTAACTGTTTTCTTTAAAATGTAAACATTCGGAAGAAAAAAACAGAGACCTGCAAAATCCTTCAAGTATTTCAGAAACTATAAAAACGGACATTTCTTGTGAAACAACCTATATATGTATATATATATATATATATAAACCTATATATATAAATATATATATAATAATAATAATAGGCTTAGCGAACCCGAAGGTTCAATGCCGATACCACCAAAGTCCGCCTACACAGACTCGTCCAATGTTCACCATTCAAGCCCAAGCACCCGAGACCAGCCTTAACGCAATCCTCCCATCTACGCTTCTGCCTACCTTTCGGACGCCTACCAGTCGGATCAGCAAATACCAACTTTCTCGGAATCCGCTCGTCCAACTTTACTCGCCCATTTGAGTCTCCGCGATGTAATCAGCTCAATTATATTTTACAGGATACAAGTTCCGCAATTCCGCGTTGTGCAACCTTCTAAACTCCTCAGTGGCCTCATCTCTTTTCGGACCAAATATTTTACGCAAACCTTATTTTCGAAAACCTTAAGGCGTTGTTCATCCTTCAAAGTAAGCGGCCACGTTTCACATCCGTAAAGAAACCGTCGGCAGGATAATAGTTAAATAAATTCTAACCTTTAAGTTTTTAGACATAAGCCGCGAGCTAAGTAATTTAGCAACTAAATAATAACACGCATTTCCCACATTTAACCGGGACTTTATTTCTTCCTGGATTTCATTTTTTCTTGTAATCATTGAACCTAAATACTTGAATTTCTCTACGTGTTCAAAAGTATGTCCTGAAATAGTAATATTCTCAAGATCGCCACCATTTCGGCTACTAATCATATATTTCGTCTTATCGGTATTTATTTCGAGACCTATTTCTTTACCGGTTTTTATTAACACACTTCTATTTAGTTGTATGGTTTCCGTGTCTTCACCTAGCTGTACCAGATCATCGGCATACCCCAAAACCGGAATCTTGTCACCCATATTTAAGCCTTTCTCGGTACACATCACATTTTCTATGACATATTCTAAAGCCATATAAAATAACACAGGTGAAAGGGAGTCACCTTGTTTCAAACCCGATCGCACCTCAAATCTCTCGGAGTTATTATGACCGATTCTAACTTTATGGAATGTTTCCGACAAACACATCTCTACTAGGTTTACTAACTTTCTAGGTATTACCTGTTCAATCATGATGTTAAATAGCTTCTGACGGTTTATTGAATCATAAGCCTTTTTAAAATCGATATAAAGTTGATGGACTACACCGTTGTATTCCAATTTTTTCTCTAATATTTGACGTAAAGAAAATATTTGGTCAATAGTCGAGCGATTCCGCCTAAAACCACATTGGTAATTTCCGATAATTTCCTCAGCGTATTCCGTGATTCGACTAGTTAGAATTGACGTAAATATTTTATAGCATACTGGGAGAAGAGAGATCCCACGATAGTTGTTACAATCCGTCCTCGGTCCTTTTTTGTGAATCGGAATAAGTATTGATTCTTTCCATTCTTCGAGCATTTTTTCATATTCCCAGATCTTTTTAACTAAAAAATGTATTATGGAAACGCCCGCTTCTTCACACGCCTTGATTAATTTACTCGTGATATTATCATTTCCTGCAGCTTTATAACGTTTTAATTTTCCTATCGCCATTTCGACATCCTCTTTACTCGGTGCGTCTATCCATGGTTCAGCGCTCTGATATTCAGAGAGAGAAGATTGATTATTATTTTCCGTATTTAATATGCCGTCAAAGTGTTGTTTAAATTTATTTAATATCTCAGAAGGATCCGCAATTATATTGTTATTTGCATCTTTACCCGCATTCAATAGCGGTTCAAATCTTTTACCCGATTTGTTTTTACCTTTGTACATCTCTCTTACGTTATTTTCGCTTCTATGTTTTTCTATTTTTATTATTTTGCCTTCAAGATACTCTCTTTTCTTATTTTTTAAGAATTTTGAAGTTTCGTTCTTTACTAACCGAAAAAAAGCCACATTATTATCGCTTGGATTATTTAAGGAATTCAGTTTAGCGGTTTTTCTTTTTTCGCACATATTTTGACAATCCCTGTCGAACCAAGGTTTGTTCTTTTTATTTTCGATTTTCCCAAGACATAAATTACCGACCTCTTTAATATTATCCCTGATCACTTCCCATAGTTTGTTTACATCTTGGTTTTTCTCGTCTAAGGATTCCAAAGCTTCGAACTGATTTTTTACTTCTATCGCGAATTGGTTTCTAATTTTCAATTTAAATAAATCTAAATTCTCGGGACGAATATAGTTCGGTGTTCTCTTTTTTGTATTTAGTTTTGTCGAAGTTTCGCGATTACTAATTCATGATCAGAACCGCATTCTGCACCCCGATACGATCTCACGTTAATTATGCTACTTTGCCATCTGTTTTGTATTAAAACATGATCGATTTGATTCCGTGTTTGTCCATCCGGCGATGTCCACGTATACTTATGAATATCCTTATGTTTAAATGTAGTACTTTTGATTACTAGGTTTTTCGAAATGGCAAAGTTTATTAGTCGGGTCCCATTATCATTACTATATTCGTGCAAACTTTCTTTACCGATTGTAGGACGATATACTTCTTCCCTTCCAACCTTTGCGTTCGCCTCGCCTAGTATTATCTTAATGTAATTTCGCGGTAACTTATCGTAAACCAACTCTAGTTTATCATAAAATTCGCATTTTACTTCATCATCACTGTCTTCGGTGGGAGAATGAATGTTTATAAACGCGATTTTAAACCAACGCCCTTGAAATATAGCAACCGATATTCTTTCACTAAAGAACTGTACGTCCCGTAATGCGGAAAGAAATCTATTCCTAGTCAGAAACCCGGTACCTAGACAATAATTAACGCTCCCCCCGTACCAAATAGTATACTTTCCTTCTGTTAACGAATCCTCTCCTGGCCAG
The DNA here is from genome assembly GCA_023052935.1 of Piezodorus guildinii. Lineage (NCBI taxonomy): Eukaryota > Metazoa > Arthropoda > Insecta > Hemiptera > Pentatomidae > Piezodorus > Piezodorus guildinii. The sequence goes on along the minus strand of CM041296.1, from coordinate 128,825,828 downwards.
CGAACCTCTTGTAATGCAATGATATCTAAATGGTACCCCTTAACTTCATTCGCGACCGACTTTAACCCACCTGCCGTATTTAAACTTCTAACGTTCCACGTCCCTGTTGTTAGATCTCTAATTTTCATCTTGCGCCATGATTCCCCTGATCCAGTCCCCATCCGGAGACCCGAACGGAGGACTAGTTTACCTCCGGATAATGAACGTTTTACCTCAGAGGAATCCATGACTTTTGGTGGAATTTTGTGAACTAAAATATGTGAGTAGGGCGTTCGAACCTACGTCACACCCTACAGCAAGCCTGGGGGGCCGCTCTCATTGTTGGTCAGCGAGTCCATCGGACTTAGCCGGGAGGAGCTTCCCAGGAAATTCCACCGACCATCCCCACATCCGCCACCCGTGGGACGCTCCCCACACGCGGTAATGAGATCCGCGCGAGAATATATATATATATATATATATATATATATATATATATATATATATATATATATATATATACCTACTATATTTATATATATATATATATATATATATATATATATATATATATATAAACCTAATATTAAATATATATGAATAAATTCATGTAAATAGAAATCAAGCTGAATTTTAAACTATATTGTCTTATTATTTGCCTGATATTGAACATAAACTTGTATTTACTATATTTACAGAGTCATATGTAAAGTCTTGACATGCAAACAATTATAAGCTTGAAATACAATATTCATTCCATATACAATTGTATTCACAAAAGTCTTATTTGCATTGCAATCTAATTATTAAAAATATTTGCTGCGGGCAGCACACGACTTTTACTTACCCCGTTGTCAAAGACGATAAAAGAATTGTCAATTACAGTTAGAGATAAAATGAGTGAAACTAATAAAGAATTAATTAAATTGAATTTCTATAAGAACATATTTTTTATTAAAAAATATATTATATTATTGTCTAAAATGATCATTTAGTTTTATCGGCTTTTCATCACTCTTTATTAAATTTTACTAGCTTGTGTAAAGATAACATTTTTTCTTAAATCCTCAGCTTTCCAACTGTATAGAATACATCTATATTTCTGTTCCTATGTTCAAAAACAAAAATTGCATTAAAAATATATTTTTACAGTTTTCTCCTTTTGTTGGATATCGAATTCTTTCAACTTATACCTTCACCTGTTTTTTAAATTTGAAATAAGATAAATATATGTACATAGTGCATAGTTTTAACTGCTTTTGTAGTTTCTAAATAAACATGTGCCTGAAAGCGAATGCATGTATTGAAAATATCTCTTTTTAACCACCTGAATTTATACCAAGACATATAACATACATACAATATATTTTTCGGATATAACAAATTATTTTATAACAAATCGAGAATTTTTTGTTCCCTTGGAGTTCGTTAAAACGGGGGTTTACTGTATTAAATTTTAGCTTCATTGGACTTTTCGTTTTAGTGCTAGACTTACTTAAAAAGTTTCTGTAATATTTCGAGCGTATAGTTGTCTCAAATATGAATTTGAATTTCATAGGAATTTACGTTTTCGGGTAGGAGATATCACAAATGGACACATACACACACACACACACACACACACACACACACACACACACACACACACACACATACACACACTATAGAACTTTTTGCCGGACTTGGTCATTTGGACTCAGGGAACCATAAAACGTGTATTTTGATTGAAAACTGGATTCTAAATTTTAATATAGTTAAATGAAAGTAAAAATTGATAAAACAACCATTATTCTCAAGAAATGACTATTTTATTATTAAAAACTCTGGGATATTATTTCCAGTTTAAACACGACTGGAGGTAAAGTACTGGAGAACCAGAAGGGGAGATTCTCTGGACAGTTTAAAGAGATGGACATCTTTGATACAACCGGCTACGGAGCCTCTGATAAAAGATTCATGTATTCCTCAACTATGACTGCTGGGTCGTAGCCTCTTCGCCAGCACCGACTTTGATAGTTATGTGAGCCACATCCTTAGCAACCCTGAAATAAAAAAATAAATTAAAGAATAGAAAAAATATTTATAATATTAAAATCATTAAAACAAAACAGGTATATATTTTTTATAACATTAAAATTAGAACATTTCTCTTCCAAATTTTTATTTATTTATCGGCACAGTAGCATATTCATATCAGTATAACGTTTCGAAATAAACAAAAAATGGAAAACGTTTAAAAGCAATACATATTCATGAATGCAGCACGTATCTTCAAAACGTTATACTGGTATGAATATGTTATTGTGCGAATCTGCGGGCGCTGAAACTTTTTTTTTTTTTTTTAATTATTTATTTATAGTAATTTACAACTGTATTAAAGAACACAATAGGTAAATATGAGGAATGAAAAAAGTCATGAAAATGTCTTGAGAAAGAACTACCCAGTGATAGCACTTTACTATTTTAACTCAGTAGGTCCCGAGGCCACCTTCTTTTCAGTCAACTTGGAGGGTTATCAGGGATATCTAAGGAAAATAAATTACGGACAAGTGGATTTGTATGGGCAGGGAGTTTTGAATGAAAAGAGGAGTATCTATCACGGGCTATGTCCGCAACGAATGGGATGTTAAGGTCATTACGAATGAGTTGATTTGTAACAAAATAAGGAGCATTCAGGATTTTGCGAAGGATTTTGGATTGTAAGGACTGGATGCGGGAGGAATTATATGGTTTCGTAGAGCCCCAAAGCTCGATTCCATATGTCCAGAATAGGTCTGATAATTGTGATGTAGATGATTCTTTTGTAATATACTGGAAGTTTTGAACGTTTGTCTAGTAAGTGTTGTAATAATCGATATCTTCGAGCAGTTTCTTGTTCCAGTCTTGTGTGAGGATTCCAAGTAAGGCGCTTGTCAAGATGGAGACCTAGGTGTATCAGGTTTGTTCTACAGAAGTAAGGGTGATGTTATTAAAGGATACTGAGGTGCAGGAAGTCATCGGTTTGCGACGAAGGGTATTTTGTGGGATTTGTTGGGGTTTATTTTAATCCTCCAATTTCGACACCATTCTTCAATGGCTGTGATGTGGGACTGAAGGGTTTGGGATGCAGTAGATGGATCATTATGGAAACATAAGACACACGTGTCGTCAGCATAATTATTGAGAACAGTATGAGGATGGAGTGGAATGTCGGCTGTATAAAGGGAGTAGAGGATAGGACCTAAGATACCACCTTGAGGCACTCCAGCAGGTTGGGAAAATATGGATCAGTACGAAAAGTTATGGTTAACCTTAAAGGTTCTGCCAGTAAGGTAGGAACGCATTAATAGGAAGTATGTAGGGGTGAGGAATTGACGGATGACGCTAAAACTTAAATATACATCAATATTTTGATAACTTTGTTATTTTTCCATCAAAAATACTTGTGTTTTGGTTTGCAATTCTCAATAATAACCTATATAATCGGAAAAAAACAACCTCCCACCTAAAAAAAAATCCGTCTTAAGGCTCTTCGCAGCATTCTTCTGAATTTTTTTCAAAATAGTGCGCAAAAATACCAGAGTATTTGACGATAATCCTAAAACCATGTCGGTGATATCAGCCGTTTAGTTTTAAAATATCGATCGATTAAAACGTTTTAATTTAACAACGCAGTTATTTTTTAAGATAAAAAAAATATGCATATAGTTTTAAAATCTAATAACTGAAGTTATATGGAAATAACAAACCATTGTTTAATAATTTTCAGCATTTTTTTTTTTAAATAGCTAAGGTTTTACTTTGTTTATTTTATTTTAGTGTGAATAAATCTACTATTACCACTAAACTCTATCTATATATGAGTGTTCTCTCTGGAACAGACTCTAATATTACTAAATATATAAATTATTTTCCTCAGACGAGCGCCACATAAAAAGTCTATATGGGAAATTAAAATTTCAAGGTTTCTTACAAAAACAACGACTAAAAATATAAAAGAGATTTTAACCAAGAACAGTTAATAAACTGTCCTATAATAAAATATAGAATTCGTTGTGAAGTTAAATCCGTACGATAATGAGAAAAGTTTTTCAATCACTTTTCCTTGAAATCTGTTTTTAATGTTGTCAACGAACTTGAAGTACCTGCCCTTCTCTTGATTAATTCTTTTACGATTTAAAAGTTGTAACTAACTCGTATATAACTAAGCTCTTATTTAAAAGACAGGGACCAATCAGTAGTTTTAGACTGAGGATACAAATAAAAAGGCTGTAAAAGCCGGTATTTAATGTTTCTGACATTAAAACTAAAACTTTTCTTTTTTAGAAATAAGTAACGAGCGGGAGGTTACGTCCTTGGAATTGTATAATTTAATTGTATTGTTTTCGTTTCTTTAAAAATAAAAATATAAATAACTTCGATTTCCAACGAAATTTATAACTGTATAAAATACAAGTAAATATGCTGATTAATGATAAAACACATGAAATAAACATGAAGAGAAACTGCCCGTTGGCAGCACTATTTAGTAGTCTAAACAAGAAGGTCTCGGAGCCATCTTCTTTTCAGATGCCTTGGAGGATTATCAGGAATTGAAGAGGAAGCAAGGATTGAAACTAATATATTAGAGTGGGAGTGGAGTTTTTCATAGAAGGAGTGATACCTGGTACGGGCTAAATCAGCAGCATATGGAACATTAAGGTGCTATGTATCGAGAATACTGCAAGGAAAAGATATAATTTTGAATAATTTAAAATAGAACAGTTTCCGGGCTTAGAAGGGCTATGCAAAAGATACACCCCTCCTTTCTATGAGCAGGGATAGCCCTAAAAAAAACAATGTTTTCAACGGAAATACACATTTTAGGGTCCCCTGAGCTAAAATAACCAAGTCCCGCAAAAAGGTCTGTGTGTGTGTGTGTGTGTGTGATAACTCCCGAGCGGAAACGGTAAGTCCTATGAAACTGAAATTTCATATTTAAGACAAATATACGCCCGAGACGTTACAAAACCTTTTTCATCAAAATGACCTAACTAGAAGAGCCACTTTATACCATGCATTTTGCACCTTTTTTCGATTTTCTCAAAAACGGTTCCGACGATTTTGATTAAACTCGCTATATCGATGTAAAATTTAATGGGCTTTAATATTATTTAGGTTTTATTTGTATTAAAATGGTCTGACAGAGCTTAAATGTCGATATTTTAAATTTTCTTTCTCTCGAGTACCTTTAATTTTGTTGATTCTATAAAAATAACTATATTATCATGTTAACACTGATGAAAAACAGATAAATATATAAATTGAATGAATTCGATACCCAACTAATGGAAAGAACAGAAACAATATTTTTTAATGCAATTTTTCGTTTTTGAACATAAGAACAGTTATATGCATGTATGATACACCGTTGGAAAGATTAAGATTTTAGAAAAACTATTATCTCATACACAAGCTTTTAAAAGTTAATAGATAGTAATGAAAAGCCGATAAAACTAAGTAATTGTTTTAGATAATAATATGATAGAGTTTTTTATAAAACACATGATTCTATAGAAATTTAATTTAATTAATTATTTAATAGTTTCACGTAGTTTTATCTCTAATTGAAAATTCTTTCATTGATTTTAAAAATGGAGGTAAGTGAAAGTCGTGTGTTGCCCGCACCAGATTTTTTTTAATGTAATAATATGTACTCTTTTATAGATAAATGTGTTTTAAGATAATTACTTTATTCCTCTTTATACCACCTCATCCCAATAGTAAATTGATAAACATGATATCTTATGAAAAGAAATCCAATAGTTTTATAAAATAGGAACCGAAAATTTATATATTAATTAATACACTTTCGGAGTTACCGCTTCCAAAGAAAAATAGTGGCCGATACCAAGTAAAGTTCATTGTGGATGATTTTATTCCTGACAAGGTAAGGAGCGTTAAGGATTTTGGATAGTAAGGATTGGATACGGAAATAGTTTGATGGTTCAGTAGAGCCCCAAATCTCCTAAATGTATTTAAAATTCTTAAATTAAGGCTAACAACGGAGGGAAAAATTTTACCCAGCATTATGATTGAAGAGAAGAATGAAATAAATAAAGAAACGCATAAAACATGCAAAAAAGAAACACCCTAATGAATGTTGTAGAAAATAAATAATATATTTCTTCGATAATGGATATAATTCCGTGTATAATCAGGGAATTACAATTCGATTCCAAAACAATGAGAATTATCTGTTTGTTTTTAATAAAAATGTCATCGAGTTTGATCAGCAACCGATAGGGAATATTTACTTTCAATTTCAGGTCTCCCGCACTGCAAACGATACTAAGGCAGTTGCATTATAAATAAATGAAAATTAAATCTTTCATTACTGGGAAATAAATTTCGGGGATTGGAAAGTAATTAGAGAAAGGGAGGAGGAGGGAATTGAGTTTTGTGTTTAGGGCATAGAGGGGGGGGGGGAGTCAGGGGGAGGATTCGGCAAAACTAAATGATGGGGCCAATACCGATTGTTTGCTACCCATATGTTCCATTGTAGGGGATTTTATGGTTTATTATTTTCAAAAATGAACCTTTGTAATCAACCATAAAAACATAAAATAAAATAAAAAATAAATTCTGGTGCGGGAAACTCACGAAAATCACTTCCGTTGTTAAAATCTATTAAAGAATTTTCCAATACAGTTAAAGATGAAAATGAGTAAAACTGATAAAGAATTAATTAAATTGAATTTCTATAGAAACATGTGTTTTATTCAATTACGGACTCCCTGCCAGCACCGCATCGGCAATGATGTATGTACCGAGGAGATATCGGGGATTGGGTCTGATAAACTGTCAATGGGAGGCCCCCTTACAATATTGGTCCATTGCTCAGCAACTGTCAAATGTACCGGATGCTCTGTTTCAGTCTATATTTGACTACCTAGCTGAAATTTTAGAATGTGCCGAAAGACTGGATGTAGATCAGAGCCATCGAAGTTTGAGAATTCTACGACAGTCGCTTAGAGAGAATGCTTTCGGAGAATGGGCCTATTGCAGGTGGCAGGGCGTTCGCGTTTGTAATTTTAAAGAGACCCCGAAAACCAACAGATATATATGTGAAAAACAAGTTCTCTAGGGGTCCAAATGGTCCAACGCACTGAAGCTGAATATCAACTATGCCCCCCAGGAGTCTGCGGGCTGGCGAGAGATGTTGGGTCCCTCTGTCGCTAATGTAGCAGAGAATCAGAGACACCAGCCCACGTCCTGGGAAAATGCCCCAACAACTCCTACTCGTTAGTCGCCGGCACCATCTAGTCAAGCATGAGTTAATAAGGCTCCTTAGGGAAAAAGAATATACCTGTTTGACAGGTCTACTGCGTGGAGACGGACGGTTCTGCGAGGTATGCTGACATTGCAGCATTCCCCAAGAACGGGAAAACAGCATTGATCCTCGACCCGACCGTCAGGTATGAAACAAACGACCTCGATCAGGCAGATGAAGTGGGTAGAGAAAAGAGAGAGATCTACAATAAGTGTATCCCTTTCCGTTCCGCGAGACCTTCGGAGAGAGAGAGTTCTGTTCTGGTTCGGATCTCGCGGGACTGTTTCTAGTAGAACAAGGAGCCTTCTAGAAGAACTTGGTGTTGGTAATAGGGAACTGTCCATGATGGCCGAGAATATAATATTGGACTGTCTGATTATTCATCATCACCTCTATGGAGGTTTGAGATTTCTATCTCATTTATTTACTTATATTTATGTTTTTATTTAGTAGACTTATCGTTTTGCTTAAATTTTGTCAGTGATTCTTTCATACTGTTTGGTCCTATAGTTGTGCATTTTATATTTGTTTTTGTTTTTTGCATGGATTTTGCTGTAAATTGTGAACTATTACATATTATGAGGTATAACATAAAAAAATATATTGATAAAGAAAGTAAATTTATTTTAAATTTACAATTTGTCAACTCAACATCACATGTTAGTAGATTGACAAGTACGCTGTGTATGATAGCAAACCAATACATTAGGGCAGTACTGTTTTATTTTGTTATACTTTAAAGAAAATAAAGCATTTCTCTATATATATCGATTAATTAAAACAATCAGTCAGTTTTATCTGATTTTTCATCACTCTTTATTAACTTTTACTAGTTTGTATGGAAGATAATATTTTTTTCTAAAATCTTTAGCTTTCCAACGGTATATTATACATCTATATTACTGTTCTTATGTTAAAAAAAAAAAAAAAATGCATTACAAAAATATGTTTGCAGTTTTCTTCTTAGGTTGAATACCAGATTCGTTCAACTTATATATTTACCAGTGTTAAATAATGTGTCTGTGTGTTTATGGTAAGTGTAGCGCGAAAAGAGAAAAGTCGTACGATACTGAAATTTCATATTAAGACAACTATACGCAACTGAGAACTGAGATTTTAAGGCAACAAATAAAAACAAAAACATAAATTATGACTTTTGAATTTTGTTATTGCATAGGCATTAATATCAAATAACAAGAGAATAAGTTACCTGTAATGAACTTGCAAAGGTATGGATGCAGCAAAATTGGCAGTATTTCTTCCACTGAACGGCAGGTATTTCCCGAGAGACTTCCACAATATCTCGCTCAAAGTCATATTGGACGATCTCGGTGAGTGTTTTGTAGTACCTTTTAACATCCAATAGTATTATATAATAAACATTGTCGTCAGTATTAAATATTAAATTTGGACGAAAGGATATAAAAGAAAATTCCTAAAATTACTGCTAGGTATTCAAAACTACTAACGTCATTTATAAAATAAAACCAGAATAAAACCGAGGCGTAGGTGGGAGAATTGTCTTACATTTGACCTTTGGCTTCGCTTAGCCTTTTATTTATTTGTTTAATAAGTTTATCGGTTTAAAAAAAAAAAAAACATTTCAAAGAATACTTAACATGATTACTTCCATTGAATAGTTCCATTCTAGATCATTCTGAAACAGGAGTTGTTTACGGGCACAGTAAATTACATTGGGACAAAGAGAGTTGAACACAAGGCTCCCACGCAGCCTTGGTACACGCATCAATCAAGTATTTGTCTTCTCCATGAACCATAGACCCTTTGGAAACCATAGACCCTCTGTGGTCTTTGAGCCTTCTCTAAAGGTTTCGCCTTGCACATAAGTCCAATTGCCTTGTTAGTTTAGTAGGCGTAATGACGAATTTTCGCAAAACCGTAGCTGGGGCTCTCAACACATTACTTATACAGATCACACTACTTTTATCAATTTTAAATGATCTAGAAATGGAATTACAAATAATCTGGCGCGAGCCACATACGACATTAACTTACCATCGTTGTTAACATAATTTAAGAACTTTTAAATGAAGTTAAAGAAGAATTACGCTGTTTTGATGGAACCATTTATTGGGTTGATGCAAAATTAATGCAGGTTTTTAGTAGGTATTGTAAATACGCCATATCTTTACTTTAACCATATATATTTAATCAAAATAATTTCCATCTGAATCAATGCACTTTTGCCAACGTTCAACAAGCTTTCTTATTCCACCAGAAAAAAAATCCGAATCCCTGGACTCAATGAAATCACGAAAAGAATTTTCAATGTCGTCCTGGTTTTGAAAATTTTTCTCCCTCAAAAAGTTGTCCAGATGCCTGAAAAAGTGGAAGTCTGTAGGAGAGAGGTCAGGTGAATAAGGCGGATGTTGGAGAACTTCGTAGCCCAACTCGTGCAGTCGTCGAAGCGTTGGTTGTGCAACGTGTGGTCCGGCGTTATCGTGGAGCAGGATCGGCCCCTTCCGATTCATCAATGCTGGGCAAAGACGTTGCAATTTTTGAGTTCCGAGTTCCGCCGCCATTTCTCGTGTGGTTTTGGTTGGGTCTTCTTCCACTTTTGACCTCAGCTGGTCGTTGTCCAGAGCAAGATGACGGCCCCGACCTTCCTTGTCTTCGAGGTCGAAATCTCCTCTGCGAAACTTCTGGAACCAACGCTGCACCGTGCACTCATTAATAACCCCCTGACCCACACTTCATTAATATTACGAGCCGTTTGCGCAGCGCTGCGCCCAAGTTTAAATTCGTAAAAATAAATTTGACGAAAATCGCACTTTGACATTTTCGATTCAAGACCTTTGAACACACTGAACAAAACGATTTTACTAAACAAATTCATGGTGAAAGAGAGGGTATTAGATAAGGTTTGTTTTGGTATAATAATGATCAATGTTAGGATTAGCTTTGTTTACACAATTGGAATTAAGATATTGCAATAGAGGAAACCTGCATTAATTTTGCATCAACCCAATATTTTCCATAGGTTAAATAATATTTTTTTGAAGGTATTTTATAAAGGAATATTACATTCTGCCACATAAGCGTCATTGGTAATAGTGATGGAAGAGTTCATTTACACAATATATATAAATATGTATATATATATATATATATATATATATATATATATATACACACAAATAATGAGTGAATGAATGAATGAATAAAGCCTTTATTGCTAGGATAACATTTAAATTATAATATTTACTTTTAGTTCTAATATAAGTGAAAAAATAATAATAATGTATATACTTGATAAATGAAAAAAAACTATATAATTAATGTCCCTTAATTGATTACGATATTTACGAAATATTATCCCTACAGGCCTCTCCTTACGGAGGTGATGGCCTAACTTACCCGGTGACCAAACCTATTGGGAAGTCATTTAATATATATAAAGGAGAAAAAAATAAAGTTAAGTACAATGGATATAATACAAGTTTATTAAAAGAAAAATAATAATAGAGTAATATAAAACACACGCATGACTTCGAGTGAGTTATTAAACAATAGAAATTTTTATCTGCTACGATTATAGTTTAATATGACTTTCATCTCGTTCCATTATATTCTACTTTTTTTTTTCTTTTTTTTTTATGTATAACTTTTATTAAAAAAAGTTAGATCAGAGTGCAGTCAAAAGAACACACAAATCAGATATAAACTTAATAAACTGGTGCCGGGCTAATCGGACGATGCTACAGTGGGAGTCCTAAATTTTGCCTATCCAGGCTTTATTAGGATAGGGATCTTTAACGAGTACCTGACATCGCACAGGCTCGGACCACCTTTTAACGTCCCTCCGAAGGACGGCATAACTAAAGATTTTTTAATGGGAGTAAAAACTTTTTCCTGATTACATAACTTGCGGGTTTGAACCTGTGACCTTTGGCATAGGAGGATGTTATGCTAACCACCCAGCTACAAGTGATCCCTATTTTTTATTTATTTTTGTATTAAGTTATTTTGAAGTTTTATTTAATAAAAAAAAAGTTTACGAATATCAGTTTCTTTGTTCTGTAAATTAATTGTTTTTATTTGATTTATTTCTTAATCGGTATGGTAGTATATTTTTTTGGATTATAGTGTTTTTGTTGATGCATGTATGACAAGAAAAGGAGCTGAACTCTTTTGTATCTCCTTCCCGAAGGCTTTTGTGATGTAAAAATGGTGTCAATAAAGCTATATTATTATATAATAAATATTAAATAAACATACAAATAGCATTCGGAACTAGAGGTAAAGTTATCAAAGGGATCAAAGCACCGTGCTCACAAGTTTGTAAGCTTCATTCAGTTTGCGTAACTGGACCAGTAATTAATACTTCATTAGTTACAGTATTACTGTTATATATGTTATTAATTATATATGTTACAATATGGAAGGTTCCCATTATTTAATAATAAATAAAAATTTTAAACAATACAATTTACAAATTTATTATTATTTCTAAACTATTTCGAATAAGAAAAAAAAATCGACGCAAGCATACATTAAAATATTGTATATATATTTTTATTGTTGCTTAAATAGCATCGCCTATCATATAATTTTGGTTTACTTTTCACAAGATTGTAAGGTGTGCAGTCATCCAACTAAATCAGTATTTGGATTCAAAATCCATGGATAATACATTAGATCGGGAAGTTAGTTCAGGGTGCACGTCTCAGTAATGTTTATTGCTTCATTGTTGAGACTCTCCTTCAAACGCCCTGAAGAAGGCCTATAATTTAGGTCGAAACTTCGGTACCAGTTAATTAAGTTTATACTTTATTGTGTGTTCTTTTGACTGCACCCTCAACTAACTTCTTCCACATATACACACAGTCTCACTTTACGATATTTTATTCTAATTTTTTTTCGCAAAATCAATAATCTTAATTTTTGTTAAAAATATAGTTATTAGATATATTAATTATTAGTGTACCTTTTTGGCAGGTTTTGTGCACTCTGGTTTCGTCATCGTATTCATTACGCAAATTCACATCGTTAATGACTTCTGATGAAGCTTCATCAGGTTCTGAAATAAAGAAAAATACAATAAATTTACTTTTAAAAAAATTCTGAAAAATATTGCTATAAGAGAAATATGCAGCTAAAAAAGTGTTTCCTTTCATTGAGCGACACATCCGATGAACTTACCTTAGACTAACTGAGACATCTTACTGAAGAATGGCACTCTATGCTTGGAATGTATGAAAAAAATATAATACAATGTCATCCTCATATAATTATATAAATAATAATAATAGTTCTGTTATTTTTATAAATTTTTAGAGTTGTTGAAGATGGCAGAAGTCTGTTTAGCAGAAACACATATAATATATTTCTAATGGTTTTTTTTTTCTGTTTAAATATAACCTGTTATATTTGTAAACACCATGGTATAATATGAACATTCCACTGTGATACACCTATCAAATTTATAATCTAGAAAAGTGACGTATTTAAGAATCACACAAACTCTTGCTGTAGGAATAGTGAAAGAAATGACTAAAACTGCAGAGGAAGAACAGCTGATGCGCTCGATGATAACAGTCATACGTTACTTCGTCTCTCAGATTTTTGCTCTTTTCATTAGGAATTCGCTTGAGTTCAGTCTGGAAAACATCACTAGACTTCAAGAAAACCACAGCAGTGAATATTGGAGAAATATCGGTAAGCAAAGTTATAATTTACTTTGTAGAATCGCGAAAAGTGAAAGGAGGGTCACTGATCAGCTGATTGCCGCTAGCTCGGCAAGCTCGGGCTTGCTTTTCTTTAGCTTATCTTTCTTTTATTATCTTTCCTTCTCATTCTCATCTCATTATTTATTTATTATTTTTCCTTTTTTTCCTTCTCTTTTTTTTTTTTTTTTTTTTTTTTTGTCAATGAGATATTTCCATCAAGTTATGTCCTCAAAAGCTACAAGTAAAAGATCTAGATCTGCAGGTTCAAACTCGTCTCCTACAAAACAGAGACCTCGCCGTGAAAATAATAAAAAAATGATTCCACCAGCGACCGCTTCAGCTACCTCTTTAGGATCTGAACCACAGCCTAGCACATCATCACAAGGATTAACTGATGAATCGCCGTTTTTTACACCGAATCCATTTCAGATCCTCCAAAATGAAAAAGAAACCATGGAATCTTCTCCTATACCCAGGGAACCACTATTTTATTGTTTGCCAACAACATTTACATTATACAAGATTACATCCACACTATTAAAAATTTTCAACTGATGTGTGCGCATTTAAACAAAGTAACTGATCCTAATAGTTATTCTTGTATAAGTAGAACCAGTGATACTAAAATATCCCCGACTACCGCCGAAAGCTACAGAAAAATAGTGAAATATCTGACTGAGACCAAAGCTGATTTTCATACCTATCAGTTGCGCCAGGAGAGAGCTTTAAGGGTTGTAATTAGAAACCTACACCCTTCGACACCAGTTACAGCTATCAAAGAAGAACTGACGGAGATAGGCTATAAAGTGCGGCAAGTGACCAATGTCCTAAAAGATAAAATTCCACTGCCTCTATTCTTCGTGGACTTGGAACCATCAGCAGGAGTTGAAAAAATTTACGACCTCAATAGGTTGTACTATACTAGTGTAAGAGTTGAGAAACCTTACACTAAGAAAGAAATAGTTCAGTGCCATAATTGTCAGGCATATGGTCATACGAGAACTTACTGTCACCACACACCACGCTGTGTGAAATGCGGTGAGCAACATAAATCAGAAGAATGTACACGATTAAGATCAACACCCGCTGTATGTGCTCTGTGCCTAGAGGACCACCCGGCTAACTACAAGGGATGTCAAATCTACAAGAAGCAGATACCAAAAACCTCAGAATCTGGATGAAACAGCTGAACCGATCAGAAGCAGAAGACAACCTTCAAAAACAATTGATTCCAATGTAACATTTGCCCATCTACTTGGAGGTGGGAACCAGAACAAAGAGGCCCTGTCGGAACAACGCATACTTCAAAATCCTGAACCCCTTCCACAACCACCTATTCCTCAAAATTTACCCAACCCTCAAAAACCTCATCCGCATCAAATTTCTCATATTCCTCCTCCATCAAATGTCACAGACCTTACAAGTTTGGTGACATCCTTCATCACTGAAATCAAATCTCTTGTTATGCCGCTAATATCACTACTTACTAATCTCGTACCAAATTTAATCTCTTCCTTAAAAAATCCTTAAATGACTACACCTAACTCCTTGTCCATTCTCCTTTGGAATGCGAATGGTGTTAGAAATCACACTGATGAACTTACAGCTTTATTGCAAGACAAAAACGTTGATGTAGCACTTATTACTGAAACTAGACTAACCACTAAACAGTTCTTTAAAATACCGCAATACGTAATATACCGTACAGACCACCCAGACGGAAAAGCCCATGCCGGTACTGCTGTCATTGTGCACCAGTCCCTCTCCCACCATATACTCCCAGTTCCCTCCTATGATTTCCTACAATGCACCGCCATAGTAATCAAGACTTTTTCTTTTCCGATCACCCTCGCATCAGCGTACTGCCCTCCTAAACATTCCATCTCCGACATTCTATTCGAATCCTTCCTCAATGCCTTAGGAAACCACTTCATTCTGGGTGCAGGCATGAATGCTAAGAACCAACAATGGGGTTGCAGATCCACGAATTGTCGTGGGCGGAATTTACAGTCTGCACTCAGCTCTAGACGTTTCAACCTCCTGCCTCCTGACTCCCCTACCTACTGGCCAACTGATCCTAACCGTAATCCAGACATCCTTGACTTCTTCATTCACAGCGGATTAGGCTCCCTAAACATGTCGGTGACTCGCCTTGATGAACTGTCCTCTGACCATAGTCCATTGCTCCTTAAAGTATCCCTAATTCCTATTCCTAAACTCACCCCACCGTCATTTATCAGAGGACCAGTAAACTGGGACCTTTTTCGCCAAATCCTGACCAGTGATATTGACCTCAGAGCGAAACTCAAAACTCCAGATGACCTTGACGATGCCGTAAACTCCTTCACCATCGCTATTCAACAAGCTGTTTGGACTGCCTCCTCTCCCAAGCACTCCCAGATAAGTCATAACCAAAATTATTTACCACAACACCTCATAGACCTCATCCGCACCAAACGCCGATCCAGATCCTTATGGCAACGCACCCGTACACCCCACAGATCGCCGCTCCTATAACTTTTATTGTAGACAATTAAAGAGGGAGCTGGCGACCTTCCGTTCCCAATCCTTTAGTTCCTTCCTTTCTTCTCTTTCGGCTTGTGACAATTCCCTGTGGAATGTCACCAAGGAAATTCTAAAATCCCACCATATTTTCCATCCCCTCCGTCGTAGTAATGGTTCCTGGGCTGCGTCTGATGAAGACAAAGCCGAGGAACTTGCCAAATACGTTTCCCAAGTCTTCACACCTCATCAAGAATCCAATCCAAACCACACTTCAGTAGTGGAACAGTTCCTTCAGTCTCCAATCCCGCTTTCATTACCTCCTAAAGCAGTTAATCCCTCTGAGGTCAAATATCTTCTCCGAAAACTTGCACTCCGTAAATCTCCTGGATACGATCTCCTCACTCCTCAGATTCTCAGACAGCTTCCATCTAAAGCCGTTATATTTCTTACATATATTTACAACTCCATTCTACGCACTACTCATTTTCCTCTCTTATGGAAACATTCCACAATAATTCTCTTCCTAAAACCAGGTAAGCCTCCTAACACTACGACATCATATAGACCTATCAGCCTACTCCCAATCCTTTCAAAAATCTTTGAAAAAATCCTCCTCAAACGAATATTACCGTTATTAGAATCCCATCAGTTTGGATTCCGTTCCCAACATTCAACCGTTCAGCAAGGGCTCCGAGTCGTTGACCATATTTCCTCTGCCCTTGAGAACAAGGAGTACTGTTCGGGTGCATTTCTGGACTTAACGCAAGCATTTGACCGGGTGTGGCACCCGGGATTGCTCTTTAAGCTCAAAAACCATTTACCCCTATCCTTATACCTAGTCCTCCGATCCTATCTATCAAACCGCTCCTTCCGAGTTCGTTGTGGTGCAGAATATTCCAATTATTATCCAGTCGAATCCGGTGTTCCTCAGGGTAGTGGTCCTATCCTCTACAATATATACACGGCTGATATTCCTCTTTGCCCTAATACCTTCCTAGCAACGTACGCTGATGACACAGCTATCCTATCCTCTCACTTAGATCCCGAATTGCATCTACAGGCCTCCAAACACACCTTTCTCAAATTGAAGACTGGTATAACAACTGGAGAATCAAAGTAAATCAATCCAAATGCAGACATGTCACCTTTACCCTTCGAAGACAATCCTGCCCTCCAGTTCTCTTTAACTCCGTTCCGCTTCCTTTCTCCGACACAGTCCGGTATCTTGGCTTCCTTCTGGACAAAAGACTAACTTGGAACCCGCATACTAGACTTAAACGACAAGAACTTAATCGACGACTTGGCCAATTATACAGACTACTGAACAGAAATTCTAAATTATCTATCGAGAACAAACTGCTAATATACAAGACAGTACTGAAACCTATCCGTAGGAACTGTGGGGGACAGCTAAATTTTCTACCATCAAACGCATTCAATCCTTCCAATCAAAAGTCCTCCGAACAATAGTTAATGCTCCTTATTATGCATCCAACCATACCTTACACCGCGACCTAAATATTCCATTTATTTTAGACCTTATACCATTAAAATTCTCTAAATTCCATCAGAACCTTATCCATCACCCTAATCCCCTCACTCAATCCTTATCCAGCTCCACACATCCTTACCATCCTCCTAGAAGGTTGAAACGGCAGTGGCCTCGAGACCTCTTGTAAAATGTATATTGGAGTTCTAGCATTGGCTAGATTCTCCACTCACGTGTTGTATGCTTGTGAATTGTATATAGGTATGAGTGACTTTTGTATATATTTTTATTGATTTTGTATTTATTTATATTGTATTATTATTATATAAATTTATTGTTTTATATATATCGTGTGAATGCAGTATGAATGTTGAACTTTATCCCTATTAAAAATGTCCTAAATTGGACAGATTGTAATATTGTTCAATAAAAAAAAAAACAAATGCAGAAAATGTCTAATTAATAGTTTTTCGATTTCAACAACAAAATAAAATAAATCACTGCAAGAAATCTAAATTTATCTATCCCGCCTAAAGATAGGACACTGCCGCCTCACTCATGGCTCGAACGGATCCAACTCGATGTCAGCTGTGTAAAGTTACTCTTGCAGTAAGTCATATTTTCGTAAGAAAATTTATAAAATGTGTCGTACCACGTAGAGTCACTGAGGCATTAAGCGATAGTGATCGAGTTATTCAGTTGGTGAAGAACATTCGTTTGTACCAGCTTATTTGACATTCGTATTTTCCATTCAAATTATTTTACGTATTTTTGTTAGTACTTACATCTTTTCACTGTTAACCATTATCTTTATTGTTTCTACTATTTTTATTCATTTCATCCTTTCCTGTTAGGAAACTGGATATAATTTTGCATCTCGGATTTTAATCTTATATATATATTTATTTATTTATTTTATTTTACTATTTTTCGAATCGTAATTAATATTAAAAAAAATATTTAAAAGGGGTCTTAACACAAATAACAATGTTACATAGTTTATAACTAAAAATAATAAATATTCTAAAATTACCTGGTTTTTAAATTCCTTATTACATCTGTTTGTCAAAAACTTCGACTTCTATAATTTTTTAATATTTTCTGTAATAATTTAAATTTTTAAATTGCCACATTGTTTTTAATAATTTAATCACAATAATGGTTCTTAGTATAATTTTAGAGATGTTATTGTTTTAACTTGTAGGATCCTGAAGATGGGTGTGATACCCCATTACGTTATGTGATGATAATGTAAAATAAAAAGGTTTTTGGAATAAATATAGGAAATTTGGTCCTAAGTTTTCTATCTCAAATATTACTAAATTTCTTCTGAATTTTTTTTTAAAACTATTTATTGAGATATATTACAATTGGTTTCAAAATGAACAATATTAATAGTGATATGAGACCACATTCATACAATATATACAGAAAGTAATGGTAAATTCAAATGACATAAAATAAAAAATAAATAAATTAATTTATATATACAAAAACAAAGCAAAACAACAACCTATAGTTAATAATAGTACAAAGTTGAAAAATAAATCAGCTAAAGGGACCCCAGACTGGGCTTTTCTCTCCACTTGTAGAACGGAATCCAAGAGATCCTAGCGCCTCTCTCTTAGCCGCCTCACTGGTGTGAGTCAGTGGAGGCCGAGCTAGAGCTCAATAGCCACAAACATACAGTTCATGTACAGATATTATGAATATAATAATTTGTTAAAATAATAAAAAGTGCGGTTTTATATTTATGAAATAATAGGAAATAACAGTTCAAAAAAATCACGAAAATAAAAATTGTTGAAAGACAAAATCAATGAAAATTTGATTTCAAATGGATTGAACTTTTCCCTTAACTTCAACTATCGTGAGAATACTTTCAGAACTTAAATTCTCATCATGCAGCACAACCTTAAGTCTACAAAGGATATTATTAATAAAAAGAGAAGTTACCAGAGTCCATGTCACTCTCGTAAAACTCGTTCCTGGACTTCCTCCTGCGCAGCGACTCGTGGATGACGCCGCCCGGGTAGTTGATGTTGATCCAGGGGGTGTCCCATCGCAGGTCCCGGGCCAACCTCTTCAGCCTGTGCATGGACATCAGTTCCCGGTACTGCACCTCCTTCTCCTGCAGCTTCCTCCTCATGTCCTCCAGCTTCTTGTCCGGGAGCTGCCTGTTGTAGGCCTGGAACAGCGCTTCCCTCGTCCGGTTCAGTTCCGCGTACTCCTCCTTGATTTCCTTGTCCTCTTCGTTTAGTTCCATTTTCTTGTCTTCAACCAGCTTGCTCAAGAATCCAAGGAACTCGTTATTAGTCTTCTTTACGAGGGCTTGGAATCTGAAAAGGTTTTGATTTTAAATATAATCATTATTGTTGGTATCATTCTTTAATATATACAATATATTTATGTATAACTTTTTTTTTTTTATCTTCACTAACCTATATATGAAGTAGACAGTAAGGGAAAGCATATTGTAGTCGTGAAAATTTTCCATTTCACGTTTTCGACGGAAATACACGTTTTAGGGTCCCAATAACCAAGTACCGAAAAAACTGCTGTGTGTGTGGGAGTGTGTGGTAAGTCTAGCGCAATAATGTAAAGTTGAAAAACACGTGTTGAAAAATCTATTTAAATTGATTTATCAACGGAGGTAAGTGAAGTCATGTTTTGTGCGCACCAGATTTTATGTATTGAGAGGCATTAAAGTTTTAACAGTTGCGCTATTATATTTGTGGTTTTCAAACTAAATAGAAAACCACAAGTCGCTTCAGTTACGGTTTCTTGAAGTTTCTTTCATAGATTTTCCAAATACAGGCAAACTGAACTAAAACTATTAACTAGGGTGAAACCAGTACGAAAATGAAATTTTATATTTAAGACAACTATAAGCCTGACATGTTACAGGAACTTTTTTTTATCAATATCGGGTAACCAGAAGAAAAACTTTATATTAAGCATTTTGGACCTTTTTACGATTTTCTCAAAGACGGCATTAACGATTTTAATTAAACTTCCTATATAGATGTAAAATTTAATGAGCTTTAATATCATTAGGATTTATACTAAGTGGAATAGGCTGACAGGGCTTAAATGCCGATATTTTAAATTTTCTTTCTCTTAACTACCATTTATTTTGTACATTCCAAACGATTAACCATATCATCTTAATGAGATCGATGAAGGACCGCTAAATATTTAAGTTGGACGAATTCGATGAATAAATAAAAGATAAAAGAGGACAAATATTTTTTTATTTCATTTTTGTTTTGTTTTTATATTAAAAACAGTAATATAGACGTATGATATACCGTTAGAAAGAAAAAATTTCTAGATAAATATTATATGATACACAAAATTGTAAAACGTAATAAAATATGACGAATCTATACTAATATTATAAAGCTGAAGAGTTTGTTTGAACGCGCTAATCTCAAAAACTACTGGTTCGAATTGAAAAAATCTTTAAATATTCTTTTAAAAACTTCTTAATAGCAATCATAATAACAGAAATTGATGCAGACGAAGTCGCTTTAGAATATATCAAAGAAAAGGTAACATGTACTAAGAAGGTTTAAATTTGGGTGATAAAATTCCGGTTCTGGGAAACGCCAATCATTCGGTACTGCTAGGGGAAGACACGGAAACTATACAACTAAATACAAGTGCATTAATAAAAACCGGTAAGGAAATAGGACTCGAAATAAATACCGAAAAGAAAAAATATATGATTTGTAGCAGAGACGGTGGCGATCTTGGTGATATTGATATATCAGGGTATACTTTTGAACACATAGAGAAATTTAAGTATTTAGGCTCAATGATAACAAGAAAAAAAATAAATCCAGGAGGAAATAAAGTCCTGGTTAAAGGCGGGAAATGCGTGTTATAACTCAGTTGCGAAATTACTTAGCTTCTGTCTAAAAACTTAAAGGTTAGAATTTATAGAATTTATAATATGGGAGTGATTCAGGTGTAAGGTTTTACCGACGAATATCATTAATTCATATTTAGGTTGTCAACGGTTTGTGACGATTATTTTTTCATATTAAGTGATAATGGGTATAACCACTTCTACTGGTTTGCTATTGTAAATTTGGCAGGAGGAAGTCAAGATCGGGCTTTAAATGATAACAAAGAGTAGCTGATAGTTGATATTTAATATAGCCAATCTTACCGTAAACGCACCTAAATTAATACGAAATGCAATATTCGCGAGCAAAGCTGCGTTTCACAGCTTGTAAGGAATAAACTTATTACTGTAGTTATATTATTTAATCTAAATCATATGTTTCCAACGAAAATGAATACACATTTTAATCAACTTTAAATATTTTTCAAATTTAGGTATATTTAATAGTTTTTAAATTGATTTTAACAGTCGAGGATTTTGTACACTGTTTCTAGTTTCGTACTGAGAACAATCGTCATGTCGAGACAGTAACATTTGTGTTATTTAAAAGGAAGGCGGTTTAAACATGTACGTATACTCTAAAAGGCAAAGAAATTAGAAGTGGTAACACGGTTTATCTACATAGGAACAGTTATAGAAAAATCTGGAAGATTGGACTTAAAACGTTCATCAGAATAAGCAAGGTAAATGCAGTCTAATACCAGATTTACACTACTGTTGTAGGGAAACGAAAGTTAGGTAAGGAAAAGCAACATATATTTAAATCAGTGTACCAGCTAATACTTCTTCACGGCGCTGAAAGTTCGGTATTAACATACAAACTGGAGAACAGAGTCACTGCTGATGAAATGTAATTTTTGAGAATAAAAGCGGATAAGACTAGGACAGACCGTGTTCGAAACGCACGGATAATACTGGAACTATGGATTACTCCATTGAAGAAGGTCTTGGAAATCAGCGAACTGAAATGGTTTGGCTTGATTAAGAGTGGTGTAATTAGAATAGAGGAATAGACAGACCTCTGAAAGGCTAGGAGCCAAGTGATGAACATCTTTCTATCTTCGTAGCGCTACGACCCCTGGTGGGCCTTGGCCTCCTCAATGAGCCGCCGCCATTCAGTGCTGCCGCTCTCCAGTTTCTGACTCGCAACTGGCTCCATGCATCCGCTGTCACTCCATCAACCTATCGTAGCCTTGGCCTACCGGCCCGTCGAGTACAGTGAAGGGTGGTTTCCAAAATTCTTCTGGGCAGTTCTTCCCCTTGCATCCTTGCGACATGGCCAGCCCAACTGAGCCTCCCCAGCTATTTATAAATTTCAGGATATAATTTTCTCCAAAAAGGTCATTTCCAATTTTTGCTGAGATGGTCCAGGTCTGAGAAGCATAGATAACAACAGGAATAGGTAAGTACAACATTCAAGTGATGAACATAGAACAGTAAAATTCTTGGATCTGCAACCCCCTACACTGAGAGGCTCAAATGGAGAAGAAGCGTTACCAAGTTCTTCATCTTAATCTTTCATATATTTTATGTGTTAGCAGTAAAAAACAAAAAAAAAAACCCGAATTAGAGGCCATATTAGATAAGCATAGTGGAGTACTGGAAATTGTTTCTGTATAAGTTTCCAAGTTGTAAATCGTAAGTTCTAGGGGCCAGAGCATGCAATCAACCTTCTTTGGATTTCCATATCAGTGAAGAATGGGCGATATTTCTCTATATATAAAACGACAACGTGATTTTGGTTTCCGCAAACTCCTTCTGAACCACAAGACGGATTTTAATACGGTTTTCACTCTAATTTAGGCATTCTTTCCTGAAAGTTTATAAGTAAAATACATTGCAATTTAGCTATTCTTTAAGCATGAAAAATAAATATTCTTTAACCAAGCCGTCAAAAAATTATTTCTGGAATATAAGTAGTACTGTATACGTATAATATACCGTCTGAAAGCGCAAGATTAAAAAAAAAATGCAATAAAAGAAATCATGCAAGTTAATATAAAGTTGTTTTAAGCCTATAAATTTATGAACATTTGTTATTGTTAAAAACCGTCAGAAGCTATATAACATCATGATTGAACAGGGGATACCTAAAAAGTTAGTAAACCTAGTAGAGATGTGTTTGTCGGAAACATTTCATAAAGTTAGAATCGGTCATAATTACTCCGAGAGATTTGAGGTGCGATCGGGTTTGAAACAGGGTGACTCCCTCTCACCTGTTTTGTTTAATATAGCCTTAGAATATGTTATAGGAAAGGTGATGTGTACCGAGAAAGGCTTAAATATGGGTGACAAGATTCCGGTTTTGGGGTATGCCGATGATTTGGTACTACTAGGTGAAGACACGGAAACTAAACAACTAAATACAAGTGTGTTAATAAAAACCGGTAAACAAATAGGTCTCGAATTAAATACCGATAAGACGAAATATATGATTAGTTGCAGAAATGGTGGCGATCTTGATGATATTAATATTTCAGGTCATGCTTTTGAACACGTAGAGAAATTCAAGTATTTAGGTTCAATGATAACAAGGAAAAATGAAATCCAGGAAGAAATAAAGTCCCGGTTAAAGGTGGGAAATGCGTGTTATTATTCAGTTGCTAAATTACTTAGCTCGCGGCTTCTGTCTAAAAACTTAAAGGTTAGAATTTATAAAACTATTATTCTTCCAACGGTTCTTTACGGATGCGAAACGTGGCCGCTTACTTCGAAGGATGAACAACGGCTTAAGGTTTTCGAGAATAAGGTACTGCGTAAAATATTTGGTCCGAAGAGAGATGAGGCCACTGCGGAGTTTAGAAGGTTGCACAACGCGGAATTGCGGAGTTTGTTCCCTGTAAATATAATTGAGTTGATAGCATCGCGGAGACTCAAATGGGCGCGTAAAGTTGTTGGGCTTAGTGAGGAACGGATTCTGAGAAAGTTAGTATTCGCTGAACCGACTGGTAGGCGTCCGAAAGGTAGGCCGAAGCGTCGATGGGAGGATTGCATTAAGGCTGATCTCGGGGGCTCGGGCTTGACCGGTGAACATTGGACGAGTCTGTGCAGGCGAAGTTTGGTGGTATCGGCATCGAACCTTCGGGTTCGGTAAGCCTAATATTATTATTATTATGTTATTGTTAAAGAGTGTAGTTTTTAACGTCGTACAGGATTGTGCAAGTTATATTATTCTATTTAGATAGAAAATAATTTTTATTCTGGGACTGGGTCCCTTTAGAATAACAAGTTTGTACAGTTTAAATATGCAATATGTCTGGCCAACAGACAAGATGAACATGATTAACTACTATTTACAATAATTGATGAATTTGTATATAATATAAAATAACTAAAATAAAAACAATCTTTCAGAAGCTAATTTATGTTAGAAAAAAAATGAGAAATATATGATTTGATAACAGAATCCAAATTAAAAAAGAAACAAAAAAAAAATTAAATTAAACAAAAATAATTAGTAACATTGTACTAATACTTAGTATTCTTAAAATAACATTACCTCTGAAATAATAAAGGATCTATATTAGACCAAGAATTAATGAAAGATAAAACAATTAAAACATAAATAAAAATTTTTTTTTTTAGATAGATTTATTGCTATTTACAACTGTATGATGATATACATCTGGTAAATGAGATACAAGATAAAAATGGCATGGATTCACATGTGGGGATACTACCCATTGGCAGCTCCCCATAAATAAAAATTAAAAATACAAATATAAGAAATTAAATCTTATTTAGTACAAAAAAGTTTAGAAACAATATTACAAACCGATTTGTAACTAAGTGGCTAACATAAATGGTAAGTTGCTATAAATCTATAAATTGACATCGTTATTAATTATGTCAAATTTAATACTATTTCATGAAAGCAGATGTTTCACTGTAAACTAAATAAGATTCCTATAGAAGCTTAATTTAACTTTTAAAACGAAATTTGAAATAGTTCTTTAAAATCTATACTAATATTATAAAGCTGGAGAGTGTTTGTTTGTTTGAATGCGCTAATCTCAGAAACTACTGGTTCAAATTGAAAAATTCTTTTTGTGTTGGATAGTCCATTTATCGAGGAAGGTTATAGGCTATATAACATCACGCTGCCAATAGGACCGAAGAATTAGTGGAAAATATGGGAAAAAAACAGGGAAAATTGACCTCGAATCCCAACGATTCCAAATGATTTACCTTTTAATTTTAAAATAATTCAATTTCCCGTTAATTTATCTTTTGCCATAACAATTAATAAATTACATGGGTAAGCATTTAAACACGTAGGAATCGATTTACGTCAAGATCGGGTCGAGGAGAAAATCAGTATGTTCTTCTGCCACAAGAAAATAAAACCAAAAATATTATTTAAGTAGAAATACTTTAAAATATTGGGTCGTCCGAAAAGTTGGTAGAGGTTTTTAAAATAAAATTTACCTTCTGTTTTTTCTACTAAAATGAATCACGAGGCTAATGTTTATTTATATGCCTTTAATCCTCATGGAATTAACTATATTTACACACTGAATTCGTCTTTATGAAGGATAAGTAGAGTAGTTTATTGCAATCCAACATGAGTGACGATTCAGTTCATTTTCGAAATAATATGCTGTTCTTTTTTAAAAGAGGGAAAAACGTAGCCCAAACTGCAAGAAAGATTCGAGTATGGCAGCGATTCAATTGCTGACAGCACGATTCAGAAGTGGTTTTCGCGGTTTAGAGGGTCTTCAATTTGGAAGACCAACCCCATTTTTGTAGATTAAATAAACAAATTTTAAGCTGTCCAATTTTAATTGTTGTCCAATTTTTTTACGAACTTTCCGGACAACCCAATATATTCTTTTAAAAACGTCTTAATAGCGATCATAATAACTGAAATTGACGCAGACGAAGTCGCGCGTAACAGCTAGTATAAAATAATAAAAAAAGCTAATAAAATAGGATCCTTTGTTATTTCTGTAGTTTTTAAATACATATGTAGCAATGAAGTTTTCTTTATACAATTAAATTTTTGGTTATCTATTCTTCACTTTAAAATATCAAACAGATAAACAGAACCAATTTGGATTTATGTTTTCATTTCTGCCAATTTAATATACGTTATAAAATAAACATATGATCTTCCTGATTGCACTTTTCGTTACTATGAGCCCACAGCGACAAAATCAGTCAGACAGAGATTTTTCAAGCATAAATGACACATCTTGCACTCGTGCGAAGCAGGGGCGGATTTACTAGTTTATTAAATGAAATACAAGATAAAAAAATAGGTAAGGTAATAATCAGATAAAGAATATAATCACCTAATTTGGTCCCTGAGCTTATCGATGGCGTTAGCGAAAGATGCCGGTGTGGGGATGCGGTCGAGCCAGTAGTTGAGGCCTTCGGTGGTGCTCTTCTGGGTGGTCGGGGGCGATGTTGACACGATGTTGGAGGGCAAGAGCCAGTAGTTGTAGACGGTGGACCCGTCGGTGGGTCGGGTGCTAGCCGGCTCCATGCTCAGCGTGAAGTTGCTCCTGGGGTGACGGTCCAAGCTCTCGTCCAGCAGCAGCGAGGCGATCACCTCGTGCAGCGCCTTCTCCAGGTCTTCTTTCCGCTGCTTCGCTTCTGTAAACCTGAACATTAGTTTTTATCAAAATGGATAATATATGAAAGAGAAAAAAAGGAACTTGTTCAAGATATTCTTTAACGTCTTGAAATCTCAAATCAATAATGGAAGCTTTCCAACTGTATATTATACGTCTATATTACTGTCCTTATGTTCAATACAACATTATAAATACATTTTAGATTTTCTTTTATAAATAGTATAATTATATTATTTTATTAATTAGAACAATCTTTTCTTATAATTTTATTGTCACATTAACAACTACTTTTTTTAATAGCACATGACGTTTCAATCAACGGACGTCCAGCTTTCAGATCCATATAAAAGTACTGGAAAGAAAACCGATTTGAAAATCCTGATTTAAGAATCTCTGCTAACTTCATGTTTTTTTATAATCGTATTGGATATCAGTTAATACAATCCATTGGCCTTCATCACCCGATTTAGAACCTCCTGGTATATTTTTTCATTGAATTAAAAATATATTCCATATTAAAACAGTATAGGTCATTATTATCTTTAAAATTCCTTTCACTCATTTTCTATAAATGTCCTTATTATTAAAATGTCTATAGTTATTTCAATGTCCCATATTCAACTAAATAAAATATTTCTACATGCTGGACCAAAAAGCATAAAATTAATATACTTTTTTTGTACTGAAATTGTGAAATTTTAATAATAATGACATTTATAGAATGTAAGTGAAAATATTTTTGAAGATGAATAATACCCTATCTTGTTTTATTATAGAAGATATTTTTAATGAATTGTTTCTGAAGATGAGGCAGTATTGAACGTCATATGCTATTAATAAAAAGAGTTATTAATATTATAGTAAAATTATTATAAGAGATGGTTCTATTTAATAAAATAATATTATTAAAAATATACTTTTGCTCGGTTCTTCTTTAGTTATTTATCAAATTGTTTTAACTTTTATATTATGTCTCTTTTTATCAATCCTAATAAAATACTATGGTTAATTTTTTTGAATCAACAAAATTAAAGTCGCTTTAATTAAAGAAAATTGCAAATATCGACATTTAAACCCTTTCAGACTATTTTAATAAGAATGATACCTACATGCTATTAAAGCCTATTAAATTTCACATAGTTGTTGATCAAATATGTGTTAACAATGAACTGGCGTTAACAAATACCGTTATAAAACTAAAGATTTCAGAAAAAAAAAAATAATATCTTGTATACTAATTTGTAAAAGGTAACGTTAAGGGACGAATAATGCTTAAACTTTTTACTGATTATTATTATTATCATTAAAAAAAAAATGTAACCTGAAGTTTTTATAAAAGCTCTTAAAATGATTTTAACAGCCGAGGTCGTTTGTCGTTTGTTTCCCGCATCAGATTCTTCTAATACGAGCGACATTTAAATTATTTGGATATTGTTTATACAAAAACACTCAATTTGCGATTAAAATATTCGAGAGTGGGGGAAGGAGGGTAAAAATTTGAGGTTATATGCATTGTTTTATTCCGAAATAAAAAAAATCTGGTGCGGGCAACACTCGACTTTCACTTACCTTCGTTTTTAAAATCGATTAAAGAATTTCCAAGTACAGTAAGAGATAAAATGAGTGAAACCATTAAAGATTTAATTAAATGGAATTTATATAGAAACATGTGTTTTATTAAAAAATCTATTATATTATTATCTAAAATAACCAGTTCATTTTATCGACTTTTCATCACTCTCTAATAACTTTTAAAAGCTTATGTATAAGATAATATACATTATATTTTCTATAATCTTTAGTTTTCCAACGGTGTATCATACACGTATATTTCAGTTCTTATGTACAAAAATGAAAAATTGCATTAAAAAAATATTTTTTCTGTTTTCTCCTTTAGTTGGGTATCGAATTCATTCAATTTATGTATTTACCTGTTTTTTATCGGTGGTAACAAGATTATATGGTTATTTTTATTGAATCAACAAAATTAAAGGTGTGAAAGCTTTAACTTATTAAATTTTACATCGATATTTAAGTTTATCGTCGGAACCGTTTTTGAGAAAATCGAAAAAAGTGCATAATGCATGGTGTAAAAAGGCTCTTCTGGTAAGCTCATTTTGAAGAAATTTCAGTTTCTTAGGACTTTTCATTCCGCCCAGGAGTTACCACACACAATCGTCAAACGAGACGATCAGTGTGGAACCATCGATCATTTGACCGAAATTCCTTTGTTACAATGATGGAGGAAGAAGTCAAATTACTCGGACCGGGAGAGGAAAGAGTCAAAAAACTTATGAAGCTTATCACTGACGCCTGTGATGCTTCAATGACCAAAACACGGAAAACAACCCGTAACTTACCGGTGTATTGGCGGAATGAAGAGTTCGCCGTCCTCCGAAAAACTTGTCTCCGTACAAGGAGGCTAACCCAAAGAGCGAGAGGTCGCACGACACATGAAGCTCGGAAACAGGAACATCGGGATGCTAAAAAGCATCTGGTCAAAGCGATCAAAGACGCAAAGCGCAAATTCTGGAGGAAACTCTGCGAAGAAGTAGAAAATAACACGTAGGGCAGGCCATATAAAATAGTTTTGGCAAGGCTAAAAAGTTTAAGCTTATCGCCACCAAGCTCTCCCGACCTATTAGGGAAAATTGTTTTAGCGCTGTTCCCAACAAGACCAGAAGTAGTCTTCGATTTAATACCGCACCTAGAACAGGACCAGGTACCGGAAATTGCACTAGAAGAACTTGAGACAGTCTATCGCAAAGTAGGGGATAACAAAGCCTCAGGACCGGACAATGTTCCAAACGTTGCCATAAAAGCAGCAGTCATAATCAGACTAGAACTCTTCCTGGACGTGTACAATTCCTGTCTCCGTGAATGGATATTTCCTGTTGAGTGGAAAAAACAGCAATTGGTACTCCTGCCAAATGGTAAATGGTCTCCTGATGACCCTGCATCCTACCGTCCAATCTGTCTTTAAACACTGCGGGTAAAATTCTAGAGAGGATTGTGAGCAATAATATTACAATGCATATTGAGGAAAGTCGAGTATTGTCTGAAAATCAATAAGGTTTTTGGAATGGTAGGTCAACAGTTGACGCAATAGACATTGTGATTAAGTCAGCCAGAGAAGCCACTGCAGGAAAAAGATGGAGAAGGGATAGAAAAAAGTATTACGCCGTGATAACGTTAGATGTCAAGAATGCTTTTAACTCGGCAAGATGGGAGTTTATCATGGAAGAGTTAAGTAAGAAAAAACTTCCACAGTATCTCCTTAAGATCATCAGAAGTTATTTTTCTGACAGAATCCTGAGGTGTGCAACAGATGCAGGACTAAAAACGTAAAAAATAACAGGAGGCGTTCCTCAGGGTTCCGTATTAGGACCGTTGTTATGGAATGACTTCCTATGCCGGAACGAGCTACCACGGTAGGATTCGCAGACGATCTTGCTATCATTGCTCGAGGAAGGAAGGACGAACCGCCTGATATCAGATATTGCATCGTGGGTGACCCGCATACACGGAGAAGTTGATTATTACCTGACCCAACTACTCTCTGGACATGGCTGTTTCAGGTCATATCTTCACAGGTTCAAGCTGGAAGAAGAATCATCATGTACCACCTGTCTTCCTTTGGATGAAGCAGTGGAACATGCTTTCTTTGCATGTAAAAACTTTACCGTGGAGAAGGTCCAGCTAGATATAGTGCTGGGTGAAAGATCCATACCGGAAAATCTGGTACAGCTCATGTTGACGAGTCAAGAAAACTGGAATGCGGTTTCAGATTATGCTGCGATAGTCGAAAGTAGACTGAGCACCGAGGAGCGAGCGAGAAGAGGTTAAGTACCGAGAAGTATGCAGTAGAGAAGTAGGCGCTTAGCCATCCTGTTCACCGCGAAGTAATGCCTGCAAGCAGTTCCGCTGTGCGGCATCGTTGCGAATGTAGGTAGTTTTTAGTGAGTAAGAATCTCACACTGTTGTGGATTCAAGAGCCCATTTCGCCTTATGAAAGATTTTCCCCTACAATAAAAAACAAACAAAAAAAACACACACACACAGACCTTTTTGCGGGACTTGGTTATTTGGACTCAGGGGACCCTAAAACGTGTATTTCCGTTGGAAACTGGAATTCGAAAATTTTCACGAAAGTAAAATTAATACAAAAAATATTTTTGTGAATAAAAATGTTTTTATTTTTATAGCGACACCCGAATCACCTAGCGGTATGAAATATACTTTGGGACCGATTCTCATAAATACCAAATATGCTTACAAAATTTCATAAAAAGTCTGTCGTAGGAGTACAATTACTCCGTGATACGAGATTTTTATATATTAGATAAATTGATGTCGAAATTTCTCTACTGTATGTGATTCATTAACTGATGAATATTCCATAACTAATTCTGAACTAAAAATAAAACTAGCCCTTCCATTCGCCTTAGTAAGATTAGGAAAATTCCTTGCCTATAGAGGTCTTTGGATGAGAGACTCTTAAAAATGTTTTTCTCATAATGGTTTTCAGAAGTGTTTATATGTTGTTTGCTTCGGCCCACCTTTTTTAGAACCCACCTTCAATCGCATTCTGATTCCGCAAGTACGGTTATTTTTAAGCCAGAATAATAGAGTTGAAGTGGAGATTCATTTCGGTCAACTTTTCAGACCGAGGCAACTCCTTCATAATTCAACTTGTATAAAGGCAGTGAGAATTAGGGTATGTGTAGGTGAGGTAAAATTCGTGAGTCATAGGTGAAAGTGAATATCACATACTTTCAACTTACTATAATAAATATTCAATTAACGAATTTTCTATATTACTTCATTTATTTTTTTTTACCTTTCTTTTTAAATTTCTTAAAATCGAGTTTCTACATTGAAAAACATGTTTTCATGATGTGTATATTACACTTGTTTGTTTTGATATAACTTTAAAATTCAGTTTTTTTAATAAATCATATGTGATGATATTATAGGATTTTTCTAATAGTAATATTTGATGTCATTATCCTAATTTATTTTTAAAATATAAGCCTTCCCCCTCTCCTGCTACTTTCGTGAACCCTCACAAGACTTGCTTTCACCTCACCTACACATGCCCTATTTCTCACCGTGTAGCGCTGTCTTTATCAGACGTTGATTTCCAAAAGGTACTAAAGAACATTTTTTTAAAAATTGATATTTTGACATATTTGTATTCAAATGGTTTAGTTTTATCTAAAGCCGTCATCAAATTTTATCTAAAAAACATATAAATCATTTAAAAAGCGCCCAAATCCATGATAATCACCATTAATTTATTGTTTTATTTTTTTAAGGTATTTCTATTGGTTCATATTCTATTGGCTCATTTAGTACGTTTTGCATCGCCGCTATTATTTTCATCAATTGTTTTAACCTAGGAATCAGTTTTTAGGTTATTTTAAACAACTTAATTGCGTCGCATCAGTTCTCGTAGGTTCTCAATTAAATTTTGTTTTTTTTCGGACTATTTCTTTTTACAGCCACATAAATAAGGTTTAAAGTTTTTCAAAACCTCATATTTTAATAGAATAATCGCATTTTAATCAGAAAATGGTCGGAAATAGAACTCCCTGACCTTGGTAAATATTGGACGAAAAACCGTGCCTGATCTAATGTAATAGACTTTTTTTATAAATGATAACACACCCAAATTAAGGTTTAACAGTTATTTATTTATCAGTCTTTATACTTAAATATTGTTTAAACGTAGTTAATAATATATATTCATTTGTTAAATTCACAGAAAGAGTAAATGTTCAAAACCAATTTCTTTATTACATAATTTCCTATATAGTGCCAAAAATAAATAAAAGGTCTTTTAAAAAGCATTATACACTACAATCTAGTTAATCAACAAGGAAAAATATTTCTCAGAGTGTGAATAGGGAAATATACATAACTTAGTAATTACCATAATAAAGACGTTTGATATGAGTAATGTTGTATGAGGAGGGTTATGATGACTGTTATCTCGCGTTATATTCTTCCAAAAAGTACTATATCCCTTTTGACTCTTTCCAAAAAGTACTATATCCACGTTTCATTCCAAATAGTACTATTTCCATTTCATATTGTTAAAAATTCATGAGAAAAGGGCAATAATTTGGAAAAATGAGTTTTTTTTATTTTTTTAATTGATTAAAGTAGATATAGTACCTTTTAGAACTCAAAGTCTCGTATCACAAGTAAATTAATACAACCTTTAACGAAGAGAAAAAATAAGTACTTTAATTATGGTAAGTTAAAAGGTACACCATTTAATGAATACGACTATGAAATGACTTTTACACTTATGTCTGTATTCCTATTTCACAGTTTGTATCTGTTAAAATAAATAAACATATGTTATTATAACTCAAAAAGTGATCCGATTTCACTCTTGTATGTGCTACTTGGTTTGGTAACCAATTTTAACCAGTTTTAAGTTTCATATTTTTTAGAGAATAATCCATAAGTAACTTTAAGAATTATTTTTATAAATACTCACCATGCTAGGAATAATAAAATTAGTAGTGTTTTCAGATATCGCCATTTCATTACCGGAAAAAATGTAGTGACAGCAGACTATTTCTGAAATTTTGTTTTATAAACTAAACCTTCTTGAGTCATCTACTTAAACGGTAAAAAAGTATAATAAAATAAAACATTGCCTTATCACAACATAGTTGCCTAACATATGATAAGTTTGCGAAATTATTAGAATTTATTTATCTTGGTAATTTATAATAGATCTTGAGCCTCGTAATATATTTTAAAATACAATGTTGAGGCCTTTTGTTTATCATCTTCAAATTTTATTTTTAATAAATTATTTATGATTAAAGTCGATTTATTTTCAATATGTGCATTCAACATAACCTTCATATAGAATACTTTAGACTTTATAGCTAAATGTATCTAATAAAATATTTTAATTATTGTTAACCGAGTAAAAGGTATCTTTCTTGTTCAAAGTTATGTTAATTGTATTTCTTTTTAGTTGTTAGAAAATCATTATAAAAAAACTGTAATACTTTATCGCACCAAAATAGCTATCTTATAATTAGTAAGTCTGGTTCATATACGAACGTTTTACGATACACACACACATATATATATATATATATATATATATATATATATATATATATATATATATATATATATATTTATATATATATATATATAAATCTCGTGTCACAATGTTTGTTCGCGATAAACTCTGAAATTGCTGAATCGACTTTGATCAAACTTCGTAAGTATGTGTTATTTGGTCCAACTTAAATGATAGGATAGTTTTTATTACTATTCTAAATGGTTGAAAAATATATTTTTCCAAAACGTAAAAAAAATTTTGTTTAACTGTGGCAACACTGGTTACCTTCCCATATCTTCACATATGTGATTATTAATTTAAATATAAATGTGTGTTGATTGTTTCTATGCGTTCTTATTTATAAAATATACATTCACATTATAGTTTCCAGTTATAATAAAATACATATTAGTTGGCGACGAGGATGGGATAAAATATACATTCACTTCATAGTTTCCAGTTATAATAAAATACATATTACTATACGTTTCCAGAAAAATTATATGTATTCATTTGAATGACTTGCTATGAGTTATGAGTTGCAAAAGAGTTATGTTGAAAAGAAAAAACGATGTTATAGAATAATTTGGACGTGGCTACTTGGTACTGGTATGTAATAGTAACATGAGTAAATAAAATTGATATCTGACATGAAATAATAATCTTTTATTTATCATTAACAGAGTAGTTCATTGCTATTCACCTGTATTTCTTTTATATAACCTCATTCAACATAGGTAATATCAACATCTTTCGTAATTTGTAGTAATTTTTGTTTAAATTGTTTTATTCATCAAATTGAATTCGACTACCGTAAGCTAATGAAGTGTAGTTTTTGTTCTATTTTTTAATTTTTTCTCGATATCAGAAGCAAGATATTTAGAGTTATATTAGATTAATTATAGTAATAGGTTAAGTTGTTTCGAAATCACTTTCCTCATCAACCGTAATTCTAACTTTAGTCTAATAAGTTGCCATTTTATTATGTTAAACATACAATAGCGATCCAGTAGAAGTAGGCATACTCCAAATTACTCAATACATTTTAGCTGAAACCTAATCGTGGTATATAGTCACGTTTGCAACATAAATGTGATTGATATACATTGATCTAACGAATGGGGATATTTTCAATTGAAAACAACTTTGATAAATGTAATTGTTAAAAATATAATATTCATATTTCTTGAAAATTTATACGTCTTATAATAATGGAGTAGTTGTTGACCGTTTTGACTATATTGTAATAAAGTTGGTTGTGCGTGAAGCCACCAATAAAACACACCAGTAAGAAAATAATAAAATAAGTTTGTCTTATTGGTAGTTTCTTTGTTATCACATCCCCACACAACTGCTCCATCATATGCGTTTTATAGTTACTACTCATAAACGCATTTATGCAAATTTAAATAAATAATAAAAAATAAAATGTTCGCGAGCAAATCCGCGGGTTATAGCTAATATATATATATCACTTTGACGAGTTTCTAGACTATTTCCTCAGCAATTTCTATCATGAGACCAACCTCAACAAACCTCCTAGTTTCCTCTCTCATCTTCCCCCACTTCGATTATGGCTGCTTGGTGTTTGGCGGACTGTCCGAGATACTTGAGATGAGACTGAAGAGATTAATGAACTTTTTTATTAGATTCATCTTCGGAATCCCTCGGCGCTCTCATGTCTCAGCCTGGTATGCCGAGTTGAAGTGGCTCTACCCTAAATAACGACGGCAATACTTCCTAGGAACTTACCTCTACCAATCCTTCAAAACCAAAAAAACCCCTCTATATTTACAATTTGTTTACCCCACTCTCCTCTGTCCACTCCATCAACACAAGATCCCAACCCTTGAACCTGCTCATTCCATCCCACAGAACTGCTTCCTTTAAGAGATCTTTCGTCATACGTGCATCCTCATTTTGGAATTCCTTGCCCATGTTGATTCGTACATGCCAATCCTTAACTTCCTTCAAACATAAACTATTTATCCATCTCCTCGAACATCGATCTGCCGTGCCTTTATAAACTTAACTATCTGGCCTCTTTATTTTTATCTCAATTTTCTTTCTTTATTTATTTTTGTTTTGTTTTAATATATTTTATTATTTGGATTTATTTACGGTTGTAATATGACTTTGTGCTTGTATATATTTGTGTATATGTGTGCATATATTTATATATATGCCGATCCATATATATCATAATTTGTAATCCATAAAATGTTGTATATAATCTGATAAATTCTACATAGCCAGAAGTAAAATCTTATATTGTACATTTATATTATTCTTAGGGGACTAGCTGTCCCAGAATAAAATTTCTTTTCATTTCATTTATATATTATATATATATATATATATATATATATATATATATATATATATAAACAACTTTGTTACAACTTAACGTTATACATCGTATCCTAATAGACCTAACCGCCATATCCTCGGTCCTGACAATCTCCTTCACTCCTTCAGGACCCTAGCCGCCATAGCCATAGCACAGCCTTTCCACCCATCTCTTTTCCGGCCAACTTCTTTCCTCCTTCCATCTCTGGTACATGGCAGAGAACTCTTTTCTTGAATTAAAATCTGCTGCAAATGAATGACTACATACATGGTAGACAAACTATGTCTTAGAACTTACCTCTATCCGATTCATATTTGGTATTAAAAGGGACCAACATATAAGTCCACTTATAAAGGAGTTAGGTTGGCTTCGAGCAAAAGAATATCGCCGCCCGTAAAGTGCTTGATACGGTGTTCCAGAAATTCTAAGGCATGAGTTTGTTGAGGTGCGGAGTGAGAGGTTGCAGGGCGTATTCCAGTTACCTGCTTGCAGAACTGAAGCCTTGAGGAATTCTGTCCACGCCGCGGCAGCGAGAGAGCTCAACCAGCTACCGGTGGAAGTCAGGTTTTCATCCTCTTTCCGTAAGGCTTGCCTTCGACTATTCTTTGAAGCAGACTCGCCGAGTGCACCTTGAGGCTCTGAACAAACATGGAGATGCTTCCTTTCCCTTAACAATATCCCTTTGTTCCTTTTACTTTATTTGATTGTTTTTCCTAAATATCTTCCCTCAGTGTTTATTTATTATTATCATTAATATTTATTTTATTTTATTTTTTAAATATTTTTATTTTAAATAGTCTACATAAAATTTGTTTATTATTATTATTATTATTTTCTTTTTGTATAGTTTAAAATGTTTACTGTTTTATGTTTATTTAAAAAAAAAAGAAAAAAAAAGGGTTATATATGTATTGTTTAAACTGTTTTTTTTTTTTTTTGGCACATTAATTATTGTAAACATTATTACTTTGTCTGTAAGAGAGGGCCTCAGGCCCTAAGACAACAAAAATCTAATCTAACTGTATATACATTTAATATAATGAATATCTCAACTATCTTGACTAAAATATCGATATTTGTAAATATTATTATAACATTACTTTGCTTGAAAACATTTAAACACCCGAAGCAAATTCATGATTATCTTACTGTCAACATCTTAACCGCAGTAAAGCGAAATCGAATAGAATATCTTATATAAGCATAGAAATATGATATTTGAAAATAAAATTAATTTTAATAATATTGATTTCAATTAAGCACAATGTATATTTCATTACTCATTAAAACTTACTTTTTACTTTCACTTACTATATATAGTAAGGGGAAGTATTGCGATCGTATTTATACACGTTTTAGGGTCCCCTGAGTCCAAATAACCAAGTCCCGCAAAAAGGTCTGTGTGTGTGTGTGTGTGTGTCTGTGTGTGTGTGTGTGTGTGTGTGGTAACTCCCGGGCGGAAACGGTAAGTCCTATGAAACTGAAATTTCAAATTTAAGACAACTATACGCCCGAGACGTGACAAAACTTTTTTCATCAAAATGAGCTTACCAGAAGAGGCACTTTATACCATGCATTTTGCACCTTTTTTCGATTTTCTCGAAAACGGTTCAGACGATTTTGATTAAACTCGCTATATCGATGTAAAATTTAATGGGCTTTAATATCATGTAGGTTTTATTTGGGTAAAAATGGTCTGACAGGGCTTAAATGCCGATATTTTAACATTTCTTCTTCTAATTTTGTATATTTCAAAAAATTTGGAACATGATGATTTTCTTCCCCTAAAGTACCTTTAATTTTGTAGATTCAATAATAATAACTATATTATCTTGTTAACGCTGATGAAAAACTGGTAAATATATAAATTGAATAAATTCGATACCCAAATAAAGGAGAAAACAGAAAAAATATTTTTTTAATGCAATTTTTCGTTTTTGAACATAAGAGCAGTAATATACATGTATGATACCGTTGGAAAGCTAAAGATTTTAGAAAAAATATCATCTCATACACAAGCTTTTAGAAGTTAATAGAGAGTGATGAGAAGAAGATAAAACTAACTGATTATTTTAGATAATAATATAATAGATTTTTTAATAAAACACATGTTTCTGTATAAATTCAATTTGATTAATTCCTTAATAGTTTCACGTATTTTTATCTCTAACTGTATTTGAAAATTCTTTCATATATTTTAAAAATCGAGACCAGTGAAAGTCGTGGGTTGCCCGCACCAGATTTTTTAAATATATGGCGATGAAAAAAGATCAAAGAATTAATATTAAGTTACGATAGAAACGTGTGTTTTATTAAATAATCTATTATATTTTATCTACAACAATCAGTTAGTTTTATCGGCTTTTCATCACTCTCCATCAACTGTTTCAGTATTCAGCCGTATTATACTGTATCAGTATCAGTATAAGCCGTCTGTATCAGTATCAGTATAATACGGCTTTTCATCACTCTCCATTAGCTTAATTCTGTTTATTAGATATTATTTTTCCTAAAATCTTTTGCCTTCCAACGTTATATTATACATCTATATTACTGGTTTTATATTAAAAATACATTTTTGTTCTTTTCGCATTTAGTTGTTTATCAATTTAACTTGCATATTTAGCGTTTATTTACCAATGCCACCAAGATGATATGCTTAATGTCTTGAAATCTACAAAATTAAAGATATTTTAGAGAAAGAAAATTTAAACTATCAGCATTTAAGTCCAGTCAGACTATTTCAATCAGAATAAAACCGACATTATATTAAAGTCTATTAAATTTTACATTAATATAAGGAGTTTAATCAA
Organism: Piezodorus guildinii; assembly: GCA_023052935.1. NCBI lineage: Eukaryota > Metazoa > Arthropoda > Insecta > Hemiptera > Pentatomidae > Piezodorus > Piezodorus guildinii. The sequence continues at coordinate 128,787,120 of CM041296.1, read as the reverse complement.
AATCGTTATGGCCATTTATAGGAAATCGTAAAAAGGTGTAAAATGCATGGTAGAAAGCTGCACATAAGTTGCTGTAACATCTCAGGTGCATGTTTGTCTCAAATACGAAATTTCAATTTCGTAAGACTTTTCGTTTCTGCTCTAGACTTACAACACACGCACACACACCCAGCTTATTATGCAGGACTTGGTTGTTTGTACTCAGGGGGCCTTAAAACGTGTATTTCCGATGAAAACTGGAAATCAAAAATTTTCACGAACACAATACTTTTCCTTACTATATATTTCATATCTTGCTAGGTGAAAGTAAAATACTTTGTTATTGTTATTTTTAATAACTAGGTTATTCCATTATAGATGGAAAAGAGTAGAGAAGCAATCAGTTTAATGCATAAGGTTATGTTGGATGAAAGAGAGAGTTGGTTGGACACCACAGGGGCTCTCTGGTAATTACCTCTGCAAAACTGTTCTATACAAACATTCTTAAATAAATATTCATTTGCGAATATCTGCGTTTTCCTACTATATTTGTGCTACTATCATTATAAGACAATCAAACGTATATTAATATTAAAAATCTGATGCGGGCAACACACGACTTTCACTTACCTCCATTTTTAAAATCAATGAAAGAATTTTCAAATATAGTTAGAGATAAAAATACGTGAAATTATTAAGGAATTAATCAAATTGAATTAATATAGAAACATGTGTTTCATTAAAAAATCTATTATATTATTAACTTTTAAAAGCTTGTGTATGAGATGATATTTTTTCTAAAATCTTTAGCTTTCCAACTGTATCATACATGTATATTACTGCCCTTATGTTCAAAAACAAAAAATTGCATTAAAAAAATATTTTTTCTGTTTTCTCCTTTAGTTGGGTATAAAATTTATTCAATTGATATATTTACCTGTTTTTCATCAGCGTTAACAAGATAATCTAGTTATTATTATTGAATCTACAAAATTAAATAATAATAATAATAATAATAATAAATTCTTTATTTATTCTGGGACAAGTCCCTTCGGAATAATGTTACAGACAAATTAAATTAGAGCTTCAATGTCTTAGAGTAAAAAAAAATATATATATATATAATAAAATAGATAAATAAAAAGCAACAGAAATGACAAAGAAACTGAATAATAGTTATAAATTCGTAGGTAGCTTCTTACAATAATTTAGAAAAACAAACAAAACAAATTAGACAAGAATAAAAAAATAAAAATATCTTCATATATACATTGCAAAATAAATTATGCATAAAATAAAATTCATAAATCTTTAACATATAAAATAAAATGTGATAAGTAATCGTTTCTCTCTGCCGTTTTTATTGAAATTTGCAAATCACTTGAGGTCATTTGAAAATTGGATAGACAGGAAGTGTTTGAATAAACGGGATTTGAAGGTAGGGAGAGTATTGGAATGACGGATATAAGAAGGAATAGAATTCCATATGGACGAGGATCGGATAAGGAAAGATCTGTCGAAAGCTGCGGTTCGATGAGGTGTTATATACAGGTCTGAAGACCGTGAACGAGTGTTGCGGGAGTGGATGGAGGATTTAAATGAAAGTATATCAGATATGTACGATGGACGTTGAGATCGGAGAACTTGGAAGAGAAAGGATGCCAGGAAGTACTTAGAGCGGTAGGATGGGTAAAGCCACTTTAACTCCTCGTAGAATCGGGTTACAGAGGTGTCCCTGGATATTCCAAAGATGAAACGTACCAGACAGTTAAATAATCGTTTTAGTTTAGCTTCGAGATACCCAGAGACACCCCCATACACCGCGCAACAGTAGTCAAAGTAGGAGAATATTAGTGAGCAAACCAAAAGTCTGCGGGTTTCTAATGGAAGAAGGTGACGATGGTGATTTAGGAGTTTTAAGATGGAAATTGTGCGTCGAGAAATTTCGGAAACGTGGTTTTTCCAGGAAAGAGATTGGTCAAGGGTTATTCCAAGGTTTCTGACGGTTTGATGGAATTTTATAGGTTCATTATTTAAAAACAATGTTGGGATTAAGGAAAGGGTTTTGAGGAGTGGATTGGAACCTATTACAATCGCCTTAGTTTTATCTGCATTTAACTTTAACTTGTTGTCAGCTGCCCAGCAACTAATTCGGTTTAAATCATCCTGGAGCTTTTCTGTTGCTAGTAATAGGTCCGACGGAGGGAAGGAGAGGTAAATTTGGAGGTCATCCGCATACAAATGGTATTGGGAGTGATGGATATGGGAGGAAAGATCGTTTATGTAGATAGCAAAGAGGGTAGGAGATAGTGATGATCCCTGAGGAACACCACATGACAGAGGCAGAGTCCTGGAAGGAGGTTGGTCTGGGACTACCACATACTGGGAGCGATCGGAGAGGAAGGACTTGAACCAGTGCAGAGCACTGTTGGATAAGGGAAGATTTTGTAGTTTGGTAAGAAGAATTGTATGGTCAACTGTATCAAATGCCTTGGAAAAATCTAGCAGGACAAGGATAGTAAGTTGTTTATGTTCAACGGCAGATTGTAGGTCGTGAGTTATTTTTAGGAGAGCGGATTGCGTTGAATAACCAGGTCGGAAGCCGGATTGGAGGGGATTAATAAGAGATCGTTCTTCTAGGAAATTCGATAATTGATTTTGTACAAGACGTTCTAGTGATTTGGAGAGATTAGAGAGAAGAGAAATAGGACGGAAGTCAGACGGTGAGGTAGGATTTGGGATCTTATTTAGTGGTCGTACTAAAGCGGTTTTCCAATAAGAAGGGAATATGGAGTTTTGCAAGGAAAAATTGTAAATATGATATAAAACTGGTATAAGGACTGGAAGACAGGATTTTATTAGTTTTACTAGTATGTTGTCAGGTCCGTAATCGTTAGTGTGGGATTTAAGAATAACTGTCAACAATTCGTCATAGGAAATATGGGTGAAAAAGAAACTTTCTGGATTAAAACTGTGGTGTTCAATATCGGTAGTGGATGATGGGATAAGATAAGGATACGAAATGCATGTTGAGATCGTTTGGTGGGACAGGAATGGAATAGCAGTTATTGGATTCTGGAAGGGATAATTTTCGGAGGATTTTCCATTTGGATTTAGGATCTGGGGCATTGGACAAGGCACTGTGGATGTAGAGGGATTTCGCACGTCGCACTGCATCCTGTGTTCTGTTCCGAAGTTTTTTAAAACTAGCGTAGTCATCTGGAAAGCGAGTGCGGCGAAATTTACGTCTAGCTGCTTCTCTTCTTTTCATCAGATCCTTCAGTTCAGGAGTCAGCCAAGGAGCAGTGGGACGGCAAGTATGGTTTTTAGGTTTGAGGTGAGAGTTGATACCATAGGATCGATTGAATCATAGGAGTATATGGCATCCCAATGGAGTGTTTCGAGATCCGTTAGAAGGGATTCGTAGGAAAGGATGTCCAAACTACGATAGGTGACTACTTTAGGAGTGAAGGATTTTATGGGTAGATCGTATGAAATCTCTATGAGGTCATGTGAAGACAGAAACGGGACCGGGTGCTGAGAGGATGAAAGGACCTTTACAGATGAATCGGTTATGTGAAGATCCAGCCAGGAGTCGGAGAATTGCGTATGATGGGTGGGGAAGTATGGAACTAGATATAGATTTAGGGAAAACAGTAGGTTTACCAGGAAGGATTTATCGTGTGATTCAGAGATCATATTAACATTGAAATCTCCGGAGATGATGATGTTGGAGTACTTGGAGACGAATTGGATTAGGGAAGATTCAAAAAGGGTATCAAATGGAACATGAGGAGGTCGATAAACAATAGCATAAAGGAGAGGAGATGAAATAGTTGAGATTTCCACAAACAGGTATTCGATATGATGATGATCAGGAGAAGGGGATTGGAGAAGGATTTTGGCCTTGAGACTATCGTGTATATACAACCCCACTCCACCACCCCTGCGATCAGATCTGTCATGACGAAGTAAGGAATAATTGGTGAGGGATACATGGGAGGAAGGAATAAAAGGTTTTAACCAGGTTTCAGATACTGCTATGATGTGGTAAAAATTGTCAAGAAAATATTTTTGAAATTCATCATAGTGGGCAATAAGGGATTGCGCATTAATGTGACATGAGGTGAAAATATTAGTCATGACTGCTAAGGTGGGAATCGGAATTATTGTGAAAGGATTGGAAGTTAAGAGGTAAGTAATTGCAATTTCTTAAGATGTACATCATTTCAAAAGCATACACAGAGTATATAGCGAGCAAAACATAGTAAAAAAATAAAGCAAAGAAAAATGATAATTTTAAAATAAAATAAAAATTTATACTATAACTTTTAGAAGGAAATAAAAAAAAAAAAAAATAAAAAATACATTCATAGACAGATAAAAATATTAAATAGAATATGGCAATAAAAAGAATGTGGATATAAATAAAAATATCCAATAGGAAATTTAATAATTTAAAAAAAAAAAAAAAAAAAAAAGAAGAAAACCTTAGACTACAAATTTTAGAAAACAAATAAAATAATAATAAATACAGGCTGATAGAACAATAATAACGATTATAAAGATAAAAAGTAGATAGTAATAAGAAGAATGTGGATATAAAATAAAAAATATCCCAAAGAAACTCTGATAATTTTAAAAGAAAATATAAATTTAGATTAAGTTTTAGAAAAGAGAAAAAATAGAAAAAATAACTGCAGGCAGATAGAACATATAGATAATGATTATAAAGGTTAAAAAGTAAATAAAATATTAAAACTAGAATAGTGTGGATGTAAGATAAGAATATTCCAGGGCTAATTGGTAGCTTTAAAGTTGAATTTAAATATAGGCTAAAAGGTTCATGAAAACTAAATAAAATACAGGCATATAGAACATAAAGATAAAGATGATAAAGGTAAAAAATAAAATAGAATAAAGGTAAGTGAAATATTAAAACAAAAAGATTGTGGATATAAATTAAATGAGAAATTGGTAATTTTAAAGGAAAGTATAAGTTTAGGCTAAAAGTTTGAGAATGACATAAAATACAGGTAGATAAAGCATAAAGATAATGAAAATAAGGATGAAAACAATTAAATTGAATAAAACAATAAGAAAAATGTGGATATAAAATGAAAATTTTCCAAACTAACAAACTAAAATTTGTAACTTTTAAAGAGCGAGAAAAAATAAACGAAAATAAAAGGTCTTTTAAGATAAAATAAAGTGTCTCTAAAGATCGAGTCTTAGAGTATCTCTGATAGGATAAGGTTGTTAGTTTTGTGTCTCTAGCTTCTGCTTCTATTTGAACATCTACGTTGTTTATCTTTAAGTGAAATTCTGTCAAACATAGGATACCTCAACCAGGTAACATATAGTCTAATTGTTATTGTTAAATTCCGAAATAGAAAAAAAGAAAAAGAAAAATTTTAGAGTTTGTGAGCCAGAGTACAGTAGTAGTGGGGACAATCCGTTATTTACTAGCTGTAATCCCATCGCGCTCGGCGTAAATACAGAGTATTATTTCTATTACATAGTAAATATTTCAGTTTTCGTTTATTATAATTTATAATAAACTTTGTAAAAATGGTTAACTGCAAATTATGCAATAAGTCAACTGGTCGCGATGACAAATTACGAGTACAGTGTATAACCTGTCAAAAGTCGTTCCATACGAAGTGTGTTAAATTGGAATATGCGGACCAAGAAACTTATAAAACATGGATATGTCCTGAATACGAGGCATCATCGCAGATATCACCAGCCCCTGAGCCTAGTTCTATGACTGACCTTCTGAAGGCGCTGGCAGAGGAGGTCAGGGGAATGAAGGCTAAGCTTCAAGGGATAGAGGAGCTTAAGGAAATTAAGGACGCCCTACAGAAACAAACTGAGTTTTCTTTTGAAAACATGGAAAGGCTACAAAAAATAGAAAACCTCTTGGAAGAACAAAAAAATCAGGTGGAAAAATTAACACTTGAAAATAATTGTTTAAAAGAAAAAATAGTTGTTCTAGAAAGCCGTTTAAATAACGCTGAGCAAAACCAGCTAAGTAACACTATTGAAATAAGAGGCATACCGGAAAGGCCGGGCGAGACCGTCGTAGGAACGATACTCAGCGTCGGCGCGGGCCTGGGCGTCCAGCTCAACCCGGCAGATCTCGATCATGCGATACGTCTCAGGCCCAAAGAACCTGGTACGCCGGGCACCATTATCGCTCGTTTCGTTCGACGGACTTTGAAAGACGACATGGTGCGGCAGAAAAGAATAAAAAGAAATTTTTCAACGCGCCACCTAGGCTGGGAGGAAAATGATAGCTATTCCGTCTACGTCAGCGAGGCGATGACACCCACTAGAGACGCTAGATTTAAAGGTACTTTAGAGAAAGAAAATTTAAAATATCGGAATTTAGGCCCTGTCAGACCATTTTTATCCAAATAAAACCTACATGATATTAAAGACCATTAAATTTTACATCGATATAGCGAGTTTAATCAAAATCGTCGGAACCGTTTTCGAGAAAATCGAAAAAAGGTGCAAAATGCATGGTATAAAGTGCCTCTTCTGGTAAGCTCATTTTGATGAAAAAAGTTTTGTCACGTCTCGGGCGTATAGTTGTCTTAAATATGAAATTTCAGTTTCATAGGACTTACCGTTTCCGCTTGGGAGTTACCACACACACACACACACACAGACCTTTTTGCGGGACTTGGTTATTTTGACTCAGGGGACCCTAAAACGTGTATTTCCGTTGAAAACTGGCATTCGAAAATTTTCACGATCGCAATACTTCCTCTTAATATATATAGTAAGTGAAAGTAAAAATTGAGATTGGGTAACATTTTAAGTAAACATTTATGATTTATAATAGTTGTGTGTACAGAGTAAAAAAAAATATGATAGCTGATATAAGATACAACATAAAATATATCTACGGCAATACTCGTGTTTTAGACTAAAAAATAATCCAGGCAACACACGACTTTCACTTACCTCGGTTATTAAAATCATGTGAAGGACAATTAAATAAGCTTTAAGTTGAATATTTCTTATGACATTATATTCAGTTTTGTTGGAAAAATAATATAATATAAAAATAAACAATCCAGTATGCATATACACCACTTTCACTTACCTCCGAAGTTATTATCAATTTAAGAATTTTTAACAGTTAGAGATGAAATAGGTACATGAAATGTTAAAGAATTTATTATACTGTGTTTCAAGCACTCAGAAAGCAAGAAGATGACCGATGGCAGAAAATGTGGGACGATAGCCAGGTAAGCAAACTGAAGCATATAAAACAAACAGTGAAACCCTGGTCTACATCTAGCCGTAGCAGCCGGAGGGAGGAGGTCGCGTTGACCCGGCTAAGGATAGGACACTCGCGGCTGACGCACTCTTATCTTTTTGCTAGGCAGCCGGTGCCCCGATGCCAGCACTGTGATGGAACCCTTACCATTCGGCATATTTTTCAAGAATGCCCTTATTATTCATCACACCTGAATAAAATTGGACTAAGCCCGAATATTTCAGCGGTGCTGGGTGATAGAGAGAAAACCATTGAATTAGTTTTTGATTTTCTTAAGGAGCAATCATTATTATAAAAATTATAAAGACCATTCCTAGCCAGTTAGCATTACTAGTATTAGCTTTTTAAACTATTGTTTACATAAAAATTTTTTTTTTTTCTTTCTTTATTTTATTTTTTTTTTATTTATTTATTTATTTTATTTTATTATTTTTTTCTTTCTTTCTCTCAATCTCCCATTACCTAATAGTTCTTTTTTATAAAGGTTGAATATGCATATAGTGTCTAGGCGTTGATGACCTTAGGGTTTTACGCCTTAAAACCTAAACAAACAAACAAACTGTGTTTCGATTGGAAGATATATTTTGTCTATTATATTATTATCTATGACAATCAGCTAGATTAGTCGCCTTCATCACTCTCTATTAACTTTTATAATTTTGTGTACAACATAATATTTTTTCTAAAATCTTTAGCTTTCCAGCGGTATATTATAAGTCTATACTACTGTTTTTTTATGTTAAAAAACACCTAAATTGCAACAAAAAAAAAATATGTTTGTTCTTTTCTATTTAGGGGATTTAAGGTGTATATCCCTGTGTCATAAACTCAGATTACAATAAACCACAATATCTAATTCAGTTTGACATGTATTCGTTTAATAATATATGTATACGCTGGGCTATCCGTGAAAGAATAGTACTTCCAAGTGATAACTCAAAATTGAGGGTGGTTCTATTGAAATAAATTAGTTGACTGTATAGATTTAAAATAAATAAAAATAATGAAAGCAAACGACGAATCACAATACATTTAATACACTGAAATACATATAAACAAGATAAGAAACAAATTAACCTAATAAATTTATATAAGAAAAAAATTAACCTAATTATAATTAAACAGCAGTAAGAAAATGTAGGAAACAAAATAAACCTAATTAAAATATTCTAAAAAATAGAAGAAACAAACTTAACTTAATTAAATGCTTAAAGATGTAAAAAAAATAGTTATCAAAATTAAACAGTTTCTTGAATAAGAATTAAGAAATTAAGTGTTCCATTAATAGATAAGCTATATTCACGTGAAAAAAGTCAGGTTGCGTATTGTAGAAAATCTCCGCAGGGCGGCTTGGACGAAGTTCTCAGGTATGTTGAATGACCGCAGGGCGGCTTTTCCAAGTTCCAAGGGGAACGATGAGAAGAAAAAACTTCGTTTGCAAACGTACTAAGTAAGAGCAGACTCGGGTCTAAACTCATCTACCCTTTAGACCCTAGCTTAAAACCCCCCCGCCAATAGGAGGTAATAAAAACAATTGAAGTACGATCGTATTCTTTTTCTTTCTCTTCTATTCAAAACTTTTAATTATATTTAAAATAACTATTTTTTAAACACATAAACAAATAAAGATTAACAAAAAATGATCTATTGATAAATATCGTAAAAATTATACAGTTCTTCTTTTGTTTTCATGAAACAGTCATCAAACCTCATCAGCCCATAACATATGGCGTGAACAATATATTTATTCGTTCTTTATCAGTACTCATTAAATTATATATTTATTTTTATAGATTCTACACAATTTATTAAAGGTAATTCAGAAATTAATATTACACTAAAGTAAATTTTTGACTTATATACTAATTTCTGTTAAAATGCTGGAGGTACAAATCGGCAAATATAAAATTACACAATTGAGGTTTGATAGCAGGTGTTTTAAACTCTTCTCTAGCTTGCTTTCATTAAACCTTTTACAATTTGGAGCCTCAATTCGGCCTGGCCGGAGGCAGTACAATTTACTAATAGCCACATTACTCGTTAGGCGCTGAGCTACAGCGTCATATACCAACCACTTCTCACTCCTTTTAATCTTATAATAGCCTTCCTGATGTAAACCGTACGTCCTAAGTCGAGAGATATTGCAATCATTTATTAGTGCTTCGTGCAACCTAGCTGAAAAAGTAATTCTAATAGAATGTTCATTATGATTGTTTAGAATAGCACAATACTTGTGGTACTAAAAAGTTAAAAAGTAGTACTAAAAAGTTTGACAAATACTGTTTCAAATGGAAGTTGAAAATTAACCCCACCAAAACCGAAGGAATTCTATTCACCAAACGTCGCCACAAATAAACCACCATATAAACTCAGTTTCCATACCTTGGTCAAAACCGTGCAGTACCTAGGACTAACTTTAGACGATTCTCTTACATTCACTGACCATATCAATAGAAAAGCTGAATAATAATTAATAATTACGACCACTACACAAAAATATCCTCTATGCTACAAGACCTGCAGCTTCCCACTGTTGATCAATTTGTCAATTCTCAAACTTATTCTTCTTTCAGTTAAATTTCAACGTCCGAAAAACCTATGAGTAAAGGGAATAGATAATTATAATAAATCTTCTTCGAAACGCTACACTCATAAAAGAACAAAACATGTTTTGTTAAATTAAGATAGTTTGTTTTCATTTAAAAATCCTATCTGGTACCATCCAGATTTTCTAAAATTCACCAGAACCTTCTTCATCATCCTAATCCTTTAGCTCAATCCCTCTCCAGCTCCACCCACCCCTACAATCCTCCACGAAGATTGAAACGGCAGTGGCCCCGCGACGTTCTGTAAACATTTATACTGGAGTTCTGACACTGGTCAGATCCTCCACTCATGCACTGTATGTTTATGGCTATTGCCCCTAACTACTCAGCCTCTACTGGCTAAGACCAGTGATGCGGCTGAGAGAAAGGCGCTGGGATCTCTTGGATTCCGCTTTTTTTCCTCCATAAATGGAGGGAAAAGCCCAGTCTGGGGTCCCCTTAGCAGTTGTATATATTGTATATAGTTATGATTGTTTGTATGATGTTTATTTATTTGCCAACTTTGTATTAGTCTCAATTATAGGTTTTTGTTTTTTTTGTGTTTTTTTTTTTATTTTGTTTTTTATTGTACATATAAATGATTCTTTTTTTTCTATTTTATGTAATTTGACTTTATCAATATTTTCTGTATATATTGTATGAATGTGGTCCTATATCTCTATTACTATTGTTCATTCTGAAACAGATTGTAATATTTCTCAATAAATAAATATTTAAATTAAAAAAAAAAAAAAAATCCTATAGTTTCATCCATTTTTTTTTTGTATTATTTTTCCTACAACTGCAATATAATTTCAGTCCCAATTTATTATATTTAAGTTATTAAGGCTAATGAATTATAATTACCTTAAAATTAAAAAAAAATTGCTGATGTCAAAGTGTCTATCGGAAATCATTTGTAAATACCTTGTAATTCTGTAAATAAAGTTTATTTTCTTTGTTATTTTTATTGTTTAAACTAATAATATTGGAAAACGCACATCACACTTATTTCACTTAATCCTTTTGAACTTCTGACATTCAGGAGGGAAAGTAATAGAAAAATGGCTTTAGTATTTCTCATAGACTGGGAATCGATAGAACAATAGATGATGGATAGATATTTCTATCGATAATCTATTGCTTTTTCTAGTCAGAAAGAAATTGAGTTTGAAGCGGATTGATGAAATATAGAAGGTAAGAGAAGAAATATTTTACGTACAACATTTATGTACAGTTAGGCCTTAGTACGTTGGTAACTTTTTTAAAACGGTAGCCATAGCGGATATCGTAATTTAAGACCTTGGTTAATACAATTAATTTAAGAACTATGAAATAAAGTTCAAAATGAAATGATTTTAATGATTGTATTTAGTTTTGTAGAAAGACTTAAAAGAAAAGAACTCAACGCAGATTCGGCCAGTTATATAGACTACTAAACAGAAAATCTCATCTTACAGTTGACAACAAATTACTAATATACAAGACAGTACTGAAACCTATATGGACCTACGGACTTGAACTGTGGGGGACAGCTGAACATTCTAACATCAAACGCATCAAATCCTTCCAATCCAAATTCCTCCGAACAATAGTTAATGCTCCTTATTACGTTACCAACTGTACCCTACACCACGACCTTAATATTCCGTTTATTTTTAGACCTGGTACCATCCAAATTCTCCAAATTTCATCAGAACCGTATCACCATCCTACCCTCTACACAATCCCCATCCAGCACCAGCTATCCGTACAATCCTCCTCGAAGATTAAAACGGCAGTGGCCGCGAGACGTATTGTAAACACTTAAATTGGAGTTCTGACACTGGTCAGATCCTCCACTCATGTACGGTATGTTTGTGCAACAGCGCCCTAACTCAGCCTCCAGGGGCTCACACCAGTGATGCGGCTGAGATAGAGGCGTTGGGATCTCTTTGATTCCGCTTTTTCCTCCACAAGTGGAGAGAAAAGCGCAGTCTAGGGTCTTTCTAGCAGTTGTATATATTGGATATAGTTATGATTGTTTGTAAGATGTTTATTTATTTGCCAACTTTTTATTTATCTTATTATAGGTTGTTGTTTTGATTTGTTATGCTTTTTTATTTATTATTATTTTATTGTATATATATGAATTTATTTATTTTCTATTTTATGTTATTTGAATATTATTATTATTTTTTGTATATATTGTATGAATGTGGTCTCTTATCAATATTACTATTGTTCATTTTGTAACAAATTGTAATATATATCAATAAAAAAAAAAATAAAAAAATAAAAAAATTTGTTGAAGACATGTTCTAGATTAAAAAATCTGATGCCCGCAACACACGACTTTCACTTATCTTCGTTGTTAAAATCAATTTAAGTATTTTTAAATACTTTGAAAGATACAAATAAATTGTTAACGAATTAATTTTATTTTAATTTCCATAGAAACATGTGTTTTATTAAATAATCTATTATATTTTTATCAACAAAAATCAGTTTTATCAGTTAGTTTTATCGGCATTTTATCACTCTCCATTAACCTTTGATATTCCGTGTATAAGATTATATTTTTTCTAAAATCTTTAGATATCCAACGGTATATTATATATCTATATTACTATTACTGTGTTCTAAAACAAAAAAAATTGCATTAAAAAATATGTTTGCACTTCGCTCCTTTAGTTTCTTACCAAATTCGCTCTACTTGCATATTTAACCGATATCTATCAATGCTAACGACATCATGTTCCAAATTTTTTGAAATATACAAAATTAGAAGAAGAAATGTTAAAATATCGGCATTTAAGCCCGTTCAGACTATTTAAATCAAAATAAAACCTACATCATATTAAAGCCTATTAAATTTTACATCGATACATATAGTTTAAACAAAATCGTTTGAGCTGTTTTTGAGAAAATCGTAAAAAAGTGCAAAATGGAAGTTGAAAATTAACCCCACCAAAACCGAAGGAATTCTATTCACCAAACGTCGCCTACAAATAAACCACCTTATAAACTCAGTTTCCATCCCTTGGTCAAAATCCGTGAAGTACCTAGGACTAACTTTAGACGATTCTCTTACATTCACTGACCATATCAATAGAAAAGCTGAATAATAATTAATAATTACCACCACTACACAAAAATATCCTCTATGCTACAAGACCTGCAGCTTCCCACTGTTGATCAATTTGTCAATTCTCAAACTTATTCTTCTTTCAGTTAAATTTCACTTTTTTAATGTAAAAAAGTGCAAAATGCATGGTATCAATTAGATCTATCGGTCAGCTGATTTTGATGAAAAAATTTCTGTAACATCTCGGTCTTATATTTGTCTTAAATATGAAATTTCAGTTTCATAGGACTTCTCGTTTTCGCCCAGGAGTTACCACACACACACCACAGACCTTTTTGTGGGAATTGGTTATTTGGACTCAATGCATTTTCATTGAAAACTAGATTCGAAAATTTTCAGGATCGCAATATTTTTCCTTGCTATATATTTAATATATAGGTAAGTGAAAGTAAAAATTAATAACCTTTTCCTTGCTCATAGCATCACCCGTGAATAGCTTGACCTATTTCGCTAATTATTTTTTTTGTTGTGTTTATAACAGTCAGGAGAAGAATATTATGAAGAAAAAAAAGCTTACATTTGTCGTTAGGTTTTTTTTTTTCACATTGTTAAGACAGGACATCGTCTGTCGCTTAAGTCATTCATAAAATCTAATTCATGAACGAAATATTTATTCATTATTGCGATCAATCAAACTCCTTGATGATACGATGAAGCTGATATATTGAATCTCTGATAGACACATCAACCCCTAGTTGCCACCCAAATAGCTCGGATGGAACACACAGAGCAGCGGTCCTTGTGCAACTCCTCTTGCCCCATCTGATAATGGCATTCCCATTAGGCCTCACCGATAGGTTATGTCCGCCCAGATGGGATTCTGTTAATTTGATTCCCACAAATTCCCAAACCCACCTATCCTATAATTGCTATTAACTGCTCGGATAGCCGGCCTATCTTACAACGAAAAGATCCCAAATGCATTTCATCATTAAACATTAAACCATCAGACTTTGAAAAATATTAGAAGCCAACGCTCTACAGGAGTCGCGTAAAAAAATCGAAAATTGGTGCATGAAAAACACATTTTATTAAATATATCTTATTCTAATAAAGGTAGAAACAAAAGTATGGTGTCAAAATTGCCCTGTTTCAAAGAAAAATAATTTAAAAAATAAGTAATTAGCATATTTAAGTTTCATGCTTGGTAATGACCCTAGAAATATGAATAATCTCGTCAAAACAGTATTTTTAATGAGGTTTCTTAAAAAATGTGCATAGATTAAGATTCTTTTTTAAGAGTGAGGAACAGTTTTTAAGAAACCTTATTAAAAGAACTGTTTTGAGGAGATTATTTATATTTTTAGGGTTATTACCAAGCATAAAACTTAAATAATTTAATGGTGTATTTTTTTATTATTCCGTCTTAAAAAAGAGTAATTTTGAAACCCAATTTTTTTTTTACCTTTACTAAAACTATAGATACTAAACAAAATGTGTTTTTCGCCTGCAAACTTTCCTATTTTTTGCGCGACTATATGTATCGTTAGCCTCTAATTTTTAGCATGGGCTAATGGTTTATTGTCTAGTATTTTTTTAATGATAATAATAATAGGCTTACCGAACCCGAAGGTTTGATGCCGATACCACCAAACTTCGCCTGCACAGACTCGTCCAATGTTCACCGGTCAAGCACAAGCCCTCGAGATCAGCCTTAATGCAATCCTCCCATCGACGCTTCGGCCTACCTTTCGGACGCCTACCAGTCGGATCAGCGAATACCAACTTTCTCGGAATCCGTTCCTCACCGAGCCTAACAACTTTACGCGCCCATTTGAGTCTCCGCGGTGCTATCAACTCAATTATATTCACAGGGTACAAACTCCGCAATTCCGCGTTGTGCAGCCTTCTAAACTCCCCAGTGGCCTCATCTCTCTTCGAACCAAATATTTTACGCATTACCTTATTTTCGAAAACCTTAAGCCGTTGTTCATACTTCAAAGTAAGCGGCCACGTTTCACATCCGTAAAGAACCGTCGGCAGAATAATAGTTTTATATATTCTAACCTTTAAGTTTTTAGATAGAAGCCGCGAGCTAAGTAATTTAGCAACTAAATAATAACACGCATTTCCCACCTTTAACCGCAACTTTATTTCTTCCTGGATTTCATTTTTTCTTGTTATCATTGAACCTAAATACTTGAATTTCTCTACGTGTTCAAAAGTATGACCTGAAATATTAATATCATCAAGATCGCCACCATTTCTGCTACTAATCATATATTTCGTCTTATCGGTATTTAATTCGAGACCTATTTGTTTACCGGTTTTTATTAACACACTTGTATTTAGTTGTATGGTTTCCGTGTCTTCACCTAGCAGTACCAGATCATCGGCATTCCCCAAAACCGGAATCTTGTCACCCATATTTAAGCCTTTCTCGTTACACATCACCTTTTCTATGAGTAGTATTTTATTAAATCATCAAAATCGGTGAGGCAAATTTGTGATCCACTCCTTGTTAGTAAGTCTTATTAATATAATGGGTTATTGGACATAGGTCTTATAAAGATACGTGATCAATTATTATAGAGCGTAAAAATCTAAATTCATTAGCAGTAAAACAGTTTTTGAGGTGTCGCTCCTATAGAAGATAGTGGAACAGTTGAGATTGTGCATGTGTTAGGGTTCACTAACACGATCGTTCATTTCGTCGTTGCAGTACATCTAGTACAGTAAAATTAGGTGTTAACCCTAAAATCTAATAATTAAAGCTAAAACCTTTCATTAATTGTTCAGTACCCCTCCCTTATTAAGTGGTAAAAATTCCCATTGTAGAAAAATAATAAAACAAAATCATTTTTTTTTTTTTTATTACAATTAAAAATTGTTTGAATGAATAATTGTATTGTTAGGTTCCTTTAATTAAAATGATCCATTTCATTCAACTCATTTTATTTTCAATTATTTTATTACAATCAGTCAAGTCCACATTTGTTTTCACAGCCAAAATTTTTCTTTTAAAATTCTTTAATAATCTGTGAAAACAAATATGGACTTGACTGATTAGAGGAGGAGGAAATAAAACAATATATGTGTGTATATTGGTTTTGATATCAATAGTTAATAGTGAGGGAATACATTTCTTTAATCCTGTGGATGATAACAACCAGAACAGGGCTGGTCAGCCTGTAATAGTTTTATTTTTATTTTATTAAATTATGACAAAATATATATTTATATATTATATATAGAGTGCATGATGGAATATAAAAAGGTATGTAAATTGCTTTATAAGAATGTAAAAAATAATGTTGTTTATCTTTTAGTTTTAAAATAAATGTTTTTTGTAGATTCCTTAAAAATGGCAAAAGGCCGAAACGTAGGGAGAAAAAAATAAGAAAATAAAATGAGTTGAATGAAATGGATCATTTTAATTAAAGGAAGCTAACAATACAATTATTCATTCAAACAATTTTTAATTGTAATAAAAATTAATTAAACTGAACTGAGATCCAAGATGGCAGTATTTAATATAGCATTTAAGGAATTAAAAGATAATTTTTCAACATTGTTTAAAGATGTTAAAATAGATATTAGTACTGAAATAATTTCTTTATGTATAAAAATGGTAAAAGCTGGAGGTAAAATATTTTATTTAAAAGAATGTAAAAGTAAAGAAATATTCCCTCCACATATTATTAATCCAATAATAGCTCTTGAAAATAGATTCAATAGTAATTTTATTAGAAGCCAAAATAAAATAAATATGTTTGATAAAGTAATTAAGGAATTTCTTAATTTGGACATTAGACAAAGTTTTTGGTTAAAAAATGACATTATAAAAAATATTAATAAAAATGTAGAAACATTTAAAACTCAATATCCTCATTACAAAGACAATATAGAAAAATTTATCAATGATAATAGGAAAAAACTAATGGACGAATATAAAATAAAGAAAATATGAATGATAGAATGATAATAAGAAAATAAAATGAGTTGAATGAAATGGATCATTTTAATTAAAGGAACCTAACAATAGTTTTTTTTTGTTTTTTGAGAATATCTCCAAAATTATTATCTTTATCGAAAACATTGATTGTTATGTACAAAATTAAAGTACTTTAAAATGTCTTCAAAAATGATCAAATACTTGTTTTTGCTACAATAGTTGTGGATATATCAAAAATGTAATTACTTTCGGATTATCCCTTTCTTCCCCTACAAAACACGACGCGGAAAACTCTGGGACATTTTATCAGTTAATAGAAGAAGGGTACTGAACAATTTATGACAGGTTTCAGATTTTTTTTTTTTTTTTTGGATGTTCAGATTTTGCTTATTTCTAACCTAATTTTACCGTACTAATCAGATGGAGGGAAGAAAATAATTGGTGAAAAAACCGTTGGTTTGGAACGAGGAACTGATGCAAACATACACCATACCATATAAAACAAACAGTGAAACCCTGGTCCACATCTAGCCGTAGCAGCCGGAGGGAGGAGATCGCGTTGACCCGGCTGAGGATAGCACACTCGCGGCTGACGGACTCTTATCTGTTTGCTAAGCAGCCGGTGCCCCGATGCCACTGTGATGGAACCCTTACCATTCGGCATATTTTTCAATACCGAATAAAATTGGACTAAGCCGGAATATTTCAGCGGTGCTGGATGATAGAGAGGAAACCATTAAATTAGTTTTTGATTTTCTTAAGGAGCAGTCATTATTATCGAAATTATAAAGACTATTCCTAGTCAGTTTTTAATCAAAACTTATTTTTTATTTTATTTTTTTTTAAGTATTATTATTATTATTATCTTTTTTATTTATCTTTTTAAACTATTGTTTACATAATAATCATTTTTTTCCCCTCTCAATTACTCATTACCTAATAGTTCTTTCTTATAAAGGTTGAATATGCATATAGTGTCTAGGCATTGATGACCTTAGGGTTTTACGCCTTAAAACCAAAACAAACAAACAAACATACACCATACTCTTTTTACCATTGCATATATCCAGTCTTTTTATGAATTGATCTTACTTTTAATTGAAAATTGAAAAGTTTAACTCTCGCAATACTCTCTCTTATTATATATTTCAGGCATAGGTAAGTAAAAGTTATAGTTATTTAAACTTCTGTTAAACTTTTTCTACGTGAGTATAGTAATAGTAGAAATGGTTTTTTCCTCGTCAAGTCTTTTCTTTTTACATTTCCAAACGATTGAAGATGGAAAACTTCCTCGAAGGGTCTTTAAAGGATTGAATAATGTGGAGCTTCTAGGAAGCGGCGATAGGGTCAGGGAGAGATGGATAGAGGGGTCCAAGACCCATCAAATTGGAAATGTTCCGTAACTAGCTACACGTGAACCCTCTCAGGGAAATGGGAAAAACATCAGTTCCTTTGTGCCGCGGAACAGGAGTTGGAAAAGGAATTCTTCTTTCAGCGTGTCCGCAGTTACCGGCTGGTATTCCCATTACTTTCAGTAATTAATAGCTGAAACCCTAGACCCTGCCTTGTATAGTGCAGCTTCATTACGTTGATACATCGAGTGTAGGAAGGTGTTAGCAGTAATGTGGAGGATATGTAACACGATACTGCAAATGTCAGGTTACATCTAGACAATGCGCCTCTGTTTCTGAAATAGTCAAAAAATCGAATTAAAGGCCGCCCTACAATGTGATAAAAAATGAGGTGTAGGTTTGGGAAAATATAGTGATATTTGGTGAGAGTAAATATCATACACTCTCACATACTTTCAACTTATAATAAATATTCAATTACCGAATTTCCCTTAAAACTCAATCGTTTATTTTTTTTTTTAACTTTTATTATAAATAATGTTTAATTTCTTTAAATGGAGTTTCTACATTATAAAGCATGTTTTGTTGTTGTTTTGGTTTTAAGGGCAACGAACTGCGGGTGGTTATTATTGCCCAAAACATCTTCAGATGACGATTAACTTACCTATGATGAAGAGAAAAAAAAAATTATAATAAAAAAATAAGATAAATAAATAAAACTTGTGAGTAAAATATCAAAAATTGCGTAAAATAGCCTGAATGTGTTTAATGAGGTGATATAAACGAATGTTCTTCACCAATTGAATGACACCATCGACGGCCCGATCACTATCGCTCAATGCCTCCGAGACTTGACGTGGTACGCAACATTTTATAAATTCCCTACTATAACGAGGACACTCTTCAAAAATATGACTTACTGTGAGAGCCACTTTACACAGTTGACATCGAGGTGGATCCCTTTGTGCCATGAGGTGCTCATGAGTGAGACGGCAGTGTCCTATCCTCAGGCGGGCGATAACTACCTCCTCACGCCTGCACTTTCTTGATGATGAGACCCAGCAGCTGATGGTCGGTCAGATATTTTTCAATTTGTTGTTTTCAAGAGCGGTCCAAGACTGTTGCCATTCATCTATGATTTTAGCGTTTATTGGCTGAAACAGCTCAGATGATGAAATAAAAGAGAGCGTTATGTCTTCTAGTGAATGTGCCTATCATAAAAACATGTTTTTATGATGTATATATTACACGTGATTGTTTTTTTATAACTTTATGATTTAGTTCTTTTATCTTTTTTGAAAAATAATATTGAATGATATTAATTTTTCATTTATTATATTTATTAATTAATTATATTCATTAATTAAATCATTTATATTCATTTATTAATTTCAATTATTTATAAAATATTAAATTTAATATTTGATGCCATTAAAAAAAACTTTTTGTTTTAAATAAGTCTTCACCCTCTTCCTCTACTTTCGTGAAATCTCACAAGACCTCCAATTTCGATATTTCACTACCTCTTTTCTCAACGTGTAGCGTGGCCTTAAGGGTAGATGACATTATTTAGTATCTGTATTGTGTTTTTAAAAAACTGGTGCGCACAACACACGACTTCCACTCACCTCCATTGTGATGACCAATTTAAGATTTTTAGAGATGAAAATAAATTGTTAAAGAATCATATATTTTATTTTATAATATATATATATATATATATATATCAATTAGATAAATGTTAGAACTCTTTCGGAGGTGGTAAGAGAGAGCAACAGAACTCCGAAAAAAAAATTGATTCCCCAAAAAAAAAAGATTTTGATAAAAATTTTAACTAACAAAAAATTCTTGTAAATATTTTTTAATCAGTTATATATGAACCATTTTGATCTAGTATATGTAGCTATCTTTCAGGTATTTTTTTCTTAATTTGGTAATTATCAACAGTTGAAGGACGACCCGAGTGCATTGCGTCTTCAAAGTTAAAATTTCCGGTTCTGAACCGGGAAAACCACTTGTGGATGATGCTTTCTTCTAAGACATCATTGCTATACACACTGCAAATTTTCCGTTTCCGAAGTCTTCACACCTCATCCAGAATCCCATCCAAACCACACTGCAGTAGTGGAAGAATTCCTTCAGTCTTCAATCCGCTTTCATTACCTCCTAAAGCAGTTAATCCCTCTGAGGTCAAATATCTTCTCCGAAAACTTGGACTCCGTAAATTTCCTGGATACGATCTCCTCATTCCTCAGATTCTCAGACAGCTTCCATCTAAAGCCGTTATATTTCTTACATATATTTACAACTCCATTCTACGCAGTACTCATTTTCCTCTCTTATGGAAACGTTCCATTATAATTCTCTTCCTAAAAACAGGTAAACCTCCTAACACTACAACATCATATAGACCTATCAGCCTACTCCCAATCCTTTCAAAAATTTTTTGAAAAAATCCTCCTCGAACGAATATTACCTTTATTGGAATCCCACACTATTCCTTCCCATCAGTTTGGATTCCGTTCCCAACATTCAACCGTTCAGCAAGGGCTCCGAGTCGTTGACCATATTTCCTCTGCCCTTGAGAACAAGGAGTACTGCTCGGGTGAATTTCTGGACATAACGCAAGCATTTGACCGGGTGTGGCACCCGGGATTACTCTTTAAGCTCAAAAACCATTTACACCAATTCTTATACCTAGTCCTCCGATCCTATCTATCAAACCGCTCCTTCCGAGTTCGCTGTGGTGCAGAATATTCCAATTATTATCCAGTCGAATCCGGTGTTCCTCAGGGTAGTATCCTTGGTCCTATTCTCTACAATATATACACGGCTGATATTCCTCTTTGCCCTAATACCTTCCTAGCAACGTACGCTGATGACACAGCTATCCTATCCTCTCACTTAGATCCCGAAATTGCATCTATAGGCCTCCAAACGCACCTTTCTCAAATTGAAGACTGGTGTAACAACTGGAGAATCAAAGTCAATCAATCCAAATGCAAACATGTCACCTTTACCCTTCGAAGACAATCCTGCCCTCCAGTTCTCTTTAACTCCGTTCCGCTTCCTTTCTCCGACACAGTCCGGTATCTTGGCTTCCTTCTGGACAAAAGACTAACTTGGAACCCGCATACTAGACTTAAACGACAAGAACTTAATCAACGATTTGGACAATTATACAGACTACTGAACAGAAATTCAAAACTATCTATCGAGAACAAACTGTTAATATACAAGACAGTACTGAAACCTATCTGGACCTACAGACTTCAACTGTGGGGGACAGCCAAATTTTTTAACATCAAACGCATTCAATCCTTCCAATCTAATGTCCTCCGAACAATAGTTAATGCTCCGTATTATGTATCCAACCATACCTTACATCGCGACCTAATATTCCATTTATTTTAGACCTTATACCATTAAAATTCGCTAAATTTCATCAGAACCTTATCCAGCTCAATCCTCATCCAGCTCAACATATCCTTACCATCCTCCTAGAAGGTTGAAACGGCAGTGGTCTCGTGACCTCTTGTAACATGTATATTGGAGTTCTAACATTGGCTAAATTCTCCACTCTCGTGATGTATGCTTGTGAATTATATATTGGTATGAGTGACTTTTGTATATATTTTTATTGATTTTGTTTGGTATACATGTATATTGTATTATTATTATTATATAAATTTATTGTTTTGTATATATCGTGTGAATGTAGAATGAATGTTGTACGTCATCACTATTAAAAATGTCCTGAATTGGACAGATTGTAATATTGCTCAATAAAGAATTGTTTCTCTCAAAAAAACTACAGAAATATTTATAAAAATGGTCGAGAACTCTAGAACTCGTTGGGGGACTACCATAACCCTAAAAAAAATATTTTTTTTTGACTTTGAGGGGCCAACTTGAGAGAGGTGAGATATTCATAGTTAAGAGATCTGTCGGGTCAGTTATTATATAATAATTATTTTTAAGTGACTTAAAGAGGGCCTTACCTTAATTAGAGACTGGTGTGACAGGTAAATTTGCGGAGGTGTCGGGACTAATTACATATCCTCAACGACGGCGCTAAAGGCAGACTCGATTATTAAATAGGAGCCGGCTACTTTATAGCAAGGACCCACTCACTACACGACACCGCCCAAAGAGCTTGAGTGCCCTAACACAATTCCCCTCAAGCAAGGACCGCCTCTTTAGTGCCAGCATAACTTTTATCCTCGTAATTTAACAGCATGAAAATAACACTTAACCTTTTAAGACAGCCAGCTAACTGATATTTTACAAACAAACTATCCCATTATATTTATTAACTGTGATATAATGGAGCTCGAAGATGGTTTTTAATTTAAAAAAATCTGGTGCGCGCAAAACACTACTTTCTCCTACATCCGTAGTTAAAATTAAATAAGGAATTTATAACTACACTTAGAGATGAAAAAATATCAAAGAATTACTTAAATAAAGTTTCGATTGAAACGTTTTTAATTAATAATCTATTATATTTTTATCTCCAACAAACAGTTAGTTTTATCGGTTTTTCATTACCCTTCATAAACTTTTACATTTCCGTGTATTAAATAATATTTTTTCTACAATCTTTAGCTTTCCAACGATGTATTATACATCTATATTTCTATTTATATGTTAAAAACAAAAACGGAAATTACATGAAAAAATATTTCTTCAGTTTTCTCCTTTAGTTGGGTATTGAATTCGTTCAACTTATATATTTTTCTTGTTTTTATCAATAATGACAAGATGATGTAGTTATTTTTATGGAATCTACAGAATTAAAGGTACTTTAGAGGAAGAAAATGAAAAAGATCGGGATTTAAGTCCTGTCAGACTATTTAAACCATAATGGAACCAATATGATATTAAAGCATATTTCATTTTACATCGATATAGCGAGTTTAATCAATATCGTTTGAGTCTATGATATTATTATCTAAAATAATCAGTTAGTTTTATCGGATTTTTCATCACTCTCTAATTACTTTAAAAATCTTCTATATGAGATAATATTTTTTTTTTAAATCTTTAGCTTTCAAACGGTATATCATACAAGTATATTACTGTTCTTATGTTCAAAAACAAAAAAATTGCATTACATTTTTTTTTTTTCAGTTTTCTCTTTTAGTTTTTTTTTTTTTTCGAATTCGCAAAGCTTACATATTTAGCTGTTATCTATCAATCCTAACAAGAAAATATAGTTATTTTCATAGAATCTACAGAATTAAAGGTACTTTAGAGGAAGAAAATGAAAAAGATCGGGATTTAAGTCCTGTCAGACTATTTAAACCATAATGGAACCAATATGATATTAAAGCATATTTCATTTTACATCGATATAGCGAGTTTAATCAATATCGTTTGAGTCTATGATATTATTATCTAAAATAATCAGTTAGTTTTATCGGATTTTTCATTACTCTCTAATTACTTTAAAAAGCTTCTATATGAGATAATATTTTTTTTTTAAATCTTTAGCTTTCAAACGGTATATCATACATGTATATTACTGTTCTTATGTTCAAAAACAAAAAAAATTGCATTACATTTTTTTTTTTTCAGTTTTCTCTTTTAGTTTTTTTTTTTCGAATTCGCAAAGCTTACATATTTAGCTGTTATCTATCAATCCTAACAAGAAAATATAGTTATTTTCATAGAATCTACAGAATTAAAGGTACTTTAGAGGAAGAAAATGAAAAAGATCGGGATTTAAGTCCTGTCAGACTATTTAAACCATAATGGAACCAATATGATATTAAAGCATATTTCATTTTACATCGATATAGCGAGTTTAATCAATATCGTTTGAGTCTATGATATTATTATCTAAAATAATCAGTTAGTTTTATCGGATTTTTCATCACTCTCTAATTACTTTAAAAAGCTTCTATATGAGATAATATTTTTTTTTTAAATCTTTAGCTTTCAAACGGTATATCATACAAGTATATTACTGTTCTTATGTTCAAAAACAATAAAATTGCATTACATTTTTTTTTTCAGTTTTCTCTTTTAGTTTTTTTTTTTCAAATTCGCAAAGCTTACATATTTAGCTGTTATCTATCAATCCTAAAAAGAAAATATGGTTATTTTCATAGAATCTACAGAATTAAAGGTACTTTAGAGGAAGAAAATGAAAAAGATCGGCATTTAAGTCCTGTCAGACTATTTAAACCATAATGGAACTAATATGATATTAAAGCATATTTCATTTTACATCGATATAGCGAGTTTAATCAATATCGTTTGAATCGTTTTTGAGGAAAGCCTGAGAATATGTAAAATCCATTGTATAATGTGGCTCTTCTGGTTAGCCGAATTTGATGAAAAATTGCTGTAACATCTCAGGCGTAAAGTTGTCTTATATATGAAATTTCAGTTCCGTATGACTTTTTGTTTTCGTGCTTGACTTACCAAACACGGACGCACATACCTTTTTCACACGTCTGAATATTTTGACTTAAGGGACCGTGATATTTTCATTGAAAACGGGAATTCAATAATTTTCAAGATCGCAATACTTTCCCTTACTGTATATTTCACATATAGGTAAGAAAAAATGGATATAATGCAGTACAAATTTTAGTTATATAATCGTTATCAATAACTATTTGAAACTAATCGCGTTTTTCTTTTATTCTAATGGATTTATTTATTAATAGTTAGTTCTAGTCGGTTGGTATCCTCCGCACAACAATAATGTTCTAACTCAACAATGACCAGATATCCAGGATGCGGATTCGCATTTAACCAATATTGAGTAATTATTATTAAGATTAATCCGCTGGGGTAGACAGGGACTATCCTTCAGAGACGAGAGGAACACGGAGGGCTAACCTCAAGGCTGAACCCAGCCACCGCAGCACAAGGTATTTGCGCAGCCTCACAGGCAAACACTGGATCTATCTATCGCCATTATGTTTAGCAAATACTATACGGATCACTGATAGATCCCATCAGCCATTGTGGTTCCGAACCAGCTCAAGCCGAAACGGGTTGTGTCAAAAGGGATTCGTAACATCAACCAAGGGACCGACCGTCCTATCCAAAATGGAACACTGAACAACCCTAAACATGAAATCCTTTATGTAATATCCTATTTGCTTACATTTGTGTTTTTACTTCATATGAAAGGAAATGTATTGCGATTTAGAATTCGAGTTTTCACCAGAAATACCTATGTCCGCAAAAATTTCAATGTTTTCTATCTAAAAATTTCTGAATCTAAATCTATCGATGGAACCCTCACACGAGACTAAAACGACAGGAAACTGCCCGTAGATACCGATTACTACAACACTTACTAGACAAACGTTTAAAAACTTTCCATTCACTACAAAAAGCTCATTTATATTACCGTCATCCGACCAATCTGGACATATGGAATCGAGCTTTGGGGCTCTACTAAGCCATCTAATTCCTCCCGCATCCAATCCTTACAATCCAAAATCCTTCGCAAAATCCTAAATGCTTCTTATTTCGTCACAAATAAAATCATCCATAACGACCTTAATATCCCATTTGTGGCAGACCTTTCTCGTACCAGATATACCACTTTTAATTCCAAACTCCCAACTCATATAAACTCTCTTGTCCGCAACCTATCAACCTCGCATATTCCTAACAACCCTCCGAGGCGATTGAAAAGAAGATAGCCTCGGGAACTACTTACTTAAATAAACATCGAAGTACTACCGCTGGGTAGTTTCTTCACAAGCCTTATACGCCTTTTATTATAATTCATCACTTTTACTTATTGTATTTATGTAATATACAGTTGTAAAATTCAATAAAATATAATTTAAAAAAAAAAATCTATCGAAAACGAATATCGAATACTTTTATGCAGTAGATTCAACCGAGATTCCTTATATTCAAGTGGTATTTTGCGTGCTAAAAATGAAAGATTTTCGTTATTTAATTCATGTTTTATTTCTGAATAGGAAACATTAGTTTAACAAACAGAAGGTTAAAATAATTTGCAGTGTGCACAGCGATGATGCATTAGGAGAAATCACCGTCTGCTAAGTTTGACTTGGAAGACGTAAAGCGTATCGTTCTATAACTGTTGATCACAAAATAAAAAATAAATAAAAAACCTAAAAGATGACAAGAGGTAATAGATCAGAATCGGTCATATAAAATTGATTAAAAATGTTTAAAAGGATCTGAAGTGTTTATTGGAATGATCAGTAAAACACAGTACTAACTTATTTTACAACCCAATATTATTTAAAATCTCTTCTCAGTTTATTCTCTCTAATCGAGAAACCCAATAAATGTCAGTAACACTAAAGATAACCATAAAAATCAATGGGCGTTGATTATCGTTGCTGTTTAACGCCTCTAAACAATATTAAACAAACAACTTCTTCTCTCTCTTTATATATATTGTCAGGCTCTTTATATATAATAATAATAATAATAATAATAATAAATTCTTTATTTATTCTGGGACAAGTCCCCTCAGAATAATGTTACAGACAAATCAAATTGGAACTTCAGTATCTTAGAGTAATAAAAAAAAATAAATAAATAAAATAAACAAAAAACAACAGAAATAACAAAGAAAATGAATAATAGTAATAAATTAACAGGTAGCTTCTAATAATAATAATTTTAATAAAATATTTACATATTCATATATACAGGGCTAATTAAAATAAATTTACAATGCTTGTGAAAATTGTAACATAAAATACATAAATGTTTGAATACAATGCATAATAAGATATAGTAAATAACTGTTTTTCTATGCTCTATTTGCTGATTTTTATTGAACTTTGCTGATTAAGTGGGGTTATTTGAGAATTGGATAGACAAAAAGTGTTTGAACAAACGCGATTTGAAGGCCGGAAGAGTACTGGAGTGACGGATATGAGAAGGAATAGAATTCCATAAGGACGAGGATCGGATAAGGAAAGATCTGTCGAAAGCTGCGGTTCGATGAGGCGTTACATACAGGTCCGAAGGTCGCGAACGAGTGTTGAAGGTGTGGACGGAGGATTTAAATGAAAATATATCTGAGATGTAAGATGGACGTTGAGATCGGAGAACTTGGTAAAGGAAGGATGCCAGGAGGTACTTAGAACGGTAGGAAGGATAAAGCCACTTTAACTCATCGTAGAATCGGGTTACAGAGGTGTCCCTGGATATCCCAAAGATGAAACGTATCAGGCAGTTGAATAATCTTTTTAGTTTAGCTTCAAGATCTCCAGAGACACCCGCATACACCGCACAAAGTGGGGGAATATTAATGAGCAAACCAAGAGCTTACGGGTTTCAAATGGAAGAAGGTGACGGTGATAATTAAGGAGTTTCAGGATGGAAATTGTGCGTCGGGAAATTTCGGAAACATGGATTTTCCAGGAAAGAGATTGATCGAAAGTTACTCCAAGGTTTTTGACGGTTTGATGGAACTTTATAGGTATATATATATATATATATATATATATATATATATATATATATATATATATATATATATAATGATACCGCGTTGGTTTCCGCGAACTCCTAGATTTTAATACTTTTTTTTTCTATAATTTAGGACATCCCTTTTTGAATGTTTATAAGTAATATACATAGCTATTTAGTTTTTCATTTAAACGGAAAAAATAATTTTCTATCGCTGACTTAAAATGGCTGCAACACTAAACGTATTAGCCAGAAATTCCAGAAAATAAATGCACGGTTTTATATTCAGATATAAATATAGAATAATTAGTAAAAAAGTTTTTTACTTTTATTTATTGATATTTACAACAGTATAAAAAAAAATCAATAAGTAAATGTGGAAAAAGTTGTGAAGAAGCTACCCAGCGGTAGTACTTAAATGTTCATTTAATTAGCAGGTCTCGAGGTCACCGGGTTTTCAGGCGCCTCAGAGGATTATCGAGAATATATGGAGATGAGAGAATACAGATAACCGGGTTTGAGTGGGCTGGGAGTTTGGAATGAGTAGAGGTATATCTAGTTCTGGCTAAGTCTGCCACTAATGGGATATTTAGGTCTTATGGATTATTTTATTGACGACAAAGTAAGGGGCATTTAGGATTTTTCGGAGGATTTCGGTTTGCAAGGATTGGATGCGAGAGGAATTTGATGGCTTGGTGGATCCCCATAGTTCAATTCCACATGTCCAAATAGGCCTAAGTATGGTAATATAAATTAGTTTTTTGTAGTAGGTGGGAAGTTTTGAACGTTTGTCAAGTTGTAATAAACGATATCTGCGAGCTGTTTCTTGTCGTTTCAGTCTAGTGTGAGGATTCCAAGTAAGTCTTCTGTCCTGATGCAGTCAAAGATATCGGATCTGTTCAACTGAGGTGAGTGGAATATTGCCAAAGGATATAGTGGGACAGACAGACATAGGTTTGCGGCGCAGGGTAAAGGTAATTTGGTGGGATTTAGTAGGATTTATTTTGATCCTCCACTTTTGACACCATTCTTCAATGGAAACAATGTGAGACTGAAGGGTTTGGGAAGCAACAGTTGGGTCATTGTTTACAGATAACACACATGTATCATCGGCGTATGTAGTGAGTACAGTGCAAGGACGACAAAGTAAGGAGCATTTAGGATCTTTCGGAGGATTTCCGATTGCAAGGCATTCGATCTTGAGAACATTTTTTGTATATGAATTTTCAAAAATGGCTAAAATTCGTTTTTCATCCAATGATGCGGGAGGGATTCGATAGGTTGGTACAAAAACATGAAAATTAAAAATTTCGAGCGACAAGATCTGCACAATTTCTAATAGATTGACCCATTTATAATAAAGTCACTTAATAATAACTTTATGACAGTTAACAGGACAATTTTTATAACCTTTCACACAAGAAAAAATGGGTTCAAAGAACTTTAAACGTAATTAATAACAAGCTAAAGGTGAGGTTAGAAAAGATAAAGGAGAAATAGACGTAGGTGATAGATACATAGAGGGGGCAATATATAGAGGAGTAAGCCTATCCTATATTGAAGCCATTAATCAACGTCTTTATGCGACTCGTCTCCACCAAATCCTCCGCCTTATTCTGTCTCCTTAGCTTCAACTTCATTTAATGTCATTTGTCAAGATAATCCGAGGAGGTATTAGGAATACACCAGTTTCCAGGTGTATTTTTTATGTTGTTTTTGCCTTTCCACAACAATATTAGGCCGGCAACTGAATATTAAATTTTAGGTTACCGACGTAAGGCAATATAGACGACACTACAATTCTGACATCTTCATTTAAAATATCCAAAATAACTATGAGACTAAAAGAAGCTTTCATTAAAATCAGTAAATATTTGAATTAATAAGAATTAAAAACCAACACTGAAAAACAGAAGTAATAATATTTACAAAACGAAGACCCAATCTTCCTTCTACCATACAACTTAATGACGATCAAAGTTCGTATTAAATAGAATAAGACGGTTGACAGTTCATGTATACGTTTCACTAACCTACATGCTTAAACTTGTTTGAGCCTGTTTCTGCATGATCAAACCTGTTCTAGATTATTTGTACTTTGACGTCATACGAACAAAATGGCGGTAAGGCACACTCTCCCTCAACCAAAACATTATTGGGAAGATAACATGAACAATCCCAGAGAGCTGCACCCTGGAATTTCTATAGAAACATGTGTTTTATTAAAAAATCTATTACATTATTATCTAAAATAATCAGTTAGTTCTATCGGCTTTTCATCACTCTCTATTAACTTTTTATAGCTTGTGTATGAGATAATATTTTTTCTTAAATATTTAGCTTTCAAACGTACAAACATATTTTTTTAATATTCTCCTATAGTTTTTTTTTTTTCAAATTCGTACAACCTACATATTTAGCTGTTAATTAAATTAAAAGTACTTTAGGGGAAGACAATTTAAAATATCGGCATTTAAGCCCTGTCAGACCATTTTAATCAGGATGAAAACAATATGATATTAAAGCCCATTAAATTTTACATCGATATAGCGAGTTTAATCAAAATCATCGGAACCGTTTTGTAACGTCTCGGGACTTACCGTTTCCGCCCGGGAGTTACCACACACACACACACACAGAACTTTTTGCGGGACTTGGTTATTTGGACTCAGGGGATCCTAAAACGTGTATTTCCGTTGAAAACTGGAATTCGAAAATTTTCACGATCGCAATACTTTCCCTTACTATATATAGTAAGTGAAAGTGAAAATGTATAAACCCGATAAAGCCAGAAAGTTTAAATATTTTTGATAGAGATCCGATGGCAGAGTAATTTGTTAGAAACTGCTATCGGATTAAAACTTGAGATATTAGCTGGCTGTAGCCAAGGAACAAGATTAAGTAGTATTAATTTGTAAAGCCCTAACTAAAATTTGTTGGGCTAGTCTCTTCGGGAGCTTGTTTTAGGCCAGGTCACCATAATCACAAATTCTTATTTATATATTTATTTTTGGGTTGTTTTTATGCATGGCAATATGTATTAATCCTGCTATTATTTTTGTTGATAAAATAAAGAATTGCAATTTTTTTAAAATTTAAATGCTGAGACTATCAGTTTAACCTTAAGGAAGTAGTTTGGGAAGCGATTGAATTTTTTTTTATTTGACAAATTTAGAAGAGAAGCACAAAAATAATCTGTTTGGATGGGAATGTATGTAGTTACTACTGGATCGTATGTTCCAGAATTGAGAATTAGTACATATGGGCTGTTCATAAGTTTAATAACTAACTTATAGTTTAGTACCTATTCTAAATACACACACACGTACACAACACAAACACACACTTCGCAAAAGAAAAGGATGAACAAGACAGCATGCTTGGAGAGAAGGCTGTTCCAGAAAACCTGGTCACCCTAATGATGACCAAAGAGGAAAACTAGAATATTGAAATAGAATATGCGGCTCAGATCTTATTAGCTTATTAGATAGATACATAAGATAAAGATGTCCATTAATGAATAAGGCACATAGCCATACTGCCCCCCGCGAAGTAATGCCTGACGGCAGTTCCGTGGGGTGATGAAGGCGAATAGGGAGGTGGTTATTTAGTGAGTAGGAATCTCACACTGTTGTGGGCTTGTATACTGTAATATGTAATTTGGATGTTGATCTTTACCGAGTACCTGACATCCTCGGGACCACCACTTTACTTCAACACCGAAGGTTATGACGGTCGTCATAACCAAGAGTTTTTTACTCTCTTGAAAATGAATAAACAATTTTATCTATGCGACTTTTCGAGAATTTATTGTTCTCATAATCATGCCTTAACTGTGGAAAAACAAAAAAAACGGAAAATTAATATTATTATACAATAATTAATATATGATGTTATTGTTAGAGGTATAGAAAAGAATACATTGAACAATGAATACTCATACGGTAGATACATAGATTTTAATTAGAATTTACATTAAAGATATAATTATAAATTTACTTACAATTTTGGACAAAATAGTGTCCTATAATATAATATATATTGTCTAATATTATAATATAAAATATTGTCCAATATTATATATATATATATATATATAATATTATATATATATATATATATATATATAATATATATCTTTATATATACATACATACATACAAAGAAAGCCTTTGAATGAGAGAGAGGGGTTTCAAGAATGAGAAAGAACGCTACCAACCAGTAGCACTTTCTGACGTTGATATATTGGGCAGAGAAAAAAAAATCTGGAAGGGTTAAAACGAAGTTTTTTTTTTCTTATATAAAATTTCTTTTACCACTTGAGGTACAGGCCACCATGAATAATGAAATGGTTAGGTTGTCGGTCAATGAATCTTTACCAAAAATAATGTAAAATATTTATTGTAAAAGATACTATTTATCGAGGCTTCTCTATCTAAATGATTGGAAGCAGTTGTAAACTGATAGTCCATTACGATCTTTGGCTGGAATATCTTACTGGCAGGAGTGTATTAAAATATCTATTGCTCTAATGTTTCAAATATTTTTTAATGAAAAAAGTGATAAAAAAATATAAGACCGAGGACGAAGAAATAAAGATGTGGTGTCGATACGGTAGATTTGGATTACATACATCTCAGATTTTTTCTTCCGTCCAGAACTTGACATATATTTGCTTTTTGAATAAGTCATTATATGTATTGTAATATAAGACTTGCAGTAGAAAAACATTTTTTTCTGTTCGCCAAAGCTAAGCATTGACTCTTCCAAATGGCTTAAATTCGTTCTAGCTGTTTCGAATAAAGCTATTTCACCGGAAAGAAACACGTTCTAGGATCGTCCGAGATCAAACAAATGTGTGTTCAGCCTAGCTCGAAAACTATAAGTTATGTGAAATTGTAAATACATATTTTATGTACGGACTTGCATGAGATGGTTCAACAACTTTTTTCATCAACGAACCAAAAGAGGCATTTGTATACCATGCATTTTGCACCTTTTTTTAATTTTCTCATAAACAGCTTCAGCGAATTATCAATTAAACTCGCCATATCGATGTTAAATTTAATTAGCTTTAATATCTCGTAAGTTTCTCTTTAATACAAATAGCCTGACAGGGGTTAAATGATAATATTTTAAATTTACACGTATTGGATGAATTTCATGAATAACTAAAGAGAAGAAAAGGGTGAAAATATTTATTGAGGTAATTTTTTTTCGTACACAAGAATAGTAATATAGATTAAGATTTTAGAAAAAATGTATATAAATACAAAGTTGTTGTTGGTTTGGCGCTACAACACGTTGACAGATAGAAGGGCTATGTCGCGATAATTTCCTCAATCAAAGGGGTCCTCCTTTTTAAATATGGTGTAGGACTATTTTTGATTGTGTAGGGCTATTTTCAGACGTTTACCACCATACTTGAGCTGGTAGATTGTCTAAACCTGGAGTCTGTGACAGGACTGTATATATGACACTGTCAGCTTAACAGGCATCTCCATAATATGGGGTTGTGGCCTCACCTACTTGCAGATTCTGTAAGAAGGAAGATGAAACTGCAAATAATGTGGCAACTGCATACCATTTATCTTTACCATTACCAGAGATTGCTGGGATACGGTTTTACAATTTTGGCAGCGACCGTATTAGGGCCAGTTGCACCAGCCCAGGTCGAAGTACGGTAACGGTAACCTCCGTTGAAGTCAGCCATTGGCCGTTGCACCACCATGGGTAGGGATGCTGAATCCACGGTAAACTTTACTGAGCAAGGTTCACCGTTTAACCTCCAGTAAAGTGGTTACCATCCTGGGACTTTTGAAATAGTATCACTTTTGTTTTATGTAATTGTTGTATCTGCTTCTATTTCAAAGAGATGGATTTGATTAACATTGAACACTTGACAGATGACGAAGAATATATTATTAATTAATTAATTTTTAGTTATTATTTACTAAAGGTATTTTAATTTTTGTTTTATTTTAGTAAAATTTTAATAAACATTTTCATTTTATAATTACGGTTTTATTATTTATTCTATTGAAATAGATCCTCAAAGTCAAAATCCCACTATATTCCTGTTAAAAATAAGTTGTCTACATTCTCTATGTGGAGGATGATTTTTAGTAGGTTCCATATCAGTTTTTGAAATTTTTTAACACAAATGATTGAATTTTCATTAATCAATTAGTTTTATTATTAATGCTTTAAATGTAGACTAGAGACAAATATCTCCTAATTGAGGGGGTATGTTGTTAATTTCATTCTTAGGACTCCATATGAAATAACAAAAGTGACTAAAAACCAAAATAGATGATATTTGTTGACTTATAAACTAATTGCTGTGGAATGAAAGTAAAAATAAAAAATCACAAACAATCCAAACAAATTTATTCACATTCAGGAAACAAACAATAAATTTTTTTTTTATTGAGATATATTACAATTTGTTACAAAATGAACAATAATAATGTTGATAAGAGACCACATTCATACTATATATACAGAAAATAATAATGATGGTCAAATTTCATAAAATATAACATAAATTCAAATATATACAATAAAATAATAATAATAAATAAAAAACAAAACAAATCGAAACATAAACCTATTATTGAGATAAATAAAAAGTTGGCAAATAAATAAACATCTTACACACAATCATAACTATATACAATATATACAATTGCTAAAGGGACCCCAGCAAGCGCTTTTTCCTCCACTTGTGGAGGAAAAAGCGGAATCCAAGAGATCCCAGCACCTCTATCTCAGCCGCATCACTGATCTGAGCCAGTGGAGGCTGAGTTAGGGCGCTGTAGCCACAAACATACCGTACATGAGTGGAGGATCTGACCATTGTCAGAACTCCAGTTTAAACGTTTACAATAGGTCTCGTGGCCACTGCCGTTTCAATCTTCGAGGAGGATTGTAGGGATGGGTGGTGCTGGATAGGGATTGCGCTAGAGGGTTAGGATGATGACTAAGGTTCTGATGAAATTTGGAAAATTTGGATGGTACCAGGTCTAAAACAAACGGAATATTAAGGTCATGGTGTAGGGTACAGTTGGTAACGTAATAAGGAGCATTAACTATTGTTCGGAGGACTTTGGATTGGAAGGATTGGATGCGTTTGATGTTAGAATGTTTAGCTGTCCCCCACAGTTCAAGTCCGTAGGTCCATATAGGTTTCAGTACTGTCTTGTATATTAGTAATTTGTTGTCAACTGTAAGATGAGATTTTCTGTTTAGTAGTCTGTATAACTGGCCGAATCTGCGGTTGAGTTCTTTTCTTTTTAGCCTTGTCTGTGGGTTCCACGTCAGTCTTTTGTCTAGTAAAAAGCCAAGATACCGGACTGTGTCTGAGGAAGGAAGCGGTATGGAATTGAAATTAACCGTTGGACAGGATTTGCGTCGAAGGGTGAATGTGACGTGAATGCATTTGCTTTCGTTCACCTTAATGCGCCAAGCATTGCACCAGTCTTCGACAAGGGAAAGGTGCTTTTGGAGACTAAGCGATGCTGCTTCAGGATCGGAATTGGATGACAAAATGGCGGTATCATCAGCAAATGTTGCCAGAAAGGTATCGGGATCGGTAGGGATATCGGCGGTGTAGAGGATGTAGAAGACGGGTCCTAAGACGCTGCCTTGAGGAACACCGGCCTCAACAGTATAATGTTTGGAAAATTCGGAACCACTGCGAACTC
The DNA here is from genome assembly GCA_023052935.1 of Piezodorus guildinii. Lineage (NCBI taxonomy): Eukaryota > Metazoa > Arthropoda > Insecta > Hemiptera > Pentatomidae > Piezodorus > Piezodorus guildinii. The sequence continues at coordinate 128,751,747 of CM041296.1, read as the reverse complement.
GGAAGGAGCGGTTTGATAAATAGGATCGGAGGATTAGGTATAAGGATTGAGGTAAAAGGGTTTTGAGCTTAAAGAGCAGTCCCGGGTGCCACACCCGGTCAAAAGCTTGAGCTATGTCCAGAAAGGCACCCGAACAATACTCCTTGCACTCTAGGGCGGAGGAAATGTGGTCTACAACTCGGAGGCCTTGGTGAACCGTGGAATGTTGAGGACGAAATCCAAACTGATGTGAAGGAAAATTGTGAAATTCGGCTAGGATTCGTTTTAATAGGAGTTTTTCGGAAATTTTGGAGAGGATCGGGAGCAGGCTAATAGGTCTGTAAGATGAAGTGCTGTGGGAAGGTTGGCCTGGTTTTAGGAAAAGGATGATAGTTGAATGTTTCCATATGAGAGGGAAATAGGTAGTGCGTAGGATACAGTTATAGAGATATGCAAGAAATGTAATGGCTTTGGGAGGAAGTTGTCTTAAGATCTGAGGAGTAAGGAGGTCGTATCCTGGGGATTTACGGAGAGGAAGCTTTTTAAGAAGATATTTAACCTCAGATGGATTTACTGCTTTAGGTGGTAAGGATAGTGGTATTGGTGACATAAGGAACTCTTCAACTGTTGCAGTATGGGTTGGATTGAGCTCAGGATGAGGAGTGAAAACTTTGGAAAGGTGCTGTGCGAATTCCTCGGATTTATCCTTGTCGGAAGCAGCCCAGGAACTATCACAGCGCCGGAGAGGGTGGGAAATGGTGTGGGATTTTAGAATTCTCTTCGTGACATTCCATAGGGAATTGTCACGAGTCGAGAGAGAGGAGAGGTAGGAATTGTAGGATTGGGAACGGAATATCGCCAACTCCCGCTTTAATTTTCTACAAAGAATGTTGTAAGAGCGGCGATCTTCTGGGTGGCGGGTGCGTTGCCATAATGATCTGGCTCGGCGTTTGGTGTTGATGATGTCCTTCAGGTGTTGTGGTAAATGACTTTTGTTAGGAATTCTTTGGGATTGTTTGGGAGAGGAGGCAGTCCAGGCAGCTTGCTGAATCGTGGTTGTAAAGGAATATACGGCATCATCAAGGTCAGTTTGGGTTTTGAGAGGTACTCTGAGGTCAATACCATTGGTGAGGATTTCGCGGAAGAGGTTCCAGTTGACAGGGCCTCTAATGAATGACGGTGGGAAAGGTTTCGGAATAGGAGTTATGGATACATTTAGGATTAATGGACTATGATTAGAGGATAGTTCATCAAGGCGAGTTACGGAATAGTTCAGGGAGCCTAATCCGCTGTGGATGAAGAAGTCGAGGATGTCAGGATTACGGTTAGGATCTGTCGGCCAGTAGGTAGGAGAATCGGGAGGTAGGAGATGAAAGCGTCGGGTGTTGAGTGCAGACTGCAACGTCCGTCCACGAGAATTGGAGGTTCTAGAACCCCACTGTTGATTCTTTGCGTTTAAGTCGGCACCCAAAATGAAGTGATTTCCCAAGGAGTTGAGGAAGGATCCAAATTGGGCAGAGGAAATGGGATGTTTAGGAGGGCAGTAAGCTGATGCGATGATAAGCAGAAAGGAAAAGGTTTTGATTACAATGGAAGTTGCTTGTAGGTAATCGTGGGCGGGAAGTGGGTGTAAGTGATGGGAGAGGGATCGGCGGACAATGACAGCAGTACCGGCATGGGCTTTGCCGTCTGGATGGTCTGTCCGGTATGTTATGTATTCTGGTATTTTGAAGTACTGTTTAGTGGTTAGTCTAGTTTCAGTAATGAGTGCAACATCAACGTTTTTGTCTTGCAGTACGGCTGTTAGTTCGTCAGTGTGAGTTCTAACACCATTTGCGTTCCAAAGGAGAATGGATAAGGAATTAGGTGAGGTCATTTATGGTTTTTGAAAGGCAGGAATGAGATTTGATACAAGGTTCGTAAGGAGTGATATTAGAGGCATAACAAGGGATTTCATTTCGGAGATAAAGGATGTCATCAAACTGGTAAGGTCTGTGGCGTTTGAAGGAGGAGGAATATGAGAGATTTGTGGTGGATTAGGATTCTTAGGATTGGTTACATTTTGAGAAAGAGGTATATGTGGAATGGATTGAGGTATATATAACTTTTAGTATGACCATATGCTTGACAATTATGGCACTGAATTATCTCTCTCTTTGTGTAAGGTTTTTCAACTCTTACACTGGAATAGTACAATCTATTGAGGTCATCGATTTTTTCAACTCCTTCAGCTGGTTCCAAATCCACAAAAAAGAGAGGTAGAGGAATTTTATCCTTTAGGACGTTAGTGACTTGCCGCACTTTATAGCCCATCTCCGTTAGTTCTTCTTTAATAGCTTTAACTGGTGTCTAGGGGTGTAAGTTTCTGATTACAACCCTTAAAGCTCTCTCTTGGCGTAGCTGATAGGTATGGAAATCTACTTTGGTTTCAGTTAGGTATTTCACTATTTTTCTATATGTCTCGGCAGTAGTAGGAGATATTTTGGTATCATTGATTCTACTCATACAGTAGTAGCTGGTAGATTCGGTAATTTTGTTCAATTGCGCACACAACAACTGGAAATTTCTAATATTTTTGACAAATATTGGAGGAGGCCGTGGTTCACTAGGTATAGGAGTAGATTCCATGTTTTCTTTTTCATTATGTAAAATCTGAAAAGGATTTGGGGTGAAAAACGGCGATTCGTCAGTCGTCCCTTGTGACGATGTGCCAGGTTGTGGTTCAGATTCTGAATTAGTACCGGAAGGGGTTGCTTGTAGATTTAATCTTTTATTAGTATCACGGCGGGGTCTTTGTTTTGTAGGTGACCGGATTGAACCACTAGATCTAGATCTTTTAGTTGAAGCTTTGGAGGACATTACTTGATGATAATATAGCATTTCATGTATAGAAAGTAATTAAATAATAACCAGATGTGGGAAAAAAACAATAACTTAAAAATAGTTAAGCAAGACCAGCCTTGCCGGGCTATTGGCAATCAGCTGATATGAAGAGGTGACTCAGCATTCACTTTACACTGTAAATTATATCACAACTTACCGCTGTTTGCTCCAATAATAACTGTTGTTGTTATCCTGAAGTCTGATGATGTTTTCAAGACTGTGCTGAAGTGAAATCCAACTGTAAAAGCAAGAAATCCGAGAGCCGACTTGAAATATGACTGCTATACTCACGCGCATGCGCAGAACTTCAACAATAAATTAACTATATTCTTTTAATAACCACGATAAATAATAATAAATTAACTATATTATTTTAATAACAAACTTTAGAAATAGAAGAATGTATCTCTTAAAAAAGAAGTTCCAAAGTAGCTGAGCTGATACGGTTAAGAATTGAAATCAAGAAGTAAAATGGCCGACCTACCTCTCATCTCCCGTGAGATAGTAGTATAAGTAAATGCTGTACCAACAACGCTCCCAGCTGAAATCGGCGGTAAACTATCAACCGTAGTTTTATCTGAGATAAGCTTACCTTAGGTTGAACCGAGGCAGGTGCAACTGGCCCTTATAGATCCAAAGTTGTGTGAACTGACTAACCCCTATAGCTTGGTCAGTTTCACCAAAGCACTAGGCCTGTATTTACAGAAATGGACGGCGCACAATAAGCCTAATAAGGCTGCAGTGCATAAGATATACAGGAAAAAAAACAAAAAAAAAACCTGGGTTCTTGTGGTGTTTCAACCCAACTCAAGCATCAGCTACCTCTTCATCATCTGATGGTTCAACATCTTCCCCCAGATAAAGTTGATGGTAGTTGTTTTCATCCTCATCTTGACGTCCTGCATAAATATTCGCGAAGTATGTTTTGCACGCACTAGAATGTATTCTTCATATTCATACCATTAAGTGAGTATTTCTTTCCAAGTTTTAAACTCTATTTAAATAAGAATAACAGGATTGTCAAAAGAGGTTAAAACAGGTAAAATATGCCAGGTAACAGTTCTTTATGTCTTTTGTTTTCTCATAACAAATTATGCCTGGTTAATCAATATAGCTGAAGAACTCATTCTTAATGCTTTTTCACAATACTTTTTACAATTATACATCATAAATCATAATATTATAACACTAATTAATATAAATAACTGTGTTTATAATTATTTAATAATATGCAACCGTGGCGAGGATGCCTTGCTTAGTATCCAATTTCAATTTTAATGGCTACCGATCGTAATTTGAATTTAATGAGATGAAATGGCGGATCCGGATCGTGGCTAACCATCACCAGGAGCCCTGTAATTGATACCTTAAATATCCTCAGCGCCTGATAACATAAATTTCAATAAAAATTCTGAAATTGACGCTAAGCGACAATGACTGAAAATTTCCATTATCCAATAATTTCCTATCCTAATTTAATAGCTTTCAGACTTCATTATGGCTCCAATTTCATAACTTAACCGCTATAAAAGACAATATTAATTTTAAATGAGTTTTGCGAAAGACCAATTATTCCTTACATCGGAATCTCTCTATATTAATTTTTTTTTTTAAACAATGACTAAAAATCCCATTATAAGAATTAAATGAGTCTGAAAATTTAAAGGTTATTATTTATTTAATTAATTATCATATTCTTTATAGTTTATATTTTTCATTTTGTATTATTGGTTAAAAAAAGTTCGTAGCGTTTTTTACGGGTGATTTTAATAAAAAATTAAAATCCTTGTAAATATTTTTAATCAATTATACTTGACCCATTTTGATCTATTATATGTTGCTATTTTTTAGTTGTTTTTTTTTTTATTTGTTTTTTTTTTTATTTATTTATTTAACATCGCTTTATGCTACTATGGCTAATCGGACGATGCTACAGTGGGAGTCCTAAATTTTGCCTATCCAGGTTTTATTAGGATAGGGATCTTTTACGAGTACCTGACATCGCACAGGCTCGGGACCACCTTTTAACGCCCCCCTCCAACGGACGGCGTAACTAAGGATTTTTTACTCCCATTAAAAAATCCTAGGACCACCTGCGGATTTGAACCCGTGACCTTCGGCATGGGAGGCTGTTATGCTAGCAACCCAGCTACAAGTGATCCCCTTTAATTTGGTCATCATCAATAGTTGAAGGACGACCCGAACGCTTAGTGTCTTCCAAGTCAAAGTTTCCGGTTCTAAACCGGCAAACTATTTACGGATGGTGCTTTCTCCAAAAGCATCATCACCATACACACTGCGAATTATGTTAACTGTCTGTGCAGCAGCTTTTCGGAAATAAAAAATCTTTTAATGACGAATATGTTTTTTTCCTCTTCTATTTTGAGCAAGTAAAATACCACTTAAGGATAAGGAATCTCGGTTTAAACTGATGTATAAAAGCACCTTAACTAATCTGTAAAAAACTTTTTTTATAATATGTAAATATTATTGACCAAGTAAACATGATTTTTTGAACTAAGAGTAGATTAAATTGAAATGCTGAAAACCGCTACGCTATCAAAAGAAAAATGATATTTATTTTGAGCCAACTATTCACCAAAATGTGTTGTTATTATTCATTTTAGTTTATATGTTTAATTAATGAATATTTTATTCTTTAAAATTATTATTGACAAAAATTACTCCACAACTTGCGTTTTCAATTACTACAATACACATGGTATCTTTAATTGCACTTTTTTTTTTTTTTTCAAATCATTGAAAATATATATATTTTTTTAATGTAGCTAGTTAGAAAATTCTATCGTAATTTCTATTTTCCGATTTCCGATTAATATTAACAAAGACTTTATTATACCCTAATTAAAGAGATTATTTTACCCTAATTAAACTAATATCAGATTTTTAAGATTGTTTCTCTACAGTAGGTTAGAGAAACAATGTTAAAAATTCAATTCAAGAACTTTTAAATGAGGTAGAAATGATAATATTATATAATTATCAAGAACCGCTTTTTTTTTATCCACCTCTCATCACTTGTTTCATATATAACATAATTTTTTTTTATCTGAAATCTTTAGTTTTCCAACGGTTTATTATAATACATCTATATTACTGTTAAAAATAAAAAGAAATACATACAAAAATATCATTGCTCTTTCTTTTTTTAGTTAGTTATATAAAATTTCTTCAAATTATTTATATTTACCCGTTTTTAGTATAAGATGATTTCATTAATTTTTTCAAGTATACAAAATTGAAAGTACTCTATTTAACACATTTTATTTTTATAAGTATACTTTTTAATTTTGAGATATTTCTTTTTTGAGCTAGAATCCATAATTATATATATATATATATATATATATATATATATATATATATATATATATATATATATATAGTTTTATTTTAGTTATATTTTTGGGGGGGAGAAGGGAGGTGGTGAGTTAAGTATAAGTGTTAAGTATCAGGCTTTTAAAAACTAATAGGCCAATTTCAACTAATTCCAGCATGGCATATTTTTGTCGTCTTCTATAGCATTGTGCTCATTCCCCTCTCCCCCTGTTTCATTTTTCAACATTCTCCAAACAGGTATAACAGGCTTGCCGAAGGATCTTCAAACAACTATAATATGTCAAGTGACCATTACTGGATGTCTTTTATGCTCCTTAAACGTAAGTTAAGGGCAGCTTAATTCTGTTGATATTGGACAAACATCAACAAGGTTTATTCTCCATGAAGTACTTATTCACTGGAATGCTTCGGCTCTCGGAACTTGAACACATTATATTCAGCAAGTTTGAAAAATGGATTAACGTTAAACACTATAATGCATTATTAAATTAAGACTATATACTCTAAAAACATATCAAGAGGATCTTTGGTGTGAACAAAAAAAAAACAGCTATATGCATACTTACTGCCTACCTTACTCACTAATTACTACATAGAATAACATAAGTCTTTGATTATTATTAAAAATAAAAATAATACCTTCATTTTTTAAAAAAATAAACATGTAAAGAAGGACAGTATTTACATTCTAGTATAAGTGATACCCTTGTTTGAAAATTCCAGTACATAATTATTAAGGATTAAAAATATAACGCAATACTAAGATTGTTATCAAGAATTATGTTCATTTTGATAAATGCAATTCTAATTAGGAAAAAAACGGAAATTTGAGAAGTCATGTTGCAATATACTATTTGTATATATTAGATTGTGTCACATGAAATGTCCGTTTTCAAGGTAAAGGATTTTTATTAACTTTTTATGGAATTATTGTTTTCATTAATAATTAATAGATAATTTTATTCGAAGTATTTACCTTCTTTTTCTACACATTTTTTCCAACGTGACAGTAACTTTTTTATCCCCGATCTGAAAAACTCTGAGAACTTCGTAGCCCAGTTCTTTCAATTTTTGCACTGTGTTTTGAAACATGGGGTCTTGCTGCCGCTCAGTGAGATCATGAGGAACCCATGTATTGAGCTTTTTTACTTTCCCAATACACTTTAAATGTCTGGAAACGGTAGATGCACTTACATTTAGTTGTGCTGAGAGTCCTTTAACTGTTGGTAGGGGTTTCCTTCTACTGTATGTTTGAGGACATCGTTGTCTATTACGGACGGAGGTTTTCCAAGTCGGTATCCCCACCTGAAAACTTAGCAAACCAACGGCGAACGGTCCGTTCATTAACACTCCCTTCCCCAAACGCCTTGCAAATATTTCTAGCGGCCTCATCTGCTGAATGGCCGAGTTTAAACTCGTACAAAAATATTACTCGAAAATCGCGTGTTTCCATGTTCATATTTGGAGGTATACTAAAAAGTGGGTAATGGATCGAGAAGCTAATGTTTATAATACAAAGGAAGAGGATTAGTAACTGTTTACTTTAAATATGTAAACATTCGGAAGAAAACAACAGAGACTTGCAAAATCCTTTATGTATTTCAGAAGCTATAAAAACGGCCATTTCATGTAAAATACATTAATGTAGAACTATCCACTAGAATAAAACATTTATGTAGAATTATAAAGCTTTATCATTGTATTCTGTATATATTGTGACAATGTAATCTCATGTCACTATTACTAATGTTAATTTAGAAACAAATTGTAATATATATCAATAAATAAATAAAAGATTTCACAAAAAAAAAAAAATATATATATATATATATATAAAATTTATTAATTGTTTTTGATTTGCAATGTAATATTCCAGATAGTTCCTAATATTTTAATTACTTACCTGTAATAAACGTTAACAGAACTTATGAAGGGTCTTGCGTCAAATACATACTGAGATGCCTATAGATTAACGACTTAACAAGGAGATTAAGCCGAGATCACACTAAACCGTGTAGACTGGCTGTGCTCCAGGAGAATCTCCCTATCCCAAGTTCACCCCAATACTGAAAAAACAGTATAAATATTCATTCTTCCATAGCCTGGGTTCGAACCCAATACCCGAAGAACAGTGGTCAAGTTCAATATTCTTAATCTTATAAATATTCACTAGATCACGCTGCACAGTGGGCAAAATGACCGTTCTAGGTGGTCAAAAGTCTTGACAAAGGCAAAAGATTTCCTACACCGGATGTAGTTCCTTATTGGTTTAATGGTTCAGACTTAAGGGTATTAATTGAATTCCCAAAGAAAGAGACGAAGTAAAAACAAATAATTAAAATAAATTCCAACAGCAGCATTTTTACCCTTCAGTCTTTATCGCACATATCATCTATTCATATATTGTTGTATAGCAGTAAATTTTTAGTACTTGTTATTTAGATTATTTGGTAAACATAGGCATTTATTTATAGTGGAATAATTAATATATTTTTTATTGATAGCACTTTTAGTCATTATTAAAAAAATGGTCAAGGTCATGAGGTGTCTAAGTAGATGAAATGGATTTGAATTCCTCAAACTATCTATTTGACAGAAATAACTTAGTTTTTTAGCGATTTTCGAGTAATTATCAGAAACATATTGCAGAACGAACGCTCCAGTTGCCTCTGACAGGACGGAGAATTACAGTTTGTAGTAAGTATTTTATTCCTAATTCCTAACAAAGCAAGGAATAAGACAAGGATGCAGCCTTAGCCCCCTCTTGTTTATCTTGGTGTTGGATACTGCCCTGAAGCGAGCAAAACAGGAAATGAGACCATACCATCTCGGATATAGGAACCTTCAGAGTGTTCAGCACACAGTCCTTGCATTCGCTGACGACATGGTGGTGTTTGGGAACAATTGTCGCAACCTCCAGTTTAACCTGAAGATCCTTCAAGACAAACTCAAGACCATAAATATGGAAATAAATATATCCAAGACTAAATTTTTGATGATCGGAAAAAGGAGTGAACATGGAGACCGAATCGTCAGGCTGAACGGAATCCGTTTGGAACAGGTTGCAGAGACTTTAAGTACCTGGGGGCCCACCTCAATGAATACGGACGGATCAGCGGAGACATCGGAGAGAGGTTGAAAACGGCCACTGAGAAGGTAGTCTTCAAAAACACATTCCTCCCTATTCTAACGTATGCAAGTGAGTCTTGGACCCTCACTACTAAACATAAGAGCCAAATCCAAGCTACGGAAATGCGCTATCTAAGAAAAATTGAGGGGAAAACAAGAAGGGATAGAGTGAGAAACTCAACAATAAGAGCGAACCTGGAACTGAGGCCAGCTGAAGATGTTATCGAGGAGAACCAGCTTAGGTGGTTCGGACACATCTCACGAATGGCTGAGGGCTACTCACGAGGTTAGAGTGGAGGGGAGGAGACCGCAAGGAAGACCATGAAAAGCCTGGGAGGAAGGAGTGAAGGAGGCCTTTAAGAAGGGAGGAATAGATTGAGAACTTTGGGTCAGGCTCTATAAGACAGCACCTCACACTGCTCTGCGGTGAAGAGGACTCGATTAAGTAAGTAAGTATGTTACAAAGTTTTTTTAAATATATTTCTAAATGTATGTTACATGTATACATACATCTGGCTCCTGGACAATAGGAGCTGTTTGTGGATTGAGATTGATTTCTTGTTATTTGGGAAATATGGAACGTTCTCCTGTACTCTACTAATTAAGCTGAACCATTTATAAGAGTTGAGGTTGATAAAAAAAATCATTATGCAATATCAGATATATTTAACAATTCACATACATACAGTACAGGCACGCTAGGCTGGTCTACCCCTGGGCTCAATCGGGGAAGGCCACCCGTCACACTACGCGTCACAATAACAAAAGAAAAAACATAGAAAAATATACACATCTTGCACTCACGGTCAATAGAAGTAGTATTATACACAGCTTTACATATATACAGCTCTAATCACGGTTATTTGTATTATGGTTAACAGTTACGGTTATAACATTATTTATTTATTTTCACAAACATACAATATACGTAAGATAACAGGCCGTATGATATAACATTAACACAGCCTCACACAAACATTAACACTTAGAAGCTAGTTTGGGCTTTAGTTAACAGGGTAACAATTTATTTTAAAATTACATTAAAGTTATACACATTTGATGATAAATGAACGAATCCGATTTTCGCATCGTTTTCTACACAACAGAGACCAACAATAAATATAGTAACATTTCCATCAACCATAATATGGTATAAACTGATGGATGTCAATTTGGATTATTAAAAATATATAAATTCTAGACAGCCTATAAAAAAACATTTATAATAGGGCATTATTACAACAGTTTGTTCTGTTAAATCACTTTCCACTAGACACAAGAAGCAGAGATAATACAAGGAGACACAACATAACGAAACGAACACACTTTAGTAACAACAATAAATAACACATCTACATCCGGATGCGATGTCACAGTTATTAGAAACAAAACTCTCCTTCGTATCATAATCCATTATTTAGTCATAAGCTCATTGTTTCTGTGTACGTCGAGTCAATTTTAATACAACTTGTGATATAAAATATTTCGAATTCGTTAGTAAATTATTCAATCACACTACCCTTCTTAATATCGAAAATTGAGCTGTAATAGGAAGAGACCTAAAACGATAAATGAAGGAGGAAGTTGTGAGGTGAGTGGGTGGAGGTTAGAGCTGGGAAGGTCGGAGCGAGCACCGCCTCTTCGCCTTTCGCTAAACCTGGGTCACCATCGTCGTCGTGTGGTTGTTCTGCGCGTTCTCCACCTGGGGGACCGGAAGCCACCGCGGCCTGAACAGCAAGCTGAACGTCGTCCTGAACTGCCGGCTCATCGCGCAATAGATCATGAAGTTTATGGCCGAGTTGATGAGGGCAAGGATGTCCATGATCTCGCCCAGCTTCTGGTAGCAGTCGGTGAAGAAGTCCTGCCCTCGGTAGATGGAGAGCAAGACGAGGACGCCCTGAGGGAACTCCGTTATCAGGAAGAGAAGGAGGACGGCCAGGAGCATCCTCGTAGTCCTGTCTGTCTGTCGTTCCTTCTCGGCTATCCTCGGAGTCTTTCGGCTGCCGCTGGTCAGGGCTTCGCGTCGCCTCTTGGTGTCGATCAAGGCTGAGATGAGCCTGAGGCTGAGTATAGTGAGGGCGATGCAGGGTATGATCTTGATCACTATGCTGTACACCCAGAAGTTTATAGTGGCCAGCAAGTTGTCATTGGCCCTCCCAAGCTCACTCAGGTCCACGTAGTAGAGGGTGGTGTTTGTGAATTTAGTCGTATTGGCTGTCGGTTTGTTACCGAACTCGTCCAAGATGGTTCTCTTCGGCTGTATATCGAAGGCCAAATAGAGCGGGATGCAGAGAATGGGGCAGATCAAGTAGCCACTGGTTATAGCGATTATTGTCTGCTGCATGCCGCACCACTCTCTGTTCCGTTGGGGATAGACGACAGCTATGTAGCGCCACACGGCCAGCGTTATGGTTAGCCAGATGGATATCGTGTGGAAGACTTGTGAGAAGTGCGCGTGCAAGAGGACTAACAGAGCGTGGCCGTAAGAGAACTTGTCCCTCTTTGGCCGGACCGCCAAGACTTCCCTCCAGCAGTAGGGGATGTACTCCAGCATGACGAGCAGGTCGGCGACTGCGAGGCCGGTGAGGATGGCGTTGGTAGGAGAGGACATCTCGCGGCGCGTGAGGACGACGATGTTGAGGACATTGGCGACGGATCCGAAGAGGCAGACGACGAGGCTGGAGTAGCCATGGGCCTCCTTGTAGGCGTCGTGCAGGCTGTCGAACGCCTCCCCGCACCACCGCTCCCGCACTGTCCCGTTCATCCTAGGATCACCACATTCCTGAAACACACCATCAAGAGCAATCAGTGGATTTTCAGTACAGTGAATGATTAAAGTGTTTGTATGTATATGAATGTCTAATATTTTATTTTTGCAATGATATAATTTTCACGCCAGAAAAAGTCACAGCAACTCCATTTTCGAATCTTCTGAAAACTCTTTGATAAATTGGCTAAATTCTTATCACACTCAGTACGTTCTGTGATTTAGTGAGAACGATTGACGTACTACAAAGTTTTCAGGTCAAAGGGAACAGCTGGTGCCAATCTTTTGGATATAATAATAAATTAAAAAATATTTTTAATTCTGGAACAGCTCGTTCCCTAAGAATAATATAAATCTACAAGATTGATCTTTTGGCTATAACAAATGTATACATCACTTAATACCCTAAAGAATTACATCCATTACGAAACGTTCATTATTGAAAAAAATAAACCAAAATAAAACGTACACTAAAAAAGTAAAATAGTTAAACTTATTGAGGTATTCTCATGGTTAAGGTATTCTAAAATAGGTGATATAAAAAAAGATTTTTGAAGGAAGCAGTTCTGTAAGAAGGAATGAGCAGGTTCAGGAGCTGGGATCTTGTGTTGAAAGGATAGAGTATGGGAGTGTAGATATAGATTGTTTTGTTTTTTTGGTTTTGAAGGATTGATAAAGATAGATTCCTAGGAAGTAGGGACGTTGACATTTCTGGCAGCATACCAGGTAGAGACTTGAAAACTAGGGAATCCGAAAATGAATCTTTTATTTTACACCTTTCCTTGCATAATATGCAACACGGACTGTGACTACATCTAATCGCCAGTTATACCACAAGTTAATACGTAGATCATTTATGTCCTATAGTGGGTTACAGGCGGGTATATCGTGGTACTTCTTACAAAATTTCCTTCGTTGTCCTTGGACGGGTCATCTTTGGGGTACGTCGCCTCAATAAAAATATTGGCCGCTTCTTCAAGAGTGGTTGCTTAGGACTTGAGGGCTGCTAAAGTCTGCAGTGGAGTAAGCTTTCCTGAGGCCTCGTGTATGGAACGCCCCAAGGGTTTTTTGTGGATTCTTGAACGATGAACTCATCCCAGGACCTTCGCTTGTGTAAGCGCAACTCATTTCGATATTCTCTCGCTTTAGACTTGTACTCGTTTCGAAGTGCAGTGCGCCTCTCATCACATATGTACTTTTGGTATGACCGCCGTGCCTTGTAGAGGTTTCAACGTTGTTAAGGCCCAAAAATAGAAGTGAAGGAAAAGAAGAGAGGATACTAGGAGCCGGCGGATTTCAATTAGTATTAAATCGTCTAGTCTGAGGAAATAACTGTTTAAGGATGGCAATGGATTTCCTGGAAATTTGGAAAACGCATGGTTTAATAAATAAATAATGAAGAATGTTAATACTTAACGGTACTAACCGGTAACAAGCGAACTTTGTATTGCCGAGAGGTAAGTTATAGAAAGGAAATAAAAAGAGTAATAAAATGTAAATAAATATCTCTCTGACTGGGAAAACAATAGCTCACGGATATGTCTATTTGTGGTCGATCACTTTTCCTTGTCAGTTTTTGAACGAACGGTCAAATTGATTGAAGTATAGGAGAGAAAGAAAGAAAGAAGCTACTAAACAGAAAAAAAATATATGTATGTAAACACATAAAAATATATATATACATTTAGATATCAGTATATTGGTATTTTTTTCATTCAATAATAATAATAATAACAGGCTTAGCTAACTCAAAGGTTCGATGCCGACACCACCAGATTCGTCAAATGATCACCGTTCAAGCCCAAGCCCATGAGATCAACTTTAACACAATGCTTCCATCGACGCTTCGGCCTACCTTTCGAACGCCTACTAGTCGGTTCAGCGAATAACAACTTTCTCAGAATCCGTTCCTCACTGAACCCGACAACATTACTCGCCCATTTGAGTATCCACGATACTATTAGCTCAATTATATTCACAGGATACAAGCTCCGCAATTCGGCGTTGTGCAACCTTCTAAACTCCTCATTGGCCTCTCTCTTTGGACCAAATATTTCACGCAGTGCCTTATGTTTTGTTCCATTCAATATAGCTCCTAATTGGCTAGGCCTAGCGACATATGTTTTATAAAAGAAAAAAAAATTAAATTACTAATAAGGAACATATCGTAAAATTTTCGACCAACCCAAAATAAAAACACCAAATCCCTGCCAAAAGTAATATTCATCTAAAAAATTGTCATGCTATTTCTTTAATGACGAGAATGCTATATTTAAAGCTTTTTCAACTTGAAACATATTTGATTAATTCCTTTAGTTGATTAATTCTTACATATTTCATATTTTTCTTTTATTACTGTTAACAATGAGGGGCAAAAAATTAGGTTAAAAACAAAATTAAAGGTACTTTAGCATTAAAATCCTGTCACAAGTTAAAGCTAGCTGATTATAGACTGATGTAATGATTTTAGTCTATATTAATACATTTTTTTTTTTTTTTTAAACAATTTTTATTCTGGAATCAAGTCCCCTTAGAATAATGAACAATGAACAAAAATAAATCCTTATGGTCTGGTAACTTAAAGAAAATATGTATATAAAAGAAAAAATATGTATACATGTAAATGATCAAATATTCATTATATATGTAAATCTTTGCAAATTTTGGCAATATATATGTATGTTTTACATTGCAACGGAAGATTGAGATGTAAGTAGGTAGTGGAAGAGTTGTTTGAAGGAAGAGAGAGAGGTGGCTTTACGAATAGAGATGGGCAACGAATCAGAAGGATGAGGAACGAACGAGAAACGATTTGTGAAAGGATGCAGTTTTATGTAATGGAGTATAAAAATTGATTGATCGGGTTCTAGTATTTAACGAATGGATATCAGATCGGAGGGTGAGGAGCTCTATTATGTAGGAAGGCTTTCTATTTTTTTGAGTTTGGAATAAGTAGGAACCAAGGAAATATTGTCGTCGAACAGAAGGATAGAGCCATTTTAAGATGGTATAATAACCAGAAATATGGTCACGTCTACGGGCTCAGAAAATGAATCTAATAAAACAATTCATAAGTCGTTTGAATTTCATTTCTAGTTCATCGGTTAGTCGTTTAAAGTAAATAATGATTTAAGTAAATAAATGATGAAAAGCAACAATTAAACAAAAGTCAGAACTATGTATCAGGCATATCTTATGAAATTTGAGCGTTGTACGTATTAAAACTTAAACTAGAAAACATATAAACTTACAGAAGTACACAAAATAATGATAATAATTTTGCAAGACAATATTCATTTCCATTAAGAATTGAGAGTCAAATATCTTTCCGATTTTTTTCACTTACTAAATAGTCATACGTGAAAATAACAAATACGTGAAATATTTTTTGAGATAATAAACTAAAATCAATATTATAATTTTCACAAAACAAATTGTTTTTGGAATAAAAAAGAAAAGAAAAGTTTTTTTATATTATCTTTGATATGAACATTATACGTTATGTAGCTAACATTGGTTCACACAATTCTTCATCTGTACTCCAACTTTTCCTCTCTGGGAAGAACCATTCCTCTCAATCACGAGAACACCTTTCTTCTTCCCATGAAGCTCCTTTGAGACCCACTCTTTAGAAATTTTGGGCCATCTTCTCAATAAGTCCCGCAATATGGAACGCCACAATTTCAGTAGATGTTTCTCTTTTAAGAAACTTTCCATCTTGATTTGTGCTGATTGTATTTCTCTGTTCCTGGGCGCGGGATTTTCTTTTGATGTTGGGATACCTCTGCGAAATTGTATTTATGTCCTAAGCAATTTATAATTCTAAAAAATAATTTTGATGCCTTAATAATTATATATAGATAAATAAATTACTGTCTCCTGTCGTATTTTAATTACGTATAAAATTGCGATTTGGTGTAAAAATTATTAACCTTCCGGTATTCTTTAATAATCCGATTGTTCTAGTTAAACAGGTCCGTTAGGACGTCACCTACTTGGAATCTGCAAAAAACACTGAAACGACGAAACACAACCTTTGCAATCGACTGTCTATAACTACTTCAAGGCGATCGGAAAAATAAAAATCTGGTGCGGGCAACACACGACTTTCACTTAACTCCGTTTTTAAAATCGATTAGATATTTTCAAATACAGCCAGAGATAAAAATGAGTAAAACTATTTAACAATTAATTTTTTTTTTTATTGAAATTTACAACTGTACAAAAAATACATCAAGTAAATATGCTGTAATGTTATAACACATGGAATGAACATGAAGGGAAACTGCCCATTGGCAGCACTCTTTGGTAGTGAGTCTAAACAAGAAGGTCTCGAGGTCATCGTCTTTTCAGACGCCTCGGAGGATTATCAGGAATGGAAGAGGAAGCAAGGATTGAAACTAATGGATTAGAGTGGGAGTGGAGTTTTTCATGGAAGGTGTGATACCTGGTACGGGCCAAATCAGCAACATATGGAACATTAAGATCATTGTGGATGATTTTATTCGTGACAAAGTAAGGAGCGTTAAGGATTTTGGATTGTAAGGATGGGATACGGGAAGAGTTTGATGGTTTAGTAGAGCCCTAAAGCTCTACTCCGTAGGTCCAGATAGGCCTTATGATGGTCATGTAAATGAGTCTTTTGTAGTTAAGTGAAAGGTTAGAGCGTCTGTCTAGTAAGTGTTGGAGTAGCGAAATCTTCGTGCAGTTTCTTGTCTCTTCAGTCTTGTATGCGGATTCCATGTAAGTCGTTTGTCAAGCAGGAGTCCTAAATATAGGATCTGTTCAACCGGGACAAGCGGAATATCATTATAGGACACTGTAGGGCAGGATGTCATAGGTATTCGACGAAGGGTAAAGGTAATTTGTTGGGATTTATTGGAATTGATTTTAATTCTCCAATTCTGACACCATACCTCAAGGTCTCTGATGTGGGATTGGAGAGTTTGAGAGGCTATTGTAGGATCGTTTTTAACCGATAACACGCAAGTGTCATCGGCATAGGTAGAAAGGAATGTGTTAGGTTGGGTTGGGATATCAGCTGTATATACTGTGTAAAGAATGGGTCCTAGGATACTGCCTTGAGGAACCCCAGCAGACTGGGTGAACAATTAATTAAATTGGATTTCTGTGAAAACATGTGTTTTATTAAAAAAATCTATTATATAATTATCTAAAATAATCAGTTAGTCTTATTGGTTTTTTATCACTCTTATTAAATTTTATAAGCTTGTGAATAATATAATATTTTTTTCTAAAATCTTGAGCTTTCCAACGGTAAATAATACATGACAACAAGTCAATTTGAGAAAAATATGAAACACATGTAGAGAAGCTTCTCAGTGGAAGCACTCTAATATTACTGTTCTTATGTTTAAAAACAAAAAAATGCAATTAAATTATTTTTCCGTATTCTTCTTTAGTTGTTTTTCAAATTCGCTCAACATGCATATTAAGTTGTTATTTATAAATACTAACAAGATAATAAAGTCATTTTTATAGAATCTACAAAATTAAAGGTAGTTTAGAGGAAGAAAATTTAAAATATCGGCATTTAAGCCCAGTCAGACTATTTCAATCATAATGAAACCTACATGATAATAAAGCCTATTAATTTTTACATCGATATAGCAAGTTTAATAAAAATCGTTAGAACCGTATTCGAGAAAAACGTAAATAGGGCAAAATTTATGGTTTAAAGTGGCTCTTCTGGTAAGCCGATTTTGGAGAAACATCACGAGCATATAGTTTCATATCACTTTTACTTTTCGCGTTAAACTTACCGCACACACGCCAACAACACACCACACACACCACACATACCGGACTCACAGATCTTTTTGCGGGACTTGGTCATTTGGACTCAGAGAACCCTAAAATGTGTATTTTCGTTGAAAACTGGAATTCGAAAATTTTCACGTTCGCAATACTTCCCCTTACTATATTATATAGCAAGTGAAAGTAACAACAGCAGCGTCATAAAGTTTGTGCTACACTTTTTTGTCAGAACTAAAACGTCAGTGCATCAGAAATTTATAATAATAAAGCCAACATAGGTCAATCGGAACACGTCCAATTTACTGCATAAAAACATCCGGCATTGTTTTTGTTTTAACCCTTACCTCGCCTTTTTCAGCTATACAGGGATTTCTCGGACCAGAGATAGAGAGAGGGATTAATACAAAATTAAAATCGTCGCAGCACCGAGACGCGAACTCTAAGTATCTGGTCATCTCGTAGCTAGGAAAAGCGCATTCATAGCAACACGCACTAACCTACTCGGCCAGTATACCCTAGCCCCAACTAATCCAACACACTCTCCAGACCTCCCGCCCAGGGATTATCATTTTTTAGCACCTGTATCACACGGGAAATTAAAAAAAAAAAAAAAAAATAAGGAATAATATAGCATAAGGAAAAATTCTGTTAGTTCAAATTCCGGAGTAAAATAAACTGTTTATAAACTATATATAAATACTTTTTACTTTATAGGCGTTATATGGGTTGTTTCACATGCAGAGTCCGTCGCTTCTGTCCATAAAGATTTCAGGCCTCGTGCTCCGAATTTTTCTTTAAGCTCATTCAATCCACCTTGTATTTGTACGTCCAGTCTTCATCAATTCCACTTTTGGTAACCCAATAGGGAATTCATTGGGCCAACATTCTCAGTAATATGTTTTACGTTAACTCGATCGCAGTACCCAAATACTTTTAGGGGGTGCCCGATCCCATTCACCGATGTATTTATAATTTGAAACGTTTGGTAAATTGGGGATGTTCCATCCATAGAAATGCCCGTTTTTATAGCTTCTGAAATACATAAAGGATTTTGCAGGTCTATGTTGTTTTCTTCCGAATGTTTACATATTTAAAGTAAACAGTTACTAATCATTTACCTTTGTATTATAAACATTAGCTTCCCAATCAATTACCCACTTTTTAGTATACCTCCAAATATGAACAGGGAAACACGCGATTTTCGAGTAATATGTTTGAACGAGTTTAAACTCGGCCATTCAATATTTGCAAGGCGCTTGGAGAAGGGAGTGTTTGATGAACGGACCATTCACTGTTGGTTTGCCAAGTTTTCAGCTGAGGATACCGTCTTGGAAAACTTGCTCCGAGGAAGACCTCCGTCCGTAATAGATGAGATTCCTCAAATATACAGTAGAAGGAAACCCCTACCAAACAGTTAAAGGACTCTCAGCACAACTAAATGCAAGTGCATCTACCGTTATCTGATATTTCAAATGTATTTTGAAATAAAAAATCTTCGAAAACACGGTACCATTTCATGGCGACACAAACCAATATTTAACATACCGCTGAAAAAATAAAAATTGGTACACTTCTTCAACTCCAACAATATTTGTGTGACTCCAAGCGAATTAAACTTTTCGGCAATTTAACAACTTCGTCAAAGTAAAATTAAAATGAAAAGTTGTTACAAGGAATACTTCGAATAAGACGAAGTTGAAAGAATTCATGTGAACTTTGCTCTTGACACCAATGTGTACGCATTTAAATCATTTCTAATTCTTGTCTTTGGTCACGGTAAATTATACAATATTATAAATTAAGAGACCAACCTTCTCCGCTCATCTTCATGCCTTGTCAAAAGCATAATAGCTTTCAGTTTTCTATATCATGCAATATATTCCGAGAAGCTTCGACCCATTCCGGAAGACAGGAATTTCATTCTGAATTTATAACATCCTTTCCAAGAAAATCTTTATGAACGCTTTTCCATGAATTTCGAAACAAAAAAGAAATTAAAAAGCTTCTCTGAAAATGTTGATGTATGAAAAGAGAATAGAAAAGAAATAAAAAATCTGGTGAGCAAAACACGTGTCTTTGTCGCATCTTACCAATTAAAATAAATTGAAGACATTTTAAAAAGTTGAAATAAATTGAAGTGTTAAATACAGCAGTCGTTATTTTTTTCTCTCCTTTAATTGGTTATCAAATTCTTTCATACTGAACCATCCCTAAGCATTTTTTTTTTTATTCTTATAAATGATAACAAAGCTAAAGTAGTTACTTGCGACTTCTAATTTTTTAGCTATACTTAATACAAAAATATACAAAGAAAAATTTGAGAAATTTGGTCATTAAGAATCAAGGAGCTCTAAAACAAGTATTTCCGGAGAAAACTCGAATTAAAACCTTTTGTGGATGTAAATTAGTTGACCGTAGACGAATTACTGGAAGGAATATATGTCCGCGGTGGCGGTCATTAAATGAAACAACTAAATTAGTTTCAACTATTTTATTGTTTGCCAACGTTTCGAAACCCCCTTTGTGGGGTCATACATCAAGGCCGCATGTGGGAAATTTCCATTATCCACCATGCCCCCTGATGAGACCACAAAGGGGGTCGAAACGTTGGCAAACAATAAAATAGTTGAAACTATTTAGTTGTTTCATTTAATGACCGCCACCCGGACTAATTCCTTCCAGTAAAAACCTTTTTCTTTTCAAAAACTGGTTAATTTAGGTAATATTTATTACATAAATAAAAACAAATTTAAAAAAATTCTCGGTTACAAATAACTATATTTCCGCTTGAGTGAATGGATGCAAGAAAATATAATGGGAAGTCAAAAATTAACATTATTTTTAAATTTACTACTGTCCAAATAAACTATCACTATTTAACCCACTGATTAACACAGGGATCACCTGTAGCAGGGTTTCTAGTATAACAGCCTTCCATGCTAAAGGTCACAGGTTCAAACCAAAACATTGGAAGTAAAAAATCCTTAGTTATGCCCTCCTTCTATCAGAGGAGACGTAAAAAGGTGGTCCTGAGCCTGTGCAATATCAGGTACTCGTTAAAGATCCCTATCCTAATTAAACCTGTATAGGCAAAATTTAAGATTCCTACTGTAGTATCGTCCGATTAGCAACAATAGCATAAATTGACGTTAAATGAACAAAAAAAAAACTATCACTATTCATAATAAAAAATTCAAAAACATTTCTGATACCAATAATGGCCATTTTAATTTAGTAAACCATGTATGATGAAGGATTTTAAATAACGACTTTTTTTCAGAGCGTTTTTATTCGTTAGTACTATAAAATGTCTTATTACCTATATACATTTATATAGAAACTTGTTTTAGGATATTTACAAACGATTAAGAATTAATGAACAAAACTGAACTGCTTCTAATGTTAATGATTTTAAGCATAACGTTTTGTTTCATGGTCCTCCGGGCCGGATCTATACATAAAGATGGATGTATACAAAAAGACCTCATCAACTGTGTATTAGGTCCTCCAAACAATGCAGGACTGAAAGATATTAGGAACTTACAAAAATAATTGGATTTGAGGGCAAGGTGTTTAAAAAAAAAGAACCAGAATTGTTTGTTTTCAAAAAAGTGTATCTCATAGTGAGTTAGATATTATATATCTAAGTGTATCTAATAACGAGTGTATCTGGCACTGATGACCAAGACGTTGTGTGCCAATAAATAAATCAAAAACCCAAACCAAACCAAAAAAAGAATTGGATTTGAAATCTGCGAGATTAATCTGACGCTGGAGAGCATTTAATTAAACTATTGTGTTGTTTCACATGAAATGTCCGTCTGTAACTGACAACGATGTCATCAAACATACAGTATAAGGAAACCCCTACCAAGCAGTTAAAGGACTCTCAGCACAACTAAATGCAAGTGCAAGTGGGTACCTCATGATCTCACTGAGCAGCAAGACCCCATGTTTCAAAACATACTATGCAAAAATTGAAAGAACTGGGCTACGAAGTTCTTGCGCACCCACCATATTCTCCCGACTTGTCTCCAACAGATTACCACCTGTTCAGGAATACTGACAACTTCGTCAAACAAAAACTTTTTGAAAATGATGATCAAGTGAAAAGTTCGTTATCAGATTTTATTTCACTTCAAAGCTCAGAGTTTTTCAGTTCGGGGATAAAAAAGTTGTTGTCACGTTGGGAAAAATGTGTAGAAAAAGAAGATAAATACTTCGAATATGATGCAACTCGTGACTGTATTTCTTGTGGACCTACTGTTTTGACGTTAAACTCACAAGAATTACGACTTGACTTTTATGGAAACCTCATGAATGAGTATTTTTATGAATACAAATCATACCCTTACTGCATATTTTATGAATAAAAATGTAAAATAAAGTATGTTTTATATGGACACATATGGAGGAAAATGGTCTAGATATGATAGTACATTTACGGCGATATTGAAGCAGCAGGTTCCTGTGTCCAATACTGACTTCATAAAACAGAAGACTATTAAAGTTCCCCAAACTAATTTTGAAATAGATCTGAAATTTCTCCTCTCTCCCAACATAGAGATAGCTTTCCAAACTACATTTCGAGCTCAACGAAGCATTAGTATTCCAGGGTCATATTAGGTAGATATTTATGCTTCGTCGTTTCTAGTTACTCTGGCTCTGTTGAACAGAGGACCATATATGCTTTCTTACTAATTATATGTTCCTTTATGAGGTACTAAAAACTATACAATTCTTATGAGTTGGATAAGATTTTATAATACATATAGGTCAACCTATTTAGATAGATATTTTAGAAAAAATATAATCGTATACACAAAATTTTAAAGTGAGAAAAAGTGGGTCTAAATTCACCATTGCATGAGTCCTCCATTGTGTACCGTTCAAAATCTGTATGTTCTGATTTCATCAACAGTCTTCATCAACAAAAAATCTAATACGTTATAATCTCATGAAAATTATATTCAAACAGCCTCTTCCATGAAGCAATAAAAAGCATTGTTTATTCTAACAGTAACAGGGTCTGATTTCACTATTACATAAGTCTTGATTTCATCAAGTGTTGTTGAAAACCTAGTATGTTACAGGAGTATTTGAACAAAAAAATTAAATGCAAAAAAAAAAAAAAAAAAAAAATTAGTCTTATATAAGGAAGTTTAAAAAGGAGTTGTTAAAATATTTCAATGATGTATGAATGTTTGACTGTATGTAAATATTGAGTAGAATTTAATTAGGGGTGCAATCATTTAAAACGCATAATTAAGTAAAAACTTAATTTAATTTATTGTTTTTTTCTAAATTTTAAGTCATCTCAGAAACAAAGTAGAACAGTTCTTATAATAATTAACAAATATTATAATAATTAGAAAGAAAAGGGCGCAAGAAAATATTTGATTACTTTGATAAAAGGTAAATAATTCGATTTTTTTTAGTTGGCGTGACAGGTCGTATAGACTCCTGGCTGCGCGGTGTTTTCTTCTGGGAGTACAGCGTTACTCGAACAAAGTTTTTGTAGAGTACGGCTATAAATAACTCCCTACACTATTTTGTGAGTACCACCATTTGGCTAACGGGTCTCACACAGCCTGCGGAGAGGCTGTGATAAATCCCCATTAATTATATGTTGAAAAAGTTCCATACGACTGGTGAATGGGATTCGAACTCTCAACTTTAGGCTTGGGAGACTAGCCACTCAGCCACGGGTTCCCCTAAATAATTCGATTATGATGTGAAAAAATGTTACATATATATGACCTATAAAACATCAATAATCCAATAAAATGGGAAATATAACAATATCATAAAATACAATTTTAATAAAAATGTTAGGAGTGCACAGGGAAAACAGTGAGAGACATTTAAATCAAATATAAAATGCGTATTAATTGAAGGAGGGAGATCAAAACAATGGGCGCTATGGGTGGGGAAATGATGAACTAAACTTGGCGGCAACAATGATATCAATGTAAACGCATCAGTTTTAAAAATTAAAGTACTTATTATAAACTAAACACTTACACTTAGCTAGTGAAGCCCATTTGGACTTACGCCTCACAGATATACGGACCGCCAAAAAGACACACATACGCAAAATTCAAATTTTTCAATACAAAACTTTCAGAACTATTACAAACTCGCCATGGTACGTCAGCAACACTACTTTACATACAGACCTTCACGTGCCAACAGTCAACGAACAGATTCGGACCCTCTACAAACGTTTTCACAACAACTTACACGGACATGCTAACAATCTAATACGAAGCATGGCCACTAGTAACATGCCGGACTATACTCGCAGGAGACTGAAAAGAAGTTGGAGGAAGGACCTTCTAAGCTAAATCCGTAATAGAAAGCAGGCCAGGAAGAGAAGAGGCCTACCACGCCAACTATCATTCCTTCATCATCACATTAGCTGATTGTCATAATTTTTTGACAGGTGTGAATGAAAACATTTGAAGAAAAAAAAAAAAAGTACTTATCAACATATGTATTCAGAATAGGGTTGGAAATATAGAATAGGCGTCATATTTATTAGATGAATAAAAAAATGGATATAAAAGAGAAGAATAGATGGTGTGTAACTAAGAAACTAGATTATTTGGGTAGAGTGTAAGATAAAAAAACAGATTAAGTACAATTTTTTTTATTGTGAATAATAATGATTGCTTGAAATATAGGACAATATAATGATGTACATGTTGGGGCTAAAGAATATTGAATCTGTTATCATAAAAAGCTAATATAAATCGGAACGAAATAAATGAAAGATATAATGAAACTGGTTAAGTAGTCGATACGTTAGAAGGTAAAATCTAAACAGAAAATAGGAGAGTATCATTTTGATATAAGTAGTAAGAAGAGAGATGAAATAAGTTAATTTTTAATATTTAATAGGTCTTGAATAGTGGGTAAATTTAATATTTACTCGAAGTGTTTTGATGACTGCACCCCGGATTAACTATTCCTCAACATTAAAAACTAATATTTTTCACAAATCTTACCATCTTAGGTAAAGCAAGGAGTCAGTCTCACAATTTTTTTGTGAGTTGGAAATAAATAATAATCTGGAATAAAATAAAAAAACTTTTTTTATGCATTAGGATTGTGACCACCATTTTACGTACTCTTCGAAGGACCATATGCATACAAGGTTCTTAAGCAATCCACTACATAACATGTGAACCCTTGAATTATTGTAAAATAATTGGGGACCATGCCGCTCTCTAATACACACAAATAATTTATGTTAATCTTCTCTGCTGTATCCTTCCAAATTTACTATGTGACCGCCGAAGCGGGGACTATAGATTATGTAGCTTGAGAAAAACTATTAGTTTAAGATCTTAAGTAAAATGAAATATTTATTTACTACATATATGTAAAGAAATTTTGATTTGTGTTTAATAATCGTCATTGGTGTGATGAAAAAAAAAAGTCAACATATATCCTATCTATTCTATTAAATGTATCTCTTGCGTTATATATTTTTACATTGCTGAGAGTCTTATTTTTGAGTTGGTCTTGAGAATTTTTATTAGCACTTTCACGTCCTTGTTACTGACCTTGTTTTCTCTATGCACTCCTAACATTTCACCTTTTCGATCGCATTGTTCTTCACTGAGAAATATGTATAAATACTTATTCACTATATTTCATAATTTATTTCCCATTTTATGAAAATATTGATATATCATACGTATGTAACATGATCTAATTACTTACCTTTTATGAAATATGTTCTTTTGTTTTTTGATTATTCAATTATTAGTATAATTGTTAATTGTTATGACTACTGTTCTATGTATTGGGTACAGTGCTGCCCAATGTATTGGGTTGCTATCACACAAGCGTGTGTGATATAATGTCTATTACATATGATAATAATAATAATAGGCTTACCGAACTCGAAGGTTCGATGCCGTTACCACCATATTCCGTCTACACAGACTCGTCCAATGTTCTGTGTTCAAGCCCAAGCCTCCAAGATCAGCCTTAACGCAATCCTCCCATCGACGCTTCGGTCTACCTTTCGGACGCCTACCAGTCGGATCAGCAAATACCAACTTTCTCGGAATCCGTTTCTCACCGAGCCCAACAATTTTACTCGCCCATTTGAGTCTCCGCGACGCTATCAACTCATTTATATTCACAGGATACAAGTTCCGCAAAAAAACCTTTCTTCGGACCAAATATTTTGCGCAGTACCTTATTTTCGAAAACCTTAAGCCGTTGTTCATCCTTCAAAGTAAGCGGCCACGTTTCACATCCGTAAAGAACCGTCGGAAGAATAATAGTTTTATAAATTCTAACCTTTAAGTTTTTAGATAGAAGCCGTGAAGTAAGTAACTTAGCAACTGAATAATAACACGCATTTCCCACCTTTAACCGTGACATTATTTCTTCCTGGATTTCATGTTTTCATGTTATCATTGAACCTAAATACTTGAATTTCTCTACGTGTTCAAAAGTATGCCCTGATATATCAATATCGCCAAGATCGCCAACGTTTCTGCTACTAATCATATATTTCGTCTTATCGGTATTTAATTCGAGTCCTATTTGTTTACCGGTTTTTATCAACACACTTGTATTTAGTTGTATGGTTTCCGTGTCTTCACCTAGCAGTACCAAATCATCGGCATACCCCAAAACCGGAATCTTGTCACCCATATTTAAGCCTTTCTCGGTACACATCACCTTTTCTATGACATATTCTAAAGCTATATTAAACAAAACAGGGTGACTCCCCGTTTCAAACCCGATCGCACCTCAAATCTCTCGGAGTAATTATGGCCGATTCTAACTTTATGAAATGTTTCCGACAAATACATCTCTACTAGGTTTACTAACTTTCTAAGTATTCCCTGTTCAATCATGGTGTTAGATAGCTTCTGACGGTCTATTGAACCATAAGCCTTTTTAAAATCGATATAAATCTATTACATATAGTTTTTGTAATTTTCTATCCCATTGCTTGGTATATCTAATTTATTTGTATACTGTCTAAAATATTTATTATTTGTTTTCTTCAACAACAACCTGTACCTGTACAACCCAAGAATGGTCTTCATTCAGTCTTCATCTCAGTACATATAGAATCTGGTACTGTTTCTAGGCCAACGGCCGTGCAATGAGGTGATTAGGCCTTGATCACGGCCAGCCGTCATTTTTTTTTTTTGCCCAATTGGGGTATCCACTTTAAAGAAGCTGGGTCTGCCCCAGGAGGGTCTCCATACCCTAGGGTCGTTCAAATACTCCTGTAACATACTAGGTTTTCAAAAACACTTGTTGAAATCAAGACTTATGTAATAGTGAAATCATACCCTGTTTCTGACAGAATAAACAATGCTATCGATTGCTTCTTGGAAGGAAACTGTTTGAATATAATTTTCATGAGATTCAACAGGTTACGCTGGTTGCTCCTTTGAAAGAGGCAGAACTGATACGTATCATACTCTTGATTAAACAAGCCAATTAATTAAAAGGGAATCTCTCGCCACGAGTCACAAGGGTCGTTAGGCCTTTGTACTGTATAGAAGAAATGTCGAAAAATTTATAACAATCGAAAAGAAATATGAGAACGTAAAGGGTTCCCGGTAACCTCTCCTCCCTCCAACCAATATGGAATTCAACATTTTGGGAAAATGAAAAGAAATAAAAAATATTTTTATTTAAAAATATATGTATATATATAAATAAATGAAATATATACACTAATGAAAAGTATTACAGAAGAAAGAATGAAAAGAAATACACGCCTTAGAATCCTCTGAGTACAAATGACATGCTAAAAGTACTGTGGTGTGTAGTAAGTCTAACTCAAATATGAATGAATGAAGCCTTTATTGCAAGGATAACATTTAAAATTATAATATTTACTTTTGGTTCTAAAATAATTTCTAATATAATCTAATAAAAAGTTCTCATATAATGGAAAAAAAAAATATAATGCTAAGTGAAAAAATAATAATAATGCATATACTTGGTAAATAAAAAAAAACAAAAAGAAAACTATATAATTAATGTTCCTTAGTTGCTTAAGATATTTACAGTATGTTATCCCTACAGGCCTCTCCTTACGGAGGTGATGGTCTAACTTCCCCGGTGACCAAACCTAGTGGGAACTCAAATAATACTTGTATAAAACTGAAATTTCTTATTATAGAAGGGTACAAGCCTTAGATTTTACAGCAAGTCTTGCAAAAACAAAATCGAGCAACCAGAAATTTATACCATTTGGATCTATTTACGCTTTCTGAGTTCTTTTCTTATTTTATTTATTTATTTATTTTTTATTACTTCCCTAACTCGATTTAAAATATTTTTTAAATCAGAAATATCCGAGTCACCTTTGGTATAGTGGCTAGTATAACAGCTTTGTATGCCCAAGGTCGCGGGTTCAAACCTGCAGGTGGCCCTAAGATTTGTTTATTGGGTGTAAAAATCCTTAATTCATGCCGTCCTTCGGAGGGGACGTAAAAAGGTAGTCCCGAGCCTGTGCGATGTCAGATACTCGTTGAGAATCCATATCCTTATTAAACCTTGATAGGGCAAATTTAGGACTCCCACTGTAGCATCGTCTGATTAGCTACAGTGACTGAAAGATTGAAATATTTTCAATGTTTATTTTACTTTCACTTACTATATATAGTAAGGGGAAGTATTGCGATCGTGAAAATTTTCGAATTCCAGTTTTCAACGGAAATACACGTTTTAGGGTCCCCTGAGTCAAAATAACCAAGTCCCGCAAAAAGGTCTGTGTGTGTGTGTGTGTGTGGTAACTCCTGGGCGGAAACGGTAAGTCCTATGAAACTGAACTTTCATATTTAAGACAACTATACGCACGAGACGTGAAAAAACTTTTTTCATCAAAATGAGCTTACCAGAAGAGGCACTTTATACCATGCAGTTTGCACCTTTTTTCGATTTTCTCGAAAACAGTTCCGACGATTTTCATTAAACTCGCTATATCGGTGTAAAATTTAATGGGCTGTAATATCATGTAGGTTTTATTTGGAAAAAAATGGTCTGATAGGGCTTAAATGGAGATATTTTAAATTTTCTTCCCCTAAAGTACCTTTAATTTTGTAGATTCAATAATAATAACTAGATTATCTTGTTAACGCTGATAAAAAACAGGTAAATATATAAATTGAATAAATTCGATACCCAACTAAAGGAGAAAACAGAAAAAATATTTTTTTAATGCAATTTTTCGTTTTTGATCATAAGAGCAGTAATATACATGTATGATATACCGTTGGAAAGCTAAAGATTTTAGAAAATATATTATCTCATACACAAGCTTTTAAAAGTTAATAGAGAGTGATGAAATGAACATGAAACTAACTGATTATTTTAGATAATAATATAATAATTTTTTTAATAAAACACATGTTTCTATAGAAATTTAATTTAATTTATTACTTTCACTTACTATATATAGTAAGGGGAAGTATTGCGATCGTGAAAATTTTCGAATTCCATTTTTCAACGGAAATACACGTTTTAGGGTCCCCTGAGTCCAAATAACCAAGTCCCGCAAAAAAGTCTATGTGTGTGTGTGGTAACTCCTTATATAATAGATTTTTTAATAAAACACATGTTTCTATATAAATTCAATTTGATTAATTCCTTAATAGTTTCACGTATTTTTATCTCTAACTGTATTTGAAAATTCTTTCATTGATTTTAAAAATCGAGGTAAGTGAAAGTCGTGTGTTGCCCGCACCAGATTTTTTAAAATAATATTGCGTTCTTAAATAATCTTGATTAGATATGTTTAATATATTCCCTACCAAGAAATTTAAATTTATATAACAGTTCATTTTTTATTTAAACTTATTTTAATTGGTTACTCTTTAAGGTGTACTTAATACCTACCTTACTACTTACTACCGGTATTTTTACATGTAACGAAAAGAATTAGGACTATGTAAAACAATAAAAATTATCTCTCGATCTCTCCTACTCTTAGGATATGATGCGAGAATATTTTTTAATTTCGAGGAATTAGTGCCTGAAAGAAAAATAACCAATTATAATATATTATTATCCTTTATTACTAATTAATAAACTATTTCGAAAAAAAAAATGTTTGGTATTCCTAAGCATTTTTTTTTATATCTCTAGGTTTTATTTCTGCACTGATCCCAAGAAAATAAAATACCTGGGTGTATTCTCGATTTCCTTAGCTTGCGCAACTCGATTCATCCCTTGAATACCAGATGAGAAGCAAAGGTCCTATATTACTTTACATAGAAATGCTTCCTCAAGGGTTTCTTTTACACCGCCAAACACCCTTACGAATTCCTAACCGACTTCGATACGGAAATTCTCGAATATAGTTTAACTAGCTGTTGCTCGCGACTTCGTCTGCGTCAATTTCTGCTTGTATGATCGCTATTAGGAAGTTTTTAAAAGAATATATTTTAAAGTACTTCTGCGTAAATGATATTTTTAGTTTTAATTTCTTCTGGCAGAAGAACATACTTATTTTCTCCGCAACCCGATCTTGATAATGCGACATATAGTTGGCCGTGTAAAAAGCAGTCTTGAAGTAAATCGATTTCTAAGTGTTTAAATGTTACCCCTGTGATTTATTAATTGTTACGGAAAAAGATAAATTTACGGGAAATTGAATTATTTTAAAATTAAAAGGTAAATCATATGGAATCATTGGGATGCCAGGTTAATATCCCCCTTTTTTCCACATTTTCCACTGATACTTCAGATTTCCAGCGTGATGTTGAATATCTTACAGCCTTCCTTGATAAATGGACTACCAACATAAAAAGAATTTTCAAATCCAGGACAGTGGATGGGTGGAGTGGAATATCAGCTGCATATACCTTATAAGGGATAGGACCTAAGATACTACCTTGGCGGTAATGAAAGATTAGCAAATAGTAAAACATTATTTACACCATTAACTATAGCGCATTCACTAAAATCTAAATTTCTAAAAATTCTAAAACCTAATTTTAGGAAGAAATCCTATATTTTCCAATGATACTCCAAACGAGATGTGACGATATACGATTATGCCTAAAAACTGAACAGTACTGATTCATTAGATGTATCCCTACTTCTTCTGATATGCTACTATAAATTGGACAGAATAAAATTAAGATCATACCATAATTAATAACTTTATTAGATGCACATACAAATAATTAACGGAGTAAATGATTGACCGAATTATACCGTAAAATAGGGTGAATAGGAACACTCTACGGTATCTTAAGCAATATAACTAATTTATTTTTTATCTTATTAATTGAACAATAAATCAAATCTTAGGTCCACATCCCCTCTATTACTTCTTTACTGGGTGTGTGTTTTTTAATAGTAGTTTCGGAAAAAAAATTACTTTCACAGTTCACCCTACAGTAGGAGTGGATAGAAACGACATTGAAAATGTAATTGTGTTCCCATTTACAACATGTGGGGTGAATGAGAACAGTTCAAAATGCTTATTAAATGACTTTTTCTAAATGAAATCTTTTAAAAATAGAAATTAGGTCTGTTATATTCTAAAAAAGTTCTAAAGCAACACGCTTCTGTAGGAAGAAGAAGAAATGTCAGTAAATGATGTATGCACATAGATCATTGATAAATGAAACAGACCTCAAGAATCTGCTAGATTTAAAAGATACGATTTGCTCTTTCAACTTCGATGTAACTTCACTAGAGCTAAAATAAGCTCCCTCTTGAGTTGGAAAAAACCTATAACTTTGCTTGATTCTTTAGTGAAACAAACCGATGCGACGAATCCTCCATCATCTGGTTCTAAAACTTTACAAACATAAAGTCTAAAATTCTCAGAGTTTTTTTCCTAATACTTTGATAAGTAAAAAGTCGCCAACTGAAATGTTTTAATTTGTGGATAATGATTCAAATCCAGGTTCATCTTTCGATGTGCATGACAACACCAGCTCAGCATCACTGTCTTGCAAAGAATATTCATTTGATGTGTCTTCAACTCTGATCAGAAAACAACTCTGTTCCCATTTACCCAATAACCTAAAAAATCTGTTGCTAAGTAACTTTTGCAAATAATATATTTACCAAGTAATATTATGCAGAATACAACTTTAAGAACAATAAACAGATACTAAATAAGCAATACAGATAACAGTTTCACACTTACAGATGAACTTTGAGGGTGAGACAATTTTTGCACAGATTGAACTGATGATACTGTAGTCCAAAGTATTACCAACAAAACAAAGCTATATAATGGAATTATTTACAGAGTGGCCAACCAATAGCAACAACATTAATTCCTATACGGTTAAGTAAATGATATTCACGCAACTTTGAAATAATATTGAAGTTTTGTTTCCATTCACACCACTGTTCCTATTCATTCAATTTTACGGTATGTGCTGTATGAATAGTTACTCTTACTACAAACAAAATCATTGAAGAAAGATAAGCAGATTTTATTCTGGGACTTTCAGTCACCTAAGAATAATAGTAGTGTACAAAAATGCTGCAAATTATTACACAATGGTTTATGATTTCTAAATAACTATATTAGGGTATAACTGTTTATAGGAAATTAAGTAATATGAAAAGCAATGAATTAATCTAAGGAAAATAGCCTATTACCACTTCTAATTTCAAAACGCTATATCTCTACTAGTTCTGATGCAATTAATTTTAATGATTTTTTATTATTTTTTTTTTTTGTATAAATAGAACATTTATTATTTTTTATAGTACTTTAGTGATTCTAAAACTCTATACATATTTTTCTCTGTATTAAAAAATAACTGAATTATAAGTGTATTTATGGGTGAAATTTCAATCTTTTTCTTATCTCTTTTTAAAAATTATTCTCGTTTTTTTTTGTGAAAAAACCCAAAAAAAATTTTTTCTATCTTAAAAAATAACTGAATAATTAAATTAAATCACTTTTGGTCAGCCGTCATTTTTAAAATAACCAGCTGATAACAATGTCTAGATGTTAGGATTATCGTTGCATGCCCTAGTATTTTTGTGAAGAATTAAAAATAAAATAGTCCAGTAGTTTCGGAGAAATGCCGCGGACGCCGGACGAACGGATTTCTTAATTCATTAATCGGGTTCTATGTACCTTTAAACGCAAGCTCTCAAATTTAGAGGGGGAGGGAGTAAGTTTTTATTTTTGGTCAATTATTGAAAATAATAAACCAAAACAGAGTCTTGTGTCTGGCACAAAAATAAACACTTTAAAAAAAGAAAATCAAGGCCATACTTTATTTTTTTTTATGAAATTAGTATCTATTAGTAACTACTTATACGCCATAAAAAAACTACTAACATTATTTATAAAAAAAGCATAAACGAATTAAAAAGTACTAAGTAATAATAATAAACATATGTGTTTGCAGAAATACTATTATTATATTGCTCACTAATACATAAAAAAATATGTTTACATATTTGTAAAGGCCCTCATTTTAGAATGAAATATGACCAGTAACATTTTTCCAACTGTTTATTGACATTTATTTGGAAGACTGCTGGCCGAGGACAAATGAAGGAATAAGCTGTTCTTAATGAGGCAAAAGAAGATGCTTTGCGTATACAGGTAGGTATGGAATTCCAGAACGAAGCGGCACGCAAAGTAAATTATTTTTTAAAGGAAGATCTATGAGAAGGAAATAGAGATTACTGTGCTGAGATCTCGTGCTATATTTATGTACGGAGGAACAAGGGATGAGTAGATCAAGATTGTAAGATGAGTTTTTGGTTTTGAAAGTGCGAAATAGGTATACTTCCAAAAAATACTGGAGTATGCATATCAACATTATTACAATTAAAACACAATTAAAAAGTAGCAAGCAAAGACGCGGTAAATAGCTATTATACTATATAAACATAAAAACAAAAAATCTAAATTTTGTTGCTAGAAGGAACTGGGGACAGTAAACCCTGAAGTTCTGGCCCTGAAAATGTTAATAACATGCCCAGGAAAATTCTGAAAAGTATTCAATAGGGGATAACATATAAGAAGAAAAAAAATATTTATTTTACAAACTGGCTGGGCTAGCCAGAAATTCATTATCAGTCATTGACAAGCGATAAGGTATACCGGGTACTACCTCCCTAAATATTGCCTCTATGATACCATTCAATCAATGGCCTAGTTACAGGGGTTCGTAACTGTATTTTAGTAACACAAGCTAACATATTATATTAATCTTATTAATAAAATTAATTAAACGGAAGAAACTTATACGGACAGGAAATATATGGTTATTTAATCTTCCTTATAAGTTAATTATAACATAAGTAACAATTAAGAGTCAACCATCTTCAGAGCTCACTGACAGCCATATATACACGTAGGTTAAAATTCTATCCATTTTAATGAATATGTAATCCATAATAAATTATGTAAGTGATTACAATTTATAAAAAATGTGGTGCGAGTAATACACGATTTTACTTATTTCTGTTGTTAAAGTCAATTTAAGAATTTTTAAATACATTTATAAAAATAATTAAATTGTTAAAGAATTAATTAAATTGAATTTCAACAGAAACATGTGTTTTAATCAATAATCTATTAGATTTCTATCTACAACAATTAGTTAGTTTCATCGGTTTTTCATAATTTTCCATTAACTTTTACAATTCCGCGTATTAGATAACATTTTTTTCTAAAATATTTAGCTATCCAACAGTATATTACATTATAAAGCTATCCAATACAAAAAATCTGGTGCGGGCATTACACGACTTTCACTTACCTCCGTTTTTAGAATTAATTAAAGAATTTTCAAATACAGTTAGATATAAAAATTAGTGAAACCATTAATGATTTTGTTGAATGGAATTTCTATAGAAACATGTGTTTTATTAAAAAATCTATTATATTATTATCTAAAATAATCACTTAGTTTTATCGCCTTTTCATCACTCTCTACTAACTTTTAAAAACTTGTGTATAAGATAATATTTATTCTAAAATCTTTAGCTTTCCAACGGTGTATCATACATGTATATTTCTGTTCTTATGTTCAAAATAAAAAAAATTGCATACAGAAATATATTTTTTCAGTTTTCTCCTTTAGTTGGGTATCGAATTCATACAATTTATATATACCTGTTTTGCATCAGTAATAACAAGATAATATAGTTATTTTTATAGAATCAACAAAATTAAAAGTACAGGGGACCCTAAAATGTGTATTTCCGTTGAAAACTTTCATAAAAAGATGTGTTTGCACTTTTCTGCTTTAGTTGTTGATAAAATTCTCTCAACTTGCAAATATAGCTGTTATTTATCAATACTAACAAGGGGATGTGCTTAATTTTTTTAAATCTGTAAAAATAAAGGTACTTTAGAGGAAGGAAATTAAAAATATCGGCATTTAAACCTTGTCAGACTATTTCAATCAGAATGAAACCTAAATCATATTAAAGCCCATCAAATTTTACATCTATATAGCGAGTTTAATAAAAATCTTTAGAGCCGTTTTTAGGAAAATCGTAAAAAGGTCCAAAATGCATAGTATAAAGTGGCTCTTCAGGTTGGCCAATTTTAATGAAAAAGTTGCTGTTACATCTCGGTTGTAAAGTTTTTTAAATATGAAATTTCAGTTTTGTACGTCTCTTCGTTTTTGCGCTAGACTTAAAACACACACACGCAGACCTGTTTGCGGAACTTGGCTATTTGGACTCAGAGGACCCTAAAACACGAATTAAAAAAATTTCACAATCGCTTTCATGATTTTCATTATGATGATGATAAATACTTACATATATATTAAAGTAAAAGTAAAATTTAAACAATCAATCACAATAGTTCCTATTCATCCCTTTTTGTTCAGTTCGCTGGCGTCCCACAAGGCAGTATCCTCGGACCCATTCTCTTCCATACAGCTGACATCCCAACCAATCCTAACACTTTCCTCTCCACGTATGCTGATGACACTTGTGTGTTATCAGTCAATAACGATCCAACTATTGCCTCTCAAAACCTAAAATCTCAGACCTCCAGATATGGTGTCAGAATTGGAGAATGAAAATAAATTCAGACAAATCCCACCAAATTACCTTTACTCTCCGTCGTAAACCAATGACATCCTGTCCTACTGTATCCTTTAATAATATTCCGCTTGTCCCGGCTGAACAGATCCGCTACCTAGGTCTCCTCCTTGACAAACGTCTCACATGGAATCCGCACACAAGACTGAAACGACAAGAAACTGCTCGCCGATTTCGATTACTTCAACACTTACTTGACAAACGCTCTAACCTTCCACTTAACTACAAAAGACTCCTCTAAATGACTATCATCAGGTAGTCCTAGGTATGGACTTACGGAGTTGAGCTTTGGGCTCGACTAAACCATCGAATTCTTTCCGTATCCAATCCTTACAATCCAAAATCCTTCGTAACATCCTCAACGCTCCTTACTTTGTCACAAATAAAATCATCCATAAAGACCTAAATGTTCCATATGTTACTGATTTGGCCCGAACTAGATATCAATCCTTCTATGACAAACTCCATTCCCACCCCAACCCACTAGTTTCAACCCTTGCTTCCTCTTCGATTCCTGATAATCCTCCGAGGCGTCTGAAAAGCAGATGGCCTCGAGACCTTATTGTTTAAAATAGTTACTGGAGTGCTTCCATTGGGTTGCTCCTCTACAAGTCTGTCTCATGTGATTTTTTTTTTAGCATATTTACTTGTTGTAATATAAATTACAGTTGTAAATTTCAATAAATAAATATTTTAAAAAAAACAATCAAAACTACCTATCTTAACTAACACATTCTTTGGCCCCTAATTAGGAGTGGCCTAAATTTTAATTATTATAGATACAATTCCAACTCATCCATGGCTGTTAGTAAGTATTGAAGATGGGGATGGACCCCGAAACGTTGACTGCTAAATGTTGATTATTTTATAAAAAAACATATAAGGAAGATTAATAAACTGTCTATTTATTATCAATTTTACTAAAAATCTTAACGCGTGTTCTAAATGGTGTGGGATGTGTACATGAATAACCTCAAAAGATAATACTAAAATTAATACAGGCTTGCTTTAACATTGTTTAATAAAGCTGAGGTAAATTTTACTACTCATAAAAAGTGAAAAAAATGATACCTCAGAACGTCTTTTAATAAAAAAAAAAAATATTTTATGAAAAGTAGAGAGTGGTAATAAGAAACATAAGGTGAGCAGGAAAATGAAAGAGGCACAAAAGGCCCAAACCCGTCCTAAGGTTTATCACTTCAGCCCTGCGTGACAAAGAATATTTTTAAAATGAATTTTTGTTTTTTGGGTCAAGGAAAAATACTTTACGAAATTTACTCGATATGTAATAAAATCGATATAATAAAAAATATAATAAGGTTTAAGAAATAAAAGTAAAAATCTGGTGCGTACAACACACGACTTTCACTTACCTCAGTTAATCTGGTGCGTACAACACACGACTTTCACTTACCTCAGTTTTTAGAATCAATTAAAGAATTTTCAAAATACAGTTAGAGAGAAAAATGAGTGAAGCTATTAAAGAATTAGTAAAATGGAATTTCTTTAGAAACATGTGTTTTATTAAAAAATCTATTATATTATTATCTAAAATAATAAGTTTTATAATTTAGTTATAAATAATAAGTTTTCCTTTCCGATCCCCGTTTCCACGACATCAACATTAACCGCATAAAGACAATTCTCCTGGCCAATAACTTCCCTACCGTGATCATAAACAAACTTATAAATAACTACAGAAATCAGTCTCAACCTCAATTAACCTGTCTTTCTACTCCATCATCATCACCAACTCTCTTATATAGATCCGTACCTTACATTCCCTCTCTTTCAGAAAAAATTAAAAAATCATTAAAATCCTTCTATCCAAACCTCAGACTTGCTTTAAAATCCCACTACAAACTCTCCAATATTTACAGCCGACTTAAAGACAGTATACCAACAGACCACCGTTCAAAAATTGTTTATAGAGTCCCTTGCGGAACTCCTAATTGCAACTCTGCCTATATTGGTGAAACCAAAAACCTTCTCAAAGATCGCATCACCCGACACAAATATACAATTTCCTCTAAAAATTCTACCGCTTCAAAACTTTCAGAACATTCCTTAACCCTTAACCATTCCTTTGATTTTGATAAAACATCCATTCTTGCCACTGTTCCCAACCATGACAAACGACTCATTACAGAATGCATTTACATACAACTAGAACCCCTTCCTGTTAATCAAAAGACTGACAAACATAACTTGTCACTAGCTTATTCCCAAATATTAAATTTAATAAAGCATCCCTAGCTCATTTTTTAAACAACCATCTGATCATCTCTTCATAATTTTATTTTTATTTATTTATTATCAATTTTTTATTTATATATTTATTTAATTTTCGTACTCCCCTTTTTTATTTTATTATTTGTTTACCTACTAGATTACTGTTTATTTATCATTTCCTTCGACAGCTCCTTATCGTCATTCGTTATTACCTTATCATCATTCATCATTTATTATCGTCATCCGTTATTACTTAAAATCTTTTAATCTTTACCTCGTCACTATTTCTTACAATTTTATCAAATACTCATAAGTAATAACTCAAGTACTCTCAAGTAATGACTTTTGGCTATTTTTTAACAATCGAATCAGTAAACATAACTTAGTTTCTTGGAATTTTCCTAACGGACATTCTAGTTCTCATATTTTCCGTTCCACGCAATGAGCGTTTTTTAAACTGAGAAACATCACTTCGTAGGCAAAGCTTGCACGTCATGTAAGTATTTTTTCTTATTTATAAGGGTCTTTTTTCATCGCCCATTTCTTTCTCCCCCTTTCCATACTCATATATTTCTCCGTTACATATCCTGACATATAATTATTAGTTTAATATTACATTATTTTAAAATTTAAATTATTATTTTTTATTCATACTGTTTCTCTTTTGTAATGACTATATTTTTTTATATATTACCTATACTCTTAACTATGTTTTTAATATATTACCGTCATATATCAACTCATAATTGTTAATATTTAAAATTTTAATTGTTCACATATTTTTCCTTTATCATTTTTTTTTCATTTACTGAGTCTCTGTTTATATATTCTCATTACAATATTATCATCTCAATTATGTTTACTTCCATACTTTATAACTATCATCTTAATTTTGTTTATTTCCATACTTTATAACTGTCACCTTATTTCCATACTTTATAATTGTCATCTTATTATCATTTTACATTTAATATTATTTATGTTCCCATAATTTATTACTGTCATATTATTATTATATACCTAACGCATTATTAAGTCTAATTACATTGGTTGTTATCTTGTTTCTTTTAGCCCTGATGAAGGCCCACATTGTAGGCCGAAACGTTGGCACATAATAAAAATAACTCTTATTTTTAATTGTGTGGTTTTAATTTATGACCGCACCCCCAACCATCTTCCTCATCTAAAATAATAAGTTAGTTTTACCGGCTTTTCATCACTCTCTATTAACTTTTGTTTATTTATTTAACGTCACTTTATGCTACTATGGCTAATTGGACGATGCTACAGTGGGAGTCCTAAAATTTTGCCTATTCAGGTTTTATTAGGATAGGGATCTTTAACGAGTACCTGACATCGCACAGGCTCGGGACCACCTTTTAACGTCCCCTCCACAGGACGGCGTAAATAAGGATTTTTTACTCCCATTAAAAAATCCTAGGACCACCTGCGGATTTGAACCCGTGACCTTTGGCATGGGAGGCTGTTACGCTAGCCACCCAGCTACAAGTGATCCCATTAAAATTATTTT
Organism: Piezodorus guildinii; assembly: GCA_023052935.1. Lineage (NCBI taxonomy): Eukaryota > Metazoa > Arthropoda > Insecta > Hemiptera > Pentatomidae > Piezodorus > Piezodorus guildinii. The sequence goes on along the minus strand of CM041296.1, from coordinate 128,712,034 downwards.
ACGCATGTTTTATTATACTCAAACTTTTCATTGCTAATCATTATGTTTATTCTATTATTCTATTTTATTTTTACTGATTTCGTACTTTTAGAATAGACTTCATCCATTCCTTTCAGAAAAATGGGTATATAATTATTATTATAATAATTTTTACCAGCTCTTGTGTATTAGATAATATTTGTTTCAAAAATCTTAGCTTTCCAACGGTATATCGTACATGTATATTACTGTTGCTATGTTCAAAATAAAAAAATTGCATTGAACAAATATTTTTTCAGTTTTCTCCTTTAGTTATTTTTTAAATTCCCTTACAATGTAAAAAACTTACATATTTACCTGTTTTTCCTCAGTGGTAACAAGATAATATAGTTATTTTTATAGAATCAACAAAATTAAAGGTACTTTAGGGAAAGAAATTAAAATATCGGTATTTAAGCCCTGTCAGACTATTTTAATCAAAATTAAACCTACATGATATTAAAGCTCATTAAATTCTACATCGATATAGCGAGTTTAATCAAAATCGTCGGAACCGTTTTCGAGAAAATCGAAAAAAGGTGCAAAATGCATGGTATAAAGTGGCTCTTCTGGTAAGCTCATTTTGATGAAAAAAGTTTTGTAACGTCTAGGGCGTATATTTGTCTTAAATATGAAATTTCAGTTTCATAGGTCTCACCTTTTCCGCTCGGGAGTAACCACAGAGACCTTTTTGCGGGACTTGGTTATTTGGACTCAGGGGACCCTAAAATGAGTATTTCTGTTGATAACTGGAATTCGAAAATGTTCACTATCGCAATACTTTCCCTTACTACATATAGTAAGTGAAAGTAAAAATAGACAGTTGGAAAGAAAAAAGGAAATTACAATTCTTCAGATTGTTTGCAAAATAATATATATATATATATTTCTTTACGTCATTGGAAAGATAATAGTTTCAAATAATATTCGCTCTTAGAAGTAGTCATGAAAATGAAAAATTGAGTAAATAAATAAACCTATCTGTCTGCTTTGTTAGTTGATTTTTCCTGAAATTAGCATTAACTTGGGATTATTTGGGAATTGAATTGATAGGAAGTGGCTGAATAGACGGGATTGAAATGTTGAGGGAGTTTGGGAGTTCCGGATATTGGAAAGAATAGAGTTGCAGAGGGTTGCGGATCGATAGGACATACAGATCAGAAGACCGCGAGCGGGTGTTACGGGAACGAACGGAGGATTTGAATTTAAGGAGATCAGAGATGTAAAACGGACACCAGGATTGGACAACTTGGCAGAAGAAGGATACAAGGAAGTACTCACGGCGAAAGGGAGGGTCGAAAGCCAATTTAACCCTTCGTAAAATCGGGTGACAGGGGTATCTCTGGATAGCCTAAAGAAGAACCGTATAAAGCAGTTAAAAATTCGTTTTAATTTTGCCTCGAGATCCAAAGAGCCACCCCCATACACCGTACAGCATAAATCGAAATGGGGAAATATTAAGGGCCAGTTGCACCAACACAGGTCAAAGTGCGGTAAGGGTAACCTCTGTAGAAGTCAGCCATTGCCCATTGCACCATCTAGGGTAGGGATGCTGAATCCACCGTAAACTTTACTGGGCAAGGCTCACCGTTTTGTTTATTTATTTAACGTCACTTTATGCTACTATGGCTAATCGGACGATGCTACAGAGGGAGTCCTAAATTTTGCCTATCCAGGTTTTATTAGGATAGGTATCTTTAACGAGTACCTGACATCGCAAAGGCTCGGGACCACCTTTTAACGTCCTCTCCGAAGGACGGCGTAACTAAGGATTTTTCACTCCCATTAAAAAATCCTAGGACCACCTGCGGGTTTGAACCCGTGACCTTTACGCTAGCCACCCAGCTACAAGTGAACCCAAAGGCTCACCGTTTAACCTCCAGTAAACTGGTAACTATCCTGAATAGTATGAAATAGTATCACATATGTTTTATGTAATTGTTTTATCAACTACTGTTTCAAAGAAATGGATTTGATTAACATTGAACACTTGACAGATGACGGAGAATATATTATTAATATGTTATTAATTAATTAATCTGTAGTTATTATTTACTAAAGGTATTTTAATTTTTGTTTTATTTTCGTAAAATTTTAATAAACATTTTCATTTCATAATTTTATAATTACAGTTTTATTGTTTAATCCATTAAAATAGATCCTCTCCAAATAATTGACAATGTTTGGTTTTGTAAATATAAGATATTTAAGTTGTTATCATTATTAATAGTTCTTTAGTGATTCCTAGGGCTATAACTTTTTTATGTCAGTTAAAAAACCCACTATATTCCTGTTAAAAATAAGTTGTCTACATTCTGTATCTGGAGGATGATTTTCAGTAGGTTCCATATCTGTTTTTAAAAATTTTGAACACAAATGATTGATTTTTCATTAACCAATTAATTGTATTATTAATGCATTTAAATGTAGACTAGAGACAAATATCTGCTAATTTTGTACAAAATGTTCTACAGTATGTTTTATATAATTTAGGTTTTAATTTTCAATTAACAAGAGGGGGTATGTGGTTAATTTCATTTTTAGGACACCATATGAAATTACAATTACAAGATGATATTTTGATTATAAACTGATTGCTGTGGAATGAAAGTAAAAAAAAAAAAAAACACAAACAATCCAAACACGTTTATTCACCTTCAGGAAACAAATAATAAATTAACTAATTTCTTTTAATAACAAACTTTAGAAATAGAAGAATATATTTCTTAAAAAGAAGTTCCAAAGTAGCTAAGCTGGTAAGGTTAGGGATAATCAGGAAGTAAAATGGCAGACCTACCTTTCATCTCACGCGAGACAGTAGTTTAAGTAAACGCCGTACCAACTACGCTCCCAGCTGAAATCGGAGTTCAGCTATCTACCGTAGTTTTACCTGGGATAAGCTTACCATAGGTTGAACCGAGGCTAGTGCAACTGGCCCTAAGGAGCTAACCAAGAGCTTACAGGTTTCGGTTGGAAGAAGAGGACGTATGTAATTCAGAAGTTTTAAGGTGGGAAATGTACGACTGGAGATTTCGGAAACATAGTTTTTCCATGAAAGGGTTTGATCAGAGGTTTTTAACGGATTGGTCTTATTTTATTGGATTGTAATTGTGAAACAGAGTTAGGATAAGTTAAGGGCCTTCAGGAGGGGATAGGCTCTAATAAAAGTGCCTTGGTCTTCTTAGCGTTCAAGTCGAGCTTGTTATCAGCTGCCCAAATGCTGACTCGATTCAAATCCTCTAGAAGAATTTTCATGGCTAGTAGTAATAGGTCGGAAGGAGGAAAGAATAGATAAATTAGAAAATCATCAGCACAGATATGGGAGTGATGGATAAGTAGAGGAAGGTCATTAATGCTTTCTTCTCGTTTATAACGAAATATCCTCTTATAACGAATTAACGAACAACTTTTGTGGACCTCAGAATTGAATTTGTTCGGTTATTACGAAAAATAAAGAACAAAAAATTAAGAAAGTTCTTAATTCCCAGTAAAGAGCGGCTCCTTTCTGTCCAAATCCTTACCTCTTCCTTCTATTCAGCTCAATTCTGTGATTCACAGTCTGTGACAGCTTCTGGTTTCTAGTATTTCAACTAGTTTATCTGTTTTTATTGATTTTATTACTTGATTTAATTCGAGTATCCTACGAGGTCAAGAGAAAATCCATTGATTTAAATACAAAGTTGGCGATTCCCCAAGAAGTGGAAAAAATGCGGGATATCAAAATCTCCTCTATCAACGATTATCGCTAATGAAGATAAAATCGATGCCTCCGTTGCGTCTTCATCGGGAGGTGCAAAAAAAAAAAAAAAAAAAAATTATATATATATATATATATATATATATATATATATATATATATATATCATTTCAACTTTATATGAATGGCTGTGAATTTGACATTGTAAGTTCCTTATTAAGTTTTGTATTTTGAATGGTGGTTTATGTTAATCTTAAAGTATTATGTAAAATGTGAAATGAGATAGATATATGTACATAATGCATAGTTTTAACTGTTTTTGTAGTTTCTAAATAAACTTGTGCCTGAAAGCGAATGCTGTATTGAAAATATTTCTTTTTAACCGCCTGAATTTATACTGACATATAATATATTTTTCGGATATAACAAATTCTTTTGTAACGAACAGAGAATTTTTTTTGGTAACTTGGAGTTTGTTAAAACGAGGGTTTACTGTATACGGAATAAAATTATATTTTACGATAATAGATTTCGTTAATTTTTCAAAGAAAATAATGCGATTATAATCATCTTGTGTCTTAAAATAATGAAATCCCGTGTCTAATTTTTAGGAAGAAAACTTCTTGCAACGGACGTTGCAAGAGCAACTTCTTAAGAAACCGCGTCAAAAGTGACGGGAAGTTTTAATCCGATGATATTAAAAATTCTTGAGGTTGGAAAAGTTTCCCCTTTTAAGAGGGATTAGAAACAGGTGAGAGGGTGTTGAAGAGTTTTATAATGAGGTTGCGGGCATTAAGGGAAGGTGGTTCAAATGAGGACCGGAAGGCTTCTGCCCTGAAACCTTCTGAGCTTCGAGGAGAAATTGCCGAGCCTCTGAATTTGTTTCAGGAGTGTACAAAGAGTTTCAAGGAAATGGGTTCCTTCGGTCCTTTACCTTTGTCCTTCCTGTTCCATACATCGAGCAATCTTCTCGAGTGGTTTGGTTCCTTCACTGAAAAGATGGTGCGTTGGAAACAACTTTAGCTTACAGCCCGATTTATTGAAATTTACAACTGTATTACATAACACAACCAGTAAATATGCGATGAAACACAAGAAATGAAGCAGAATTGAGATGTAAATTTCCAAAAGGTACTATATCCATTTTATGAAATTTTACAGGGAACGAAAAAATCTCATCATCACTATATTATCAAACCAACTTATTTGGTTATTTCGCACAAGAATCCAGAACTTTTTTTTGCTATATTAACACCATTTTACACTGATGAAATGATATGTTTAGTATGATTTGGAACGATGCTAAATGTGTTATTAGTTCCTTTAAAAAATAATAGCATTTCTAATTCGCGTTTTTAAAGGACTCGCGTTCATTAGATAAAATCAAACAAAAAAAAATTTATAAAACTAAATGTTGAAAATATAATAATGTTTTGGAAAACAAAGTCTCAATTGCAGAGAAGCTACGTTTGGCAGCACTCCAATAAATATTTTAAACCAGAGGGTCTCGCGACCATTTTCTTTTTATACGCCTCGGTGGATTATCAGGAATTGGACAGGAAGCTAAGATTTTATGCCACTTTAATTATTTTTCTCATTGTTATTTTATTATTTACTTTTATAAATTCCATTTTCATATAACCAAAGACTATTACTTTTACTTACCTGTATGAAATATGTAGTAAGAGAAAGTATTGCGATCGTGAAAATTTTCGAATTTCAGTTTTCAGCCGAAATACACGTTTTGAGGCCTCTTGACTCCAAATAACCAAGTCCCGCAAAAACGTCTGTGTGAGTGTGTGTCTTTCTGTTTGGTAAGTCTAGCTCAAAAAAGATAAGTTGTATATAACTTTATTAAACCTATCTGTTATCACTCCTCCAAACTAAAGTCAAACACATGGTTTTTCCTTTTATCATGTTACATATTTATATTTCTCAATGAAAAAAATTTATGTACGTATAAATTACTATTATGTCTTCGTAAAACTTTGGGGTTTCACGAAAGCATCAAATTATTCCCGAATACGATCTTTAAAGGGTAATTAACTCGTACTTATATAAAGCCATTTTTAGAATTTTTTCTCCAAGTTAAAAAGCAATTTGTTTATTATAATATCCCATCCAACTTCTAGAAAGAATACAAACAAAAAAGAAAATTCATTAAGAAGTTACTTTTAATCGAATGATAAGTCCGTGCCCATTTTAAGCGCAATTTATCTATTCTTCTGACTAAGAGGGTCTTTTTGTCAACGATACATTTTTAATTTAACAGTTGAATAAATCTCGTTAGCATTTAAATCTTCCTCTCCTTAATAGAGACTATATTTTTAAGGAAACAAAAGCTCTTTATTCAAATAAAGCAGCAATTAACCCAGTAAATTAGCTTATATATAATTTTGATGAAAGGGCAGCGTTAATTTGCCGGCTGTTTTTTTTTTTTTTTTTTTTTTTTTTTTGGAAGGTCTAAAAATCTTCATATCTCAAATTTGATAAACACATATTAAATTTAAAAAAAAAATAATAAACGTCTTAAAAATAATATGAAAACAACTCAACAATAGGAGAATACCCCAGACACCTGATGTCATCATAAATTCTTTGAAAATCTTCCATACTTGAACTATTCCTCTTTTATTTTTTCAGTGTTCTTTCAAAGTTTGTAGACTACACATGCCTAATTAAGACACTATTTTGTCTTATTTGTTAAATTGTAAGTAATTTTATGATAATATCTTTAATGTAAATCCTAATTTAAAATATCTATGTACATACTGTATGATTATTCATTGTTCAATGTATTCTTTTCTATATCTCTAACAATAACATCATATATTAATTATTGTATACTAATATTAATGTTCTGTTTTTTGTTTTTCCATTGTTAAGGCATGATTATGAGAACAATAAATTATCAAAACGTCGCATAGATAAAATTGTTTATTCATTGACTGAAACCTGAGAACAACAGAAACTTAAATTATCAACACTCGAGAACTGATCAAACAATATTATATATATATCTATAATATATATATATATATATATATATATATATATATATATATATATATATATAGTATATATATATATATTAATAGTTAATTATTAGTTAAAGGTACAGGCTAGTGCAACGTCAAGCACTGAGCATTTCCCGTCTCAGTTCTCATAAATACGACTCCCCTTGGCGTGAGAATCATTCATTGATCCATTCATTCTAGGAGTAAGATAGTTATTATTTTAGCTGTCTTTTGTCAATAAAGTCCTTTTTAAAAAGTGATTTAGTGTTGGAGATTATTTAATTATATGGAAATATGGAACACCCTGAGAGTAAAGAACGTGCCTGAGGGTTTGCTACTCGCTATAAAATCAACATACCAGGCACCAAAGGACATTGTAAGAATTAACGGTCTCGAGTCGAAGAGCTTTCTGATGGCAAAAGGAGTAAAGCAGGGGGATAGCCTCAGCCCTCTACTCTTCATCATCTTTATGGATGAAATAATAAAGATTTGCAAGAGAAGAACAGGAAGAGCGGTGATTGGTCATTGGAATATGAGAACCATACAGGCACAAGTAATGGTGTATGCGGATGACATAGTCCTTATTACTGACTCTAGCGTTAAGCTCCAACAAGCCCTAATTGAGTGGGAAGCAGAATTAGGGCGGAAAGGTTTGATTATTAATGCCAAAAAAAGCAAGATCCTATAAGTGAGACGACAGCCCGAACAAATCCACATTATGTGCAACGACGAGGAGCTTGAAGTGGTAAATGAGTTCTCCTACCTTGGAACTGTGATAAGCGGAAATAGAAAAATACAACCCGAAATATCCCACAGGATAGGAAAAGCAAATAATATTCACTATTCCATCAGCAAAACAGTAGTAGGAAAGAGAGAGGTTAAAAAAGATGTCAAGCTCCACATATTTAAGGCAGTATACATGCCTCTTCTACTATACGGAGCAGAGAGCTGGGTACTCCCGGACAACAAATGGAGCCGTATAACAGCGGCAGAAATGAAATACCGGGATAGGATCAGGAATGAAACAATAAGGGAAGAATCAAACATTCCTGCAATGAAGGAGACCGTGAAGAAGAGACAGTTAGGGTGGTACGGGCATGTATGTAGGATGACCAAATTTATGGAGGCAAAACCAGTTGGCACTAGACCTAGAGGAAGGCCTAGGCTTACCTACGATGGCTACATTACCAAGTTGGGGCAAGCGAGAGGCAAGACACTGCAGGAGATGAAGACTCTTGCAGGAGACCGATAGAGATGGAGATCCGGGGTTGGACTATCTTCACGCTGAGAGGCACAAGGAGAGAGCTAAAGAAGAAGAAGATTTAATTATATGTATATAAATAAATCAACTATAAGATTCATATGCGTGAATAAGAACTATTAGCAAGTGTTTCAAATAGTATTTAAATATAACCCGCTTACATTTGCTGGAAACTAATTTTTCTACACCCATTCCAAAGACTCTATATCTATAATAAAACAATTAAAAGTCATATAAAGGATGTTTCTGTTATATGGAAATTTTACCATTTCTTTCTCTGCCACTTTAAATTACTTTATCTTGTGTTGATTTGTCTTTTTTTAAATTTAGTAAATTAATTCTGTAAGATTTTATATTATGGTGCGTTTTTTTTTAATTGTTTTTTTACATCTAAAGCAATATATTAATTATTATAATTCACAGTTTAAATTTTATCATATTTCAATGTTTTATTTCATTTTAATTTATTAAATAAAATTGAAAGTTTAATGAACGCTCAGAAACGGTTTTAGTTGAATTTGGCCCACTAAAAAATATTTATTTTGTTTTAAACTTTCTTCAGATGTTCAGTGATCATAAATTATTATATTAGCAGTTAATCAGAAATATAAAGACGGTTTGATGCCCGGGGCGCACTCTGTAGGTGTAGCTAAGTAGGAGGCGAAGGAACCTATCCCCTCCCACTTTTCCCCCTCTCACACTCCCACTACCACCTGTCACCCCTAATGGAATTAACCCCTCTTTCATCAAATGCCACCGGAATTGAATTTTCCCACCTCCATTGTCTCACATAGGCACAAACGGAGTCGGTAATCGATCTCCCTGTCTTCATTCCGAGAAATCTTAATTGGCTACACAAACATGCTATATTACGCGGTACTTAGTCAAACATGTATTCAATACTAAAGTCTGTTTTGATTAAAGGGTATTACTTGTGTACTTCGCGCTAAAATATTCATTAGAAGAATTCTACAATTACTTTTAGACTTAGTGGAGCCACACTATAGTAGCTGTTTGAGGCGCTGGCTTACAGGTAGCGCTATTGGCGCCTCGTCTTAAGTCACCAACAGGACAACAGAAGACTTACTATTAAATATGTTTTATAATCTATACTAATATTTAAAGCAGAAGAGTTTGTTAATTTGAACGCGCTAATCTCAGAAATTACTGGCTCGAATTGAAAAATTATTGTTGTAATAAATAGCCCATTTATCGAGGAAAGCTTTAGGCTATATAACATCGCTGCGACCAATAGAAGCGAAGAATCAGTGAAAAATATAGAAAAAACGGGAAAAACTCAACCTCGGTTCAATCTTGGTAAAAATCAACAATCCCAATGATTCCAAATGATTTTTCTTTTAATTCTAAAATAATTCAATTTCCCGTTGTTATCTTATGCCGTAACAATTAAAAAAATCACGGAGACAAACATTTAAACACGTAGGAATCGATTTATGTCCAAACTGTTTTTCACACGGCCAATTACAGTGGGTCAAAAAAGTATTGGCACACCCTGTTTTTTTCCTATTAATTCTTAAAGTATGTAACTGATTAGTGAGTAATAAATTTTATTTTTGAATAGACATCAATAAATATTGATATAGCCAAAAGAAAGTTGAAATAATTAAGGTAGAAATGAATGAGGAAAATAAATTGTAAAAATGTAAGTATTGGCACACCCATTTATTAATAATAAAAATAACCTATTTAAGTAAATAAAATTCATTAATAATTTTAAAAAAAAAATATATATTTTTCATCATTCCCTTGGCATCAATTATAGCTTGTAATCTTCTTTGCATCGTAGAAATAAGATTTTCCGTGACCTCAGGTCCAATTTTTCCCATTCCTCTAACAACACATCTTTTAACACATTTTTTGAAGAAATTTGTGTTTTCTTACCTTCAAATCCAAAACATACCATAAATGTTCAATGGGATTTATATCCAGAGACTGAGGGTGTGTTTTAAATTGTCTCCATACATTGTACAATAATCATTCCTTCGTTTTACTGACTGTGTGTTTAGGATCGTTGTTTTTCTGAAATATAAACATATCCTCCAGTCCTTATTTTGAGGCACTGGAAAACAGATTATGTCGCAACATGTCTACATACCTTTCAACATTGATTATACTTTCAACGAAGCATTACTTTCCAACACCATTAGCTGCCATGCAGTCCCAAACCAATGCATTGCCGGCTGTAAAAGGCTTGAATTTGGAAAACTATATGCAAACAAACCAATGGACTTTTGGAAAAACCGTTTTATTATCTGATGAGAGCAAATACAACATTAATGGTTCAGATGGATAGTAGTTTGTGTTGAGAAAACCGAATACAGAGTTTCAAACAAGAAATGTTGGACCTAAGGTAAAACACGGCGGCGGCAATGTAATGATTTGGGGCTGCATAGCATCAACTGGTGTTGGAAAGTTATGCTTCGTTGAAAGTATAATGAATGCTGAAAGGTATGTAGACATGTTGCCACATAATCTGCTTTTCAGTGCTTAAAAATAAGGACTGGAGGATATGTTTATATTTCAGAAAAACAACGATCCTAAACACACAGCCAGTATAACGAAGGAATGGTTATTGTACAATATATGGAGACAATTTAAAACACCCTCTCAGTCTCTGGATATAAATCCCATTGAACATTTATGGTATATTTTGGATTTGAAGGTAAGAAAACACAAAATTTCTTCAAAAGATGTGTTGTTAAAGGAATGGGAAAAAATTGGACCTGAGGTCACGGAAAATCTTGTTTCTACGATGCAAAGATTACAAGCTATAATTGATGCCAAGGGAACGATAAAAAATAATTTTTTTTTTTTTTTTGTAAAAAATTATTAATGAATTTTATTTACTTAAATAGGTTATTTTTATTATTAATAGATGGGTGTGCCAATACTTTTTTGACATACATTTTCACAATCTATTTTCCTCATTCATTTCTACCTTAATTATTTCAACTTTCTTTTGGCTATATCAATGGTTATTGATGTCTATTCAAAAATAAAATTTATTACTCACTAATAAGTTATATACTTTAAGAATTAAATGGAAAAAATCAGGGTGTGCCAAAACTTTTTTGACCCACTGTTAATCTGCTTTCCAAAAAATTTCTTCAAACAATGTGTTAAAAGATGTGATGTTAGAGGAAAGGGAAAAATTGGACCTAAGGTCACGGATAATCTTGTTTCTACGATGCAAAGAAAATTACAAGCTATAACTGATGCCCAAGGAATGATAAAAAATTATTAATGAATTTTATTAACTTAACTAGGTTATTTTTATTATTAATAAATGGGTGTGCCAATAGTTTTTTGACTTGCATTTTTACAATTTATTTTCCTCATTCATTTCTATCATTCTATTAATTATTTCAATTTTCTTTTGGCTATATCAATGGTTATTGATATTTATTCAAAAATAAAATGTATTACTCACTAATAAGTTACATACTTTAAGAATTAAATAGAAAAAAACGGGTGTGCCAATACTTTTTTGACCCACTGTATATGTCACATTGTCAGGATCGGGTGGCGGATAAAATCTGTATATTCTTCTGCCACAAGAAAATAAAACTAAATACATCGTTTACGCACCTTTGAGTTTAAGTACTAGATATATTCTTTTAATAACTTCTTACTAGCTATCTTAATAACAGCAATTGACGCAGACAAAGTCGCGGGCAACAGCTAATTTAATAATAATCATTGTAAATATTTTTAGCATTGTGGATGTAATTAGTTGACCGTTGAGAATTACTGGAAGGAATTAGTCCGGGTGGCGGTTTCCATCCTACCAACCCCCCATCTACCAAACAGTACCTAGTTTCCATTCACCCATCATGCGGTACGTATCTCCACTCTACTTCATATTTTTATATTTCATATTTCATGTAAATTATTGATACCTGTGTAAATTTTGTTTAGTGAACATTTTTAATTTTTCTGTATAACACTTTCATTATTGTACTATGGTCATTGTATTTTAATTAAGTTTTTTTTACATATACGGTTCTTCTGTTATATTTTAATACTGACGTTCTCTACCTAAATAGGTTATATAATATTGTATGTAATGTCCTTGAAATTATATTCTTTTGTATCTTTTTAGCCCTGATGATGACCCACAAAGGGGGTCGAAACGTTGCCAAACAATAAATAGTTGAAACTATTTAAGTGTTTCATTTAATGACCGCCATCCGGACTAATTCCTTCCAGTAAATATTTTTAGGGATAAAGTGTTTTTATAATAACAAATAAACCATATATATAAAATATGGTTTATATATTGTGATCAACTAAAGGAGAAAAGGGCAAAAATATTTTTTAACGTATTTTTTTTTATTATTATAAGAACAGTAATATAGACGTGTAATATACCGTTGGAAACAGAAATAATTTACAAACTTTTTTTTTTATACGAAAAATTGTAAAAGGTAATGGAGAATGACTAATAGGGCATCAACTAATTACTGATTATTATGTGTAACAATTCGATATTGCTATATTATTTAATCTAATTCATTTTCCAACGAAACTAAATAAAATTGTAATTAAAATTAACTTTAATTTTGTTTTAATCTATGTTTATTTAATAGTTCTTAAATTGTTTGTTTGTTTGTTTATTGGTTTAACGTCACTTTTATGCTGCTATGGCTAATCGGACGATGCTACAGTGGGAATCCTAAATTTTGCCTATCCAGGTTTTATTAGGATAGGGATCTTTAACGAGTACCTGACATCGCACAGCCTCAGGACCACCTTTTAACGTCCCTCCGAAGGACGGCGTAACTAAGGATTTTTTACTCCTATTAAAAAATCCTAGGACCACCTGCGGGTTTGAACCCGTGACCTTTAGCATGGGAGGCTGTTACGCTAGCCACCCAGCTACAAGTGATCCCTAGTTCTTAAATTTATTTTAACATTCAAGGCAAGTGAAAGACGTGTAGCAACATATTATTTCCCCTGATTGTTATGGAAGCAACTTTCGGGTACTTGTATCTCTGCTGTATTAATTCGGCCCCAATTTTTGTCAGAAAGGTCTGAGCCTGGTCTCCGAATTACACTTTTTATGTTTTCCATATCTCTCTCTTTTAGTGCTTAAATGGTTTATATTTTACAAAATAATGTTTAGATTCTTAGGAAGAAAGGATGGTAAAACATTATGAAATAAGATTCATATTATGAAAATAATCTGTTTCATAGGTTATAGTTCAAGAAAGTTTTATAAATAAGTCCTAACAAGCAGATTGAGTGGGAAAATAAATGGAAAAGCTATTGTCAGAAAGTTGGATTCCTATCCATCCTTCTATACCTGTTGATTCCCCCCGGGCATAAAACCTCATTTTCCAGGGGAAAATGATTCACAGAAGTGTAATGCTTATATTTATTGTGATTATGCTTCAACCTACAGTTACAGGTTTATATTAAATTATTTATTCAGTTATAAATGCTTGTAAACTGCTCTTCACATGTGATAATAGTATTGTATAATACTAGATAATAACATAATACATCATTAATCTCTCTCTCTCTCTCTCTTCTCTCTCTCTCTCTCTCTATATATATATATATATATATATATATATATATATATATATATATTATATATATATACTTTGTTCACCGCGTTGTTTGATCAAGAAAATATTTTCGATTTTTCTCTATCTTCAATAATAACCGATTTTTGATTTAATTACATCTATTATAATCTGTTACTTGATATACATATGATTTTTTATTTATCCTGCTTTACTGATTCTAAAACTTTTACACTCTTTTCTCTATTTCAAAAGTAACTGAGTTATAAACGTATTTATGTGAAAAATTTTAATTTTCTTTTTTCTCTTTTATTTATTTATTCGCGATTTTTTGGTTAAAAAACAATAATGATTTTTTTGTTTCTATCCTCGAAAATAACGTAGTTACTAGCGTATATATAAGCGAGATTTCAATTTTTTTTTTTTATTCTTTTTTTTTTAAGGGGGAGCGGCGTGGTCTAGTGAATAGAGCACTAGTCTGCTGTGCTCCGGGTCCTGGGTTCGAATCCCGGCCCTGGCAGAATATTATTTATTCTGTTAATTCAGTCGGGGGGCGACCCTAGGATATGGAGACCCTCCTGGGGCAGACCCAGCCTATATAAAGTGGGTACCCAAATTAATTGGGGAAAAACCTGACACTGAGCGCGATAAAGCCTAATCACCTCATTGCACTGCGTTGGCCTAGAAACAGTACGAATCTCTATATGTACTGAGTTCAAGACCCTTCATGGATTGTAGTGGTATAGGTTTTTTTTTTTTTTTTTTTTTTTTTTTTTATTTTTTTTTTTTTTTTTTTTAGGAGAAATGCCACGGGCAGGCAGACAAACGGATTTTTTTCTATTCGTTATTCGGTTTTTAGTTCTTGAAACGTTACCTCTCAAATTTCGAGCAGAGGTAATTTTTTTTTTTGGTCGAGTGCAAAGGTTGATTATTTAAAATAATAACCCAAAATTCATAAATTGATTTGAACATCGGAGGTAAGTGAATGTCGTGTGTTGCGCGTACCATATTCCCTAAACCTATTTTTAAATCTTATTTAAAGTCATCTTCAAAGTCAAATATGATTATTATTATTGTCTGTTAAGTTTAATGTGACTGAAGATCTGACGTGATTTTATGACTGTCGAATATTATATGTGCAACAACTTGAGAAGGAGTAGTTTTCTGGCTCAGTGCGAGAGGTAGATTGGCTGAGGGGCTGACAGGGCTCTATGAAAGAAGAGTTGAGAGTGAATAGAGAGAGCGTGGTGTTGGTTCTGATAAGTGTATCATGAGGCTCTCCCGACCTCTTTCTATTCCTGGCCCTAAGTGCCACCTTTTTGTGTCCCAGTTAAAGCTCACTCGCTCTCCTATCTCTTAAGTGTATCCTCTTCACATCCTCGCCGCAGGGGAACGCTTTCTGTTATTACCAAAAGGATGCTTAAAAAAAAGGTAATTCGAGAGGTTTCAGATAATTTGAAATGGTCAATTAGTTGAATTAAAGGAAACTATAGTTGTGTTTGGTGTGTTGTTGTTTGTTTATTTATTTAGCGTCCCTTTATTTTGCTGTGGCTAATCGGACAATGCTACAGTAGGAGTCTGTAGCACATAATATAGCAAAGGGGAATATACAATAACCCTGGACAGATCTCTCAAATTAATCAAAACATTAATAGAAAAACAGATTTAGAAAAAAAAAAAAATGTTTCCATATTTTGATATAAATCTCTAAACCTAGCTCAAAAAACAAACTCATCCTCATAAACTAGTTAACATTAAAACTTTCTTATACTTCCCTTGTGTGGAATTCATTTGCTTAAATAACTATAAAAGCTTGAGAGAATCCAAAACCTATGCATGAGAATAATTAACAATTACCCTCGTTGCACAAAATATCCACAATGATTGCAAACTTGAAACTTCCATCAATACCAGAATTATTTTTATCCCAAACCGAGATATATTTCAGGAAAACTACAGACTTTCTGAACCCTCTAACAAAAGAGATAGGCAATTGTAATAAATGCTCCATTAAATGTTTACATACAAATAAATAGAAGAATACGACTTATTGTTATAGTTAATAATTTTATTTATTACGCCTTACTTATTAGCATATGTTATTATAATAATTCCTAATTATTTGACTTTAACTTAAAGGAATTATTTTAAATGGAAAAATCCTTCAAAAATATAATTAACAAGTGATAGTATCTTGTAAATATATAAATAAAACTTTCTCTCTTCTTCTATCTATCTCTGTGGCATGACAACCATGGGTGGGCTCTTGGCCTCCTCTTCTATTCAAAAGACATCAATTTTTATATTTCAGTCAATGAATTTATTTCCCCATTGAACTCTATTTTAAACTATTATTATTTTTAAGCTTTTATTTTTCTAAATAAATGTAAACTTAGTAAACTATGAGAAGACCCTAAATAACAGGAATTCTATTGTGATCTATTAGATTCCATCATTGTTAGATCACAGAGCCACGAGAGAATCAAACAACTGCAAACACAAGTGCTAAAGTAGGCAGGTTTAATTAGGATAGGGATCTTTAACGATTACCTAAAATTGCAAAGCACACCTTTTAACGTACCCTCCGAAGGGCGATGTATAACCCAATGGTTATTTTTTACTCCATCCATGCCTACAGGTAATCACCAGTCCGATGTTGTTGTTCTTTTTTACACTTTTCACTTACTAAGCACTTATATATTATACGATTTCTCGAAAAGGTTCGACATTTGATTATTGCATATCGTGCAAAATTTAATGCTTTAATATCAATAGGTTTTATTGGATAAAAATGGTCTGAACAGGCTTAAATGATATTTTAAATTTTCTTCCTAAAGTACCTAATAGATTCAATAATATAATAGATTATTGTCGCTTATGAAAAACAGTAATATATAATTCGATACCCAACTAAAGGAAAAACAGAAAATATTTTTTTAATGCATTTTTCGTTTTTGAACATAAGGCAGTAATATAATATATGATATACGTTGGAAAGCTAAGATTTTAGAAAAAATATCATCTCATACACAAGCTTTTAGAAGTTAATGGAGAGTGATGAAAAGAAGATAAAAATAACTGATTATTTAAGATAATAATATAATAGATTTTTTAATAAAACACATGTTTCTATATAAATTCAATTTGATTAATTCCTTATTAGTTTCACGTATTTTTATCTCTAACTGTATTTGAAAATTCTTTCATTGATTTTAAAAATGGAGGTAAGTGAAAGTCGTGTGTTGCCCGAACCAGATTTTTTCCACTTACCTATATATGGAATATATAGGGAAAGTATTGCGTTCATGAGATTTTCAGATTCAATTTTTCAACGGAAATATTCGTTTTATGGTCCCCGAGTCCAAATAACCAAGTCAACAAAAAAGGCCTGTAACGTGTCAGTAGTGAGTGTGGTCTAGCGCAAAAACAAAAAGTACGAAACTGAAATTTCATATTTGAGAAAACTAGACGTCTTAGATATTACAGAAAATTTTTTTTTTTTATAAAAAATCGGCTGACCAAAAGAGCCACTTTATATCATATGTTTAGGATTTTCGAAAAAAACAAACAAAAAAAAACGGCTCAATTTGGATTTAACTCGCTATATCCATGTTTAATGTAATGGACTCTGTTATCGTATAGGTTTTCTTCTGATTTTTATTTATCGCTTTACACATATCGATTCTAAAACGCTATACACACTTTTCTCTAACTTCAAAAATAACTGAGTTATAATCGTATTTATGTGAAAAATTTATATTTTTGGTTTATTTTCTTTTCTTTTTTCTCTTTTATATAATTATTCGCGGTTTTTGGTTAAAAAACAATAATGAATTTTTTTCTATCTTCAAAAATAACGTAGTTTCAAGCGTATATATATATATATATATATATATATATATATATATATATATATATATATATATATATATATATATATATATTTATCGCGCTTTACTAAATCTAAAACTCTGTAGATACTTTTCTCTATCGTCAAAAAAAGAGTTATGGGCGTAAAAATTTCAATTTTTTTTTTCTTTTTCCACTTGGATAATTATAAAATTATTCTCAGTTTTTTTGTTAAAAAACACTAATACTTTTTTTTTTTTCTTCAACAATAACTGAATTATTGAATAAAATAATTTTAATCGGCCGCGATTTTAAAACTAACCAGCTGATATCAACGTCTAGGTGTTAGGTTCATCGATGAATAGACAAGTATTTTTGTGGCGAATTAAAAAAAAAAATGGTCCAATAGTTTCGGAGAAATGCCGCGGACGGCGGACAAACAGATTTTTTTTTTTATTCGTTATTTGTATTCTACGGATCTTGAAACGTAAGCTCTGAAATTTTGAGCAGGGGTAATTTTTTTTTTTTGGTTCGATTACAAAGGTTGATTATTGAAAATAATAAACCAAAAGAAACATATCTTACAACAAAAAGGTCTTAAAAAAAGTTTTTAATTGGCAAGTATAACAGGTTTTTATAAGATGAAGCAGAGAAAATTAAAATACATCTACCCACCAAACGTATTATGTATAGTAGTCTTACTTAAAACTGTAAGTCATCAGTTTAATGTTTTTCATACTTCAATTTAATTTTTATTATAATTTCAAAGTAATAAGTATTTTACTATAATTAATATCATATAGTATGTTTTGGAAATTAATTATGTAAATGAATACATGATGAGAACACTTGAGACGCCTTAAACTTAAGTAGGATTTTCTTTCCACACTCCACGCTATCTTAAGCTTTCAGGCACCTAAGAAGATTATCTGGATTTGGCTCGGTAACGAGTTCACAGGTTATGAAAGGCCTCTGAATAAGTATGGAATTAACCATGGCGAGATTGATGTTTCGTTCAAGACTTAATAATAAAAAATATTTTCAAATGATTTTAGCGAAATGCTTCCTAAGAAGCACTTATCTCGAGTAAAGACTACTCCACTTTGCTATCCTTAATGTACCGTTTGAAGATTAGAGCTTAGTAAGAATGTTTTTTTTTTTTTTCGTCTTATGAGTTCTTTCTGGGAATTCTCATCTTTTTACAGCATCGAACCGAAATCCGAACTCTCCTTTCTTTTATTACTTACACGTTTTTGTCCAGGTATTAAAAAAAAAATCTGGTGCGGGCAACACACGACTTTCACTTACCTCCGTTTTTAAAATCGATTAGAGAATTTTTGAGTACAGTAGAAGATAAAAATAATTGAAACCCTTAAATAATTAATTAAATGGAATTTCTATTAAAACTTGTGTTTTATTAAAAAATCTATGATATTATTATCTAAAATAATAATAATAATAATAATAACTCTTTATTTATTCTGGGACAAGTCCCTTCAGAATAACATAACAGGAAAAAAAAAAGGTGGACTTAAAACTAGAGTCTTAGAGTAAAATGACTAAAAAACAGAAAAGAATTAAACTAATAGCATGAACTAATAAAATAACTTAAAAGCTAAATTGTAATAAAAATGTACAAACCAGAAAAATAAAAGTATGTTAACATGAGAAACAAAAAATTATATAAAAAAAAAATTTAATCAGATAAAAGAAATATATATACATATATATATATAAACACACACACACACACACACACGTATATATATCCATATATACACACACACATACACACGTACATACATACACACATACACACGCACATACACACACCAGCATATGCATGTATGCACACAGTTTTTTAAAAACAAAGGAAATTACTATTCTTCTTTAAACATATTTATAATTTGATCTTGCAACTTTGAAAAGATAATGATTTCAAATATTCTCTGTTGAATTTACCGTTGAAGATGATAATTAAATAAGTAAATCTGTTCTATTATTTATTAGTTAATTATTCTTGAAATTAGCATCTACTTGGGATTATTTAGAAATTGGATTGATAGGAAATTGCTAAATAGACAGGATTTGAATGTGGAGAGAGATTGGGAGTCACGGATATTAGGGGGAATGGAGTTCCATAGGGAGGCGGATCGTATTAAGAAAGATCTATCGAAAGCTGCGGATCGATGGGACGTTATATACAGATCTGAAGGCCGTGAGCGGGTGTAACGGGAACGAACGGAGGATTTGAATATAAGGAGATCTGAGATGTAAAACGGACACCGGGATTGGATAACTTGGTAGAGGAAGGATGCCAGGAAGTATTTACGGCGGTAGGAAGGGAAAAGCCACTTCAACTCTTCGTAAAAACGAGTTACAGAGGTGTCTCTGGATATCCCAAAGATGAAACGTATAAAGCAGTTAAACATTCGTTTTAGTTTTGCCTCGAGATCCCCAGAGACACCTCCATACACCGCACAGCAGTAGTCGAAGTGGGGAAATATTAAGGAACTTACCAAAAGCTTACGGGTTTCTATAGGAAGAAGGGGACGGAGGTAATTCAGAAGTTTTAAGGTGGAGAATGTACGACGGGAGATTTCGGAAACATGATTTTTCCAGGAAAGGGTTTGATCGAGGGTAACTCCGAGGTTTTTAACGGAAAGATGGAATTGTATTGGATTATTATTCAGAAACATAGTGGGAATCGGTGGAAGTGTCTTAAGGAGGGGATTGGAACCTATTACAATTGCCTTGGTCTTCTTAGTGTTCAAATTAAGCTTGTTGTCCGCTGCCCAAATGCTGATTCGATTCAGATCCTCTTGAAGCATTTCCGTGGCTTGTAATAGGTGGGAAGGAGGAAAGGATAGATAGATTTGGAAATCATCTGCATAGATATGGTATTGGGAGTGATTGATCTGGAGGGGAAGGTCATTAATATAAATTGCAAATAAAGAAGGGGATAATGATGATCCCTGAGGTACACCACAGGATAGAGGCAGGGTTCTGGAAGGAGGTTGACCTGGGGTCACTACATACTGTGAGCGGTTGGAGAGGAAGGATTTGAACCAGCGCAGAGCACTGTTCGATAGAGGAATATTTCGTAGTTTGGCCAGAAGGATGTTATGGTCTACAATATCAAATGCTTTAGAGAAATCTAGAAGGATGAGGATGGTTAGTTTTTGGTGTTCTATAGCGGATTGGAGGTCTTGAGTTATTTTTAGTAGGGCGGATTGGGTTGAATAACCCGGTCGGAAGCCGGATTGGAAAGGGTTAATAAGGGAACGTTCCTCTAAAAAATTTGATAACTGGATTTGTGCTAGGCGTTCTAGGGGTTTGGATAAATTAGAAAGGAGAGAAATAGGACGGAAATCAGAAGGTGAGGTAGGATTTGGAACTTTGTTTAATGGACGAACTAAGGCAGTTTTCCAGGAATTAGGAAATATGGTATTTTGAAAAGAAAAATTGTAGATATGGTATAGCACTGGTATTAAAACGGGAAGACAAGCTTTTATCAGTTTTACGGGAATATTGTCGGGTCCATAATCATTGGTATGAGATTTAAAGATAGCTGTTTGTATTTCATCATAGGAGAGGTGGGAGAAAAAGAAGCTATCTGGATTGAAACTCTGATGGCCTATATCGGCGGCAGGAAAAGAAACAGGAGCAAAGGATATAAAGTGATTGTTGAGCTCGTCTGGAGAAACAGGGAGAGGAGTGTGGTTATTGGATTTTAGGATAGATAATTTTCGGATAATTTTCCATTTGGATTTGGAGTCAGGAGCATTGGAGAGTGAGTTATGGATGTGTAGGGATTTAGCTCGTCGAACCGCGTCCTGGGTTCTGTTGCGTAATTGTTTAAAGTATTCGTAATCAGACGGCATACGAGTGCGTCGAAATTTTCTTCTTGCTGCTTCTCTTTTTTTCATCATCTCCTTTAGGTCATGAGTTATCCAGGGCGCGGTTGGACGGCGAAACATTCGGGTTTTCAAAGGTGCATGAAGGTCTAGTAAGGTTTTGAGGTATGAGGTAAGAGTGGATATCATATGATCTAGAGAATTAGAGGAGTATATAGTGTCCCAATGGAGTGATTCAAGGTCGGTTTGAAGGGATTCGTAAGAGAGGAAGTCCAAACTACGATAGGAGACCACTTTGGGAGTGAAGGATTTCACGGGTAGGCTGTATGAGATCTGGATAAGATCGTGTGATGAAAGGAACGGAACTGGGTGCTGGGAGGATGAAAGGACTTTTAGAGGAGAGTCAGTAATGTGAAGGTCGAGCCAGGTGTCGGAAAATTGGGTATGATGGGTAGGAAGGTAAGGAACGAGATGAAGATTCATAGAATAGATTAGGTTAACTAGGAAAGATTTATCATAGGATTCCGCAAGCATATTGGTATTAAAATCTCCAGAGATGATAACATTAGTATAACTGGAGACCCATCGGACAAGGGAAGATTCGAACAGGTTATCGAATGGAACATGTGGAGGTCGGTATACCAGGATATATAGAAAAGGAGTTTTGTAGGATAAAATGTCCACGAATAGGTATTCAATGTGGGGATAGTCGGGAGATGGAGATTGAAGAAGGATTTTGGCCTTGAGACTGTCGTGTATATACAGCCCCACGCCACCACCCCTGCGATCAGATCTATCGTGGCGAAAGAAGGAATAATTGGTAAGGGATACTTGAGAGGAAGGAATGTAAGGTTTAAGCCAGGTTTCGGATACTGCTATAATATGATAAAAGTTATCTAGAAAATACTGTTGGAATTCATCATAGTGGGCAATAAGGGATTGTGCATTGATGTGACAGGATGTAAGGATATTAGTCATAACTAATGTAGGATATGGGACAGCAGTGAAAAGGTTGGTGATTAGGAAATAGGTTATAGCGAATTTTAAAGATATGTATAATTTCAAGAACAGTCGGTATGAAGTTATATAGTGTTAGATGAAATAAATAGGTCAAAAATCTATTGATAATTTGAATGAAATGATTGGTTTTTCCAACAGAAAATATTATTACTCGGACAAATAAAACATGTAGATAGCCGTAATTAGTGTGCATATAAATAAAAAGTACATTATTATTTAAATAGTCTAGATTGAAAATAACTATTATTGCTTTATAATAAAGAAAACTAATACTACTGATGTGCCTTATTATTACCAAAATTAATAACAAAAAAATATTCTGAGTGCGAAAAATGATAAGAAATATATTAAAAAAAAATAGTCTTGTGGTGACTTGATCTCGTAATTCAGCTGAATACATCTAAGTCGGATGGTTTATTTATTATGATGGCCGGATGACCGTCAGCCTTCCTACACCTGACCCTGCCTCCGCTGAACCAAATGTATTTTATGTTGGCTGGTATTTTTTTCTGACGGGCTAGCCAGTAGAGGTGGCGATTGGTGGACGTCATCGCCTCGCTGACGTAGACTGGGTGAGTACTATTCTGTTCCCAGCCCAAATGACGGGTAGAGAAGTCTCTCTTCACTCTTCGTTGCCGCACCAGCTCGTCTCTCACAGTCCGGCGAACAAACCTAGCGATGATAGTGCCCGGTTTTCCCGCCTCTCTTGGTCTGAGACGCACCGCGTGGTCCAGATCTTCAGGGCTGAGCTGGATGCCCAGGCCCGCGCCGACACTGATAATAGTGCCCACCACAGTCTCCCCTGGCTTCTCCGGGATGCCTCTAATTTCGAGAGTATTATTTAGGCTATTTTGTTCGGCGTTATTTAAACGGCTTTCTAAGTCGGAAATTTTTACTTTTAAATTATTATTTTCAAGGGTTAATGATTCAACCTGAGCTTTTTGTTGCTCCAGAAGATTTTCTATTTTTAGTAATCTTTCATTATTTTGGTATGAAAGCTCCGACTGTTTATGCAGCGTTTCTTTAATATCCTTAAGTTCGTCAATCGCCTGAAGCCTGGCCTTCACTCCACGAACTTCCTCCGTCAGCGCCCTCAGTAGTTCAATCATAGAACTAGGCTCTACTGGTGATGTCCGTGTAGTTGTTTCACATTCAGGACAAACCCATTTTTTATATGCTTCCGATTCCGCTAAATCTATTTTTATACATTTCGTATGAAATATATTTAGACAAATACTGCAAGGAATTTTTAATTTGTCATCTCGGCCGACTGTTTTATTGCATATTTTACAATTAACCATTTTAATTAATTATATAATAAGATTTACGTAAATAAATATAGATACGTCCACAATAATAATAATAATGTCTGTTTTGCTCGGAGTCTGTTAGGATTAGTAGTAGTAAACAGATAATTCCCCACTATTGCCACACAACGGTTCTGTCTTATTAAACTGTTTTAAATGTTTTTCACTGCTTTTATATATATATATATATATATATATATAATAGGTATAAAAACTTGTCTATAACGTTACCTGATTAATTTAATCTGTACTTATATAGAGTTTCACTGGAAACGCCTAAAATTTTCGATAGAAATAAGCAGAAGAACTAAACACAGGACTAAACAAACACCTTACAGCACCAGAGATACTCTAAATCAGTTAGTTTTATCGGATTTTTCATCACTCTCTAATTACTTTAAAAATCTTCTGTATGAGATAATATTTTTCTCTAAAAACTTTAGCTTTCAAACGGTATATCATACATGTATACTACTGTTCTTATGTTCAAAAACAAAAAATTGCATTACATTTTTTTTTCAGTTTTCTCCTTTAGTTGTTTTTTCAAATTCGCATAACTTACATATTTACCTGTTATCTATCAATGCTAACAAGAAAATATTTAGTAGGTTATTTTCATAGAATATACAAAATTAAAGGTACTTTAGAGGAAGAAAATTTAAAAAATCGGCATTTAAGCCCTGTCAGACTATTTTAATCAGAATGAAACCTACATGATGTTAAAGCCTATTAAATTTTACATTGATATAGGGAGTTTAATCAAAATCGTCGGAACCGTTTTTGAGATAATCTAAAAAAGGTGCAAAATGCATGGTATAAAGTGGCTCTTCTGGTTAACCGATTTTGATGAAAAAAATTTTGTAACATCTTGGGCGTATATTTGTGTTAAATATGATATTTTCGTTTCATAGGACTTTTCGTTTCCACCCGGGAGTTACCACACACACCTTTTTGCGGGACTTGCTTATTTGGACTCAGGGGACCCTAAAATGTGTATTTCTGTTGAAAACTGGAATTCGAAAATTTTCACGATCGCAATACTTTCCCTTAAAGTATATAGTAAGTGAAAGTAATAACAACATGAGTGAGTGAAAGTAATAAACAATATGAGCTGGTTAGCTGTTATTTACTTTTCTTCTCTTCAGAGGTGTTTTTTACACTTGAACAGATTTTATCGGAGGGTAGTGGATAGGAAGTAACTTGGAAGCTATTGATTAGATTTTAAGAAATTCAACTGTTTTTTTACTTCTTCTTCGTTCTTCGCTATATGGCTATGTCAAGGAGTGAAAATATCAGTCCTCCAGACGTAACGACTACATGCGGTTATGTCAGGTTCTGAGGCGAAATATTATAACCTGTTCACTTCATGCTGATTTATAATTAGCACCTAAAAGCCTCCCGGTACAGATTAGTGAATTTTGAATTATTTTATGCAAATTTTTTTGTCATCTGGTAGCTAGACAACGCGCGGTAACCCACTCGGCCATCCTACCCATTTGGGCTAGCGAGTTTAACTAACATATCGGTTATTTAAGCGGGAGGTCAGCGGTCTTAACCAGTTTCCCTCTTGGTAAACAACATACTAATTACCTAACAAATATTTCTTACATGTTCTACAACAATAAAATTTCAGATATTCAATATTAATAGACAAACTTTGTTATCTATATTTAACAAAGCACTTATGTAATCATCGAAGTATTGATTTTAAAAATGACAATAGTTGTCAAGCTGAAATTATAAATGAAGATTCAATTTATTGTTTAGATCTGCAAAACGGCAATTTATTCAGCCAATTTCTTCGAGAAAGTCCGATTTATATATGTCCCGATGGGCAAAAAGTTTCTGAATTAAGTCTACATTGATTTTACAGCATCCTAGTCATTAACTTAAGTCACTCATGATACCTGAAAAAAAAGACTTTAGGTTTTTTGTACGACATATCGTGCTTATGAGTGCTACCTCAGGTATAAAAGTCAAAAATACAACTTGAATGGTTCAGAGACATGTGAAAATTATTAAAAAACCATTAAAAAATCACGTAAGTGTAAAAATAAAATAAAATATTTAAAAAAAATGGAGTAAATATGTATAAATGATTTATTTTTCATTAAATAAGGTATATTATAATTTTTTGGAAGGATTTACAGATTTAATTTTCAAAAGAATTATCATTTCAATTTCTTCCATTTCCATAAATACACTGTTCTCACTTCATTTCTATGAATATGTAGTCCGAAAATGAATTTATCATAAAATGTTTTACTTGTGTAGTTTTTACTTGTTTATAATAAAGTTTATTTTAGCTAGTTCTGTTGTGCTTGATCATTTAATTAAGGCATGATACTCTTTTTTAAAGAATAATATATCGAGGAAAACATTTAAGTAGAAACTAATTATACAATTAGTAAGTAAATTTCCCCTTAATGTTCAAAATGTAAACATTTTATAACAAAATGGGTATTTTTATGGGGGGACCAACTATAAGTACTCTTAAGTACTTTCATCGCTCCCGTCATCTTCTCCCACTTCCCACGTATCCACTTCGTAGGATGCTGGTTTCCTCGCTTATTTTTCCACATAGTATATCCAGTCGTCTAACAATTATTGCTGCGTGGTATATGGAGGCCTCTTGACTGTACTTGATGACAGGCTCAAGCGGATTATGAATGTTTATAAGATTTATCTTCGGTACCTTCGGGAGGTTGCCAGTAATCCACTTATACAGCGAATTGAAGTGGCTCCTACCCTCCATACGTAGACAATATTTCCTAGGGACATACCAAGTTATTAAATTTCAACATTCACAGTATCCTTCAATTCCTAGCCATAGGACCAAACCTTTTGATAATTCCTTTTATATACGCTCGGCATTTCTCTGGAATTCCCTACATAATCATATTTGCAATGCTTCTTCCCTTCTCTCATTCAAATCACATCTTTTCCAACACCTTCTAAGATCCCAAAGAGACGCACACTAATTGTAAAATTGTTAACCCACTATCCTTTCATATATTTTGTATATATCTGTATAAATAGATTTTATTATTTATTTTTTTTTTACACATTTGTAAATAAAAGTTTAATTTATTGGTCTCTCGGCCAGACATGTATATATTGAATTGTATATTTACTGTACAACATTGTTATTCTTAAGGGACATAGTCCCAGAATAAAATTATTTTTTTATAATCATTATAAAGTTTATTCAGTTGAGCTGGATTAATTTATTCAAAATCCAATTACAATATATATAATAATTTTCCATCCCAATTTTCAATTAAAAAAAAAAAATAGATCAGCTTATCTGTATCATGTATACAACTAGAAATGCTAAAACTAAATTTGCCCATTGCAGCTTTTTTACTTAATCGGATTTTTCTACTATCTAATTTATATATAAATTTTAGAAAATTTCTACCCAAGAAAATTAATAAATAATATCTGGTATTCTGAGTTTAAATATGAATCTCTTGATAAGAACCCTGACAATAATATTGGTAACAAAATACAGCAAACAGTTAAAATAATTAAAGATATTGGTAGGGTGAGTGAGAAAAATAATAAACAGAAAACCATTACAGATTTTTATAAGAGCGCTACAGATGAAAAAACAACAGATGTTAATGATCAAAATATTAAAGATGCTGAAATAAATAAGAGCATAAACATCAAACAATTTTTCAAAATGCAATATATACCACATCTTACTAGTGAAATAAATAAAACATTATTAGCATAAGATTTACCCAACATCAAATTAGGCCTTTATAACCATAATAAATTACAAAAATTCCTCACCAGTACAAAAGACCCTATAAGTAATGAAGAAAAATTAAATGTTGTATACAAAATAAATTGTCTGGACTGTGAAAAATGTTACATAGGTAAAACGTCCAAAAAAGTTAGTACTAGAACTAAAGAGCACAAAAGTAATTGTAACAACAGTAAAAATATAAATACAACTGCTTTATCACAACATAGCATACATTTGAAACATAAGTTTGATCTCAATAGACCACAAATTTTGAAAATAGTCAAAAATAAACAAAATAGAAAAACCATAGAGGCTATATATATATATATATATATATATATATATATATATATATATATATATATATATATATATATCAATAAAAATATAGATAAAACCGTGAATTTTAAAACTGACTCAAGACATTTAAGTTACCACTATTCTGATTTAATTAAAAAATTAAAAATATAATATAAATAATTAATAATAAATGTTTTAAAGAATAACAATAACCATATACAAGTTAAAAATTGGTCTAATCCTTAATCCAGTTGAGGACAAAGATCTGAGCAATACTCTTGCTCAGATCTGATGTTTTTAAATATTGACTTCGTTTTACTATTTTACCTGGCTCAATGTGTGATTAGTGAAAATGTTGGGATTACTGAATATATAACAAGATAACTTTATAATATTTATTTATTTAACTAAGTACTATGCAACATTGTTAAATTTTTGCTTTTAATGCCTCCTTATGATTTTAAAATTTGTTATTTAATAGTTTTAAAGTTTTGTTATCAATTGACACATAATATAAAAAAAAAATTAAACCATTCACTTCATTATAGTAATTTTTAATGTGATGATAAATTGCTTAATATAATTTTTGTAGACTTCTGAAGATGGGAGAATATCCCGTCATGAAATAAAAGAATGAGTATTAATGGAAGAATTATTCAGTCCAAGATCAACCTTAATAATTAAATGAGCTCTTCCTTGTTTAGAATATATTGATATAATATCTAATTTATATATAAATCGCAACAAGTAAGTTATTTTTTAATTAAAGGAGTATCTTTTCCTCACTAGACCACACCACTCTATTATTTTAAGAACAGAACGGCTCTTCCTTATCAGAATACAAATACTCTTAATTATTATTGACAATCCCGTAGGTTTTAACCAGAGCAGGAAAAGTACGGAGGAAAATTGAAATTCCGTGAGGTTACTTTTAGAGGACTTAATCAAGAAGACTTCGCCTCAATGGAAAGTTTATTTTAACTTTGAAATACATTCCTTTTCCTTATTTCGTCCAGTCTTACGTAATATAGCGTGGGTTGTAAAACAGGTGAAAAAAAAACAACCCAAATAATGAACTGAAGTTGATTTAAAATGTTTCTGTTCATTAATTCTGTTTGCGATTTTAAGAATTTTTATTTTTCTTTATCTTTAAAATGAACCTTAATAAATGATAGTAAAAAATTAAAATCATAATTTTATGTTATGCCTTTCATGATAATTATAACAAAATTAATAAAAAAGTCCGTCTATTCTGATCCAACTAAATTTTCCACAACTGATTTTCTGGAGATTCAGCACCAAAAATGCAATCAGTATCAAAAAGTTTTTTTTTTGTTTTTTTTAAAGGCTAATAATTGTTTCAGAATGCGTTCATCGAGTGCAATGTAAAAAAAAAAAAAAAAAAAAAAAAAAAAAAAAAAAAAAAAAAAAAAAAAAAAAAAAACCCTCTGAACTATAAAATCATCTTTCACATGTTCAGAGAAGTGTATAAAATATAACTGGGAAAAATCTGGTGCGGACAGCACACAAGTTTCACTTACCCCCGTTGTTAAAAGAATTTTCAAATACAGTTAGAGATAAAATCGAGTGAAAGTAATAAAGAATTAATAAAATTGAATTTCTATAGAAACATACTTTTTATTAAAAAATCTATTATATTATTATCTGAAATAATCAGTAAATATTGTCAGCTTTTTATCACTCTTTATTAACATTTACAAACTTATGTATAAGATAGTATTTTTTCTAAAATTTTGAGCTTGTCAACGGTATATTATACATGTATATTACTAATCTTATGTTCAAAAACAATAAATTACATTAAAAAAATATTTTTTGCAGTTTTCGTTTTAAGTTGGAATTCGTTCAACTTATATATTTACCTGTTTTTTATGTGGCAATTTTAATAGAATCCATAAAATTCGAGGTACTTTAAAGGAAGAAAATTTTAAAATAGGCATTTAAGCAAAGTCAGACTATTTCAATCAGGAAGAAGCCTACATTATATTAAAGCTCATTCAATTTTAAATCTTTAAAGCCTTTTTTGAGAAAATTATAAAAAGGTGCAAAATGTATCGAATTTCTATAGAAACATATCTTTTATTAAAAAATGTATTATATTATTATCTGAAATAATCAGTTAATATTGTCAGCTTTTTATCACTCTTTATTAACATTTACAAGCTTATGTATAAGATAGTATTTTTTCTAAAATTTTGAGCTTTTCAACGGTATACTATACATGTATATTACTATTCTTATGTTCAAAAACAATAAATTGCGTTAAAAAAATATGTTTGCAGTTTTTTTTTTTAAGTTGGAATTCGTTCAACTTATATATTTACCTGTTTTTTATTTGGCAATTTTAATAGAATCCATAAAATTCGAGGTACTTTAAAGGAAGAAAATTTTAAAATAGGTATTTAAGCAAAGTCAGACTATTTCAATCAGGAAGAAGCCTACATTATATTAAAGCTCATTCAATTTTAAATCGTTAAAGCCTTTTTTGAGAAAATTATAAAAAGGTGCAAAATGTATCATATAAAGTGGCTCTTCTGGTTAGCTGGTTTTGAACAAAAAGTTTCTGTAATATCTCAGGCGTAAAGTTGTCTTAAATATTAAATTTCAGTTTAATTGGACTTTTCTTTTTCGCGCTGGAGTAACCACACACGGACAACCAGACATACCTATTTGCGGGGCTAGTACAACTGGGCTCCGGCGTCCTTAAAGCGCCAATTTCCGTTGAAAACTCAAATTCGAATATTTCGGAACAGTTTTAAAAATATTTTAACCACTGTTTATTTAGGCCTAACACCTAAAACCACGATCGTTGGCCATGAAACAGTAAGTAAGAAGATTCGTAAGACCTTTAATGGGTTTTAGAAGTATAGTTTTTTTATTCAATTCAAAAGAAAAAAAATAGAATTATCTAAATAGGTGAATGGCTTAGTAAACACTCTCAGAGAAGGTCAACAGAGCCATTTAGGTAGCATTTCCTTAAGCCGTTCCACTGGAAACAGTCAGCTATAACCGTTACTGAAAGGAGACAACCCGTGACCCAGCAACCTGAGGACTACAGCGGGAGATGAGGGGCTTAGGGCCGGCGAAATAACAAGATAGCCTCGGCACCGTCCCTTCCATCTAGGACGCCCTTTTTTCCTTATCGGTCGGTCTCAGGGCTCCCGTCTCAGTCTAGATTGCCAGAGAAAATGAATTCCTACCCCTGTCAGGTAGGTTACAATCTCAGTAACATTGTGAAACAATCACCATAGGTGGGGAATAATCATACCTTTTGTAAAATTATATACTATAAACTAGAGGTGAAATTCGAATAAGGTGTTATTAATATTTAAAAAATCTCTGTCTGACCGATCTAGAGTTTATCGCTTTGAGAATTTTAGTCTATTGTAACAATATTGCAATGTAAAGAGTATTTTATAACGTCTATTCATTGACGGTTTTCCTCATTACAGTAACCCTGCAATGGGTGCATTTATTTATACGCGTACCATCTTGCGATACAACGCGTATTTTTATTACATAATATAAATTATGTTACAGAATATAAAAAATTGTATAATAATAACTAGTTAATAAAACTAATAAATATAAACTGATAAATTAATCATTTGTTATAACGCATTAACAAAATAATACTAACTAATTGACTAAACAGTGAAACCAGCAACAAATAATAAATAATTCATTTGTTATAACTACTTAACGAAATAATACAAACTAACTAATTGACTAGTATTAGTAACAGTGAAAGTAAATAAAATAAAAATTAATAACGAGTTATTGCCTGTTGCTATTTCTCTAATTCTGCATAGTCCACCCGGTCCACAAATTCATCAAATTTTGAAAAATATTTTGTAAGAAGGTCACACTTCGAATGCGGCCATTGGTCTCCGTTTAGTAGGACTGTTGAGATCAGTTTGTGTCTATGTTTGTCCAGTTCACTGCAATCGAATAAAATATGGTCGTATGTCTGTTCGCTTTTACCGTCACACTTACCGATTTTGTCGTCTGTTAGTTTGAATCGAAATAAATAGCTTCTGGCTCCTCCATGTCCCGTCAGGAATTGTGTCAGTTTGTAGGATATTTTTTTAAGTTTAGTTCGATCGTCAATTTTTTTTTTATGAAGTTATAGGTGTGTCTACCTTTTGTTGAAATGGCCCATTTCGTATTCCACTTCTGCCTTGTGTTCATTGACAGTAAGTGTTTGATGGCGCTGATCGGTGCCTTGTCGTATGCTATCGGGAGAGCGGTGTCTCATGCCGCCGCTTTAGCCGCTTCAATCGTTAGCTCGTTCCCAACAACGCCAACATGGGCTTTAACCCACTCAAAGCTGATGTTCATATCTTTCTTATGAGAAATTATTAGTCCATGTCTGATTTTCTCTAAGAGCCCTTCGTGTATGTACATGTTCCTTAATTTCGATAGTGTTGTTTGACTGTCTGTCTGGAAACAGAAGTCAGACGTATAATGAGAATTTTTTATGTAGAGCACAGACTGTAATAGTGCATACATTTCTGCCTGATTGTTTGAGCAATAAGGGCCTAACCTAAATCGCGTTGAATGCACCAGCTGCTCTCCTTCAAAAGCAACGAAGGCAGCTCCTACCTATTATTATATTTGATAATAACGTCTATTAATTATTATATTTAATAATGGGCTGAAAAAAAAATAAATTATACAAGTTATTTACGTTTATTTGAACATATAACAGTAAATTTAATTTTTTCATATAATGAAAAATTGATTGTTATGTATGTATTAAAAAACTACACATATAAGAACGTTCCTATCTTATTCGGTTTATTACTATTTTATTTTTCAAATCAACTATTTAAATAATATTTTAAAATTTAAATTAAGTTTCCATTAGAATCCCATTAAGTTTACAGTGAAATATCTGTTTTCATAAAAAGTATTAAATTTGAAATAATTAATAACTATGTTAGTTTATATATTCATAGTAGCATACCATTTATATTAACAACTTAGTTACATCTCGGTAAGTAATATTGTTTCTAAAATCTTGCGTACTAAATGGAAGACTATAACTTGGACAAAGCTTCCTCTTTACCAATAAAATGTGTTCATATGTTGACGGGCTTACAACAACTTTATATAAAATCGTACGATTTCTTTAATTGCATATAAACTTTTCTAAATTCTTGAGCTTTCCAATGGTATATTTTAGCCTATGTTACCACTTATACTTCGGGAATAATATTTTAAGACTAGGTTACAGAAAATTTATTTTTTCCGCTTTAAGAAATGCTAAATTGCAACACATTTTTCTTATAAACCTTCAGGAGAAAATACGCTAAGTGATGGTGAAAACTGTATCAAAATCCGTCTTGTATCAAAATACACGAAAGCTTAGTTTAGGAGGGTTAGCGGAAACCAAAATCGCGCTTTTATTTTATGTAAATAGAGATGAGGGATACTTTGGCTCATATTTTTAAACTTTTAAATATTTGTTCAATAATTTTATTGTTACTCTTTACACTTCATTATTGAAAATAATAAACCAATAATCATAATTTTTGGTAACTTATATACAGTTAAAGAGGGCTACTTTGACCTATACCTATATTTTGGAACTTTTTAAATATTATTACAATAACCAACACATTAATTTGTATTCTAATGGTTTAGTTTAATCTTAAATCCGTCATCAGATTATACCTAAAAAACATAAAAATCCTTTTAAAAAAAATTGACAAAAAAGATAATAACCGTTCGTTCCAAACCTTCCAAAACGTACTAAATCATTAGTAAACAGGTAAAGCTTTCTTTTTATTAATAATTAATGAAAAGACATTATTTAATACAATATGACTTTTTTATACACGGAATTCGGGTAATAGAAAAAAAAGAAAGATCTGACTAAAATATTAAAAGAGTTTAATTTCAAAATAACAAAGGTTTCCAAAGATTTTTTTTTTCTTTAACATTGTTAAACGTTGAACGAAAAACTCAAGAACTGTTTCAGAAGAAGTTTCAGGGAGACTTTGAGCAATCCAATCAACCTTTACTGAGATCGAAAAAGTGTGAAAGCTAAAAAAAAAACGGATTCGCTCTAAATTGAACGAGGGCCCAAAACAAGATGATCGCTATTGGAAGAATTGAGACTTTGATTTTCAAAAGGTACTAAATTTTTTTTTTTCTTTCAAAATTTGTTTTATGACATATTTCTATTATAATGGTTTGGTTTTATCTAAATCCGTCATAAGATGTTATGTTAAAATCGTTTAAAAACGTATTTGAAAAATGCAGTTAATTCCAAAAGGTCGTGTGGAAACGTACATTTTCTTTCAAAATGTACAATATAATTTGTAAAAAGATTCCTCCCCTATCAAAAAACTATATTTCCTATTATACAGCTCAAACTCCGTCATGCATTATTATTAATTTTTTTTTTTCAATTTTGCCGTTTTTTTGGTTTATTTAGCACGTCTTGAATCACCACTATTATTCTGATTAATGTTTTTAACCGAATAATCAGTTTTTAGGCTGTTTTAAGCAACTTAGTTGGGTAGCTTTGGTTATCAATTAAATTAAGATTTTTCATAGTATTTCTTCTGCAGCCACATTTAAACAGAATTATGGTATTAGATCCAACAATTGGTTAGAATTAGCATTCCTTGACTTAGCAAATATAGGGCCATCTGCCAGGTATGAACTCGCTATCTTGTGGATAGAAGAATGTTATGCTAGCCACTACTCCACAGGTGACCCTCAATGCATTCAACAAGGTGTTTGAATCTGCTGGGTTTGAACCCGTGACCTTGGACATATTAGTCCTAAACACCTTTTAGAATGCATAGAGGTTCACCAGTAGAGTAGTGGCTAGCCATAAAAGCTCTCCATGCTTAAGGTCGCAAGTTCAAAACCAGCAAATGGCTCTATATTTGCTTTTAGGGAGTAAAATTCCTTGGTTATTTCGTCCTTTAAAAGAGGCTGTTGTGCTAGCCACTACTTCACAGGTGACCCTGGATGCATTCAGCAAGGTGTTATAGATTAATTTGCCCTAGGTCACGGGCTCAAACCCGGCAGATTCAAACACCTTGTTGAATGCATTGAGGGTCACCTGTGGAGTAGTGACTAACATAACAGCCTTCTATGCTTAAGGTCGAGAATCCAAAACTAATAGATCGCCCTAAATTTGTGCGCCACAGGTGACTGTTAAAAGATTTAAAAAGTGGAACTCGTAAAAGATCCCTATTTTATGTAAACCTGGATAGGCAAAACATAAGACTCCCGCTGCACCGTCGGATTAAGCACAGTAACATAAAGTGACGTTAAATGGATAAACAAAAATAAGATTTAATAAAAATGTTATGTTCTTGGTAGCAAAACCTCATTAAATTGACTGTATAAAATAGGTATAAGAAATTATTAAATTGACGGAAAAAATTATGAATTTGATAGAAAAAATTATAAATTTGACTGAAAAAAATATGAATTTGACTGAAAAAAATATGAATTTGACTGAACAAATAATGAATTTGACTGAAAAAAAAATTATGAATTCTATTGAAAAAATTATGAATTTGACTGAAAAAATTATGAATTTGACTGAAAAAATTATGAATTTGACTGAAAAAAGCTATATGCCAAGAAATTAAATGATTAAATTACAATGAATATAGCATAATAATGAAAGGGCTATACATAAAAAATTATGGTTAAAGAAAATGTACAAAGATATCAATATTCACATGGAATAGGAAACATTAAAATGTGGAGTAGTGTGGAGATACGTGATACGGAGTGGGCGAATGGAAACTAGGTATTGTTTGGTAGAATGAGGTTAGGTAGGATGGAAAATACGTACGAAATGTAGGTAGAATGGAAAGTACGTACTTACCGTATTTATAGACTAGATCTGACAATAATGACTAAAATTATTAGACTACCATAAAAAAAAATTAATGAAATTTAACCTATAATAATAATATAAGGGGTACTCACTACGTTTGCTATAGCATGCTATTTGTGTTATTTTGCTAAACCCGTCGAGTTTCTATAGTTATTTCCTGTATACAATTGATGGGTTTAGCACAATAGCACAAATAGCATGCTATAGCAAACGTAGTGAGTACCCCTAAAATAATGATACAAGAATAATTTTTTTATAAAAATTACGAATATAATTATAAAAAAAGTTTTGATGTGAACATTGAATATTGAACACATATATTTCTCCTTCTTTTTTTTATATATATTTTAATACCGACGTTCTCTAGCTCAATAGTTTATATAATATTATATTTAATGTTATTAAAATTATATTTCTTTTGTATCTTTTTAGCCCTGATCATGACTCACAATGGGGATCGAAACGTTGGCAAGCAATAAATAGTTTAAACTATTTAGCTCTTTTATTTACTGACCGCCAAACGGAACCAATTCCTTCTAATAAATGACACCACAATCAAATTCAATCCGTTTAATGCAAAAGCGAGTCCAGTAGTAGTAATATAAAATAGTTTTCTTTATTTAAGGTAAAGTTCAAAGCATTATTTAGTGATTGTGGAAGTAGTGAGAAAAGGCGAATAGAAAGGGACTTGCTTTATTAAATAAAATACGTGTTTTTTTTCTGAGCCCTAGTTCGTTCTAGTACACCAGAATTAAGATAAACAATACATGAAAGCTATAAATCAAATATACTGCTGTAGGATTACAAAATATGTAATTTTTTTTTTTACTCTGATATAAATTTTAGTATAAAATCGGGGCTACGGTGTGGTTTATCACTTCCCGTTTTATCTCTGCGGAAGTAAAAAGATTTTTTTTTTTGTAGTGACCACCGCTTTTCCGGCTACTTCAACAGATTTATGGAAACTTCTTTTTTCCCCCTTGTAACTTGATGCTTTTAACCCTTTACAAAAAAAAAAAAATAAATAATTGGTGTGGCTCCCACAGAAAACAGCTTAATCCTAACACAATAAATAATTAATATGAAAGTCTTTTTAATAATAATGATCATTATAATCCTGATAAACTAGCTGTAAAATCGCGAAATATTTTATTGTATGTTCTTTTTTATGAGTAATAATAAAACATTTATTAAAAATCTGGTTCACGCAATTAACGACATTCACTGACCTCGGATGTTAAAAAAAAATTAAGAATTTTCAAATCCATTTAGATATGAAAATAAATGGTAAACGAATTGAATAGTTTGTTTATTTATTTAGCGTCACTTTATGGTACTATGGCTAATCGGACGATGCTACAGTGGGAGTTCTAAATGTTACCTATCCAGGTTTTATAAGGACAGGGATCTTTAACGAGTACCTGATATCGCACAGTCTCGGGACCACCTTTTTACGTCCCCCGAAGGACGGCATAACTAAAGATTTTTTAACTGTATAAAAAAACATATCCATGCCAAGTAGCTTTGGAATTTCTCTTTGAATAGGAAAAATAATAGATCATTGATATGTCTGTCTGTAACCCAACGTAGTGGATCAACTTAGGAATCTACTATAGCTGCTCAATTCTAGAGCTACTATCACGAACTTATACAAATAAAATGTTGATTTCTAATAGGTACTATATCCACTTAAGACAATTTTACATGAAACGCAAATATCTGTCATTTATTTATTATTGGACCAATCTACTTAACTATTTTTTATTATCAATTTTTTTAACATCATTTATTGAAATTTACAACAGTACTTCAAAGTACAACAAGTGAATGTGACAAACGATAAATGGCGTGAATCAGACTTGAAGAAGAACCACCCAATGGAAGCACTCCTGTAACTTTTCTAAACTAGAAGTTCTCGAGGCCATCTTCTTTTCAGACGCCTCGGAGGATTGTCAGGAATTGAAGAGGAAGAAAGTATTGAAGCAAGAGGATTAGGATGGGAATGGAGTTTTTCATGAAAGGAATGCCATCTAGATCGGGCCAAATCAGCAACATACGGAACGTTGAGGTTTTTATGGATAAGTTTGTTTGTGACAAAGTAAGGAGCATTGAGGATTTTACGAAGGATTTTGGATTGTAGGGGTTGGATACGGGAAGAATTCGATGGTTTATTAGAGCTTCAAAGCTCCACTCCGTAAGTCCATATCGGCCTTATGATAGTCATGTAGATAAGTCTTTTGTAGTTAAGTGGAAGATTAGAACGTTTGTCTAGTAAGTGTTGAAGAAGTTGAAAACGTCGTGCGTGCAGTTTCTTGTCGTTTCAGTCTTGTGTGAGGGTTCCAAGTAAGGCGTTTGTCAAGGTGCAGTCCTAGATATCGGATCTGTTCAACCGGGACAAGAGGAGTATTATTGAAGGAGACAGTAGGGCAGGATGTCATAGGTTTACGACGAAGGGTAAAGGTAATTTGGTTGGATTTGTTGGCATTAATTTTAATTCTCCAGTTCTGACACCATACCTCAAGGTGTCTGAGGTGGGATTGGAGAGTTTGCGAGGCAATAGTTGGATCAGTATTGACTGATAATACCCAAGTGTCATCAGCATAGGTAGAAAAGAAAGTGTTAGGATGGGAAGGGATATCAGCTGTATTAACTGTGTAAAGAATGGGTCCTAGGATACTGCCTTGAGGAACACCAGCAAACTGACTAAAAATGGATGAATAGGAATTATTATGATTGACTTTGAAGGATCTGTCAGTGAGGTAGGACTGGATAATAAGGAAGTATGTTGGGGGAGAGGAATTTGCGGAGCTTGTAAAGCAACCCTGGGTGCCAGACTCGGTCAAAGCCTCGAGGCCATCTTCTTTTCCTTACGCCTCGGAGGATTATCAGGAATGGAAGAGGAAGCAATGATTGACATTAGTGGGTTAGAGTGGTAGATGAGTTTTTTATGGAAGGAGTGATATCAGGTTCGGGCTAGATCAGCAACAAATGGAATATTTAGGTTTTTATGGATGAGTTTATTTTGACAAAGTAAGGAGCGTTGAGGATTATACGAAGGATTTTGAATTGTAAGGATTAGGTCCGGGAAGAATTTGAAGGTTTAGTAGAGCCCTAAAGCTCAACTCCGTAAGTCCTTATAGGCCTAATGATAGTAATGTAGAGGAGTCTTTTGTAGTTAAGTGGAAGTTTAGAGCGTTTGTCAAGTAAGTGTTAAAGTAATAGTGTGCGGATTCCATGCGAGACGTTTGTCAAGCAGGAGACCTAGATAGCTTATCTGTTCGACCGGGACAAGTGAAATATTATTATTAAAATCTAAAGTTGATTTTTTACTGCGTTGCCAACTTATTTTTCTAAATTTTTGCATTTTCCTATAACTTCATCACAATATAATATGGATATAGTACTTTATGGAATGAAACATGGATATAGTACTTTTTAGAAAGAACTATAAAGAGATATAGTACTTTTTGGAAGAATATTACTCGTAATAAGTTGGTAACAGTAACAATAACCTTCCTCATACAACATTACCCATAACTAACATCTTATTTTGATTGTTCGTTTAACGTCACTTTATGCTACTATGCCTAATCGGACGATGCTACAGTGGGAGTCCTAAATTTTGCCTATCCAGGTTTAATTAGGATAGGGATCTTTAACAAGTACCTGACATTTTTCGTCCCTCCGAAGGACGGCACAACTAAGGATTTTTTACTCCCATTAAACAATTCTAGGACCACCTGCGGGTTTGAATCCGTGACCTTTGAAATAGAAGTCTGTTATTCTAGCCACCTTGCTACAGATGATCCCACTAACGTCTTAGTAATGTTAATTACTAAGTTATGTATATTTATTTTTTATCCTTCTGGGAAATATCTTTCCTAGTCGGTTATTTAAATTTGAATATCTATTCTATTTAAAGAAAGGGAATATTGAAAGGACCTTTTATTTATTTATAACACTATAATAAGAGAGTATGTACTTATGAAGTTTGTTATGAACTTACAGCTACTTAAAACTTAACTACTTCAACTTCGTATTTCTGCGAATTCAACGAACATATTTAAATTATTAACTACGAGCACACAACAGTTGACTATAGAGACTAGTAAATAAATAAATTTTAAGCTTTTTTTGCATACTACAAAAAAAAAAAAAAATCTATTAGTTTAAATCAGGAAAGGATCGCTTGGAGCTGGGTGGTTAGCACAGCAGCCTCTTATGCCAAAGGTCACGGTCTCAAACCCGCAGGTAATGGGAGTAAAAAATCCTTAGTTATGCCGTCCTTCGGGGGGACGTAAAAATTGTGGTCCCGAGATTGTGCGATATCAGGTACTCGTTAAAGATCCCTGTCCTTATAAAACCTGGATAGACAAAATTTAGGACTCCCACTGTAGCATCGTCCGATTAGCCATAGCAGCATAAAGTGACGTTAAATGAATAAACAACAACAATAATCTTCATATTTGTTATTCGTACCTGTCAAAAGCAAAAATTAAAAATGAGCAAATGTGATATAGAAACATAAGCAGCGGACATGATAGGCATAGGGAAAGTAAGTGCCCATCTGCACTTCTTTCTGGGCTTTAATTTAGGAGATAAGGTCTCTCATCCACTTTTTTAGCGTTATTCTATCAGGAATTTCAGTAAATGACATGTCCTTTATTTGTCTATTGTCGTGTCCGTGTAATTTGATATGAAAACGCGAATATAGAAATCTTATGTGTTCGTCAATTCTGGAATCACTTGTAGCTGGGTGGTTACCATAACAGCCTCCTATGCCAAAGGTCACGGGTTCAAACCCGCAGGTGATCCTAGGATTTTTTAATGGGAGTAAAAAATCATTAGTTATGACGTCTTTCGGAGGGGACGTTAAGAGGTGGTCCCTAGCCTGTGTGATGACAGGTAATCGTTTAAGATCCCTATCGTAATAAAACCTGAATATTCAATGCCTTTTGCACCTTTTTTCGATTTTCCCAAAAACGGTTTCGACGATTTTGATTAAACTCGCTATATCAATGTAAAATTTAATAGACTTTAACATTATGTAGGTTTCATTTTGATTAAAATAGTCTGGCAGGGCTTAAATGCCGATTTTTTATAATTTTCTTCCTCTAAAGTACCTTTAATTTTGTTGATTCTATAAAAATAACTATATTGTCTTGTTACCACTGATAAAAAAAAGGTAAATATATAAATTAAATGAATTCGATACCCAACTAAACGAGAAAACTGAAAGCATATTTTTTTAAATGTAAATTTTTGTTTTTGAACATAAGAACAGTAATATACATGTGTAATATACCGTTGGAAAGCTAAATATTTTAGAAATAATATTATTTAATACACAAGCTTGAAAAAGTTAATAAAGAGTGATGAAAACCCGATAAAACTAACTGATTATTTTAGATGATACAATAATTGATAGAAATTCAATTTAATCAATTCTTTAATAGTTTCACTCATTTTTATCTCTAACTGATTTTGAAAATTCTTTAATCGATTTTTAAAACGGAAGTAACCGTACCAGATTTTTTTACTTAAGCTGATTATCGAATTCGCTCAACTTGTATATTTGTTTTATCAATGCTAATAAGATTATATGGTTAATATTTTGGAATCTACACAAATTCATTTACTTTAGAATAAGAAAATTACCAAATTTCACTGTTTTCATCAGAATGACAACTAAATGATATAAAATACTATAAAATTTTACATCAATATAGCGAGTTTAATAAAACTTGTTAAATTCCGTTTTTGAGAAAATCGTGAAAAGGTGCAAAATGCATACTATAAAGTGGCTCTTCTAGTTTTTAGAAATAATATTGATGGAAAAAATGTAACACCTCAGGCATATACGCTTCTAAAATAAGAAGTTTCACAGTACTTTTATGTGTGAAACTAAAATAATGTTCTTCATATAATAATATTTCTTTTTAAGATTCTATAAACATCACTTCATGAAAGGATTAACAGATGAGAGAACGAGGCAGCAGAAAAACCACTTGAAATATGTTGGAAAAACAGCAGCTTGTATTGTTTAATTGAAATATACATATTTATCTAAACCTGCGGTGTCGCCACCGAATGAAAATAATTTTCAACAAAAAGTTCGTAGCAATTCAACATCCATCAGATCATATCTTTAAGTATCGTACTTTAAAAACTTTTATCCCAGCAAAGTTGAATAAAAAAATGTTTATAAAAATAAAATTGTCTGTTTCAACTTTATCGTTTAGTATTAAATGTCACTTACCACCCTCTTTTTTTACGAGATCCTCAACAAATTATATGGACAGCCACGTGGCCTTAAAAATACTTTTTAACTTTCAAAGGAGTTTAAAGATTGAAGTTTTCCGATCTTTAGTCGAGGAGATATTTTTTGTGTTTTATTCCAATCCTATACCTTACATCGTATAGTTTTTTTTTTTTACAGTTCATAAATTTAAGTCAAATTTATGACTTTGTCAATAGCAAACCAAATATACTGTTTGTATGCACGACAAAACAAAATGTGACAAGCATAGGATTTCTAGCGACCTTTGGTGGAAAAATCACCGATTACGTATAATGTTCTATTGATGTTTCTTATGGCCGTTAAAAAAAATAAAATAAAATTGCATAAGTGTTTTCCTAAAAAAATAACTCTAACGAATTTAATTTAGCTTGCTTTACCGATGTAAAAATTAATAGGCTTTGATATCATGCAGTTTTCAATCTGATTGAAACATTATTACAGGGCTTGAATCCTTCCTCTAAAGTACCTTTAATCCTTATTTCAAAATGAAAATATGAAAGATTGAAAAATTCCTCTTTTCCTCTCTGGTATCGAATGTTATAATGAGATGGGTTATTTCTGAATTTTTGCAGCATCATTTTACAAAACCAGAGAGAAACTACCATCATGGACAGTGTCACCTCCTCACGACAACTGTGAAATGTTAAAAGTTTCTAAGAAAATAAATTGTTCCCCACAAGAAATATCTGAAACTTTCCTTACAGAACTTAATAAATATCAGTATAAAAAAAAATCATTTATGCCGATGGTTCTAAAATAATTGAATCGACGTCATGCGCTGTATTAGACGGCGACCAAATTCACAAGTACAAACTTGATGGTACTTGTTATGTTTTTACTGCCGAATTGACAGCTAGAACAACATTAGAAAATTCAGTTATCATTTGTTCTGACTCGCTCAGTGCTCTCAGCCACTCTCAATCCATTCTCAGCAAACCCTATTGTACAGGAGGTCCACTTCGCAATCAAACAGTTGGATGACTTCAGAAAAAAAAAAATAAAAAAATATTTTGGATTCCCAGTCATTCTGGAATATCAGAGAATGAGGAAGTCAACAGAGCACATTCGCTAGAAGAAATAACGCCCTCTTTTATTTCATCATCTGAGCTGTTTCAGCCAATAAACGCGAAGATCATAGACGAATGGCAACAGCCTTGGACCGCTTTTGAAAACAACAAATTGAAAAATGTCCAACCGTCCATCAGCTACTGTGTCTCATCATCAAGAAAGTGCAGGCGTGAGGAGGTAGTTATCGTCCGCCTGAGGATAGGACACTGCCGTTTCACTCATGAGCACCTCATCGACGGTGTCATTCAATTGGTGAAGAACATTCGTTTATATTACCTCATTTAACACATTCAGGTTATTTTACGGACTTTTTGATTTTTTACTCACACTTTTTATTTATTTTTTTAATTTTTTTATTTTATTTATTTATTTGTTTACCTTTCATCATCGTGTTTGCAGTTCTGAATAAAACTTAATGTTTATTGTTCCTATTGTTCTATTTCTATTCATATTGATTTCGTCCTTTTAAAATCAATTTTTTTTTCTTTCCTTTTTCTCATCATAGATAAGTTAATCGTCTTCTGAAGATGTTTTGGGCAATAATAACCACTCGCAGTTTTTTGCCCTTAAAACCAAAACAACAACAAATTTTATATATTAGAAAAAAAAATTGAATCATTTTATGTTGTAATTAACAGTTAATATACATGATGAAAGGATTTGATAACCAACTTTTTAATATTTTTTTATTGAAATTTACAACTGCATTTTGTAATACAACAAGTAAATATGCTGGTAATGATAAAATACATGAAGATAAAATGCCCATTGGCATCACTCCACTAGGTACCTAAACTAGAAGGTCTTGAGGCCATCTTCTTTTCAGAGCCCTCGGAGGATTGTCAGGAATTGAAGAGGAAGCAAGGATTGAAACTATTGGGTAAGAGTGGGAGTGGAGTTTGTCATGTAAGGATTGATACCTGGTTCGGGCCAAATCAGCAACAAGTGGATGAGTTTATTCGTGAAAAAGTAAGGAGCATTGAGGATTTTTCGAAGGATTTTGGATTGTAAGGATTGAATACGGGAAGAATTTGATGGTTTCGTAGAGCCCCAAAACTCAACTCCGTACGTCCAGATAGGCCTTATGATGGTGATATAGATGAGCCTTTTGTAGATAAGTGGAAGGTTGGAGCGTCTGTCAGGTAACCAACTAAAGGAGAAAAGAGCGAAAATATTTGTTTTTGTTTTGAAACTAGCACACTCACCCCCGGTGTTTTTCCCCAATTTTGGGTGTCCACGAGAGGTAGAGTCTGCCCCAGGAGGGTTTCCAACACTGGTGTCACAACAGGATAAATAATATTCTGCTATAGCCGGGATTCGAACCCAGCACCCGGAGAATATTAGACTAGTGCTTTGTCCGCTGGACCACTAAATCCACCCTTCCCTGATAATTTCTTCTAATAATATAAAACTGTAATAAAGAATAAAGTATATGTAAATATAAATAACTGTTGGAACGCCTCTTCTTTCAACATATTATTTATTAGAAACTCTACAATTTCTAAAAATTTATTCCAACATTTCAAAGTTTTCCTTCAGCCTTAGGGTTCAAAGTACTTTTATGTTTATTATTTGTGAATTTTTCAATTAAGGACGT
The DNA here is from genome assembly GCA_023052935.1 of Piezodorus guildinii. Taxonomy (NCBI): domain Eukaryota; kingdom Metazoa; phylum Arthropoda; class Insecta; order Hemiptera; family Pentatomidae; genus Piezodorus; species Piezodorus guildinii. The sequence continues at coordinate 128,667,536 of CM041296.1, read as the reverse complement.
TTATTTCCAAAAGGTACCGAAGGACATTTTTTACGAAATTGATTTTTTTTTACATATTTTTATTTTCATCATATAGTTTTATCTAAATCTTTTATTTGTTTTTATCTAATGAACACTGAAGTACATTTTGCGATTTAGAAATGCAATTATTTTATAGAGGTACTAATTACACATTTAGTTTCGCACTTCACACTAGAACCTTGCATTTTATAACTTTAATATGGTATTATTACTTTCACTTACTATATATAGTAAGGGGAAGTATTGCGATCGTGAAAATTTTCGAATTCCAGTTTTCAACGGAAATACACGTTTTAGGGTCCCCTGAGTCCAAATAACCAAGTCCCGCGAAAAGGTCTGTGTGTGTGTGTGTGTGTGGTAACTCCCGGGCGGAAACGGTAAGTCCTATGAAACTGAAATTTCATATTTAAGACAACTATACGCCCGAGACGTGACAAAACTTTTTTCATCAAAATGAGCCTACCAGAAGAGGCACTTTATACCATACATTTTGCACCTTTTTTCGATTTTCTCAAAAACGGTTCCGACGATTTTGATTAAACTCGCTATATCGATGTAAAATTTAATGGGCTTTAATATGATGTAGGTTTTTTTTAGATAAAAATGGTCTGAGAGGGCTTTAATGCCGATATTTTACATTTTCTTCCCCTAAAGTACCTTTAATTTTGTAGATTCAATAATAATAACCATTGTTGATTAAAAACTGGTAAATATATAACGCAACTAAAGGAGAAAACAGAAAAAATATTTTTTTAATGCAATTTTTCGTTTTTAACATAAGAGCAGTAATATACATGTATGATATACCGTTGGAAAGCTAAAGATTTTAGAAAAAATATCATCTCATACACAACCTTTTAAAAGTTATTGGAGAGTGATGAAAAGAAGATAAAACTTACTGATTATTTAAGATAATAATATAATTGATTTTTTAATCAAACACATGTTTCTATATAAATTCAATTTGATTAATTCCTTAATAATTTCACGTATTTTTATCTCTAACTGTATTTGAAAATTCTTTCATTGATTTTAAAAATGGAGGTAAGTGAAAGTCGTGTCTTGCCCGCACCAGATTTTTTATTAATATGATAAAAATAAACAATTTTAGATTTTAATGCGAAACGAATCAGATTCCGGTAAAATTTCCTAGTTATATATATATATATATATATATATATATATATATATATATATATATATATATATGAAGTACCTTTTAGAAATAGACGTCTTAAGTAATTCATAGATTAACCACAATAATAAATATTCGTAATATTAACTTTTCAGTATAGCAAGTGTTTTTCCAAAAAGCCTAAAAAAACAACAACTGAGGAAGTTATATAGAGACTTTTGAAAGATATTTCATTGAAAAGAAGTCTCTATGAAAAGCATAGCGGCAATATCAACGACCCAAATCCATTTTCAATGGCGGGGTTTTATTTTTGTTAGGACTTAGTCGCATATCCCTATCGGGCACCTCCTAAGCCCTTCACCCATACCTGTTTATCTTTTTACTTTATTGATTGTCATTTCATATTTAATGGGTTTGAACGAATCTAGGTTAGATGAGTAGATAAAGGATTTAATTTACTTTTAGCCACGCGTTCTGTGAAATGAACCGTAAATCATTTAGCTGACGTGTGTGTGACAGCAAAAGCAAATCCTTTACATCACAGATAAATATCGAAGGATTATTATCGAACATTATTTATAGTCATATATAAACACACACACACACACACACATATATATATATATATATATATATATATATATATATATATATATGGGTGAATCAAATATAAACGAGACTTTTTTTTGTTTTTCATTTTCAACACAAAGAAAAGTACGCCCCTGATTTTCCTACATAGTCTCCTGATTTAGAAATACATTTTTCCCAGTGCATAGGTAATTTTCCAATCCCGTGCTCATAGAATGAAGTAGGTTGTGTCTTCATGTAGGCTTCAACCTCATCGTCACTGACGAATCTCTGACCTCCCAAAGCTTCCTTGAGTGGGCCAAACAGGTGAAAGTCACATGGTGATAAGTCTGGACTGTGTTCCAGCGTCTCCCAGCCCAGTTGCTCCAATTTTTCTCTCGTCAGGGCCGCAGTATGCGGGCGAGCATTGTCCTGAACAAAATTAACTTCTCTCATTGGTAGATCCCTCCTTTTGCGGCGATATGCAAGCCTGACTTCATTCAAAATGTCGCAGTAGTATGCGGAATTGATAGTCCTGCGTTCATGCAAAAAATCAAGATGCAGTAAGCCATGGTGATCAAAAAACACGGATGCCAAAACCTTCCCAGCTGACAGCCGTGACTTGGTCCTGGTTCCCCTTTCAGTCTCCACTCCATACTCGCTTGTTTTGATTCAGGGGTGTAATGGTGAGAAATGAGGCTCCCTCAGCTTGAAATCTTGCAAGAAGACCTTCACAGACCTGCAAATGGTTCAGCTTCTGCTCAGCTATGAGAAGTCGAGAAGCCCACCTGGCACACACCTTACGAAACCCTAGCTCCTCTGTGAGTATGGATAAAGTGCTTCCATAGCTTATCCCAACCTCATTTGCAATAGCACTGGTGGTTAGACGTCTGTCACTTTCAATAAGCTGTCGAACACGACTGATGCTGTCTGATGTGATGCTGGAGCGGGGTCTGCGGTCATGGCTTTCATTCTGAACACGATCACGACCCTCCACAAACTGTTTATGCCATGCAAACTATCTGGCAAAGTGTCTCTTCTCCGAACTGTACAGTCAACCTTCTCAAGATTTTAGCCGGTTTTACACCTTCAGCAGCAAGAAATTAGATGATAATACGTTTCGCAATCGAGGGGGATACATCCTGCTCAGACATTGTCACGACGGTAACTGGTGAGTTCGAGGGCATGCGCACGCCTGCTTCCCCCACTCCTGGCATCCCTACCCAACACCTCTAAACGCGGAAACGTTCCCGCACCTTCACATTTTCGAACGGAATCTGACCATTATTCTATATTTTTGTTTACCATTGCACAGAAGATGGATGGCTGAGGAGATGTTGGAACAATAATTTTTAAATGAGGAGAAAGAGGATGCCTTGCGAATAGAGGTAGGTATGGAATTCCAGAACGTTGTCTTGCCTGCAAAGTAAAGGATGTTTTAGAGGATGAGGATCGATGAGAAGGAAAATAAAGGTTCAAAAGAGTACAGTCAAAACCTTAAGTAGATTACCATGAAAAAGTGGTACCAAATAAAAGAAAAGAAAATTTCCCAGAAGGTTGAGAAGCCAAACCCTCAAAATAAGAAAGTAAGTGTCGTACATCAGGCAGAAAATTTAATATTACCATTTCTAAGAATATTCGGAAATTTCAAGGTGCTGTTACTTTTCTATCGTCATTTATTTATTTCAAATATATGAAATATTTAGTAAGGATAAGTATGCGATTGAGATCATTTTCAAATTCGAGTTTCCACTGGAAATAAACAGTTTTGTGTCCCCTGAGTCCAAACGACTAAGTCCTTCTAAAAAATCTGTATATGTGGTAATTCTTGCTCGAGAACGGTATATAAATGTAACATACTGAAATTTCACATTTTAGGAGCGTATATGAAGGAGTTGTTACAGCAACTTTTTCATCAAACTCGGCCCACTCGAAGAGACAGCGTGTACTATGCATTTTTCACCTTTTTACAATTTTTCAAAAACTGACGAAAAGGATTTTGATTTAACTCATTACATCCATGTAAAATTTCACATTTACTTTCACTTACCTATATATGAAATATAAAGTAAGGGAGAGAATTGCAATCTTAAAAATTTTCGAAATGGAGTTTTCAATGAAAATACACGTTTTAGGGTCTCCTGAGTCCAAATGACCAAGTCCGTGTGTGTGTGTGTGGTCTAGCACAAAAACGAATTGAAGCACAATACTAAAATTTCGTATTTAAGACAACTATACGCCCGAAATGTTACAGCAACTTTTTCATTAAAATCAGCTAACCAGAAGAGCCACTTTATACCATTCGCTAGAAACTGGTCCCTGTTTTAAACAAAGGAAAATAAGCTCCAAATGACCGATTCCCGCAATAAGGCTAGTGTATGTCTGAGTGTGGGAGTGGTAACTCCAGCGCGTAAACGAAAAGTCCTTTGAAAGTGAAATTTCATATTTAAGACCACTATACGCCCTAAATGTTACAAACACTTGTAAAAGTTAATAAAGAGTGATTAAAAGCCGGTAAAACTAACTGATTATTGAATAATTTAATCGATTTTTTAATAAATTACATGTTTCTTTAGAAATTCAATTTAATTATTTCTTTAATGGTTTCGCTCAATTTTATCTATAACTGTATTTGAAAATTCTTTAATAGATTTTAAAAACGGAGGTAAGTGAAAGTCGGGTGCTGTCCGCATACACATGCATACACAAAAATGATATAATATTGTATATTGTTTTCATATAAATGGGATGAAATTCAATAATGGTATTGTATCTCCCCAAACAACTGCATAAACCATTGAAGCTTAATCCATTTATTAAATTACTGCTGATAATTGCATTAGATATTGTTGATTAATTAATATTATTAACTTGAAACCAATAAGGTATACAGTTCAGTCAGTAATTTAGAGAGAGGATTGCCGAGATTTCCGAATTTAATAATACCGAAGTCCCAATTCCACCACAATTAAAACATTGTTTTAGTATGCATGTCCGGAACCTGGATTTGTGATAATTACATGAGTTTGATTAGACCCGTTGTAACAGCAGGTGAGCCTATGTCCAAGCTGAAAACCTACAGGCTTCAATTATATCAATTACCACACGTAGTTAAATAAAAATAATAACAAGTAGAACAATAAAAATATTATTATTTGTTGCCGATTATGTTAATCCTAACTAACATTTGCAAATTACCTTACAATGAAATAGGGTCATATAAATTAATTATTATATGCAATAGTTGCAATATTCATGGTAATGGTAGTTGTGTGTTACTTTTTTTTTTTTTTTGTTTAAGATCCAAAGCAGTACCACTAAAATAAATATAAAAGTTGTTATGTATTGAGAATACTGAGGATAGAAATTCATTATTGGATAACAATTATATTAATTAAAATATATTGATATTATTTATTTATTTACTACCCTCCCCTGCCTTGAGGCAATACGGGTATTGCTGCTGTGGGAAGTACCATAGATACAACCTACAACTGCTATGAAACTAATAAAACAGCATGTTAGTGGGTCTTCGGATGTTCAGTGGCCTTCTTCATACTTCTCTCCTACCCCAAGTTGAAGTGGCTTGGACCAATCTGTTCCTATATTGATATGCCTTTATAAGCCTAGGTCGGGAAAAGTTCAAAAGGTGTTTACCTAGCCCCCTAGATTTCCCATCAGAGACCCCTGGTAATTTCCCCCAGCGGCGGCCGACAAGAATATTAAGAGTATTGAAAAGATAAAAATAATATCACAAAGGCTTACAACGCCGCCTTAAATAAATTAGAAATATTTCTTAAAAATAGTTTCTACAAAGGCTGGTCCAGCGTCCGCCAACCGGGGCACTTCCCATATCAGCCCTACCCGAGGTGACGAGGATGAGAGAAAAGATTCGAAGAGAGGTCCGTCGGGGGCCGAGAGAGCAGCTGGAGATCTAAAAGCCGAGAAGGGGCGACTAAGACTGATTCCACCTTCGCCAACCGACAAAGTCTTTTAAAGGTATTTTCCTTGGTTGTAATATTGTAGGACAAGTTTAGCTATAATGTCCCTCAGTAACCTCAGACATAGTGTAAATATATTGTATATGTGTTAGTTGTTTTTAAATAATAATATCATTTATTGAAACTTGAATTTAATCTTACCCTGCATGCCATCTATTGGAATTGGTAAACACGATACCTTTGAAAAATAATTCCAATTGTTCTAAAAAGTATCTTATATAAATACATTTAAACATATCAAGTAACCAAGTTTTTGTATGTACCGCTGCCTAGGAAAGGGGCCGGTCAAAAACAAAGCTGAGATAATTGGAATAATGACCTCCAACGTAATGTAATGATGATTACTCCTTTGAAATTAGTGGAATGTATGAAAGTTTAGCCACTAATTAAATTAAGACTGGACCTAGAAGAAATGAGACAACTGAATACTGGTAAAAAATGACTTATATTCAAAGAAAAAGAATATAAGATTGGATTTTGGGGCCAGAATTGATTGATTGAATTGAACTTTGATTAGTAAGTTAGTGATTTTAACTATTGAAAATTAGTTGAAATTCTGATATTAACTAAAGTGGTTGGTGATGAAATTATTTGTAGGGTTGTTCATTAGCCTCTCTTCATTTCTCACCCTTCTCTTTGGCTAGGGGATCTTCCAGGAGTTTTGTTCTCCTATGTTGAAGAAAAAACTAATATAAAGCAGGAACTAGAAAATAATGTGGCTCATCCAGCCCGAACTTGCAACACTGTTGGTTATCTCTTCAGCCAGTAGGGGCGCTCTGGTTCTTTAAATGGCCGCTAGGTGGCAGCACGGTCAATATAAATTTTCCTTTCGAAATCCGAAATAGGAGATCTGTCTTATTTTTTAAGTCTGAGTTTATTTTTGTTTTTTCCCTTCTAAAATATTTATTTTCTTAACAGAGGTTACAATTGTTATTTATTTTGTTTTGTAGGGTATTTATAGGTAAAATTTATTTTCTTTTTTAAAATTATTCTTAATGGGCCGATACTTAAACTTTGTACCCATTTATATTTTCAATCTTCAAAACTTGGTGTTATTGAATTATTTTTTTTAATTGTCCGATATTTTGAAAATTACCAGCTAAAAGGTAATATGGCATAAACTAATTACTGATTATCATACGAAATTATTTATTATTGTTATATTATAAATTATATTTTTCGAACGAAACTTAATAAAATTTTTATTTGAATTAACTTAAAACTTTTTTCAACTCTAAGTATATTTAAAAGTTTTAAAATTGATTTTAACAGCCAATCTAAGAAAATTTCGAAAATAGAATTGGGTATTAGAAAATAAAAGATTTATTTGTTTATAATAGTGTAATTTCAACCTAACAAATGTTATCAACGTACTTCTTTTTGAAATTGTAAAAAAAAAAAAAATTTAAGAACTGTTTCAGAAGAAGTTTCAGGGAGACTTTGTACCATTCAATCAACTTTGAGATCGAAAAAAGTGTGAAAGCTGAAAAAAGCCGGACTCGCGCTAAATTGAACGAGGGCCAAAAACATGATCTCTATGATGTATCGCTATTGGAAGAATTATGGAAGCTTATATATGAGGCAGCTTCAAACAGCTATCTTTTCAGGTTCCCTCTCACCTCACACGCGTTGATCATGTTGAATGGACGGCTCAAAGTCTCCGTGAAACTTGTTTTAAAACAGTTCTTGAATTGTTCCTTCAACATTCAACAATTTCAAAAAGAAGTACGTTGATAACATTTGTTAGGTTGAAATTACACTATTCTTAACAAATAAATCATTTATTCTCTATTACCCAATTAAATTTTCGACATTTACTTACCTTGGCTGTTAAAATCAATTTAAAAACTTTTAAATATACTTAAGAGTTGAAAAAAGTTTTAAGTTAATTCAAATAAAAAGTGTATTCAGTTTCGTTCGAAGTAATTTATAATATAACAATAATAAATAATTACGTTTAATAATCAGTAATAAGTTTATGCCATATTACCTTTTATACGATGAATTTCAAAATGTCGGACAATTAAAAAATGGTACAAAGTTTAAGTATCGGGCCATTAAGAATAATTTTTAAATATAAAATCAATTTTACCTACATATGCTCCCATAACTTAGTTTTTTTGATAAAGAAAGGGAGTACAGAATTGAGACGTTGATCTCCAAAAGGTACTAAAGGACATTTTTTACGAAATTGATTTTTTGTCATATTTGTATTCTCATCATTTAGTTTTATCTAAATATTCTATTTGATGTTATCTAATGAACTCTCAAGTCCTTAAAAAATGCGATTTAGAAATGGGGTCATTTTCTAAATGTACTAATTACGCATTTATTTTCGTTACAAATCATTCTAAAAAAATTCATTTCATAACTTTAATATGATGTTATTATTATAGTAAAAAAATAATTCTAAATTTTAAGGCAAAAAGACCCAAATTAGCTAGTTTAATATAGTAATGAGAGATTTACGCGATTCCTGTAAAATTTCCTAGAATGGATATAGTACCTTTCTCAATTAGAGAACCAGTACATCACGATAAATTATTTTTAATAAATCTTCATGATTTACACCAACTTTATAAATACATAGTCAATAGGGAATTAAAGATACGTAGAACCTAAATAACAAATTAAGAAAAAACAGGTTATAATATTCGATAAGTCACAAAAACAAAACGGAAGAGAAAAAAAAAAATTTTTGTTATTTAATGATTTTTTATAGGGAAATCCGCTGCAAAGACGGTTAATAAACTTTGCGGTGTGTAGCGATGGTGCCTTAGAAGGAAGCACCGTTTGTAAATGGTTTGCTCGATTCAGAACCGGAAATTTTGACTTGGAAGACGCAAAGCGCTCGGGTCGTCCTTCAAGTGTTAAAGACGACCCAATTAAAAAAAAACAAAAAAAAAAACTGAAAGATGGCAGCGTGCAATAGGTCAAAATGGGTCTATTTATTAAGGGTATATAAAATTGATTAAAATATTTTCAAGAATCAGAAGTTTTTTTTTAAATTACCAGTAAAAAACGCTACAAAATTATTTCACAACCCAATATTATCTACAAGAGTCACTTAGTTTTATTCATTTTTCATCAGTCTCCATTACATTATACAATTGTGTATATAAAAATACATTTTTCCAAAATTCTATAGCTTTACAAACGGTATATATTACTATTTATTACTTATTATTACTATCCTTATGTAGGAAAAAAGTATTTTAAATTATTTGAGTGTAGAGGCAAAAGATGATAAAAATAATAGAGAATCACGATTGCCAATTTCCACTTTTATGTGAGAATCTACTTAGCTATAGATAATAAGACTTTTTAAGATTTTCTTTTCTTCATAATACCAATTACGAGGGAAAAAATCAAACCCTCAATTTAGTATGAGCAATTGTAACCTTTTTTACAACTAAAATCTACATTTATTTAAACTTTAGAAAAAATAATTAAAAATGGATCCGAACCGGTCCCTAATAGATAAGAAGGATAAAAAAGGTCTAAAACCTTTTTTAGCCATGATGCTTTTTTTAATCACTTAAAAACTGACACATCAATATTGGCGTTTTAGTTTTTAATAAAATCATTTTTTTAGACAAGTTGAAAGCTAGCGATGAGTTCTCATGCATATGTATCAAGTGAAGATGTGCCCGCCATTGCTAAGGGAAGATATGACAGGCCATTTTATATGGAAATAGGATTGGGTGGAACCAACTCCATCCACTCAACCATTCATAACACCTTAAAACCAAGCTTTGCTTTGTTTCATTGAAACTTCAAATCATCACAGTAAATACACCCAGGAAAATTAAAAAAAAAAAATCTTTTTTTTAATTGATAATCACAGATTAAGAATTGTTTACTGAGTCATAAATATCTGATTTTGAGTTGGTGGAATTTTGAATTATGTTATAAGGAGCATTTTATCTTGCATTAGGTGGGATAGTTTTGATATTCAGGAACGTTGTGTGTATTAACTCTTCTTCTTCTTCTCCCTATAGTGCCTCATCAGCATAGGGGAGCATTTAGCCACCGGCTCTAATCCTCCTAATTCCCAGCTAAGTTCAAGTTCAGCTCCATACAAGAGTATCGGCAAATATACAGACTTGAATATTTGGAGCTTAATACATCTACCCACCTCTTGCTTTCCTCGACAGAATTGCAGATCTAGTCTGCATTTCTTTTTTTCTTAATTCTACTAGATATTTTTGAGTCTACGTTCCCATATCTTTTTATAAGTAGGCCGAGGTAGGTGAAATTCGTAAAGACTTTAGTTTCCACTCCTTTACAGTGTATCTGGAAATCTTCCACTTGCCTTCAAACTTGTATTATCTTCCTTTTGCTGGTATTTATTTGCATTCCTCTTCGGCGGAGCTCTCCTTGCCATTCAATCACTGCTTGCTGTAATATAATCCGCCACAAGAACAACGTCATCCGCGTAGAGGAGAAGTTGAATCACCACTGGGCGAAGGTTTCTACGGAAGGTCCGCTTGTTCTTCTTTTCATTCCATCTATGTAAAGTTAGAATAGTAAAGGGCTGAAAATGTCCCCTTGTTTGATCCCCCTTGCTATGCTGAAGACATCAGACTCCTGTCCGTTCAGCCTTACGACTCCTTTTGGTTTTTAATAAATCGATTTAATAGTTTCCGCTAAGTTTCTTTGGGAAATTTTTAACTATGAGAGCCTCCCATATTTCTTGACTTGGAACTGAATCAAACGCTGCTTTGAGGTTAAGAAAGACGAGGTACATACATTTTTCTCTGTCCTAAGATATCTGAAGAACATTCCGCATAGAACATGTGGTCCTCGGTTTGCTGTTCTGGTCTGAACCCGCTAGTTCTTCTCCGATTTGGTGCCTTACTCACAAGTTTTCAGCTAGGGATACCGACTTAGAAAACTTGCTCCGAGGATAATAGACAACGATATCCTCAAACATACAGTAGAAGGAAACCCCTACCAAACAGTTAAAGGACTCTCAGCACAACTAAATGCAAGTGCATCTACCTTTTCCAGATATTTAAAGTGTATTGGGAAAGTAAAAAAAGCTCGATACATGGGTAAATCATGATCTCACTGAGCGGCAGCAATTGAAACGCCTTGAGACCTGCGTTTCTTTGCTTGCGAGGCAAAAACCGAGCCTTTTCTTGAAAGAATAATTACCTGCGATGAAAAATGGATCGCAAATGACAATCAGCGTCGGTCAGAACAGTGGTTGAACATCGACGAAACCCCGGGAAAAATGCCAATACCGAATTTGAAAAAAAAAAAAAATGGTGTCTCGTCGGGAAAAGTGTGTAGAAAAAGAAGGTAAATACTTCGAATAAAATTATCTTGTTTTCATATCGTATTTTTAATAAAAATCCTTTACCTTGAAAACGGACATTTTATGTGACACAACCCAATAGCAGTTCAGTAAATTATTAAAAAAAAAGGACCAATTTAAGTTAGGAAGCAGTCGAGTATCTTATTTATCCAACATATATCCTACATATATAAATCTGTAGTATAAAGAAAAATTAATTATGTTAGATTCTTTAATTTTTTCATATGGCTCTAAAATTTATTTAAGGAAACAAATTAAATTACATGAAGTAACTTAGATGAGCGAATAGAAAAGAGTTGCGCGAGCTCGAAATGAGATCATCTTTTTCGTGGCGACTTTTTCACAAAGACGCCGTTGAGTTTACCCGTCAGCCCGGAGAGGGCCCATTAAAAATAAGTGGGTGAACTTCCGACAAGCACTTAGTAAAGCCGACCTTCTTCAGGTTGTTGCTAACTGGTCTAAGGAGCTGTTTTCTACTTTTAGAGCTCTGCATCCCAAGCAATTGATAGAAAGTGCATGCTTACTCTCAGAAAAAAAAAATAATAATAAAATATTCAATTTAATGCTCTATGTGTCTATAAAATCATGTTTACTTGCTTAATAATGTTTACATATTCTAAAAAATCTGGTGCGGGCAACACACGACTTTCACTTACCTCCATTTTTATAATCAATGAAAGAATTTTCAAATACAGTTAGAGATAAAAATACGTGAAACTATTAAAGAATTAATTAAATTGAATTTCTATAGAAACATGTGTTTAATTAAAAAATCTATTATATTATTATCTAAAATAATAAGTTAGTTTTATCGGCTTTTCATCACTCTCTATTAACTTTTAAAAGCTTGTGTATGATATAATATTTTTTTATAAAATCTTTAGCTTTCCAACGGTATATCATACATGTATATTACTGCTCTTATGTTCAAAAACAAAGAAATTGCACTAATTTTTTTTTTGTCAGTTTTCTCCTTTAGTTGTTTTCTAAATTCGCTCAACTTACATATTTACCGGTTTTTTATCAGTGGTAACAAGATAATATAGTTATTTTTATAGAATCAACAAAATTTAAGTTACTTAAAATAAAACTTAAAATATCGGCATTTAAGCCCTGTCAGACCATTTTAATCAGAATGAAACCTACATGATATTTAAGCCCATTAAATTTTACATTGATTTAGCGAGTTTAATCATAATTGTCGGAACCGTTTTCGAGAAAATCGAAAAAAGGTTCAAAATGCATGGTATAAAATGGCTGTTCTGGTAAGCTCATTTTGATGAAAAAGGTTTTGTAGTGTCTCGGGCGTATATTTGTCTTAAATATGAAATTTCAGTTTCATAGGACTTACCGTTTCGCCCGGGAGTTACCACACACACACAGACCTTTTTGCGGGACATTTGAGTTGGACTTAAGGGATCCTAAAATTTGTATTTCCGTTGAAAACTGGAATTCGAAAATTTTCACGATCGCAATACTTTCCCTTACTATATATAGTAAGTGTAAGTAAAAAGGATTAGTTAAGGTGCTGTTGTGCATCAGTTTAAGTCGAGATTCCTTATCTTTAAGTGGTATTTTACTTGCTGAATGTGGAAGAGTAAATAAATCGTTATTTAATGCACATGAAGAACTATTCCGGCTTGAATAGTTCACTAATCAAAATGTTAATGCTATTTCTAAAATCAACAACCTTTAGTACTTCATTGAGCAGGTTTGGCTGCAATTGTCTATCCAATTGTGATCATTTAAGTTTTAAGTCTCTTTGAGACTCCAGATTCAGTACTTCATGTCGTGTATTCAGTAGTTCATGTCTTTTCGTCATACAACCTTTAGTTAGGAAAAGTAATAGTTAAAGAGGGTGTAAATGGCCCTAGTGTTTGCAAAGCGGGAGGAGAGCCACGGACAGACGGATTTGATTCGTTATTCGCGTCCTCTGTATATTAAAAAGTGGCTTTTTTTATGTTATTGACCTTTATTTTTTATCCATATCCAAGGGTAATTATCTAAAAGAAAGTACAGTTTTTATAATTTATATTTTTGTATTTTCCGTTTTCGGCTGATTCAACTCCTTCTAGACAGACGCTCAAGTTCTCCCACTTTATAATAAATGACTGCTCGTTCACATAAACACCATCATAAGGCCAATCTAGAATAGATAGAAATAATGCAGCATTAAAATGCGACCAGGCAGCTTCGAAACCCAACATCTAATATTAAAACTTGTTTACGTAACCTATGGCTTTTACCAACCAAGAATCATCCGTATAGAATAAATAAACAGATGTCCATTGTTCGATGCAATATTTGACGTTCAGATTAAATATGGAACAGATGGATAGCCATTTAAAAAAAAATAATAACTCTGGCCAAAACTGTTAAGAAAAGCTATAAAAAAAAAACAAACAACACATTCATCTCAACCGTTCATGGTTCGAATTTATTAAGATTTAATATAGACCTACTTTTGTGCTACACAGACTAAAATGTCTTTATTTTTATTTTAAATAAAGGAGTTTAAAAAAAAAAAAAAGTTTCTTTAAAACCAAGGGGTATTACGGGTATTTTATAGTTTTCTTCTTTAAGGGTTGTAATTAGAAACCTACACCCTTCGACACCAGCAGCAGCTATCCAAGAAGAACTGACGGAGATAGGCTATAAAGTGCGACAAGTCACCAACGTCCTAAAAGATAAAATTCCACTGCCTCTATTCTTTGTGGACTTGGAACCATCAGCAGGAGTTGAAAAAATTTATGACCTCAATAGATTATACTATACTAGCGTAAGAGTTGAAAAACCTTACACTAAGAAAGAAATAGTACAGTGCCACAATTGTCAGGCATATGGTCATACTAGAAGTTATTGTCACCACATACCACGCTGTGTGAAATGCGGAGAACAACATAAGTCAGAAGAATGTACAAGACCAAGATCAACACCCGCTGTTTGTGCTCTGTGCCTCAAGAACCACCCGGCTAGCTACAAGGGATGTCAAATCTACAAGAACCTTAAAAGCAGATACCAAAAACCTCAGAATCTGGATGAAACAGCTGAATCGATCAGAAGCAGAAGACAACCTTCAAAAACAATTGATTCCAATGTAACATTTGCCCATCTACTTGGAGGTGGGAACCAGAACAAAGAGGCCGAGGCCCTGCCGGAACAACGCACACTTCAAAACCCCCAAACCGTTCCACAACCAACTATTCCTCAAAATTTACCCAACCCTCAAAAACCTCATCCGCATCAAATTTCTCATATTCCTCCTCCATCAAATGACTCATACCTTACAAGTTTGATGACATCCTTCATCACTGAAATCAAATCCCTCGTTATGCCGCTAATATCACTACTTACTAATCTTGTATCAAACTTAATTCCTTCCTTAAAAAATCCTTAAATGACTTCACCTAACCCCTTATCCATTCTCCTATGGAATGCGAATGGTGTTAGAAATCATACTGACGAACTTACAGCTTTATTGCAAGACAAAAACGTTGACGTAGCACTTATTACTGAAACTAGACTAACCACTAAAACAGTTCTTCAAAATACCTCAATACGTAACATACCGTACGGACCACCCAGACGGCAAAGCCCATGCCGGTACTGCTGTCATTGTCTTTCCAATCTTTAGCTTTCCAACGGTATATCATACATGTATATTACTGTTCTTATGTTTAAAAACGAAAAATTGCATTAAAAATATATCTTTGCTGTTTTCTCCTTTAGTTGGAAATCTAATTCTCAAGAATCAATATAACTGGCTAAGAAATAGAATTTTACAGGAAGCGCAAAAATCTCTCATTACAATATTATTAAACCAACTTTATTTTATATATATATATATATATATATATATCAATATAATATATATAAGCGGCTGCTGTGCCTCAGTAGGAATACACCACACTATATGGTAAGTTTAGAGGTCGCATCCGTGCCTGTGGGGTATTACGTACTGAAAACAACGCTTAAATGGTTAAGAAAGATCTTAATCATGGTTCCGACGATTATGATTAAACTCGCTATATCGATGTAAAATTTAATGGACTGTTATATCATTCAGGTTTCATTCGGATTAAAATGGTCTGATACTGCTTAAATGCCTATATTTTACATTTTTTTCCTCTAAAGTACCTTAATTTTGTGGATTTAAAAAAATAAATATATTATCTTGTTACCGCCAATGAAAAACACATAAATATATAAGTTGTGCGAATTTAAAAAACAACTAAAGGAGAAAACTGAAAAAAAAAAAATTAATGCAATTTTTTTGTTATTAAACATAAGAACAGTAATATACATGTATGATATACCGTTGGAAAGCTAAAGATTTTAGAAAAAAATATTATCTAATACACAAGAGCTATTAAAAGTTAATAAAGATTAATAAAAAACCGATAAAACTAACTGATCACTAACTTTGGGATCACTTGTAGCTGGGTGGCTAGCGTAACAGCCTCCCATGCTAAAGGTCACGGGTTCAAACCCGCAGGTGGTCCTAGGATTTTTTAATGGGAGTAAAAAATCCTTAGTTACGCCGTCCTTCGGATGGGACGTTAAAAGGTGGTCCCGAGCCTGTGCGATGTCAGGTACTCGTTAAAGATCCCTATCCTAATAAAACCTGGATAGGCAAAATTTAGGACTGCCACTGTAGCATCGTCCGATTAGCCATAGTAGCATAAAGTGACGTTAAATAAATAACTAAACTAAACTAACTGATTTTTTTAGATAATAATAAAATAGATTTTTTAATAAAACACATGTTTCTATAGAAATTTCATTTAATTAATTCCTTAATAGTTTCAATATTTTTTATCTCTAACTGTATTAGAAATTTTTTTAATCGATTTATAAAACGGAGGTGTGAAAGTGAAAGTCGTGTGTTGCCAGCACCATATTTATTTTTTAATTTCAAATGTAAAAGAAACCTAATTATAGTTTGAATTAATAAAAATGCCGTAAAAGGAAGTACGTGACCAATAAATAAATATAAAATTATTAATACGTTTGATCTTCTGATAGGTGATTCCAGTATAAAATGATGAAGATAAGTGAAGTGGTTAAAGAAAATGCTTAGCTAAGCTTGTTCCAATTCCCGACATGGTTCCCTGGCCAGCATACCGATGCCTCATCTTTTATGCATTTCTTCAGGCGCCGGTCTTATTGGACAAGTAATCATACGTCGATTCACGCTACTTATCAAAAAGAAACGTTCCTAATTAATAAATGTATGTCTGTGTCTGTACGTTGTGTGAGTCTGTGTGTATTTCGGGCTCGAAAACGAAAGTAAATTAAATTACATATTCAGTACATGCACAACTCTAGGATGTGGCTTCCACATTTTCACTAAAACTGGCTTAATAGAAGTGCCCCTTTATACAATACATATTATGTTTTCCTATTTTTTTCCCGAAAACGACTTTAATTTTTTTATAGACAAAAATTTATTTTGATTCGATATTATATCTGATTAGTACATACATATAATTAAATTAGCTGTTTAATATATAGATAATATAATGAAAAAAACTAAACAGGCCGACGTAGAAGACTAAACTAGAAGTTTCAAGAACATCTCTCCTCTTCTCGGTTGTACATAGAAGGAGTGGTACCTGGTTGTTGCCAAATCAGCAACATAGGGAACATTAAGGTCTTTATGGATGAGTTAGTTGGCGATAAAGAAGGCGTATTGATGATTTTACGAAGGATTTTGGATTGTAGGGATTGGATTACGGAAAGAATTTGATGGTTTAGTAGAGCCCCAAAGATCTACTCCGTAAGTCCACAGAGGCCGTATGATAGTCATGTATATGAAGCCTTTTGTAGTTAGTGGAAAATTAGAACGTTTGTCAAGTAAGTGTTGGAGTTAGCAAAAGCGGCGAGCAGTTTCATGTCGTTTCAGTCTTGTGTGCGGATTCCAAGTTAGACGAATGTCATGTAGTTGTCCTAGATAGCGAACCTGTTCAACCGGACAAGTGGAATGTTATTAAGGGATACTGTCTGCCTGGACAGAATTGTCATTGGTTTACGACGGAGAGTAAAGTTTATTTAGTGGGATTTGTTAAAATTTATTTTGATTCTCCAATTCCTGAAGGTCTATCTGATGTGGGATTGTTGGGTTTAAGGGGTTATAATATTAGGATTGTTATTGACTGATAACACACAAGTGTCATCAGCATACGTATAAGAAAATTGTTAGGAAGAGTTGGGATGTCAGCTGTATAGACTGTGAAGAGAATGGGTCCGAGGATACTGTCTTGTTGGACGCCAGCGGACTGAACAAAAAGGGATGAACAGGAACTTTTGTGATTTATTTTGAATGATCTGTCAGTGAGATAGGACTAGATGATGAGGAAGTATGTTGGAGGGAGGAATTTTCGGAGTTGTAAAGCAATCCAGGGTGCCAGACAAGGTCAAAGGCCATCTACAAAATTAAAGCTCAAAAGGAGAAAATTCATAATTAATAGCATTTAAGCCCTGTGAGGCTATTTCAATCAGAATAAAACCTATATGATATTAAAACCCATTAAAAATTACATTGTTATAGAGAGTTTAATCAAGATCGTTAGAGTCGTTTTTGAGCAAATCGTAAAAACAATCCCTAAATTTTTTTAAGGGAGTTAAAATCCTCGTGCCATGCATTACATTGTACCAAAATGGCATCCCCGAGCCTGTGCTAAGTCAGTTTGAAGAATCCTATCTCAATTAAAACTGTCTATGCAATAATTTAGACTCTCACTGTAGCTATTTAGAATTAGGGCTGCGTTAAAAAATAAAAAGTTAAGGGTTGAGAAAAAAATAAGACGAATCGAACAAGAAACATTAAAACTGTCGACAGGATTTTTTTTTTAAAACAAAAGTGTCTAAATCAGGAAAATACTACGTATAACATTCGGTACAAGGAATTGAGGAAAGAAAGTTGTCAGGAAAAGTTTTGAGCAGAAAAGTAGCATTGGGTTTAACTAAACCAGAAGTGGAACAGAAACTTCTGAAACCCGATCAGATTAAACACTTAGACCGAGGTTGACATCTCTTACTTTTCTCAGTTTCGGCAAACAAGTCTTGAGTAGCCTCCTTTTTCCAACTCTAAAGAAAAAGTAAGTTTATATAGGAAATGAAAAAGTATTATTGTAAGTGCCCAAAATGTATTACTTATTTTTATTGTTTCAACCTCATTATTTTTTAATTTCTTATATATCCTCACACAAGACTGAAATGACAAGAAACTAGTCGAAGATATAGATTACAAACAACACTTACTAGACAAACGTTCAAAGCTTCCAGTATATTACAAAAGCCTCATTTACATCACTATTATCAGACCTATTTGGACGTATGGGATTGAGCTTTGGGGCTCTACGAAACCAACTTATTCCTCCCGCATCCAGTCCTTACAATCCAAAATCCTTCGAAAAATCCTGAATGCTCCTTATTTTGTTACAAATCAACTCATTCATAATGAACCTTAACATCCCATTTGTTGCATACATAATCCGTGATAGGTACTCCTCTTTATCTTTCGTCCGTAATTTATCTTCCTTAGATATCCCTGATAACCCTCCAAGGCGATTGAAAAAGAAGGTGGCCTCGGGACCTACTGAGTTAAAATAGTAAGTGAAGTGCTACCACTGGGTAGTTCTTTCTCAAGACATTTTCATGACTTTTTTTTTTTTTTTTAATTCCTCATATTTACTTATTGTGTTCTTTAATACAGTTGTAAATTACTATAAATAAAAAATTTAAAAAAATCTTATATATTGTGTTCGAAAACGGCGCTACTTACTATAAAAACGCTGCAATCTTCTAATTTATAGCAAAAGGTTCATTACATTACTAGGTAGATATAGATGGATATTAAGAATATTGGCTATTAAATACATATTGGCCATGGATTTTGGCCCATTTGGTGTTAGTATTAAATGATAATACATATATATATATATGTTATGCTTGGTCGAGACAAATAAATAAAAAAAAAAAAGGAAAGGTTAAGACACACAACGATCACGTTTCCAGAAACAATACTACTTTATTGATGGAAATAATCCTGCTGATGTATGTTTGGGATGTTGTTTACATCCCAAGATGGTATTAAGGCTAATACTACCCGGCTCCTATCCATAACTTAAAATACATAAATGCTAATAGCATAAATACAAATGAATTAGGAAATTCTGATTGCTTACTGGGATATCTTAGCAAATATTGTGACACAAATTATGCGGATTTGTCTTCTCCTTAAATGCTTATAATTGCTTACTGTTTTGAACATTGCAATTCGCCAGGAATATTCCCTTTCAATAATGCAGTTTAGGACATTCTAGTAACAGGTGCTCTAAATTTATGGTGATAAGTCCTTGACACCATCTACATTTTCCTCCTGTTTTTATATTGAAAGTGGTTTTCTTATAAAAAAAAGTTTCAAATTTTCAGTATCTGACGTTCTTAGATGGCTAACAAGTCTTATTTTTATTAATATGATAGGTTAAATAATCTTGCGGCTGAGGGCTGTTAAAGTAACAAACAGTTCTATAAAATTGATTGTATTTAGAGCTAAGAGCTCTCCATAGAAAAGAGATTATTCTTCACTTTTTCGATGATCAAATGTTTATTAGTAAGTAAAAAGTTAGGTTTTAGTGCTCCGAAAAAGTCTTCCAAAATATAATTATCTGCTGCTAATTTTCTTATTTTTGAGATTCAATTAAAATCTGTGTCTCTCTTTTTTGCGTCCAAGTTAATGAGTTTAACAAGGAATTTGCGTGACAGTCGATTCATAAAGTGAATATGATAAAGGTAATATGCACAAACGGAGTTGAGCGTTAGAACATTTTTAAACCATCAAATTATAATCGTGTATAATCTTTGAAATCCAAAATCACTTGTAAAGTACTCAATGATCCTTACTTTTCACGAATATAACGACCTATTTTTTTTTATGAATAGGATTTTTTTTTAAATTTGTTATTCCGGTTCTACGTATCTTGAAACGTAAGTCCTGAAATGTTTTGGGCGAATACAAAGCATCATTTTTAAAAATAATAA
This sequence comes from Piezodorus guildinii, assembly GCA_023052935.1. Classification (NCBI taxonomy): domain Eukaryota; kingdom Metazoa; phylum Arthropoda; class Insecta; order Hemiptera; family Pentatomidae; genus Piezodorus; species Piezodorus guildinii. The sequence goes on along the minus strand of CM041296.1, from coordinate 128,647,444 downwards.
ACAAAAAACATTTATACTAGATTTCTATCCAAGTTCCTTTTCTTTCGATTACCATTTAAATTAAATTTCTTAATTCCAAAACACCTTACACTTTAATAGTAAATAAGTTTTAGGAAAGTACATCTTCTCTAATTTGTAACATGTGTATATGGATCAATTTAAAAAAAAAAAAAAATCTTATAATTTAACTGATCAGTATAATTATAGACATAAAATAGTTAGGGGTGTCTTTGCATGAGACCATACCCTCCTATGTCAATTGCTAAAAAAGATTTGTAATGTATACTGTTTTTAATATATATATGCCCATGTATAGCTCAAGCAGTCAATCTTGAAATAAAGTAATAACTTCTTTTTTTTTTTTTTTTTTTTTTTTTTTTTTTTTTTAATCGAGCTTTACTGATTCTAAAAACTCATCATATTTTCATTAATTTTTTTTTTTTTTTTTTTTTTTTTTTTTTTTTTTTTTTTTTTTTTTTTTTTTTTATGTTCGTCGCGGTGTCCTGAACCTATAACTCAGTTTTTTTTTTCTAGCATAAAAAATAATTGAGCTATGGGAGTATTCATGGATAAAATTGCCTATTTTTTTCTTTTCATAATTAATTGCAGTTTCTTGATTAGAAAGCTCTAATAAATTTTCTATATATATTATATATATATATATTAGAAAATAACTGAGTTATTGAATTAAATAATTTGTAATCGGCCCGCTATTTTAAAAATTAATGTCTAGATGTTAGAATCACAAAAAATAAAAATAAAAATAAATACGAAAAAAAAAATTGTCCAGTAGTTTAGGATAAAAGCCGATGACAGTAAACAAAAGGAATTCTTTAAAATAGTCGTTCGGGTTTCTACGTAACTTGAAACGTAAGCCTTTAAATTGGGAGTTTTTTTTTTTTTTTTTTTTGGTCCATTACAAGGGTCCATAATTGAAAGATATCCATTCCTGTCGCTGACACAGGGACAACTGTTACTTCAACTAGTGATAACAAATTTACATCATATCGGTTTTACATTACATGCACTCATTTGATGACAAGAGGATGGTATTGATGACAATGATCACGAAGAGACAGGTAGGAAATTTTATGATAGCAGTATTGAATTACAATTTTGACTAATATACTTGTAACTTCAACAGAAGTAATATTAATGTGATAATATGACGTATCTATAATAGAACTTGTGTATATTACAGTTTTTAGTATTATTATGTTTTTTACATGGATATCTCTGTAAGTCTATAATAAACTAATTATAACATTGTGTAAGTTTTTTTTTTCCACCTTTAAAAAACTTACTACGTTTGAAACGCTTCAGCCCTGTTATTGTTACTCGAATCGAAAATTGAAAAAAAAAGTTTCTTGCTAAACAGTTCAAAATTTTAATCGAAATTATTTTCTGTAATATAACCTTAATCGCCAGGCCGCATAATATAAATAAACCTAGTAAAATTAGCTCAAAAAAGAAGCTAGGCCAAAATAAATTTTGATTTTTTTGGTATGATTGGAAGTACTCTCTTAAATAGCTCAAGTTTTCAAACTCACAGACCTTGTAGGTTTTAACTCATTTACCATATTCCGGTACGTTGAAAAAAATCACTTATTTAATAGTTTTTTTTTTTTTTTTAAATAACTCGCTCCCAGTACATTTAATGAAAAACATTGTTGTTAGCAATTTAAAGGCTAATAATTTTCCGGAAGTTCTATACATAACATATTGAAGTAATAAAAATAGCTTCTGAGATAAGGGTATGGCCACCCCTGACAATGACAAAAAACCGTAAAAAGTCAAGTCATGTCAGCAATTGAGCTCAAGTAACATTTATTTAGTGCAGTTCACAGCGAAATGCATATTAAAAAATCTTTTAGAGAACTAAATTCGCTATGATAAATATGAAAAAAATTAGCCAATGACAAAAATCGAAAAGAAATCTTGAAGAAACTATTTTAGAGGACGTGGACAGTAAACTACTGCTTACAGATATACATATACATGATCTATTGTTTTTTCCAAGTCAGGGAGAAATACTGAAGGCAAATTTTGGAGGAGGGTGTTACCCGCACAAAATTATTATTATTTTACTTTCACTTACCTATATATGAAATATATAGTAAGGGACAGTATTGCGATCGTGAAGATTTTCGAATTCCAGTTTTCAACGGAAATACACGTTTTAGTGTTCCCTGATTCGAAGTAACCACGTCCCGCAAAAAGGTGTGTGTGTTTACTCCCGGGCGAAAATGAAAAGTTCTATGCAACTGAAATTTCATATTTAAGACAACTATACGTTCGAGATGTTACGGTAACTTTTTTATCAAAATGAGCTGATCAGAAGATCTACTTAATACCATGCATAGTGCACCTTTTTACGATTTTCTCGAAAACGGCTTTAACGATTTTGATTAAACTATATCGATATAAAAAAAAGGGCTTTAATATCACGTAAGTTTCATTCTGATTGAATTAGTCCGACAGGACGTAAATGCCGAAATTTCAAAATTTCTTCCTCTAAATTACCTTTAATTTTGTACTTTTTATGAAATTTACCATATCATCTGAGTAGCATTGCTAAAAACCAGGTACATATATAAGTTGAATGAATTAGATTTCCAACTAAAGGAGAAAACTGCAAAGATATATTTTTAATACAATTTTTCGTTTTTGAACATAAGAACATATACACAATAAGATGTGTAATATACCGTTGGAAAGCTAAGGATTTTAGAAAACATATGACCTTATATACAAGCTTGTAAAAGTCATTAAAGATTGACCAAAAACCGCTAAAACTAACTGATTATTATTTCAGATAATAATATAATAGATTTTTTAATAAAACACAAGCTTTGATAAAAATTTAATTTAATAAATTGTTTTTTAGTTTTACTAATTTTTATCTCTAACAGTATTTAAAAATTCTTTAATAGATTTCAACAACGGTGGTAAATTAAAGTCGTGTGTTGCCCGCACCAGATTTTTTAAAAATTGTTTCGCAATATCTGATTTTATGATGTAAAAACCAAATTTCATAATCATTAATAAACCATAATTACGTGGTAGTTCCAAACAAACCAGCTAATCTTGAGATTTCCAGGTAAGCTATAGTTGTTATTTTCCGGAAAAGTTTGGAACTAATTGGCGCAGATGTAACTTTCCGATCTCTAATTGGACGACTGTTCTTTTGTTTTATGCTATCGTTAGTTAGGATAAATGCTAAAGGAATAAATAATGATAAATAATAAATTGTAATAATGCATAAAATATCTTATTTGTTTAAAAATCAAACAATTCTATATTAACTTATTTATTTTAAAGAATGCTTAAATAGATATATCGAAAATATAAGGTATTTCTTTGCTTATAGCTTAATAGATCCAGATATTTGTCTATACACTGAGCTGTGTAGAAAATTAAACTCTCATTTTTCAAGAAACTAGTTGTACTATTATCCTTAGCAAACGAAAAATAAAAAAAATGAAATCTGTGATATAGTTTAGTTATATTTTACATACATCATAATAACAAATTTATATTTGCAAAGTAGTACAAATAAGTTTTTTATTTTTTTTTGAGAAATAGGGTGCCACGCCCAAGGGCAATAGTCATTAATGCTGGAATATTCCATTTATACTATATCAAAAATAAGTACAATAAAAAAAAATCTGGTGCGGGCAACAAACGACTTTCACTTACCTCCATTTTTAAAATCAATGAAAGGATTTTATAATACAGTTAGAGACAAAAATACGTGAAACTATTAAAGAATTAATTAAATCGAATTTATATAGAAACATGTGTTTTATTAAAAAATCTATTATATTATTATTAAAAATAATCCCTTAGTTTTCTCGGCTTTTCATCACTCTCTATAAACGTTTAAAAGCTCTTGTGTATTAGATAATATTTTTTTAAAAAATCTTTAGCTTTCTAACGGTATATTACACATGTGTATTTTTACTTATCTTCAAAAACAACAAATTCCATTAAAAAAATATTATTTAAGTTTTTTTCCTTTAGTTGGGTATCGAATTCATTCAAATTATATATTTACTTGTTTTTCATCAGTGGTAACAAGATAATATAGATATTTTTATAGAATCAACAAAATTAAAGGTACTTTAGAAGAAGAAAATTTAAAATATCGGCATTTAAGCCCTGTCAAACTATTTCAATCAGAATGAAACCTACATGATATTAAAGCCTATTGAAATTTTACATCGATATAGCGAGTTTAATATCTTACTATATGTAGTAAGTGAAAGTATAAAGTATAAAAATAAGTAAAGTAAAAATAATGAACTAAGAATAAATCAATACAAATTTTTTAAAGTTATATTTTAACTCAACTTCTTTAATTGCTTTTGCCAGGAGAAATACGAATATCAGAAAATGTGACGGATAAAAAGAGATAGGTAGCAGATTGATTGGGGAAACAAAGTACCCTGTAGCACCCCTTTCTGGACTTTATTTAGCATAGAAGGTCTCTCTTTCAGCTTCTTTTCAACTTTCTTCCAACGGACATTAGAGCTATTGACACGTCATTTATAACTCTAGAGTCCTGTCCGCGGATAAGGAGTTCATATTTTTTGGTCGATTGATGTTTGTTGTAAGTCATTGCGTAAGGTTAGGTTGTTGATGTATCTAGAAGCTGTACTTAAGAGCCATAATTTTTAAATTGAAATAATTGGAGTTTTTGTATTTAGTATTTTTTGCTGGACCATAAATCTATGTTCAACATAAGTTCATATGCATTTAAGTTGATATGCATTCGTAAATATTTTCTATAACATGCAATATACATTGGAGGAGAAGGCTTGTACTCGCATCTATTTACAATCTAGAAACCATTAGGGAAGTGGACAACAAAGTTCAACAGCGAAATTCGCTCCGTACTGCAAGCTTTGCAAACTCTACTAGATATAGATGGAAAGAGCATTGTCTTGTTCGTGGATTCTCAGCCACCATCAGCCCAATGTATCCCAAGATACTGTCATCAACAACTACTAAAAATTGAAGAACTACTTCAACAGAGTGGGCAGGTGGTTTTTCTGTGGTATCCAAGGCAATGAAATGGCTGACAAGCTCAAGGACAAGTAAGGAGCTACTTCAGATCAGTCAAAGAATCAATTTTCCTACCGTAGAGCTGGGGAAGAAGTAAAGGGGGTAAATCATGCTCTACTAACGGATTCCTTAAAGATAAGTTCGATCAACAAGCACTGCGCCAAACTTCATATCGAAGAAGATCGGGGACCGATGGATTCGCCAACAAAAAATGCTGTTGCACAGTTCTGGATGATTACCTGGCAAATCGCTTTTACCGGATCGGAGTAATTGAGTCTCAACTTTACTCTCTCGTATGAAGTGTGCCCCCGGTTGTAGATTATAAGAGAGAAAAACTCCATGAAGGTCGAAGTGTTACTTTATGGCGGAAACCGAAAAGGAAAGAGATAATTTAAAAAAAAAATAGTATAACAGTATTTATTAGTAAAATGTGTATAGTACTTAAGCAATATGTGCTACCCACTACTCTATCTTAATAAAACTCTTATCTAATTCCAAAAATCCATAAAAAATCTAGGAGTCATGGTTGATCAAAACATAATGTGAATTAACCATATTTCTCAAATTACCAGAAAATCCATCTCCTTCCTCAAACAGCTCCTACGTTTCAGTGACTCTTTTCTTAAAAGTACCCGTCATCTGTTAGTGTATTCACTCATACTCCCCCACTTTTACTCTGGATTCCTAGTATATGGGAGACTCAGTGGCGAAAACGAAGTAAGGCTAAAAATATTACTGAATAGGTTTATGAGATTTATGTACGGCTTCTCCAGAGAGTCATACGCCTCTCACTGGCATTCTAGTCAAAGGTGGCTCTATCCCGAATCCCGAAGAAAATAACTACTTGGTATCTTCCTATTCCAATCCTTGTGAGCCAGAAAACCTTCCTATATCTTTGACTTTCTTACTCCGCACTCTTCCGGACACACCTTAGATACAAGATTCTAACCTACCGATCTATACCTAGCCTTCCATAGAAACATCCTTTGAAAAGTGCTTTATCATCCGTGTCACCATACTTTGGAACTCTTTACGCATTTTCTTCCGAAATTGTGTCATCCATCTCCTCAAAAAATCAACCCTCCGCAAATATGTGATAAATCTAGACTTTTATGATACATAACTCTAAACTTATTTGATGTTATCTATTTTTATTGTTATCCTTTATTTATATTAACTTTTATAGTTACTTAACTAAATAATCATGTATCAAATGAAGCTAAACAAAATATACTTCCCCTGTTCACTGTAAATTAATTATTCTTAGGGGACGAAATGTGCCAGAATAAAAATTATTCCTCATTCATTCATTAACATAAGGTATGGAATACGGCTTAAAAAATAAACAGTAGTAATACCCAAAATCTTTGCTAGATAACCAAATTTTATATGTTACAGATTTGGGACTTAATAAAAATACATTCTTTGATTACTACAACATTAGTCTGTAACCTATCATCACTAACTGTTTTAGGTGATCGTCTGGGGCCAATAAAAAGAGGATTGACCACTCCTTAACAATTTTATTTTATAATTTTACGTGAATCACATCTCTTGTATTTTCTTATAAAGCTCTAAATATCAATTATTAAACTAAAATAGCAGGAGATCCTGGCAAGTAATGTTGAATACGCTGATATCAACTTTGATATACGTTTAATGTCTGTAATGGATGGGACATGAGAAACTGATGGATTACGTTTTACTGAGAAATAGAAAAAAAAACTTGCCTTTGGCAGATACTCGTGGATTTTACGCAATCCAATAATTTCTCCGCGAGCCCACAAGTTGATTGATAACCCTCTCCCGCTCTTCACCCCCACCCCTTCCAACCCCCTCCTCCACTCTCGATTAATGTAATGGGCTTTGCGGGATGATCTGCCTTGCTATTTCTGCCAGATATAGGCTCAGCTTACGATATACTATGGAATATCCCGATTCCAGGTATAATACTATAATATCGATTTCAGATTATGATACGACAAACTAACAGATATAATAATAATAATAAGTCAATAATAATAATAAGGGCGTCAATATTACATTAACGTTTCGAGGTTTATATGCCTCATCTTCAGAATCACTGGTCAATAAATAATTTTATATAATTCAATATTGGTCAAATTTACTTAAAATCTCCTAATTTTTGTGTCAACTATGGTCATTTGGTAACTAAATTGGCTAAAACTAATATATTATCACAGATTTCTATTTATTTCATCCATATTTTGTTTAAAAATATATACTATAATTACTATTAATTTCGACTATTATTAATTTAGACAATAAATTAATTTTTAGCTTACTACATCCCTGATAGTGTATATTTTTAAACAAAATATGGATTAAATGAATAGAAATATGTGATGATACAATAGTTCTAGCCAATTTAGTTACAAAATGACTATTGTTAGACACAAAAATGAGAGATTTTTAGACAATTTTACCAATGTTGAGTAATATGGAATATCTAAAAAGAAGAGATTGTTCCGAAGAATTTATTTAAATATGATATATTCTTAATAATTGGAAATTAAATCTAATAATAAAGGAGATTTATCTTAGGAATGAAACGACATATGAGATGTCGGGATGATCATTTAGGAATAAGGTTATACAGCACATTTGCTTATTGTCCGGTAGCTTTTGACAGGGAGGAATGAAGAAATATGAATATGAATTTAGGGAGCGGGGTGGCCGAGTTGGTTAGCGCGCGTTGTTTAAAAAAAAACACGCGTTGCCTAGCTACCAGATGACTAATACTTTGATACCAAAAAATTACGAGTTCGACTCTCGGTACCAGGGGGGACTTTTATCTCGGCATAAATCCCTTCCTTCATTCTCTGGTCCGAGAACCCCCTCCCTCCCCGGTATAGCCTTCAAAGGCGAGGTAGGGGTGGATAAAAAAAAAAGAAATATGAAGTGAGGGGAAAAAATATAATAATCTTGTCCTTTCAGAAAAAAAAAAATGTTTGCTCCTCGAGATGCCATTATAGCCGAAACGTTGTACATTTTTAAAAAAAAGCGGTGAAGTAGTACAACAGCCTCCAATTTACAATTGAAATCTTGATCTTTATCTTTGAAATTCTTTTTTAATTCTATTAAGAATTATTGACCTTAACCTTAAATTATCGTATAAAATTAAAGCAATCCCAGTGACCCGTAAATCAAGTAAGTAGCAGTTAAGTAAGAAACAGTACGAATGCATACTAAGGAACCACTGGATGCGTAGTGCCTAGCATATCAGCCTTCTATGCCTTCAAACCCAGAAGATAGTCTAGGGAGTTTTTTTAGGGAGTAAAAAATCCTTGGTTAATTCATCCTTCGAAGGGAACCTACAATTGTTCCCGAGTTTCTCAGGTACTCATTAAAGATTTCTAGCCTAATTAAACCTGGGTAGGCAAAATTAAGGACTCCCATTAGCATATTATTAGCATCCATTAATAATATCCATATTATTATTATTATAACCATTATTATAATTATTAATATTCATTATAAGCATCCTCCTTCAAATTATTTTTACAAAAGTTTTAGGTAAAACAAAAGTATTAGATTAGTTTACTTCCTTTATTAAATGTTTTTTTTATTTTTTAATTATTGATGTAATATGTGCAGTATCTGATTCGCAGTTACATTTTTCTTTCTATCAGAGGTAAGTTATTTACAGAAAAAATATTGTTTTTGTGTTTTATTATATATATTGAAGAATTTCGAATACAATAAATAACTGTATTTTTAATAGCTGTGGAATGGAAGTGATTAAAATACAATTTTTTACTCCAGTTTTACTCTACCGAACATCCTGAAACAACACGAAAGGCAAAAAAAAAACACCATTAGCATCGTCCTCCTCTGGGATTTATGCTAATATAAAAATATTTTATAATAGCGGCATAAAATTTTTACGATATCCAGAAAACATTTCTAATATTAAAGTCGATGATTTATCACAAGTCTTAAGTTCAGTATAGCAGATATAGGAACGGTGTCTAAGTTATAAAGGAATTAAAAAATAAATACTGTGAAAATATTTCAAAGAAGAACGAGGTATTATACATTTAATAAAATTTTTACTGACATAAAATATACAAAATCTTAAAGGCTTTGAGTAAATCCGAAATTTCTTTTTACCTAATTAATCCTAAAAAAATAGAAATGTAAGATAATTATCATTAAAAACTTATAGAAACACAGGTAATAGTAAGACTTGAAAATAAGTTATAAATCCATACCTTTACAACTAATAAAGGGTTTGGGCTCAATAGTTATAAGAGATTCATACTTTTTTTAGCCCAATAGCCATGCAAATAAGGGATCAGTCCTAAATTAAGCTCTGCCGCCAGATTTTTATGTACCCACTTTATAGAGGCTGGACGCACTCTGGGATGGTCTCTAAGCCCCAGGATAACAGAATTTCCATATAATAATTATATGGAATACTATTCTATATAATATAATAATCCATATAATAATATATGGAATATTATTCTACATAATAATAATTTATAGGGCCGTTGAGATAACAGAATAAATAACTTTTCCTCAGCCGGGTTTTGAATCCGAGCTATGGAGAACAGTAGACTAATGCTCTATCTACTAGACCGCTTCCCTCTCAGAAAAACAATAAACAATTTGTTTAGAGAAAACACAGTTTTTATATAACAATGAAAAAGTAGAATGAAATATATTTCAAATTTAAAAACAAATATTCGCATATAAAATTTGTAATATACATGCTTAAATGCTTAAAGGTTTTATTAAAATTAATATATACACAGATATAGAAAGCAATGAAGCGTGAAAAAACACATGAATTATCAAACAATACTTTTATATTACCAAAGGAAACGTTAAAAAACTGCACAGAAAATATTTTTCACCTCCATTATTTATTGAGACGTATTTGGCGTCAAAATATTTTGACATATTTGTACTATAATAATTTATTTGTATCTAAATATTTTATTCAATTTTATATAATGAACATTCAAGTCCTTTAAAAGGGTGATTTAGAAATGCTATTATTTTCCAAAGGCGCTAATTACACAGTTAGTTTCGTTCCAAATCATCCTAAAACATATTATTCCATAAATTTAAAATAGCTTAATTAATATAATTTAACAAATAATTCTAGATTTTAATGGAAAAAGAATCCAATAAGTTTGTTTAATAATGTAGTAATGAGTGATGAGTGATTTTCGGGCTTCCTGTAAAATTTCTTAGAATGGGTATAGTACCTTTAGGAACTCGACGTCTAAAAAAAAAAAAAAAGAAAAAAAAAAACCTGTACCACTACAACCCATGAAGGGTCTTGGGCTCAGTACATATAGAGATTCGTACTGTTTCTAGGCCAACGGCAGTGCAATGAGGTGATTAGGCCTTAATCACGCTCAGCCGCCAGGTTTTTTCCCTATTAATTTGGGTACCCACTTTATAGAGGCTGGGTCTGCCCCAGGAGGGTCTCCATACACTAGGGTCGCCCCCCGATATTAACAGAATAAATAATATTCTGCCACAGACGGGATTCGAACCCAGGACCCGGAGCACAGCAGACTAGTACTCTATCCACTAGACCACGCCGCTCCCCGACGTCTAAAAAAATAACAAATCTCTTTTCTCCTTAAGTTGTTCATCAAATTCGTTTAACTTTTTTATTGAGCCGTTATTAATCAATGCTTAGTATAGGGAATGATTATTTTTTCAATTTTACAAAATTACAAATACTTTAATGGATATCGTTATTTACTTAGGCACGGTCCGACCGCCATAATATTAAAACCTATTAAATTTTACACCGATAGAGCGAATTTAATTAAAACCGTAATAGCAATTTTTGAGAAAATTGTAAAAATGTGCTAACTTTTCGCCAATTATGTTTAAAAAAGTTGCGGTAACATCTCAGGCATATATGCTCCTATAAAATAAATAATAAATAAATAAATTATTATTATCATAACCTGAAATTTCACATTTAGGACAACTATACACCCGAGATGTTATAGCAACTTTTCACAAAAAATCGGCTACTTAATAACGGCTAAGTTCTACTTAATACTATGCATTTTACATCCTTTTAAGATTTACCCAAAAATGGCTCTAACGATTTTTATAACTCTCTATATCGATGTAAACATTAATGGGACCTAATATGATGTAGGTTTTATTCTTATTGAAATAATCTGACAGGGCTTAAGCCCCAATATTTTAAAATTTCTACGTCTAAAGTACTAATGATTTTGTAGATTCTATAAAAAGAATCATATCATATTTTTAGCATTGATACATATATAACTTGAACGAATTAGATAAAAAATTAAAGTTTAAATATGAAATTTCAGTTTCATAGGACTGTTCGTTTACGCGCTGGAGTTACCGCACACTGACACAAACACAGACCTTTTTTGGGGACTTATTTTACGTTATTTGGACTCAGGGGACCTTAAAACGTGTATTTCCGTTGAAAACTGGAATTCGAAAATTTTCTCGATCGCAATACTCTACCTTACTATATATTTCATATACAGGTAAGTGAAAGTAAAAGTACCAAAAATATTTTTATGCAATTTTTTTTGATTTAGAACATAAAACAGAAATATGGGTGTATAATATACCACTGGAAAGCTAAAGAAAAAAATATCTTGTACAGGAAATTGTAAAACATAACGGAGAGTGATGAAAAGAAGATGGAACAAACTAATTATTGTAGATAATAATATAATGGATTATTTTATCAAAGACATGTTTTTATTAAAATTCAATATAATTAATTCTATTGAATCTAATTTTATTTTTAACATTATTTAAAAATTCTTTAATTTATTTTAACAACGCAGGGAAGTAAAAGACGTGTGTTGCGCGCACCTAATTTTTTTTATTGGCTTACTAATTTTTCTTATGTTATGTTAGCAAAGTCCTCCATAGAAATGTTTAAAGTTCTCTAATACATAAATCCATTCTTGTTTTATTAAGTACACGTTCTTAATTTGGTATATCCAAAAGGAAAAACAAAATGGTGAGGATTAACCCAAAGGGTCTGAACAGATCTCCACCCAATTAACAGACAAATTCCTGTCTGCTACAAATTCCTACCGAAGTAAAATATCGCTCTTATTTGTTTAAGACTAACTTGGGCTTACACTCTCTCTTCTCCTCCTTTTTTCAGCTAACTATTTATTGTATGTAAGGGTTTAGCTCGTGAATAGTGTTTAAATTTAATATAAGTTAAATATTTATGTTCCTTTGTTTATTAATTTAACGTCATTTTATGCAACTGTGGCTAATTGGACGATGCTACAGTGGGTATCCTAAATTTCGCCTATTCAGGTTTAATTAGGATTGGGATCTTTAACGAGTACCTGACATAGCAAAAGGTCGGGACCACCTTTTTACGTCCCCTCCAAATTACAGCTTAACTAAGGATTTTTTCTTAATCCTATTAAAAAATTCTAGGACCACCTGCGGGTTTGAACCCGTGACCTTTGGCATATAAGGCTGTTTAGCTAGCCACCCTGCTACAGGTGATCCCTAAATATTTATGTAAATTTTTTTTTTTAATTGTTTTGGAAACCAACATTTTATGAAAGAATTAGTATAGGTATTGTTGAACAGATGACTGTTACTACTTTATTATCTCAAAACCTATTAGAAGAACTTTACAAGAAGATTCCAAATGTGTCTTACCGATTTTGATGAATTTTTCTTAAGAGAAACTAGATATTAAGCTATTTTAATAATCAAAACATTAGAGTTTTACGCTTCCCAGGAGTCGCATTAAAAAAATCGGAAAGTTTATAATCGAAAAACACATTTTATTTAATATCTTTAGTTCTAGTAAAGCTAGAGAAATAAGTTCGGTGTCAAAATTATCCTATTTCAAAGCGGAATAATTAAAAAAAAAAGTCAATAAATTATTTAAGTTTTATGCTTGATAAATAACTATAAATATTAAAAAAATCTCTTCAAAACAATTCAAAATTGTAATAAACTTTTTATATAAAACTAAAACGAATTAAATTCTTAAATGTCATATTTCTATGCTAACATAAACAAGATATTCTTTTAAATTCAGTTTTGCTGTGATTTAAATATTGACAATAAGATCATCAAGATTTTGCTTCATGTGTTTAAATGTTTTTAAGGAAAGTTATACTTTAATAATATTTAAAAATATCGATATTTTAGTGCCAAGAAGTTAATATATTCATGATATTAACTTTATAAACAGTTAGAGGTAAGTTGTAAGACATAGTTTATCTACCATGTCTTTACTCAGTTAATTTGCTACTTATTTTAATTTAATAAAATACTGAAATAACGATGTTATCTGTTATCATAACTATCATATGTTATATAAAAATGTCGATATTTTTATGCCGATATACCGGTGTAAGTATCGATAAAGTTCACGGGAACTGAGTTCGAAATCCTATCTCAATGGACAAGCATACAAAGACCGCTACGCATGCGCAAGTCTAGAGCATGCTAGTAACGCAAACCATCACCAAAGTTAACGAAACCAAAGCTTTTACCCCAGCCAAAAATCGCTTAACGCGCGTAAAGAAGTTTTCACTTCAAAAATCTAGTGAGCACAACACACGAATTTCACTTGTCTATCGTTGAAATTAATTAATGAAATTTTAAATGAAGTTTAAGTTGAAAAATGATTAAAGAATTACTTTCAGTTTTGATGGACATTTATTTTAAGTTGTTATCTAACAACAGAAAATATTATCTACAAAAATTCCTTATTGTTTGATCAGCTTTTCATATTTTCATTACGTTATACATCTTGAAATTTTAGCTTCCTAACGGTATATTATACATAAATATTAATTTTCTTATGTTCGGGAAATAGAAATTACATAAAAAAAAAAAAAAAAATACGTTTGCTCTTTTATCCTTTAGTTGGTTATCAAATTTGTCCCACGTTTATATTAAGTCGTTTTTTATTAATGATAACAATACTATATGGTTATTTTTTCGAATACACAAAATTAATGGTACTTTAGAAATAGAATATTTTTACTAAACCCTGTTCGACTATTTTGATAAGAATAGAAATGCTGAAGTCCAATAAATTTTATATTTACATAGTAAGACAAATCAAAATTGTTATGGCTGTTTTCAGGAAAATTGTAAAAAAAAATTCAAAATACGTAGTATAAATTTCCTCTCGGAGAAAGTCGATATGAATGAAAAAGTTACTGTAATATTCCAGGCATATCCTTGTCATAAATATGAAGTTTTAGTTGCGCTAGACCTACTACACGCATCATTTTGAGGGACATTAATTTGGATTTAGGGCCCTAAAACCTGAATACGAATTAGTTTCAAGGTCGATGTACGTCTCTTACTATATATTTCATCTATAGAGAACTGATACACCGACACTATAACCTATAAACAATAAGGAAAACACAATATTTGATTTTAAACACTGTATTGAGACTGAAAAGGATACGGACGAGAGATCTAACTTTACACCTGACGAGAATAAAGCCCCAGAAATAGATACCCTGGGCATTGTTCATCCTTCATCACTGACAAGCCATTATTATATTGTTCCTCAGATAGCAGGTCCATTGTCAATAGATATTTTGGTAAATTTAAATGGAGAAAAAAATTATTTAAAAATAACAATAAAATAAGACTCAATCCATTCGAAATTCTTTGTCTTTTCCATACCTTAAATTGTTTTTCTGGCTAATATTTTTAGTTTTTCAGTAATTCAAATTGATTTTCACAGCTAAAAACATTCATTTGGAAAACTCTATATAATTTAGATACAGGTAATATATTAGATAAGTTTGAAGATAAAATCAAAATAAACACTAAAAATACGATAAGAATGTTCTTATTTTGAAACATTAACTAAATAGTGAAATGAGTGTTTTAAAAAAAATCTTAAAAATGATTATAAATCGAGGCTTTTAACGTATTAAAATTTTATGAAAAAAAGAAGAATCATCTTTGATTATTTGTTCTTATATTGCTTAATCAAATTGTTAATGTTAGCCGAAGATATTTTGGACTCCAGAAACTCTTTGAAATGCAATATATCGATAGGAGAACGAAGGAGCTGCTTTACAAAACGCTAACACCCAATCCTCATGTACGCTTCTGAAACGTGGACCCTTGCAAAAGCCAGAGAGGGAGAAAACCTCGCGTCCGGAAGAAAGATCAACCAAAAATAATCGGAATCGTCAGAGATGGTGAGACAACTGGCGAAGAAGAAAACTATAGAACTAACCAGCTGTATAGGGAAGCCAACATTATAAACGTTTCCTGGAGGGAAATCTATACCGAGAGAGAGGCAGAGGACGGCCTAGACTCAGATGGGAGGACTGTGTGACGATATCAAACTAGATATCAAAACCATACTGAAAATCAGAGGAGATTGGAAAGCGGCGGTACAATACCGAAGCACAAGGCGAAAAGTTAAAAGGAGGACAGCGCCCACATCGGTACGCAGGATGTATGTATTGCTTAGTCATTATCCTCCTTGATATAAAAGAATATATTATATTTTCAGAAATCAGTAATATACTTATCATTAAAATTTATGTCAGTTTTTCCCGCTCTTCTTTGTTTTCTCACAACACTCACCACAATATACTACTATTTTCGGAGAGTTGATTCGGATACGGTTAAATACGTGTGTATCGAATGGATGATAGAAACCCGTGGCTGTGCGGCTAGCATGCTAATTTACCACGCCAAAGGTTGTGAGTTCGAATCATAGTCCCGGGAGAACTTTTTTTAAGCATGTAAATAAATGAGGATTCGCTCACAGCCTCTCTCTGGGTAGTAGAGAGCCGCAAGTCAACTGTTGACTCCTCACAAAAATAGGTGTAGGGAGTGATGCCCTACTATGTTCGGTGGCATAAAGGGAAATAGAGTAATTCACTTAAAATACACATTTATTTATAGAATAACACATATTATAATACAAAAAACTTGGTACAGTGAGGCATTGTTCATTGTCGAGAATATGTTAAGATTTACCACATAATATAACATTAATGTACCTTTGGACATGACTGCAAAATTCTTCCCTGGCTTGACCCCCCAACCTCTGCCCGTGGCTGTACTCCGCTCTCCCTGCTCTAGCTGTGGAGGGAAATATTTTTTGTATAGCCGTTCTAAGAAACGTTTTTGCTTAAAGCCCGGAAACTGTTCTATTTGAAATGATTTTAAATTATTTCGATTCCTTCTAATATTCTCGATACATAGCATTCCCTATCCTATAAAGTATCACAGAGAAATGGAATTTCGGATATCAGGAAGCCCTACCGCGGCGGCCAAGGGTCTGCACAAGGTTTTTCGCACCAACCGAAAAATAGTATTAGTAAATAAAACTGAAATAAATCTTCTTACACTGAAAACAACGATTCGAATTATTCTAAGATCTTCATTATATCATTTATAGTATATTTTATACAGGCATACGCAGACAAATAGAAATGTGTTAGTATAAATTTGTAAAATAAAAATTAGACGATTGAATCAAAGCTTAAAGTTACAATAAAAAAAGTATTTATAATTTCTAAATATAGGAAAATGATATTTAGATGGTTCGATTTGTTGGACATGACGGGTGTTTTGAATAATTTGACAGTATTTATTATGCTTGATCGATAGCTATAAATAGAAATCAGGTTAGCTATTTTTACTTTTACTTACATGAAATATATAACAAGAAAATTACTGGAAGGAATTAGTCCGGGTGGCGGTCATTAAATGAAACAACTAAATAGTTTCAACTATTTTATTGTTTGCCAACGTTTCGACCCCCTTTTTGTGGGTCATCATCAGGGCTAAAAAGATACAAAAGAATATAATTTCAATGACATTACATACAATATTATATAACCTATTTAGCTAGAGAACGTCGGTATTGAAAAAATAACAGAAGAACTGTATATGTAAAAAAAAAAAAAAAAAAAAAAAAAAAACTTAATTAAAATACAATGACCATATTACAATAATGAAAGTGTTATACAGAAAAAATAAAAATGTTCATTAAACAAAATTTACACAGGTATCAATAATTTACATGAAATATGAAATATAAAAATATGAAGTAGAGTGGAGATACGTACCGCATGGTGGGAGAATGGAAACTAGGTACTGTTTGGTAGATGGGGGGGTAGGTAGGATGGAAAATACGTAGGAAAAGGTAGAATGGAAAATACGTACTGATTTATGGACAGGGTCTGACAACAATGACTAAAATTCTTAATACTACCATACAAAGAATCAATGAAATTTAACTTATGATTATAATAATGATACAGGATAAAAAATTATAATTTAATTCTTGAAATATCACCTATATAATAGTAAAAACAGTGATGGAAGATGTATATGGAGAAAAACTGACTGTACCTCCCAACTTAATTATCCCTAATTCTGTTTAAGGTATCCAAAGATAACAGGGTGGAAAAAATAAAAATGGAACATTGTAAAATACATTAATTGACAAATCTTACAGGTTGATAAAAAAGTTAAATAAACATAAATACAAGTTGGAATAAATTGAGTAGTGAAGACATTTAGAAAATTTTAAATACATAAACAAAAACAAAATAAATACATAAATAGAATTATATGGATACCTGAAATAGATTTAAAATTATAAATAAAAACCAAGAAACAATAATAATGAAAAACAAAACAATATATATGGTGAGATAGACAGAGAAAATATGCTACTTAATAGAGTTTAATATGTGGCTATATGTGGAGGAAATGCATTGTTTATCGGTTTTGTGGTTAACAGGATTGGATTGGAGGTGGATGTGGACGGATTCTGCGATTAGTCTTTTCCTATGGTTTGGAACATAATCTAAAATGGAGCAGTCGTCAAAGTTAAAGGAATGATTGAAATGTATGGAGTGTTCAGAAAGTTTTGAGGCTAGAGGGTTTCGAGAGGATACGGAGAGTTTATGTTGCGATATTCTGGTTTTTAGGTAATTTTTGGTTTCTCCTACATAGGATACATCACAATCTGAACATGAAATTTTATAAACAATATTGGAACGATATATAGGAGTGATCGGGTCTTTTGTATTGGTAAAAAGGTGAGAAAGCTTGTTCTGGGTCTTTAGTCCTAGTTTTAAGGAAGGTAAGGAAAATTTATATTCTTATATATATATAGGAAAAATTATATTCTTTTGTATCTTTTTAGCCCTGATGATGACCCACAAAGGGGGTCGAAACGTTGGCAAACAATAAAATAGTTGAAACTATTTAGTTGTTTCATTTAATGACCGCCACCCGGACTAATTCCTTCCAGTTATAACAAGAAAAGTTAAACTTTTTGAATTCTTAAGGTCCCCCTGAATCTAAATAACAAAGTCCCGCAAAAAAGGCCAGTGTGTAAGTGGAAATTTTATAAAACTGAAATTTTATATTTTAGGAGAGCACGTGTCTCACGTTACAGCAAATTCTTCAACAAATCAGGCGAACCAAAAGATCTACCTTATTAAATGCATATTCCACGTTTTACAATTTTCTAAAAAAAGCCTATATTAGTGTAAGTAAGACTTAATTGCATTAAATTTCATGTCGGTCTGACAGGGCTTAAATGTCAATATTTTTAAAAAATTACTATTTTATTTTGTTAATATTTATAAAAAAAAAAAAAAAAAAAAAAAAACGGATAAATATACAAGCTGAACGAATTTGACATGCATCTAAATGAGAAAAATCAATAATATTTATTTAGAAATATTTTTCTCACGAAGTATAGTAATAATCAATGTACTGTTATATCATGTAGGTTTCATTCTGATTTAAATAGTCTGACCTGGCTTAAATGCAGATATTTCAAATGTTCTTCGTATAAAGTTTCTTTGACGTTGTAAATTAAAAACAAATACCATATATATATATATATTTCTTTTTAGCATTGATAAGAACGGTCATTTAACGAATTTGATACCAACTAAAGAAGAAATAAGCAAACCTATTTTTGTATTTTTTTTTTTTTAACATAAGAACAGTAATATAGATTTTTATTTATTTATTTATTTTTTTTATTTATTATTATTTTTTTATTTATTTATTATATATATATATATATATATATATATATATATATATATTTATTTTTTTTTTCTTCATCATAGGTAAGTTGTCGTCTTCTGAAGATGTTTTGGGCAATAATAACCACTCGAAGTTTTTTGCCCTTAAAACCAAAACAACAAACAACAATAGTAATATAGATGTACTATGTACCGTCGAAAAAAAACGACAAAAAAACAAGCTATTGTAGTAGATATAAAGGTAATACTTATTTAGTGAATTAAAGTTTGTATTAAAACTCAATGTAATTCTTTAACTTTTTTACTTTCAGTTTCCTATATATTTAAAAAAATATATTTTCATTGAAATTTACGACGGTACAAAAAATACATCAAGTAAACATGCGGAAATGTTATAACACATGAAATAAACTTGAAGAGAAACTGCCCATAGGCAGCACTCTTTGGTGGTGAGTCTAAACAAGAAGGTCCCGAGGCCATCTTCTTTTCAGACGCCTCGGAGGATTATCAGGGATTGAAGAGGAAGCAAGGATTGAAACTAATGGATTAGAGTGGGAGTAGAGTTTTTCATGGAAGGTGTGATACCTGCAACATATGGAACATAAAGGTCATTGTGGATGATATTTTCCTATATATGAAATATATCGTAAGGAAAATAATTGCGATAGTGAAAATTTTCGAATTGTAGTTTTTAACAGAAATACACTTTTTAGGGTCTCCTGAGTCCAAAAGTCCAATACCGCAAAAAAGTCTGTATGTCTGTGTGGTAACTCCCGCGTGTAAAAGAAATGTCCTATGTAACTGAAATTTTATATTTATGACAACTATTCGCCCGAGATTTTACAGAAATTTATTCATCAAAATCAGCCACCCTGAAGTGGCTTTATACCATGCATTTTGCACCTTTTTACAATGTTCTCAAAAACGGCTCTAACAATTTTGACTAAACTCGCTATATCGATGTAAAATTTAATGAGCTTTAATATCATGTAGGTTTCATTCTGATTGAAATAGACTCACAGGGCTTAAATGTCGATATTTTAAATTTTCTTCTTCTAAAGTATCTTAAATTTTGTGGATCATATAAAAATAACAATATAATCTTGTTATCATTGATAAAAAAGAGGTAAATATATAAGGTGAATTTATTGGATATCCGACTAAAGGAAAAAATTGCAAAAAATATTTTTTTAATGCTATAGATTTATTTGAAAATTTATAAATTGGTTTAAGCGGATGTAAGTGGAAGTCGTGTGTAACGCGCTCTAGAATTAACAAAAAAATCTTTTTTATTCGAGTTCTTGGTATTTACAATAAAATTAAAATATTTTTAACAAAACATTCCTATCTTGATGCCTACATTTCTCTTGTATCGCTGTATATTTATTTAGGAACCTTCTGCGAATTCTTGGCTCCACTTAGCTATAAAGTGGTTTATTTTTTTACTTCCACAAGGTCTGAAGCATTGAGGAAATCTATATTTACCCGCACCTGGTAAATTGTTAAGACTGTATCTTTATATTGAGTAAATGTTTACCTCTAGGTAGTGTAAATGTATTTATCATAATCACTTACAAAGTTGCTCGTTTTCAGTGTAGAACGTTAAAAAACAAAAACAAAAAGAGTAATAAAGTAGATATTTTCTAATTTTGGTCAAAATTTTTACTAATAAATTTCTGTTTATTTATTTATTTATTTTTTATTAACTGTTTATTTTTATCGATTTTATTTTATTTCAACGAAAATTTAATTTTTATTGGATTTTTTCGTATTTATTTTAACATATTTATACTATTTTCAGTTTCAGTTGCAATCTACAATAGAGTGCTGGATGAAAAATTGTTATATCCTATCCCTCAGTTCCAATCCTTTTTTGACTCATCCATCCTCTCAATCCTTCCACCGTGTATATTAAATTATATATTATTTTATAAAAATTCAAAATAACTCTCCTTTCCTCTTTATTGAAACTGTATATATTTACAATAGTTTCTTTATATATAAATGTTTTCCTTCTGATGTATTTTATTTTATTATTTCTTTAATTTAAATTATTATAAGATTTTATCTTTTTGATTAATTTTATTTGTACATTTCTATTGTTTAAAGTTATCTTTTTTATGACTCTAAAACCAACTTTTTATTATTTTGAAGAGACTTGTCCCAGAATAAATAAATAATTATTAATATTGTTAAAATTAATAGAAATTTACTCTTTCAGGTAAACAATATCCTACACCATATAATTAATTTTTTTTTTTTTTTTTTTTTGGATCTTTTTAACAGAACTTTCTCAATTTTAACAGGATCTCGTTCATCGTTAGAATCCTTTAGAACGATCTCTATCTCGCTCCACCTATCTCTACAATCCTTTTTGAAATTTTAAACGGCAGTTAACCCGAGATCTTTTGTAAATGTGTATATTCTTCTATGTTATAATGATTTTAATTGAATCATAGAAAATATTTTGAACTTTAGAAAAATCGTCGTTTTCGGCTACTTCAGCACGTATAATATAAACGCTCAAACCTTCCGCTTTCCTAAAAAATGCTCATTTACATAGTTATCATAAGCCTAATCTGGACTTATGAAGACGAGGATTTTCCAGGATATTTTTTTTGAAATTTTATTTATTTTAAGAACTACTTCCCGGACTAAAACTTCACAGAGTAACGTAACTAGTTTTTCCAAGTAATAGAATCAAGAAAACTGAATTTTAGTTTACAATTTATGAAGTCGGAAAACAAAAAATAACTATCTCTCCCCCCCCCCCCCAAATAACTCTTACACATCGTCATAAACGTATTGTAACGTATATTATTTATACTTTAATAATAATTTTCTCGTTTTGTTTAACCTAGGATTCCATTTTGTAGAGCGTCTTGGAATCCTCATACATAACTAAAAAGATAAGAAATTGTTCCCTGCTTTCGGCTAATTTAGCACTTATTAGACAAACACTTAAACATTCCTGTTAATTAAAAAAGGTCCATGCACATGCCTATTATAAAATCAATCTGGACTGTATTCTCCCAGCAGATTACACCGCGCGACAAAGGATCTAATAGGCCTATCGCGCAACCAAAAAAAAAAAAAAAGATCTTAATGTTCCATATGTTTTTAGTACGGGCCCGAAACAGGTGCTTTCGTTTCATGAAAAACTTAATTTCCAATCTCACCCACTGGATTCATCCTTGCTCCCTCTTCAATTCCTGATAATGCCCAAAGGCGTCTGAAAAGAAGTTGGCCTCGATATCTTCTGATTTTATATACACTTCTCTAGACGTATATCAAGCCATTGTTTAATATACTCACATTTCTTGGGTGCATTTATGTAAATACAGTTGTAAATTAATACAAATATGTTTACAAAAAACAAATGTATTTTGCCGAGGCCATTATTTTGCATCGAAATTAGGCCACTTTTTCATAAAGATTTAAATCATTAATTAAATATTTAATGGCTGAGTATCCCTCCATTATTGGCCTTCAGAAGAGAACAGGTGTCAGTGGAAAACATAAATGTTAGACCCTCAACATTTATATTGTTAAAATAACACAGTATTTTATTTTTTAAATTCCTAATGTTATTTTTAGTCGTTGGGCGTAAATGTTCCCATTTGGTCAGATAACATTGTTATTGTTCGTTAAATAAATAAACTCGGCCTCTCTAAATTTCCTCTCCACACAAGTGATGAACGCTTTTATTCTTTAGCGTTTTGACGTAATCATAATAAAATTTATTATTTAAATAACACTAAAATATACTATATAATCGTGTGATTATCAAGTTCTATCAACATGTATAATAAGCCGTTTTTTTTATCTATGATTACAAGATGATACGGTTGATTTGGTTTAATATAAAAAGTTACTTTAGTGGAAGTGAATTTAAAATATCGCCATTAAAAGAACCCTGTCAGATTATTTAAATCAATATGAAACCAATATGCTATTAAAGCCTGAAATATCGCTTAATATAGTGAGTTTAGGTAAAATTGCTAAATCCGTTTTAGAAAAAAAAAATCTATGACGTCTACGCTCCTAAATATAAAATTTCATTTTTATACAGTTTGTCGTATTCGACTGGCATTTAAAGATACACACAGACCTTTTTTCAAGACTTGGTCATTTGTAATCAGACCCAAAAACGTATATATACAGTAAAAACTCAAATTTGAAACTTTTCACGATCTGACTACTTCCCTTACTAGATATTTCATATATAAAGTTTATTTTATTTTTTCTCAACATTATTTGTGGTATTAATTAACAACCATAAGGGTTTATTTATTAAATATTTTATAACCTTCAAAATTGTATATAAAAATTGAGTATTATAAACATTGTTAACATTTAATATTTAAAATTGATAACAATTGTATTTATGTAAACCTATGCAACTTTTTAAAATATTCTGAACAAAACGGGCTGGCCCTTAAAACGCTTAAAACACGTTGTTGTTTTTTTTTTCTATTTTTCGCGGCATATAATCTAATACTTTGCATTTCTGTTACGATCTCGCATTTAGCGCGTTCGAAGCCTGGAACTGTTGTTATCTGGCATTAAACACGTTTGAACTTGCAAAAATGTCGCTTTACTCCACGAAGCGTAACCAGCTAACACAGTCCCGTCTCACGCGAAAAAAAACGTAAATATTCACCCCGGCCTGAACGTGTTAAATAAAAAGGTCCTTTGGAAGAAATAAAAAATCAGCACTAATTTTTCAACTTAAAAAAATATTTAATTTCTTCCGGATATTAAATATTTTTTAATATTTAACTTAGGAATATAACAATAAAATTATGTATTATGAAATTTTAACCTTGAGGTGATCCTGGAGTAGGACACGCCAAGCCCCTGTGAAGTGGGTACCCGAATTTGGGGGAAAAAACGTGGCGGCCGAGCGTGATTCAGGTCTAATCATTCTCTTGCAAGGTCGTTGGCCGTGAAACAGTACGGATCTTCATAAGAAATAAACTCAAGACCCTTCATGGGTCGTAGAGGTACTGGATTTTTAAAATTCATATATATATATTTGAAAGTTAAAGTATAAATTATAATAGTTTGCCCTATTTTTGATGACTCACGCAACGAATTATTCAATAATATACAATTCATCTAAATCTTATTAAATTAAACTTTAAATTTGCTGACTCTCGACTGAGGAGGTAGATTAAGTAATACAGTCGTAATTAGTTGGCTTGGAAGCCAGAGCAACTTGCTCAATTAACCGCAACTTTCTTCATTACAGATAGGCATAATCGGAATTTCAACATCAAACCTATTGTCTTCCGCTATAATATACCTATAATTAGCTGTCAAATTAGAGATTCATGGAACTGATAACGATTTCTTCTTAACATATGAATATGCTTTATCTTAGTAATAAATTAATAAATAAATGACAGAAATTGTCTCAGCCTTGTATGCTGAGTTGAAGTGGATTTACCCTAAATTCCGACGGCAATACTTCCTAGGAACTTACCTCTACCAATCCTTCGGAACCAAAAAATCCCTCTATATTTACAATTTGTTCACCCCACTCTCCTCTGTCCACTCCATCAACACAAGATCCCAACCCTTGAACCTGCTCATTCCATCCCACAGAACTACTTCCTTTAAGAGATCTTTCGTCATACGTGCATCCTCATTTTGGAATTCCTTGCCCATGTCGATTCGAACATGCCAATCCTTAACTTCCTTCAAACATCGCCTATTTATCCATCTCCTCGAACATCAATCTGCCGTGCCTTTATAAACTTAACTATCTGGCCTCTTTATTTTTATCTCAATTTTCTCTATTTTATTTTTTTTGTTTTGTTTTAATATATTTTATTATTTGGATTTATTTACGGTTGTAATATGACTTTGTGTTTGTATATATTTGTGTATATGTGTGCATATATTTATATATATGCCGATCCATATATATCATAATTTGTAATCCATAAAATGCTGTATATAATCTGATAAATTCTACATAGCCAGAAGTTAAATCTTATATGGTACATTTATATTATTCTCAGGGGACTAGCTGTCCCAGAATAAAATTTCTTCTCATTTCATTTCAAAAATTAAAAAATATATATTTTTTACTTTCACTTCCATATATAAGATTAAGGAGAATGTATTGCGATCGCGAAAATTTTTGAATTCCAGTTTTCAACGGAAAAATGATCCCCTGAGTCCAAATAACCAAGTCGCGCGAAAAGGTCTGTATGTGGTAAGTCTAGCACGAAGACTAAAAGTCGCACGAAACAGAAATTTGATATTTAATACAACTATAAGCCAGAGATGTTACGGCAATTCCTACATCGAAACCGACTCGAACGACTTATATTATTATTAATAATTAAATTAAATAATTATTAAACTAGTTATATCGGTGTAAAACTTGATGGGCTTTAATATCACGTAGGTTTTATTATGATTGAAATAGTCATAATCAATCGTTAGAAAACGGAAAAAAAAAAAAAATTACTTTATACCTTCCAGTTTGCACTTTTTTACAATTTCATTAAAAAAGGCAATGAAGATTCTGATTAAACTTGATATATAGACGTAAAATGTCCCCTGAGTCCAAATGACTAAGTCCCGCAAACAGGTCTGTGTGTGTGTGGTAACTCCTGGGCGAAAACGAAGTCCTATAAAACTGGAATTTCATAATTAAGACAAATATACGTCCAAGACGTAACAAAACCTTTTTTATCAAAATCAGCCTACTAGAAAGGCCACTTTATACCATGCATTTTGCACCTATTTACGATTTTCTCGAAAACGGCTCTAACGATTTCGATTAAACTCGCTATATCGATGTAAAATTTAATGGGCTTTAATAACATTTAGGTTCCATTTGGATTAAAATGGTCTGACAGGGCTTAAATGCCGATATTTTAAATTTTCCTTCTCTATAGTACCTTTCATTTTGTTGATTCTATAAAAATGACTGTATTTCCTTGTTACCACTGTGAAAAACAGGTAAATATATAAATTGAATAAATTCGATACCCAACTAAAGGAGAAAACAGAAAAAATACTTTTTTTAATGGATTTTTTGGTTTTGAACATAAGAGCAGTAATATACATGTATGATGTACTGTTGGAAAGTTAAAGATTTTAGAAAAAATATTATCTCATACACAAGCTTTTAAAAGTTAATGGAGAGTGATAAAATGAAGATAAAACTAAGTGATTATTTTAGATAATAATATAATAGATTTTTTTAATAAAACACATGTTTCTATATAAATTCAATTTAATTATTTTTTTAATAGTTTCACGTATTTTTATCTCTATTTTAAAATTCTTTCATTGATTTTAAAAATGGTGGTAAGTTGCCCGCACCAGTTCCACCATATACCATGCAAGTTGCACCTTTTTACGATTTTCTCGAAAACGGCTCTAACGATTTTAATTAAACACGCTATATCGATGTAAAATTGAACGGGCTCTAAAACCATATATGTTTCATTCTGATTGAAATAGTCTTACAGGGCTATAAAATGCCGATATTTTAAATTTACGTCTTCTAAAGTAACTTTAATTAAGCATATTAGAAAACGAAATACCATATCATCAGGTTAGAATTGATAAACAGTTAAATCTATAAATAGAACGAACTTTATAACCAACTAAAGCAGAAATGAGCAATTTTTGTTTTTTAATTTTTAAATCCGCCTCAAATTCTAACAAAATCCGCTACAACGCGATTAAGAAGTAAAATTATTTTCAATTGAATAGTAATTACACATTTTATTTCGTTTCAAATCATAATGCTTTATTATTTATTAAAGTGAATTAAATAACTATTTTAGGGTATATAATTGCTTATATAGCTCTGCATATAGACAATTAAATAATATAAAAAGCAATAAATAATTCAAAGGAAATGGAATACCACCGTTGCTGATTCCAAAACTCTATATATCTGCTAGTTCTGAACCAATTTCATTTTCTCACTTCGTTGGAATATATTGAAAAACGTATTTTATTTATTTTGCTGATTATCGTGCTTTAGTGATTTTTTTTTACTCTTTTTCTTTTCTCTTTTTTATAATTATTCGCGGTTTGTCGATTAAAAACATATATTTTTCTTCTATCATCAAAAATAACTGAGTTACGAAATAAAATAAATCGGCCGCCATTTTAAAAAGAACCAGCTGATATAAACGTCAAGGTGTTAGGATTATCGTTGCCCTAGTATTTTTATGGCTAATTAAAACAAAAAAAATTGGTCCAGTAGTTAAAAAAATGCCACAGACGGCGGACAA
This sequence comes from Piezodorus guildinii, assembly GCA_023052935.1. NCBI lineage: Eukaryota > Metazoa > Arthropoda > Insecta > Hemiptera > Pentatomidae > Piezodorus > Piezodorus guildinii. Next base: position 128,620,053 of record CM041296.1, on the reverse strand, counting down.
ACGGATTTTTTGTATTCGTTATTCAGCTTCTATGTTTCTAGTAAGTCCTCAAAATTTGAGGGGGAAGGTAATTGTTTTTTGTTTTTTTTGGTCGATTAAAAAGGTTTATTATTGAAAATAAATTAATGATGACATTAATAAAGTATTAAAAAAAAATTGATTTGAACGCAAAAACTCTTTGTCACCAATAAAATAATTCACAAAGACCTAAATAACCCATTAGTCGCAGGACTAGCCCGAAATAGATGTTCCTCATTTTATTCCAATTTATCCGTCCACTCCAACCCACTCGTTCACAAACTCTCATTACCACCTATTCCTGATAATCCCCCGGGGCGGATGAAAAGACGATGGCCTTAATACCTACTACATTAAATAAACACTGAAGTGCTACCACCGGGTAGTTTAATCACATGCCTGTATCACGCCCACTTGATCTATTAGCACATTTACTTAATGCATTTAATTGTATAATACAGTTGTAAATTTTTTTTAATAAATGAGATATTTTTCATTTTTCTGTAAAAAAATTCTGTTATTCAAGTCAGAATTAGGAAGAATTCAAAACATTGCCTAAAAAGAATTGAGAAAAGTTAATAGGTTAAAATTTACAATTAACTTATCATTAAAAAATAAAGAAAGATGTCATCTGATAATTTTCATGAGTTGAATTATTTAGCGAAACCCTTCTTTTACAATTTCATAAACAGTTAAAAGAATCGTTGTTAGTATAATTTTTATTAAGGGATAATTTTGCTTTTACGTTTATGGCAAGTGCTGCGGATCGAGCGGGAAACGTTGGAACTAACGACCATTTTTACATCCTCGAAGTTATATTTTTGTTTCATTGTTTTGAAACCGAATTATTTAAACTTTAGTTAAACTGAAATATTTTTCATTGTTTCTCAATTAAAAGAATTACAGAACTATACTTAAGAATCTTGATTTTTAATCTCCTGAAATACAACCCATTTAGCCTATACAATCGTAACGAGGTATTTAATGATTAACAATGGCACAAAATACTTTTTCTTACTCAATAAGCAAGTAGGAAAAAATAAACAAAAAGCATCGTAAAACAAATTATTACACAATGATATATTACTTCCAAACAACTATAATAGGTCATAACTGTTTATATAGCTGTTGATAGGCAATTAAGTAATATGAAAAGCAATAACTCAAAGAATAATATCATATCACTATTCCTAGTTTCAAAACGCAATATCTCAGCTAGTTGTTAAGCAATGTCAATGATTATTTTTACACTTTGTCGAAAATTTAATTCTCTATCAAATGACACTAAAATTTATTAATTAGAAGAAACGGATTTTTCTTAATCGTTATTCGGATTCTACGCATCTTGAAACGCAAATCCTCAAATTTTAAGTGTGGAGGGTAATTTTTTTTTTATTTTTTTTTTTCGATTACAAAGGTTCATGATTGAAAATAATAAACCAACGTGTAAACCATATCCGTGCGAATAATATTTGTTTAGAAAGACTGCATCGCATAAACGCATATAAACTACATACTGTCAAAAAAACCACACTATTTAACGAGGCTTACTTTACTGACTTTAGACTTTTTAGATACCGTAAAAAACATGAATTATAGCTTAGGTTTATTTTGTGAGCAAACCTACAAATCCAAAATTGGTTTTTCAAAGGCATTTAAGTAACTTATATAGTTGAATTTTGTGCCTATATTTTATAAATGTCTAGTCATCTTTCTAATTTATTTAAAATGATTTTCTGCTTATGTACAAAATTAAGGTAATTAAAAGCAATAATATAAAATAAAAAGATAAAGTTAATTCCATAAAGCACTTCTTCGACACCATCTAAATTTAGTGACAAATGTTTAGATCCCTAACACAATTAAATTACGATCCTCAGCAATAACTAAAAAAGAGCGAAGAGTTAGATAAAATTTCGACATTTTTGATGAAATTTCAATTTTCGTAAATCACTGATTATATCATTAATAAAAGTAATTTTAATACTATTTAAAACATCGATTTCTATAACAAAGATTTGAGCGAGAATTTCAGAAAAATTATTCGATTAATATTATTGTAAATTCTTTATAAACTTCATAAAAGTTTTTTTTTTTATTATGTTACGCAAAAAGGATCTAAAATAAAGCCATATTGTCACAAAATCCGACCTACAAAAGTCAAAAGTTCTATCCAAAAAAAAATTGAATTATAAGGATAGAAGGAGTGCACAAAATCTTAAAAAAACAAGAAATAATAAGGCAACGTTATATATTTTACATTTAATTCTCTCTAGAAAACAACAGTACTTATCTTTCAAAATTTTCAGCTATTTTATCCACCATTAATTTTCTGGAAATTTGTAAATATATGTTTTAGTATATCTGAATATAAATCCATGAAAACAAGGTACTTACGGAATAAATGTTAACGAAAACTATGTTTAAAAAATGGGTATTATTTCAAGAAATAGGATATTTGTTATTGTGGTGGGGAGAAGAAACTATATATATATAGTTTCTACGTATAATGTTCGATTGCTATTAAAATAAGAAAAGTCCTATATTTTTTTTTATTTAAAGGTACATGTGTGATAGGCAGAGGGCAACCGTATTATGAAATCATAAGAAACTATTGTAATAATCAAGACACGGACTTTTTTTTCAAACTTTAAATAATTACGACCGATTCAACTTATGATCCTTTGGTTCTTTGAACCACTTGGTAATAACATAGACCACTTCGTAATCAAATGTAAGTTAATGGACCTATTATTATTAATACTTTTTAATTTTATTACATACACTTAACAAAAATAGGGAGAGTGGATAACTTACAGGTTTTTAAGTGGTTGATTGTTTTCTTTTTTTCTTATGATTTATTTCCTTGGCGAACAAAAGTTTTTTTTTAGCAGATACAAGTCCAAAAAAAATTAAAAAAAAAAAAAAAAAGTCTTCGATGTTAGAGAAAACAAACTAAAAACTGATAATAAAATTGAAAAATTCGTATAATTTCAATGAAATTTTGGAAACATTAAAAAATTACGTGCTATGAGGGAGAAAACTGGCCGGTAGAGATATACCCTCACAGCCCGAGCTCAAAGGCGAGACTGAAGCCATCTCCACTCGACTCCCCCCTCCACCAGCTACCCCTCAAGTCCCTTAGATAATTTCTTAATGGAAATCTATTTTCAATTTCGATATTCAAGAGAGGAGAGTATTTAAAATAAACTTTATCAAGTTTATATATATATATTTATGATGAATATATGAATGAAAATAAATGAAAAAAAAATTATTCTGGGACAAGGTCCCTTAAGAATAACATACATGTAGAAGAAAAATAAAGGTAATAACAGGCCAAAGAACACATACCAAAACAAACAAAAAACTACTAACATTAATGATTACAATAAATGTATACAATTATTTTAAATGATAAAAAGTGAAATAAATAGAAAAAAATCTGTTGCGGTCAACATACGACTTTCACTTACCGCCGTTGTTAAAATAAATTAAAGAATTTTCAAATACAGTTAGAGATAAAATGAGTGGAGCTAATAAAGAATTAATTAAATTGAATTTCTATAGAAACATGTGCTTTGTTGAGAAATCTATTATATGATTATCTGAAATAATAATAAGTTAGATTTGTCGGCTTTTCATCACTTTTTATCAACTTTAATAAGATAATATTTTTTCTTAAATCTTTAGCTTTAACACAGTATATTATACATGTAATTAATTAATTTAATAGTATAAGTGTAACTATATGTAATTAATTAATGTCTTAAGTTCAAAAACACAAAATTGCATTGAGCAAATATTTCTGCAGTTTTCTGCTTTAGTTAGGAATCGAATTCGTCCAACTTATATATTTACCTAAATTTAAGCAATGCTAATCATATGATATGGTCAAGTTCATAAAATCTACAAAATTAAAGGTACTTTAGAATAAGAAATTTTTAAATATAAGCATTTAAGCCCTGTCAGACTATTTCATTCAGAATCAAACCTAAATGAGCGTCCAATTTTACATCGATATAGCGAGTTAAATTAAATTTGTTATAGTCGTTTTTAAGAAAATCGTAAGTAGGTGCAAAATGCATGGTATAAAATGGCTCTTTTGATTAGCTGATTTTGATGAAAAAGATGCTGTAACATCTCGGGCGTAGAGTTGTCTTAAATATCAAATTTCAGTGTCATAGGACTTTTCGTTTTCGCACTGGACTTACCACACACACACACCAGACCTTTTTGCGGGACTTGGTCATTTGGACACAGGGGATCCTAAAACGTATATTTCCGCTAAAAACTGGAAATCGAAAAAAAAAAATATATCATTCATGTCATGATGTGAAGACATTTTTCACCTCACTTTAATCACTATACTCAAAATTAGTTGGCGTCTGGTTGGGAAGCAAGAAGGTGTTTAAAAAGGAGAGAGTTAAATGAAGACTGGGAAGGCGCATGACAGATGTTTGATCGGAGAGCATTTCAAAAAACAGTGGACCAGGCTAAGAAGGAAAGTTCATATTTTTTGGTTCTATGGGAAGGGGTAAAGAAGTCGGGTCTTGTTTCCTGACTATAGGAGCGGATGACTTGATAGAGAGAGGAACCAAGGAAGTATTGCCTTCGAATCGAGGGAAATAGCCAATTTGAATCATCATAGGGGTGGGATACATGTGACCGTTCAGAGGTACCGAAGACCAATCTTGAGAAACAGTTCATGACTCGTTTCAATCTGCCCCCAAGCGCCTTAAAACTGATTTAATTCAATAACTCAGTTATTTTTAAAGGTAAAGAAAACATGTATTAGTGTTTTTTTAACCAAAAAGCCGCTAATAATTATAGAATAGAGAAAAACAAAAGAAAAACATTAATATTTTACACATAAATACGCTCATAACTCACTTATTTTTTAAGATAGAAAAAAAACTGAAAAAAGAAAAGAAAAACTATGAACTTTTACTCATAAATACGCCCATGACTCATTTAGGTTAGAGGATAGATATAGAGAACAATCGAAAAGACTAGCAGCTATAAACAGATATATCCTAATACAGTTATTTAGAAATAAAAAATTGTGAATAATTTGAAATGTTTTTTCATATCTTGCTGCATTTAAAAATTCTTAAATTGATTTTAATAATAAAGGTAAGTGAATGTCGTGAGTTGCGGGCACTGAATCTTTTTTATATATTATTATTAAAACTTACAACTGTATTTGATAATACCCTAAACAAGAAATAGCATTAAACAAAAATATGGAACTGCCAATCAGCAGCAGTTCGGTAAATATTCTGAGCCAGACGGTCCCGCGGCAATCTTCTATTCTGACGCTAAGGAGGATTATCAAGAATCGAAGAGAAGCCACCAAAGAGAAAAGAGAGACGAAGAGGAACTATTGAGATTTATTTTGAAGGGTCTGTCAGCGAGGTATGCAGGAGGTAGTAATTTACGGAGTTTGTAAAGCGATCTAGGGGGCCTGGCTCATTCTAAGGCCTGTTCTACGTCGAGAAAGGCTCCCGTGATGTACAATTCACGCTCCAATGCAGAGAAGATAACGTCCACCACACGATGACATAGCTTCACGATGAAGTGGAATGTTTGGAATCCGGATTGATGATCCGGGACAATGTGATGAGAAGTATGCGGAACGTCTCGATTCATAATATCAAGTTCTAATAAACTAAAACTAAAAAAAATCTAGTTCGGGCAACACGACATTCACTTACCTCGACTGTTAAAAAACTATTAAATATACTTCAATTTGAAAAATCTGGTGGGCGCAACACACGACTTTCGCTTACCTCCGTTGTTAAAATCAATTTTAGAAGTTTTAAATGCATCTAGAGATTAAAATAAATTGTTAGAGGAGTTGGATGAGAGACCTCCTTTAATAATTCTAGCTGACCTCATGCCAGGAGTGGGTGCCGCTGGCTACTGCTCTCCCTCATGCCATGTGTTTTTTATATTATAGCAAATTCACTGATTATTTATTGTATTATACAGGTGTGAATCGAGATGTAAAGTTATAAAAAAAATAAACAATACATTTTTAAAGAAATAATTTAATTAAGTTTGAGTAGAAACATGTGTTTTATTAAATTATCAATTATATTATTATCTACGACAAGGTCACGGGTTCAAACCCGCAGGTGGTCCTAGGATTTTTTAATAGGAGTAAAAAATCCTTAGTTACGCCGTCCTTTGGAGGGAACGTTAAAAGGTGGTCCCGAGCCTGTGCGATGTCAGGTACTCGTTAAAGATCCCTATCCTAATAAAACCTGGATAGGCAAAATTTAGGACTCCCACTGTAGCATCGTCCGATTAGCCATAGTAGCATAAAGTGACGTTAAATAAATAAAAAAATAAATAAATAAAAAATAAGAAATCTACGACATTCAGTTTGTTTTATCGAAGTTTCATCACCCTCTATTAACTTTTAAAAGCTTGTGTATGAGATAATATTTTATCTAAAATCTTCAGCTCTCCAACGATATACTATTCATTTATATTTCTGTTTTAATGTTAATAAAAAATCACATAAAATAAATATGTTTTTACTTTTCTCCTTAAATTGTTTATCGAATTCACTCAACTTGCATATTTAGCCGTTATTCATCAATTCTCATTAGATAATGTGGCTGATTTTTTTTTTTTTTTAATCTACAAAATTAAAGATACTTTAAGGGAAGAAAATTTATGTGTTTACCTGTTTTTCCACAGTGGTAACAAGAAAATATAGTTATTTTTATAGAATCAACAAAATTAAGAAGGAAAATTTAAAATATCGGCATTTAAGCTCTTTCAGACTATTTTAATCAGAAAGAAACCTACATAATATTAAAGCCCATCAAATTTTACATCCATAAAGCGAGTTTACTCAAAATCAATACAGCCGTTTTTGAGAAAATCGTAAAAAGGTGCAACATGCGTGGTAAAAAGTGGCTCTTCTAGTTAGCTTTTGACTATTATTATTATTTTCTGTATATTTGTAAGAATGTGGTCTCATATAATGTGTTACTCTTGTTCATTCTGAAGCAGATTGTAATAATTCTCAATAAATAAATAAAAAAAAAAAAGTTAGCTGATTTTCATGAAAAAGTTGATTTTAATAAAACGTGTCATTTTCGTTAAAAACATATGATTTAGATTAAATAATATAGCTAAATTAAATTATTAATCAGTAATAAGTTTATTCATTATTAGTCACTTTATATTATCTTTTACAACTTTGTGTATCAGATAATATTTTTTCTAAAATCTTTCTCTTTCCAACGGTATATCATACGTCCATATTACTGTTCTTATTATCAAAAAACCAAAAATGACATTTTTTTTAGTAATAACGATTTTTATTGAGAAAATTTTACAATCTGTCCCAATTTGGACATTAATAGTATTGCTGAATGATATCAAACATACTACATTCATACAATATTTACACAACATAAAATTACAATAAAATATATACACAATAATGAATCAATACAAAAGTCAATAATTCACTTATACCTATATACACATACACACACTCATACATACATCACATTGAGTGGAGAATCTAGCCAGTGCTAGAACTCCAATATATTTACAAAAGGTCGCGGGGCCACTGCCGTTTCAACCTTCTAGGTGGGTTGTATGGATGAGTGGAGCTGGATAGGGATTGAGCTAAAGGATTAGGATGATGAATGAGGTTCTGGTGGAATTTGGAAAATTTGGATGGAATTAGGTCTGAAATAAATGGAACATTAAGGTCGTGGTGCAAGGTATAATTGGAGACATAATAAGGAGCATTTACTATTGTACGGAGGACTTTGGATTGAAAGGATTGAATGCGTTTGATGTTAGAACGTTTAGCTGTCCCCCACAGTTCAAGTCCGTAGGTCCAGATGGGCTTCAGTATTGTCTTGTAGATTAATAATTTGTTTTCAACTGTAAGTTCAGATTTTCTGTTGAGTAGTCGGTATAACTGTCCGAATCGTCGGTTGAGTTCTTGTCTTTTAAGTCTTGTATGTGGGTTCCAAGTCAATCTTTTGTCTAACAGTAAGCCAAGATACCGGACTGTATCTGAGAGAGGAATCGGTAATGAGTTGAAATAAACTGGCGGACAGGATTTTCGTCTAAGAGTAAAGGTTATGTGTTTACATTTGGCTTCGTTCACCTTTACACGCCAGTTATTACACCAGTGTTCGATAAGGAAAAGGTGTCTCTGAAGGTTTAAGGATGCTGTTTCAGGATTGGAACTGGATGATAGGATGGCGGTGTCGTCTGCAAAAGTTGCCAGAAAGGTATCAGGATGTGTAGGAATATCAGCAGTGTAAAGGATGTAGAGGATGGGTCCCAAGACGCTGCCTTGAGGAACACCGGCCTCAACGGGATAAAGGTTAGAAAATTCTTCACCACAGCGAACTCGGAAGGAACGGTTCGAGAGATAGGATCGGAGAATGAGGTATAGGGACTGGGGTAAATGGGTTTTCAGCTTGAAGAGTAATCCAGTGTGCCATACCGGTCAAAAGCTTGCGCAATGTCCAGAAACGCACCAGAACAATACTCTTTGCATTCAAGAGCTGAGGAAATATGGTCTACAACTCGGAGCCCCTGTTGAACTGTGGAATGCTGAGGACGGAATCCAAACTGATGGGAAGGAAGATTTTGAGATTCTAATATGGGTAGGATACGTTTAAGAAGAAGCCTTTCGAAGATTTTTGAGAGGATGGGGAGTAGACTAATAGGCCTGTAGGATGAAGTGTTGTTGGAAGGTTTACCTGGTTTTAAAAAAAGGATGATGGTGGAATGTTTCCATAACAGAGGAAAATAGGTGGTGCGGAGGATGCAGTTATAAATATAAGTAAGGAATATAATAGCTTTCTGCGGAAGTTGTCGGAGGATCTGGGGAGTAAGGAGATCGTGTCCAGGAGATTTACGGAGAGTCAGTTTTTGGAGAAGATATTTGACCTCAGATGGATTAATAGCTTTAGGAGGTAGGGAAAGTGGAATCGGTGACATAAGAAAGTCTTGCACTTTTGCGGTGTGATTGATGTGGGATTCCGGGTGAGGAGTGAATACTTTGGAGAGGTGTGTGGCGAATTCCTCGGCTTTATCTTCATCAGACGCAGCCCAGGAGTCATCACCACGTCGGAGAGGATGGGAAACATGATGGTATTTTAGGATCTTTTTCGTGACATTCCACAGGGAATTATCACGAGCTGATAGAGAGGAGAGGTAGGAATTAAAGGACTGGGAACGGAAGTTCGCCAACTCCCTCTTCAATTGTCTACAATAGAAGTTATAGGAGCGGCGATCTGTTGGGTGTCGGGTGCGCTGCCATAATGATCTTGCTCGGCGTTTGGTGTGGATAAGGTCTATAATAGGTTGTGGAAAATGATTTTGGTCTGGATTTATATTGGAGTGTTTAGGAGAGGAAGCAGTCCAGACAGCTTGTTGGATGGCGGTGGTAAAGGAATAGACGGAATTATCTAGGTCATCTTGGGTTTTGAGGGTTACTCTGAGGTCAATATTATCGGTCAGGATTTGGCGGAAAAGGTTCCAGTTGACAGGGCCTCGGATGAATGATGGTGGAATGGGTTTTGGAATTGGAGTGAGAGATACTTTTAGGATCAGTGGACTATGGTCTGAGGATAGTTCATCAAGGCGAGTTAAAGACAAGTTGAGAGAGCCTAATCCGCTGTGGATAAAGAAGTCGAGGATGTCAGGATTGCGGTTAGGATCGCTTGGCCAGTAGGTAGGGGAGTCAGGAGGCAGGATATTAAAATTTCGGGAGTTGAGTGCAGACAGCAAATTTCGTCCCGAGAATTCGTGGTTCTGGAACCCCACTGCTGATGCTTGGCGTTTAAGTCTGCACCCAGAATTAAACGATTTCCTAAGGAATCCAGGAAGGATACAAATTCAGAATTGGAAATGGAATGTTTAGGAGGGCAATAAAAAAATGACATTAAAAAATAGTTTTCTCTTTTATCTTTTAGTTGGTCATCAAATTCGTCCAACTTGTATATTTAGTTGTTTTTCATTAATTTCATTAAGATGATATGGTTAATGTTTTTGAATGTAAAAAATTAAAGGTTGAACGTTAACGATTTATTGTGTAGGACTAACCTACAATTTTGGATTTTTTTCCCGGAGGTCTTCCAGACATTTTTTCGACCCATTCATGATCAGAATACAGTAGCAAGATTCATTCGAGGGAAAAAATATTAACTGAGACTACAGGGAATATAAGGGCCTCTAACTCAAGGCTTGGGACCATTGGAGTTGTCATTTATTGGGATTTAACGTCCCAATATTACCTAACTAAGGGAGGGGGAAGAGTGGGTTATCATACAGGTCTTTTTGTCCACAGCCAGAAGGTTAGATTTATTAGATGGATTTAAAATAATAATACAAACTGATATTAACAAATTAATAAGTTTTTCATGCAAAAATTAAAGATTCGGACAAAAATCATACAGAAGTAGGGAGAACACGTGCATATGTGGCTATTGCGCTAGTCCCACACCAAAGGTGAAGTTCAAATCTCAGTCCCAGGAGGAATTTATTAAGCATGTCGTTAAATGTAGATTCACTCAAAACCTTCCCCGAGACCCGTCAGCCAACTCTTGACTACTCCCAAAAAAGTGCGTAGGCATAGATGATACAGTTTCTATGACCACTACTGTATTAAAAACTTAATATAGTATAATATAAATATATTGGTTTAAATATACTATAGTGAGAAAAATAAGTATTAACTGTTATATGAAACTCATTATTTCTTGTTCGGAGTGACAAGAAGAAAAAATTTGAAATAACTATCAATAAAATACCAAATCCTTTAAATTAAAAATCTCAATAAATGACAGAATCTTTATAATACACTGTGATTTTCACTTAAAAGTCTAAGTAAATTATTTCTAGCATTTACTTATGACTAAAACAGATACGCAAACTCACACACTATTTGTCACTCCTTGCGTGTGACTTTTGATCTCATCTCGATATGCTTTCTTATCTGTATGTTGAATTCAGAGTTATATTCGGAAACGCATAAAAACAGAAAGGCACGATATATGAGATATCTTAATTTACATATACAAACAAAAAACCGCAGCCACGCATTAAATTTATTCATAATAACAAAAACAAAATCAATGTCCACGCAACAGTTATCGTCAAACAAGCCACGTTTTTTCAGGTCTCAATGTTGGGCACGCAACACTTAACATAAAATATAAATTAAAACCTACCCGGGAAAATCAGTAATAAACAAAGAAAATAAAGAATGAAAAATATTTTCTAAAGATAAGGTTTATGACATTCCTCAAAAAAAGTTCCATGGTCACAACGAAAGATATTATACCTAACATAAAGCAACTATTTTTAAATATTTTTTTTATTTTAGTAAAACATTCTAGAGTTTTCCAATAATATAAAAAAAATAAACCAAAATTCAAACCTTCACGATAGTTCCTATTCCTCCCTGTTTTCTCAATCTGCTGGTGTTCCTCAAGGTAGCATCCTAGGACCCGTTCATTATACACTATACAGCTGATATCCCAACCCATCCAAACACTTTCCTTTCTACCTATGCTGATGACACGTGTGTGCTATCAGTAGATAATGATCCTGTTACAGCCTCCCACACTCTTTAATCCCATATCAGGGACCTTGAAGTATGGTGCCAGAATTGGAGGATTAAAATTAATTCTAACAAATCCCACCAGATAACATTTACCCTTCGTCGTAAACCAATGACTTCCTGCCCTATAGTATCCTTTAATAACACTCCACTAGCCCCTGTTGAACAGATTCGATACCTAGGACTCCACCTTGACCAACGTCTAAGTTGGAATCCCCATACAAGACTGAAACGACAAGAAACTGAACGACGTTTTCGATTACTTCAACGCTCACTGGACAAACGGTCCAACCTTCCACTCAATTACAAAAGACTTATTTATATAACCATCATTTACATGTATATGTACATGTACATCCATATCATGATATGGACATACGGAATATAGCTATGGGGCTCTACTAAACCATCGAATTCTTCTCGTTTCCAATCCTTACAATCCAAAATCCTTCGTAAAATCCTTAACGCTCCTTACTTTGTCACGAATAAAATAATCCATAAAGACCTTAATGTTGCTGATTTGGCCCGATCTAGATACCATTTCATGACAAACTCCATTCCCACCCTAATCCTCTAGTTTCAATCCTTTCTTCATCTTCAATTCCTGACAATCCCCCGAGGCGCCTAAAAAGAAGATAACATCGAGACCTTCTAGTTTAAAATACTTTTAGAGTGCTATCAATGGGTAGCGTCTCTACATGTATTTCATGTCAGTTTACTATGTCCATCACATTTACTTGTTTTATATAATAATACAATGTTAAATATTAAGAAATATGTTTAAAAAAAAAATTGAAAAAATTCATATCATTATTGGTACTCGGATATCTAAAAAAAAAACCAACAAATAAGAATACATAAATTTAGAAATTAGTTCGTTTCAAAAATCAGCTGATGCGCTCGATGATAACAGTCATACGTTACATCGTCTCTCAGATTTTTGCTTTTTTCAGTAGGAATTCGCTTGAATTCAGTCTGGAGAACATCACTAGACCTCAGGAATACTACGGCAGTGAATATTGGAGAAATTTCGGTAAGCAAAGTTATAATTTACTTTGTACAATCACGAAAAAGTGAAAGGAGGGTCACTGATCAGCTGATTGCCGCTAGCTCGGCAAGCTCGGGCTTGCTTTTCTTTAACTTATCTTTCTTTTATCTTTAATTCTTATCTCATTATTTATTTATTATTATTATTTTCTTAATCAATGAGATATTTTCATCAAGTCATGTCCTCAAAGTCCGCAAGTAAAAGATCTAGATCTGCAGGTTCTAACTCGTCTCCCACAAAACAGAGACCTCGCCGAGAACAAAATAAAAAAATGATTCCACCAGCGACCGCGTCAGCTACCTCATTAGGATCTGAACCACAGCCCAGCACATCATCACAAGGAATAACCGATGAATCCCCGTTTTTTACACCGAATCCATTTGAGATCCTCCAAAATGAAAAAGAAACCATGGAATCTTCTCCTATACCCAGGGAACCACTACCTCCACCAATATTTGTTAAAAATATTAAAAATTTTAAACTGATGTGTACGCATTTAAATAAAGTAACTGATCCTAATAGTTATTATTGTATAAGTAGAACCAATGATACTAAAATATCTCCGACTACTGCTGAAACCTACAGAAAGATTGTAAAATATCTGACTGAGACCAAAGCTGACTTTCATACTTATCAGCTGCGCCAGGAGAGAGCATTAAGGGTCGTAATCAGAAACCTACATTCCTCAACACCCGTTGAAGCTATCAAAGAAGAACTGACAGAATTAGGATTCCAAGTGAGGCAAGTCACCAACGTTCTAAAAGATAAAAGTCCACTGCCTCTATTCTTCGTGGACTTGGAACCATCAGCAGGAGTCGAAAAAAATCTATGACCTCAGTAGACTGTACTATACCCGTGTAAAAGTTGAAAAACCTTACACAAAGAAAGAAATAGTTCAGTGTCATAACTGTCAGGCATATGGTCATACCAAAAGTTATTGCCATCACATACCACGCTGTGTGAAATGCGGTGAACAGCATAAATGAGAAGAATGTACAAGATCTAGATCAACACCCGCTGTATGTGCCCTGTGCCTCAAGGACCACCCGGCTAACTACAAGGGATGCGAAATCTACAAGAAACTCAGAACCAGATACCAAAAACCTCAGGATCTGAATGAAACAGCTATACCAATCAGAAGCAGAAGAGAACCATCTAAACTTGTAAATTCTAATGTGTCATTTGCCCACTTGCTTTGAGGTGGAAACCAGAGTCATGAAGTCGAGGCACTGCCGGAACAACTTTTTCCTCAACATTCTCAATCTATTGTACAACAATCTATCCCTCAAAGTTTACCTAATCTTCAAAAAACTCCTCAACATCAAATTTCTCATATCCCTCCACCATCAAACGCCACAGATCTTACCAGTCTAATGACATCGTTCATCTCCGAAATCAAATCTCTTGTTATGCCGCTTATATCACTCCTTACAAATCTAGTATCAAATCTCATTCCTGCCTTACAAAAACCATAAATGACCTCACCTAATTCCTTATCCATTCTCCTTTGGAATGCGAATGGTGTTAGAAATCACACTGACGAACTGACAGCGTTGTTGCAAGACAAAACAATTGACGTTGCACTTATTACTGAAACTAGACTAACCACTAAACAGCTTTTCAAAATACCGCAGTACATAACATACCGTACAGACCACCCAGACGGCAAAGCTCATGCCGGTTCTGCTATCATTGTCCACCAATCCCTCTCTCATCATTTACTTCCACTTCCTACCTATGATTTCCTGCAAGCCACAGCAATAGTAATCAAGACTTTTTCCTATCCGGTAACTATTACATCAGCATACTGCCCTCCCAAACACTCAATTTCCAACACCGAATTTGCATCCTTCCTGGATTCCCTAGGAAATCATTTTATTCTGGGTGGAGATCTAAACGCCAAGCACCAGCAGTGGGGTTCTAGAACCACGAATTCTCGTGGAAGAAATTTGCTGACTGCTCTGAATTCCCGAAATTTTAACCTCCTACCTCCTGACTCCCCTACCTACTGGCCAACAGATCCTAACCGTAATCCAGATATCCTCGACTTCTTCATCCACAGCGGATTAGGCTCCCTGAACTATTCCGTAACTCGCCTTGATGAACTATCCTCTGACCATAGTCCACTGATCCTTAAAGTATCCCTAACTCCTATTCCGAAACCCATTCCACCATCATTTATCCGAGGCCCTGTCAACTGGAACCTCTTCCGCCAAATCCTCACCGATAATATTGACCTCAGTGTGACCCTCAAAACACCGGATGACCTTGATGATTCCGTCTACTACTTTACTACCGCCATTCAGCAAGCTGTCTGGACTGCCTCCTCTCCTAAGCACTCCAATAGAACTCCCCAGCAAAACCATTTACCTCAACACCTAGCTGACCTCATCCATGCAAAACGCCGAGCCAGATCATTATGGCAAAGAACCCGACACCCAACAGATCGCCGCTCCTATAACTTTTATTGTAGGCAATTAAAGCGGGAGTTGGCGACCTTCCGTTCCCAGTCCTTTAATTCTTACCTCTCCTCTCTATCAGTTCGAGATAATTCCCTGTGGAATGTGACCAAAATACCACAAAGTTTCCCATCCTCTCCGGCGTGGTGATGACTCCTGGGCTGCGTCTGATGAAGATAAAGCCGAGGAATTCGCCACACACCTCTCCAAAGTATTCACTCCTCACCCGGAATCCAACAGAAATCATACCACAACAGTTCAAGAATTCCTTTTCTCACCAATACCTCTTTCCCTACCTCCTAAAGCTATTAATCCATCTGAGGTGAAATATCTTCTTCAAAAACTGACCCTTCGTAAATCTCCTGGACACGATCTCCTTACCCCCCAGATCCTGCGACAACTTCCCCAGAAAGCCATTATTATTCTTACATACATCTACAACTGCATCCTTCGCACCACCTATTTTCCTCTCTTATGGAAACATTCCACAATCATTCTAGTCCTAAAACCAGGTAAACCTTCCAGTAATACTTCATCCTACAGACCTATTAGTCTACTACCCATTCTCTCAAAAATCTTCGAAAAGCTCCTTCTAAAACGAATCCTGCCTATATTAGAATCTCACAACCTTCCTTCCCACCAGTTTGGTTTCCGTTCTCATCATTCTACTGTTCAACAAGGACTCCGAGTTGTAGACCATATTTCCTCAGCCCTCGAATGCAAAGAGTATTGTTCTGGTGCGTTTCTGGACATAGCGCAAGCTTTTGACCGGGTATGGCACGCTGGATTACTCTTCAAGCTTAAAACGCATTTACCCCAGTCTCTCTACCTCATTCTAAGATCCTATCTCTCAAACCGCTCCTTTCAAGTTCGCTGTGGTGTAGAATTTTCCAACTTTTATCCCGTTGAGGCCGGTGTTCCTCAGGGCAGCGTCCTGGGACCCGTTCTCTACATCCTTTACACCGCTGATATTCCTAATCATCCTGACACCTTTCTGGCAACATTTGCAGACGACACCGCCATCCTATCATCCAGTTCCGATCCCGAAACAGCATCCTTAATCCTGCAAAGACACCTTTGTCTTATCGAAGACTGGTGTGGTGCTTGGCGCATAAAGGTGAACGAGGCCAAATGCAAACACGTAACCTTCACTCTTCGACGAAACTCCTGTCCGCCAGTTTACTTCAATTCCATTCCTATTCCTCCTTCAGATACAGTCCGCTATCTTGGCTTACTACTAGACAAAAGACTGGCGTGGAACCCACATACAAGACTTAAAAGAAAAGAACTCAATCGACGATTCGGACAGTTATACAGACTATTAAACAGAAAATCTGAACTTACAGTTGAGAACAAATTATTAATTTATAAGACAATACTGAAGCCCATCGTCCAGATCGATCGTAGGTCCACTACGGACTTGAACTGTGGGGGACAGCTAAACGTTCTAACATCAAACGCATTCAATCCTTTCAATCCAAAGTCCTTCGAATAATAGTAAATGCTCCTTATTATGTATCCAACTATACCTTGCACCACGACCTTAATGTTCCATTTATTTCAGACCTAATTCCATCCAAATTTTCCAAATTCCATCAGAACCTCATTCATCATCCTAATCCTTTAGCACGATCCCTATCCAGCTCCACTCATCCATACAACCCACCTAGAAGGTTGAAACGGCAGTGGCCCCGAGATATATTGTAAATACGTATGCTGGAGTTCTGACACTGGTCAGATTCTCCTCTCAAGTGCGGTGTGATTGTGGCTATGGCGCCCTCACTTAGCTTCCGCTGGCTCTTACCAGTGATGCGGCTGAGAGAGAGGCGCTGGGATCCTTTGGGCTCTGCTTGTCCTTCCACAAGTGGGGGAACAAGCCCCGTCCGGGGTTCCCGAGCTGATTGTAAATATTGTACATAGGTATGAATGTGACATGTTTTGTTTATTTATTTGTTAACTTCATTTATTTGTATTTATTTTGTCTACTTAATTTTGTTATTGTATACGTTTATTTATTTTGATTTTATTTTATGTAATTTGACTTTCTTTTTGTTTATATTGTAAATATTGTATGAATGAGATCCCGTAGCACTATTATTATTGTCTATTATGACAAATTGTAATATATACGAATAAAAGAAATAAAAAAAAAAAAAAAAGTTCGTTTCAAACTGATTCTTTAATAACAAAAAATATTAAGGTAATTAAATTCTTAGATCACATGTTTACGATCTTGTCAATACACTTGAGACGTTGATTCAAAAATTCCTAAACGACACTTTTAACGAAATTGATATATTGAAATATTTCTATTCTCTATCTAAATCATCTATCTTAATTTATCTAATAAACACTTAAGTCCTTTAAAAACTTGTTTCGAAATTCAATTATTTTTCAAAAGCTACTAATTACAGATTTAGTTTTATTCTAAATCATACTAAAAAAATTCATTTCTTTAACTTGAAAATGGAGATATTAATATATTTAAAAAAAAATTCTAAATTTTAATGTGAAAAGAATCAAATAAGATGGTTTAATAATATAGTACCTTTTAGAAAACAACGTCTTAATTGTGAAAGCCAACTATTTAAAATAATCTAGGGTCACACCACAGGTGGCTAAGTCCTAAGATTTTAAATGGAAGTAAAAAAAAAAATTCAGTTATGCTGTCCTTCAGATAGGACGTAAAAAGGTGGTGCGATGTCAGATACACGGGCTTAAGACCTCGATCCTAATTAAACCTGAATAGAAAAAAAAAAAAAAATAGAAGCATCCGATAACAAAGTAGCAGAGAAGTTTAATTTATAAAATAACAACAAAATAATACGGTTATTAAATTTATTTAAAAATTCTGTTGTACCTTAATAAGAAAAGAAATGACAGTCATGTTAATTATTAAATAAAATAAACAGAAATTACGATGAAATATAGACCACCATAAAATACAAGATTGCGGAAAATTGAATTTTTGAAAATAATTAAAAAATATTTTGGTAATTTAATAAACATTTTTACTTTCACTTACTATATATAGTAAGGGAAAGTATTGCGATCGTGAAAATTTTCGAATTCCAGTTTTCAACAGAAATTCAAGTTTTAGGGTCCCCTGAATCCAAACAACCAAGTCCCGCAAAAAGGTCTGTGTGTGTGGTAACTCCCGGGCGGAAACGAAGTCCTATGAAACTGAAATTTCACATTTAAGACAACTATACGCCCTAGATCTTATAAAATCTTTTACATAAAAATCAGCTTACCAGAAGAGCCACTTTATACCTTGTATTTTACACTTTTTCTCGATTTTCTAAAAAACGGTTCCGACGATTTTGATTAAACTCGCCATATCGATGTCAAATTAAATAGGCTTTAACATCATGTAGGTTTCATTCTGATTAAAATAGACTGACAGGGCTTAAATGCCGATATTTTAAATTTTCTTATTCTAAAGTACCTTTAATTTTGTATATTCTACGAAAATAATCATATTATCTTGTTAGTATTGATAAATAACAGCTAAATACGCATGTTGAGCGAATATGAAAAACAACTAAAGGAGAAAACCGAAAAAATATATTTTTAATGCAATTTTTTGTTTTTGAACATAAGAACAGTAATATACATGAATGATATACCATTGGAAAGCTTGAGATTTTAGAAAAAATATTATCTCATACATAAGCTTGTAAAAGATAATTGAGGGCGATGAAAAGCCGATAAAACTAAGTGATAATTCAAGATAATAATAAAATAGATATTTTATTAAAACACATGTTTCTATAGAAATTCAATTTAATTAATTCTTTAATGGTTTCACTCATTGTTATCTCTAACTGTATTTGAAAATTCTTAAATGATTCTAAAACGGAGGTAAGTGAAAGTCGTGTGTTGCCCGCACCAGATTTTTTAATGTACGAGTACAAAAGAAATACTATTATTTAAAAAAATAAATAAAGAAATACCAATAAATCAGTTAGATGTCTTTATATATTTATTTTACTATAAATACAAAACGTTTATATAAAATCCCTTGAAATTCTTCATAGTAAAATTATAGTTTTTATCGCGTCATAAATAACTATGGCCTAACTTAATAATTAAATGTAATATATAGAGCTTTTAGAGCAATATAGGTTTTCCCTTTACTACTAATTTATTAGTAGCATTAAATTCTATTTATAGAATTTTGAGTTTATTAACTTTTAATTAAATTGCTCATTCGACTATATAGTGCTGTTTTAAATTATGTTGATAGCCCTTTATGTTAGACACATTTTAAATAATTTCTTTTGGAATCAATTGATTAAATTATCTTTTGTTTTTTAAGTTTAAAAGTTGTATACATTTTAACTTTTACGTTATTCAAAAAAGATGTTGGAGTAGAGTAATTTTTTTAACTAAACTATGATACGAGTTTCCCACGTTTGACTTCAAAATTACTTTTTGTAGAATCCTGTTTTTTTTTTTTTGTTCATAATAGCTACTAAAATTATAATTAATAAATATTAATTTAATTTTGTTACTGAAAAAAAAAGTTTTTCAACTTATTATAAACTGCTGCTTTTAAGGAGTATGAATTATCTACTCAGGTTTCTTGTTGTATTTTTTTTGTTTGTTTATTATTATCAACATTGAACCTTTGTAATCGATCAGAATAAAAAAAAATTATTCCCCTCAAAATATGAGGGCTTAGGTTTCAAGATACATACAACCCATTACAAAAACTATCGACAGTACCTTTAAATTGAGAAAGAATATTCCTTTGTTTCAGCCCAAATAACTTATCTAATTTTTTATTTTTCTATTCTTTATATATATATATATATATATATATATATATATATATATATATATATATATATATATATATATATATACATATATTATTTTTTTCTTCATTATACAGTTAATAACCTAAATATTAATTTTATTTATTTATTTTTTAATTATTATTATTCTTCATTTTATTTGCTTACTGTTTCTTTCCTTTATTTGTTTACTTTTTTATTATTAATTATTTGTGTTATATTCATATTTTATTTATTTATTTTTAATTTTTTTTAAGTATCTTATCTATTTTTGTTAGTATTTTGTTCGTTGTTTTCTTTTCTTAATTTTTTTCTGCTATCTTCATTTTGGTAAATCATATATTTATTTTGTTTTGTGTTTTGTAAATATGTGAGGGCAATAAGTATCAGCAATTTTTGCCTATAAAATTATAACAACAACGAATGAAAAAAAATTCGCTGGTCCACCAACCGCGACATTTCTCCGAAACTACTGGACTAATTTTTCTGAAATTCACCAATATTATACTAAGGCATTCAACGATGATCCTAACACTTTGACGTTAATATTGGCTAGTTAACTGCAGCCGATTAAAAGTGATTTAATTCAATAAATCAGTTATTCTTTAAGGAAGACATTTGTTACGGGACTTGGTTATTTGGACTCAGGAGAGCGTAAAACGCGTATTTCCGTTGAACACTTTTTTTTTAAAATATTTTTTTTATTGAAATTTACAACTGTACAAAAAATACATCAAGTAAATATGCTGTAATATTTTAACACATGGAATGAACATGAAGAGAAACTGCCCATTGGCAGCACTCTTTGGTAGTGAGTCTAAACAAGAAGGTCTCGAGACCATCTTCTTTTCAGACGCCTCGGAGGATTAGCAGGAATGGAAGAGGAAGCAAGGATTGAAACTAATGGATTAGAGTGGGAGTGGAGTTTTTCATGTAAGGTGTGATACCTGGTACGGGCCAAATCAGCAACATATGGAACATTAAGATCATTGTGGATGATTTTATTCGTGACAAAGTAAGGAGCGTTAAGGATTTTGCGAAGGAATTTGGATTGTAAGGATTGGATACAGGAAGAGTTTGATGGTTTTGTAGAGCCCCAAAGCTCTACTCCGTAGGTCCAGATAGGCCTTATGATGGTCATGTAAATGAGTCCCGTTGAACACTAGTTTTCGAAAATTTTCACGATCGTTATACTTTTCCTTACTAAATATCTCATATATAGGTAAGTGAAAATAAAAGTACCTACATACTTAAATATACATAGCTCGTGTGATAGCTAATGCTGAATGATGATATTCAAGTCACAAACTCCCAGCAATGTAGGATAGATGTGAAATAAAGCAATCACTCAAAGCTGTTTGTATTGGAGGACCAATATATCATCTATCCGGTCCTCATCCCTTCATCAAAAAGGATTTGGTCTCTGTTGAGGTTATCGCGCAAACATAGCGCCAATTTAGTTTTACACTCCCTCTACCGGTCTCGAATAATCTCATATTGACTTTACCTTTGATATATTTCGATAAAGTTTTTCTAATGAGGGAGAAGGTAAACCGCGAACTGAAGGGAAATAAAAAAAGGTCTAGTAACAGCCAATTTCAAAGCGAAAAAAATAGAAAGCTGCTTTTTATTTTTAGTAAAATGTCAGGCTCGATTTAAAAGACTAACGTTGGGAAGAGGGCTTTGATGGCAGCCCCAACCTGGTCATTAATTTAAGTCGCAGAATTATCCGTCAATTTGTGTTATTGCGATAATAATAATTAATTAATTGACCAAGTTCCAGAGATCAGCCTAATCACAATCCTCTTATCAACGCTTCGGAAACGGTATATGCACTTGCATTTAGTTGTGCTGAGAGTCCTTTAACTGTTTGGTAGGGGTTTCCTTCTACTGTATGTTTGAGGACATCGTTGTCTTTTACGGACGGAGGTCCTCCTCGGGGCAAGTTATCCAAGTCGGTGTCACCAGCTGAAAACTTAGCAAACCAACGGCGAATGGTCCGTTCATTAACACTCCCTTCCCCAAACGCCTTGCAAATATTTCTAGCGGCCTCAGCTGCTGAATGGCCGAGTTTAAATCACTCGAAAATCGCGTGTTTCCATGTTCATATTTGGAGGTATACTAAAAAGTGAGTAATTGATTGGGAAGCTAATGTTTATAATACAAGGATAGAGGATTAGTAACTGTTTACTTTAAATATGTAAACATTCGGAAGAAAACAACAGAGACTGCAGAAATTCTTTATGTTTTTCAGAAACTATAAAAACGGACATTTCATGTGAAAAAACCCAATATAAAACAGAAAAAAATTTGAAATTTCAACTCCATATGTTCGCCCTTAACTCAATGTTTTTTTAGGATAAGTAAAGAAATACCAATTTGCAGCGTTTTTTTTTTTTTCTTGATTCTAAAAACAGTCATTTCATGTATTTTTTTTTGGAGCTGACAACGCAATTGGAGCTGACTGTTGATGGTTATGGACGGTTTTTGTTTACTACAAAAAACAATTAAAAAAACATCACCAACTTCATTACTGAACAGTAGTGGCAATCAGAATTTTTTTAATATGATCAAGCCCATTCAGAGCTGAAAAAGACCTTAATTTTTGCTATTTCTTGCAACGGTTAATTAATTTAGCTTTCATCATATAAAGAGATATTTCATCAAATTTCTTTTTCACCCTGCTTGTGTTTTTAGATATGATAAAATCCTTGATTAGATTATGAACTTCCTCAATGTATTACTAAACATTAATTACCGAAAAATTATTGAATTTTTCGAAGGAAAGGCATAGATATAACGAGATGAACTATAATATTCACGAAAAAAATTGTTAAATTTTGCTCAGAGAGAAAATAAATATATTAAGTATTTTTGGCAGGTTATTGGACCCAATGATGACAGGAGTATGATTGATTATTTTTATCAAACGTGACTGAGGTCAACAAAGGCACACCAGCTCCGCTGTATGAATCACCCATCAAGTAAGATGAAATCTTTATAATTATTTTTTTAAATCAGTTCAAAAATTAAAATACAGATTATTAAACAAAATAGGGGTTAATAAAGTAATTATTTATTTGTTTAACTTCAATTTTTGCTACCGTGGCAAATCAGACGGTGATACAATGCGAGTACAAAATTGTCCAAATAAAGGTTTAATTAGGATATGGATCTTTAACGAGTATCTGACATCGCACAGGCTCGAGACAATCATTTTACGTCTGATCGGATTTTACGGCATTACCTAAGAGTTTTAATTCACTTGAGAAAAATCCTAGGGACATCTCACGGTTTTGAACCTGCGACCTTATGAGTTATTGAAGTATAAACTAGTATTAAAATTCGGTATGAATTCTGTAACGCGAGTATATCGATTTTTGTTCTAGACTGTAAATAGTATACATTTTTAAAAGTCTTGATGTTTACTCAATAAATATACAACTCGGTTTTGGCTATTTTTCGAGAATTTATTTTTCTCTTTTTACGTCATATCAGAGAAAAGCCTAACATCAGAAATTACATAAAATATTTTATATGCGGTATTAACGTTACAAACAATTTATACTACAAATATTGAGCAATTAAACTTTTTTTTTTTCTTCATATATCTTTATTCGCACCTGTTAGAAGCTATCATCTTATAAGCGAATTTCCCAGCTGCTTTAATTTAGCAGAGGTCTCTCATTCAGCTTCTCTTCAGCCTTTTTCTTGTCTGTTTTTTTCAGCTCTTGACATAATATTAATGAGTCGATTGTCGGGTCCGTGCAGTTTACTATGAAAACGAGAATTAAGAGTTCGTATATTTGGTTTTTGTAAGACCGTATGTAGGGATTTGTTGTTTACGTACCAAGGAGCTGTCGTTGTGAGTCTTTTAGCTGAGACATAAATCTGTGTAAAAATAAGATATGTAAATGTTGGAGGAGTTGTAAAATGTCTAATAATATTGAGAACATATTTTTAGTATTTAATTTAATTTAATTTTTTTTTTACAGGAGTGGCGTGATCTAGTGGATAGAACACTAGTCTGGTGTTCTCCGGGTTCTGGGTTCGAATCCTGGCTGTGACAGAATATTATTTATTCTGTTCATTCAACCAGAGGGCGATCTCCCTATGGAGACCCTCTTGGGGAAGACCCAGTCCTATAAACTGGGTATCCAAAAATTGGAGGAAAACCTGGCGGCTGAGCGTGATCTAGGGCGAATAACCTCATTGCACGGCCGTTGGCCTAGAAACAGTACGAATCTCTATATATTCTGAGCCTTCATAAGTAGTAGTGGTACAGGTTTTTATTTTTTTTTTTTTACAGATACCAGGGAATGGCCCTGGAGGCTGAAAAAACACGAAAATAAATTAACTTCTTTTGGGAATAGCCAAAAAAATATATTTAACAAAAACCTTATTAGTTTGTTATTCAAATTGTATGGATGTGGTCTACGAGCATTATTATTATTATCATCATTGTTCACATTTGGACGAATTGTAATATTTCTCAATAAAGATTATTAATTCTATTCTAAAATAATTTTATTCAGAGGATGAAATGGTTATTTTTTTACTTTGCCTCGTGTTCCAAGTAATCGCGTGTATTTAACTCAACTATATATAGCAAGGGGACAGTTTTAAACAGGATTCTACGGAATTCATTCATATATGTGTAAATTATAATCATAATTTAGTTGTAGATAGTGTCGCCATTTATCATAGTGACAAAGTAGATCACATGTGTTTTTAAAGATTGGGTAGGTTTCATTGGATCTCTGACTGTTAGCTTCTAGATAGAGTAGAAAGGGACTTTTTATTCAATTCTACTATTTTAGAATCGTCTAAAGTCTACTTTCTTTAAGAATTACATATGTAGACAAGAGAAGTGTATTTTGATTAAAGAAATCGGACGATGGTTGGGAGTCGGAGACTCAAGTATTAATCCAGAAGAGCATGGACGGCGATGTTTGGGCACGTTCTCTGGTCAGGGGATTAAGCGGCAACTCAATGCTCAAGTCCTTCTTTAATATTTAATAAAAATATGGTACTCGTAACACACACGTTTCGTTAGATCCCTTGTAAAAATCTTTTTTATTACTTTTAGTTTATATAGTTAATTCTAAGTCCTTCAACCACTAGGGCTATTTAAGCCATAAATTCAAAATAATAAAATAGATGGAATACAAAACAATACCATGTTTAGACAATTAAATTAAAGAGTAATAAAATAAAAAAGAAAAGAAAAACATTAGAAAGGGTAAAGCCGGGTGAAGATAGTAAATCTGCCCCTGCGGCTTATTTGTCTCAAACTTATAATAATAATAATAATAGGCTTAGCGAACCCGAAGGTTCGATGCCGATACCACCAAATTCCGCCTACCATTTGAGTCTCCGCGATGCAATCAGCTCAATTATATTCACAGGATGCAAGTTCCGCAATTCCGCGTTGTGCAACCTTCTAAACTCCCCAGTGGCCTCATCTCTCTTTGGACCAAATATTTTACGCAATACCTTATTTTCGAAAACCTTAAGCCGGTGTTCATCCTTCAAAGTAAGCGGCCACGTTTCACATCCGTAAAGAACCGTTGGAAGAATAATAGTTTTATAATGTTTTGTCTCAAACTTAGGAGATCAATTTGATCATAATCAATTTAATCATCATTAAAAAATTAAAATCGAAAAAAGAGTTTTTCTTTGTTGTTTATTAAAATATCGAAAACCAATTGAATTAGGTGAAATATTTAGTTTTTTAATTCAATTGGTTTTCGATATTTTAATAAACAACAAAGAAAAACTCTTTTTCGATTTTAATTTTTTTATGATAATTTTTCTCTGTTTCTTAGGAGTCGAAGGCATGAAAGAAGAAAGTCAAAATATGTATTTTTTTAACCTTTTTGAAAAGTTTCAATCACGGATTTTTTTGTTCCACTACTTCAAAAAATTCGAAAAAATTACTGTATTTAGAGGAGTATAAAAGACATTTTCTGAAAAAAAAAATCTTTGATTGACACTTTTCAAAAAGGATAAAAAAATACATATTTTGATTTTCTTTTTTCCGCTAAAAATTGGGTTTTCGATTAAGAATCATGGTCATATCATTTTTCATGACTTTGATTCATAAGAATCTGAGATAAAATCATCATTGATAAAATAAAAATCGAAAAAAGAAAATTTTTTTTTCAAATCTCGAAAATCATTTGAATTAAACATCTAAGAAATTAGGTGAATTATTTTTATTTGACTCCAAATTGATTCCCCAAGTATGAGTCTGAAAACCTGCGGCTTTGCATCAGATTTGCCATCCTTACCCGGCTATACCTTTTAAGTATGCAAACATAAAACTATCTTTTTCTCTTTACTCATGAATTTCTAATAGGTAAGACAGTAGTTTTTTAGCCGACTTCTGATTGTTTTGCAGTATTGTCGTAATGTCAATGTTAATTCAAATTAGTAGCGTCTAATGTGTCTTAAGAAATTGTATCCTATTTTTACTTTCACTTACTATATATAGTAAGGGGAAGTATTGCGATCGTGAAAATTTTCGAATTCCAGTTTTCAACGGAAATACACATTTTAGGGTCCCCTGAGTCCAAATAACCAAGTCCCGCAAAAAGGTCTGTGTGTGTGTGTGTGTGTGTCTGTGTGTGTGTGTGTGTGGGGTAACTCCCGGACGGAAACGGTAAGTCCTATAAGTCCTATGAAACTGAAATCTCATATTTAAGACAACTATACGCCCGAGACGTGACAAAACTTTTTTCATCAAAATGAGCTTACCAGAAGAGGCACTTTATACCATGCATTTTGCACCTTTTTTCGATTTTCTCAAAAACGGTTCCGACGATTTTGATTAAACTCCCTATATCGATGTAGAGCTTAAATGCCGATTTTTTAAATTTTCTTCCCCTAAAGTACCTTTAATTTTGTAGATTCAATAATAATAACTAAATTATCTTGTTAACGCTGATGAAAAACTGGTAAATATATAAATTGAATAAATTCGATACCCAACTAAAGGAGAGAAAAGAAAAAATATTTTTTTAATGCAATTTTTCGTTTTTGAACATAAGAGCAGTAATATACATGTATGATATACCGATGGAAAGCTAAAGATTTTAGAAAAATTATCATCTCAAACACAAGCTTTTAAAAGTTAATAGAGAGTGATGAAATGAACATAAAACTAACTGATTATTTTCGATAATAATATAATAGATTTTTGAATCAAACACATGTTTCTAAAGAAATTTAATTTAATTTATTACTTTCACTTACTATATATAGTAAGGGGAAGTATTGCGATCGTGAAAATTTTCGAATTCCAGTTTTCAACGGAAATACACATTTTAGGGTCCTTTGAGTCCAAATAACCAAGTCCCGCAAAAAGGTCTGTGTGTGTGTGTGTGTGTGTGGTAACTCCCGGGCGGAAACGGTAAGTCCTATGAAACTGAAATCTCATATTTAAGACAACTATACGCCCGAGACCTGACAAAACTTTTTTCATTAAAATGAGCCTACCAGAAGGGGCACTTTATACCATGCATTTTGCACCTTTTTTCGATTTTATCAAAAACGGTTCCGACGATTTTGATTAAACTCGCCATATCGATGTAAAATTTAATGGGCTTTAATATCATGTAGGTTTTATTTAGATAAAAATGGTCTGACAGGGCTTAAATGCCGATTTTTTAAATTTTCTTCCCCTAAAGTACCTTTAATTTTGTAGATTCAATAATAATAACTAAATTATCTTGTTAACGCTGATGAAAAACTGGTATATATATAAATTGAATAAATTCGATACCCAACTAAAGGAGAAAACAGAAAAAATATTTTTTTAATGCAATTTTTCGTTTTTGAACATAAGAGCAGTAATATACATGTATGATATACCGATGGAAAGCTAAAGATTTTAGAAAAATTATCATCTCAAACACAAGCTTCTAAAAGTTAATAGAGAGTGATGAAATGAACATAAAACTAACTGATTATTTTCGATAATAATATAATAGATTTTTGAATCAAACACATGTTTCTAAAGAAATTTAATTTAATTTATTACTTTCACTTACTATATATAGTAAGGGGAAGTATTGCGATCGTGAAAATTTTCGAATTCCAGTTTTCAACGGAAATACACATTTTAGGGTCCCTTGAGTCCAAATAACCAAGTCCCGCAAAAAGGTCTGTGTGTGTGTGTGTGTGTGTGTGTGTGTGTGTGGTAACTCCCGGGCGGAAACGGTAAGTCCTATGAAACTGAAATCTCATATTTAAGACAACTATACGCCCGAGACGTGACAAAACTTTTTTCATCAAAATGAGCTTACCAGAAGAGGCACTTTATACCATGCATTTTGCACCTTTTTTCGATTTTCTCAAAAACGGTTCCGACGATTTTGATTAAACTCGCTATATCGATGTAAAATTAAATGGGCTTTAATATCATGTAGGTTTTATTTAGATAAAAATGGTCTGACAGGGCTTAAATGCCGATTTTTTAAATTTTCTTCCCTAAAGTACCTTTAATTTTGTAGATTCAATAATAATATAACTAAATTATCTTGTTAACGCTGATGAAAAACTGGTAAATATATAAATTGAATAAATTCGATACCCAACTAAAGGAGAGAAAAGAAAAAATATTTTTTTAATGCAATTTTTCGTTTTTGAACATAAGAGCAGTAATATACATGTATGATATAACCGATGGAAAGCTAAAGATTTTAGAAAAATTATCATCTCAAACACAAGCTTTTAAAAGTTAATAGAGAGTGATGAAATGAACATAAAACTAACTGATTATTTTCGATAATAATATAATAGATTTTTGAATCAAACACATGTTTCTAAAGAAATTTAATTTAATTTATTACTTTCACTTACTATATATAGTAAGGGGAAGTATTGCGATCGTGAAAATTTTCGAATTCCAGTTTTCAACGGAAATACACATTTTAGGGTCCTTTGAGTCCAAATAACCAAGTCCCGCAAAAAGGTCTGTGTGTGTGTGTGTGTGTGGTAACTCCGGGCGGAAACGGTAAGTCCTATGAAACTGAAATCTCATATTTAAGACAACTATACGCCCGAGACCTGACAAAACTTTTTTCATTAAAATGAGCCTACCAGAAGGGGCACTTTATACCATGCATTTTGCACCTTTTTTCGATTTTATCAAAAACGGTTCCGACGATTTTGATTAAACTCGCCATATCGATGTAAAATTTAATGGGCTTTAATATCATGTAGGTTTTATTTAGATAAAAATGGTCTGACAGGGCTTAAATGCCGATTTTTTAAATTTTCTTCCCCTAAAGTACCTTTAATTTTGTAGATTCAATAATAATAACTAAATTATCTTGTTAACGCTGATGAAAAACTGGTAAATATATAAATTGAATAAAATCGATACCCAACTAAAGGAGAAAACAGAAAAAATATTTTTTTAATGCAATTTTTCGTTTTTGAACATAAGAGCAGTAATATACATGTATGATATACCGATGGAAAGCTAAAGATTTTAGAAAAATTATCATCTCAAACACAAGCTTCTAAAAGTTAATAGAGAGTGATGAAATGAACATAAAACTAACTGATTATTTTCGATAATAATATAATAGATTTTTGAATCAAACACATGTTTCTAAAGAAATTTAATTTAATTTATTACTTTCACTTACTATATATAGTAAGGGGAAGTATTGCGATCGTGAAAATTTTCGAATTCCAGTTTTCAACGGAAATACACATTTTAGGGTCCCTTGAGTCCAAATAACCAAGTCCCGCAAAAAGGTCTGTGTGTGTGTGTGTTGTGGTAACTCCCGGGCGGAAACGGTAAGTCCTATGAAACTGAAATCTCATATTTAAGACAACTATATGCCCGAGACGTGACAAAACTTTTTTCATCAAAATGAGCCTACCAGAAGGGGCACTTTATACCATGCATTTTGCACCTTTTTTCGATTTTATCAAAAACGGTTCCGACGATTGTGATTAAACTCGCCATATCGATGTAAATTTTAATGGGCTTTAATATCATGTAGGTTTTATTTAGATAAAAATGGTCTGACAGGGCTTAAATGCCGATTTTTTAAATTTTCTTCCCCTAAAGTACCTTTAATTTTGTAGATTCAATAATAATAACTAAATTATCTTGTTAACGCTGATGAAAAACTGGTAAATATATAAATTGAATAAATTCGATACCCAACTAAAGGAGAAAACAGAAAAAATATTTTGTATGATATACCGTTGGAGAGCTAAAGATTTTAGAAAAATTATCATCTCATACACAAGCTTTTAAAAGTTAATAGAGAGTGACGAAAAGAAGATAAAACTTACTGATTATTTAAGATAATAATATAATTGATTTTTTAATAAAACACATGTTTCTATATAAATTCAATTTGATTAATTTCTTAATAATTTCACGTATTTTTATCTCTAACTGTATTTGAAAATTCTTTCATTGATTTTTAAAATGGAGGTAAGTGAAAGTCGTGTGTTGCCCGCACCAGATTTTTATATATGTATTCCAGTTGTTTACTTATTCTGAATGTATTCAAATATATCAAATGAGTGAGCTAAATAAATATATTAAGGCTTATTGAATAATAAATATTTATAGAAACTCAAAACGTCATGAGTTATTAAATTTTTACACACAGTTATTTCAAATAAATTTTAAACATTTACTTTTAGACTCTTAGTACCCATAGAGAGTCTATTTTTCGTTATTTAATTATGAATTTTCAGTTTTTATCGACTTTCGGTGTTAGTGTTTACCACATACACACATTCACTCAGAAAATAATTGAAGGAAAGAGAGGCTGAAAATACGTATTTTTTTTTAAACTTCTTTATTCAAATCAAAATACAGAAATTTTAAAGTGCAAGTAGAAGTCACTATCCCACTAAGGCGAGCCCGTGCATAGGAAAAGAGAATTAAGGAGTATTCCCGATTACAACACAAATGCAGAAAGTTACTGTATTCCTATACACTTCGTATTTAAGTAAGTGAAAGTAATAAGCTAATGGAATACGTAGATTGATTTATAATTTGATGTTAATGGAAGTAGATCGCTAAATAATGAGCAGTGATGGGAATTATATTTAAATTGTTATATACACGTACATTTACTGGTTATATATTTCTTATTTAAAATGTAAAAAAAAAGTCATTCTGGATTTCGGAAAATAAAGGTAAATAAAGAGAATGAGAAATTGGCAGAAGTGAAAAGGGCAATAAAGGAGTCTTGAAATGAGACAGTTCTACGGAAATGCGTTAAAAGGTCAAGAGGTCAAGATGTTGTGAGTTGGGAGTGGGCATAGAGCTTGAATTGGGAGAGCTTGTGGACACAAGAAGGGAGAAGGTTGTTTATTGTTTGGGAATGGAATGTAGTCTAGGAAATGATGGAGGGGAAGAACTATTCTCAATTCGCTGTAATATTCGAAAACAAACAGGAGAAAGCTGTTGAAGTGAACATTAAAAAAAGAAAAGAAAAAAAAAAAAAAAAATATATATATATATATATATATATATATATATATATATATATATAATATATATATATACATAAAATCTCATGGAATAGAAATTAATATGACGGAACATAAACCTATAAAATTCGAGCTAGAACCTTTTGTATAACGTCAAAAAAGCTGGACTTGACAATAAACGTAAAACTTATATGATGTATTTGTTTTTCTAACAAATATTAGGAAAGAGTTGTACCATTGTATGCGAGAAATGGACATCCTGGCGAAGCTAATTCGTCTTACAAACTGCACAATGAAGGAAACAATGGGCAGGGTCAAAGTTGGCGGAAAAATCGGAGACTCATTCCCAGTAAGCTCAGGGCTGAGACAAGGGGATTCACTAGCACCATTACTGTTCAACATAGTCCTAAATGCGGTTATAAAAAGATCAGGGCTGATGTCACAAGGAACGATCCTTAATAAGATGCCACAAGTCATGGCGTATGCAGACGATATTGTCATAGCAGGAAGGACTCAAAAATGCATAAAAGAAGTATTTACAGTGATTGAGACTGAAGGAAAAAGAATGGGCCTTCAGATTAATGAAGACAAGACCAAAATCCTAATTTTGAGGAAGAAAAAGCCAGCTCGCCTGCAGAGACACGACATAGTGGGAACTATAGATTTGAATGTGTCAACAGTTTTAATACTTAGGATCAACAATGCTGCCCTGGATGAGGAACAAGAAATAAAGCACAGGATAATGACAGCAAATCGCTCTTATTTCAGCGTATCCAAACTTTTTAAAAGTAGACTGCTCAGTCAAACAACCAAGATCAGACTGTATAGAGCGCTCGTCCGACCCGTGTTAAAATATGCATCTGAAACCTGGACTTTGAGCAAAGGATCAGCCGACCGCATTGACAGGTTCGAAAGAAAAATTCTTAGGCGTATTTACGGGGAGTCTAGAGGAGAATGGTGTGTATCAACTTAAAAACAGAGAGCTGTACACACTTTAAGACGAGCTGAGTGTGTCCCAGTTTGTAAGAGTGCAGCGGATTAGATGATTGGGCCACATAATCAGAATGGCTGAAGAAATGACAGTGAGAAAACTGTACTATGGAAATCCCGGCGTAAGAAGGAAGACAGAAGGGGAGGTGGAAGGACAGCGTCTCCGAGGATCTGAAGAAGGCGGGAGTATCTGTGAGGCGTGCTACAGCCAGAGGACTGGGGAAGAGCAGTTGAGCTGGCCAGGGACCGCTTTATGCGTCTGTCGCGCCGATAATGAATGAACAAATATTTTATTATTATAATTATATGTGTTTTTATTATAAGTATAAGTATTTTATAATTTATTACATCGAGTTTCAATAGAAAAGCCTGTTTTATTAAATAATCTATAATACTATTATTAACAACAATTAGTTAATTTTATAAGCTTTTTATCCCATTTAACAATTTTGTGTAAATTATAATATTATTTCTAAAATCATTAGCTGCACAACGATATAATATACATCTATATCAAATTTTTTATGTTTGAAAACACAAAAATCACATTAAAACATTTTTGTTTTGCTCTTTTCTCCGTGAGTTGGAATCAAAATTCGTTCAATCAATATATTTACTTTTTTTTTTCCGATGATAACAAGATGATATGGTCAGTTTTTCCGAATCTACAAAATTAAAGGTACTTTAGAGAAAGATATATATTTGTATAAAGGTATATCTGACTTAGACACTTATAGACATCTAGTTTAGAGTAATTACGTAATTTCTTACCTTCGGTAAGACTGAATACAAGGTGCGATATAAGAAAGGTTGTGGTACTCAAGCCCTTACAGTTTTTCCTCTAATTTTTTAGACAGCCACTACTTTTTGTGTGCTTTCATATCGAGGCCGTTGAACTTATGAGCCTCCACCGCTCATGAATCAAATGAAAAGGGAAGTTTTTAGCCTTTTTTTTTGTGTAACCAGTGGCTCATTCGGTCTCAGCTTAATTTCTCTTCATCAATCTCTATTGACCAACTGAGAGAAAAAGTGGAATCAAAAAATTTACCTCGTACTGTTAGGCCGCCTGGAAATTTTATTTCACACGCCTTTCTAAACATTTTATAAAACATAATAAACTATCAAACTCATAGTTCTCGACAAAAAAAAATTCAGTTTTCACGTTAAAATTTTGTATTCACACCTGTCAATAAATATTGACAATCAGTGAATATGATCCTTAGTTTTCGTTGTAGGCATGATGGAGAGAAGATGCCCAGCGTGCTTCCTATTACGGATTTAGCTTAGAAGGTCCCTCATCCAACTTCTTTTCATTCTTCTGCGAGTATTGTCCGGCATGTTAGTAGTGGCCATACTTCGTAATAGATTGTTTGTATGTCCGTGTAAGTTGTTGTGAAAACGTTTGTAGAAGGTCCGAATCTGTTCGTTGACTGTTAGCATGTAAAGGTCTGTATGTAAAGTAGTGTTGCTAACGTACCATGGTGAGTTTGTGATAGTTCTGAAAGTTTTGGATTGAAAAATTTGAAATTTGCGTATGAGTGTCATTTTGGCAGTCCCGTATATCTGTGAGGCGTAAGTCCAAATGGGCTTCCGTAGGTAAGTGTAAGTGTTTAGTTTATTTTTAAGTTTTAATTTTGAACGTCTTGAGAGTAGTGAGTATAAAAGTTTTAGTCTTTTGCTTAGCGTTATCTGTTTGTTCTTGATGTGTGGGCACCATGTCATTCCTCTGTCGAATGTCTGTGGAATTTGGATGTTGTCAAGATAGTATGATAATTTAACACAAAATAATGGCATGATGACGTTTACAATTATTAATCATTTAATATAATATTAAAACTGCAAATAATTATTAACCTGATTAAAAAAAAAAAAATGAATAAGTTGTTTTGTCACTTTAAATCATGAATAGAAAAAACTCTAGGAGTTAACTGTAGACAGAATTTAATTTTTAAAACTAACTTGTTTTTATTTATGATTTTGTTGGCTTTGTACAACAAAAATTATTTCGAAACCAAAAATAAAGTGATTTATGTATCTGCTTTTTGTTTATCGATGTTTTATTTCAACGAATGTTTGAATACTGGTATGAAATGATGTTTATCTGTGAACTTTAGTTAATTTGTATTTTTCAATAAAATTTAAATAATTAAAAATCGGATAACTGGAGTGGAAATTTTCTCGATAGATTTTTTTAAAAGTTATTTTTCGAGAAAAAATATTTTTAAAACATCGAAAATAAAAGAAAAAAATTATGAACCATTAGTCTATAAGAAAAAAATGTTTATTGTTTGCCAAAAATTATACTGCGGTATTATAACATATATATCTTTGTAGGTAATTAACTCTATTTATAGCAATCAATTAATTAATCATGCTTAAGAACAAGCAACACTGTAAATTCATATTCAAGCAACCTATGATGAGTATAAAACGCTTTATCTCCATTATTTCTTAACCGATTTCAATGATTTTGTTCTTATGTAGGGATTACTCTATCGATTAAGGCGGTTTAAGCTGTTAAGATAAAAAAAGGGACAGAAAGAACAACATATGGACTTTATTTATTGGTTATTTAGGCTCTATGTACCTTGGAACGAAATAAATCAAATTTAGAGATTTTTTTTTAGTATTATTATTTTTTTGGTTGATAAAATAATCGAAAATAATAAACCAAAACTGATGTTGATTTCCCCATATTTTACTAAAAGCTATGTTTTTTTAGGCTATATATGTATATATATACCACCATAATAAGAGGCAGGCACGTGGTAGAGTTAAGAAGGAGTCTCGTAGTCGAGGTTCTTTGCCGCCTTTGGGGTTTAGCGCATTTAATGAAAACGATCCCTCAAAAGGGGCCTGTCTTCCTTGAGTTGGTTTGTTTTCCCCAACAAAGACTCTTTAGTAAATCACGGCTCTATGATAAACGGGCAAATATATTTAATTAATGTATAAGATGTAAATACATTTTGTTTTAATTATTAGTTGCATGTTAAATAATTTTAAGGTGTCATGGTAGATTACGACAAAAATATAATTTCATAAACGTGAAGGTTAGAATTTATAAAACTATTATAATCCCGGCTCTATACGGATTTGAAAAGTGGTCACTTATATAGCTGGATGAACAGAGCCTTAAGGATTTCGAGAATAAGCCATTACGTAAAATATTTGGTTAAAAAGAGATAAAGCCACTGGAGAATCGAGAAGGTTACACAATGCGAAATTACTCAGTCAGTATAATAGGGTTCATAACATCGCGGTGTCACAGATAGGCAGGTAAAGTGTTGGAATAAGTGATGAACAAAGGTATTGTTATTATAAAGGTGAGGATCACAGAATGCCTCGACAATTTCGTGTTCATGCAAGGAACATAATTAGATGGAGGTTGGTGCCCGCCGTGGTAGAAGCACGTACTGCAGCATCAGGTATACCTGTCAGGAAGGGGGAACCCGCAACTACTAATTAGCAGAGAGGACTGGTCAGGAAGGAAATGTCGCGGCGAGGTAGAAGATCAACAGCAGCGGATAGGAGTCCTTAGAGGTTCGCATAGCTAGAAGCCATGTACCCTATCCTATGAAGGAGATAGTAAGGCTGAAGGAGGGAAAGAACATAAAAGATGTGAAATAAAGATAGACCACAGCTAGGACACAAAGGCAGAGATACCCTTGTTTTGAATTATTAACTGTATATTAAATATATTAAAGTTAATATTATCATCTTATAAAAATTATTGGATTGAGTGGAAAATAATATAGAATCATGTTTTCTTTAAAGTACCCCTCTATATAGTAAACAGTTAACGTTCATTATATTATTCATTTGTATCAATTTGAACACTTATTAATTCTCTTTTTAAGGTTTGTTTACCTCTGTGGCATTTTCCTGGTTAGAAATGATTCAGTCTTCATTAAGACATCGTGATATTTGAATAGTTTTGTTTATAGATTTTAACTAAAACGAACAGAATTCAGACAATACGAAACATTAATTAATTCTGAGGTGAGAGGAGCATCATTAGGTTCAGTGTAACGGTGGTTCGAAAAATTCAGGAGGGAGACATTAGCCATAGGACGAAGGAGGTCATGGAAGGCCTTCTCTCTTCATGGTAGTGTTATGGAGCCAATTAGCTATGTAAAAACTAAGTAGAAGTTCCAAAGGCTGTTTTGATATTTCTCAATAATTTAGCTTTAAAGAAGGAGTGAGACAATTCCACAAATCATCATCTCAGGTTAAACCTATTTTTTTTAGATTTACGATTCATTTGGGTTTAATTGTCTTCGTTCTTTGGCATTTTTAAGTGCGGATACATATCATTAAGTATTTACTTAATGGGGGTTAATCAATGAGTTGATTAGTCATTTATTTTCACAACTGTTGTACAAATCGTATATTTTCTGAATAGATTTTATTTGATATTTATGAGGGAATTTTTTAAATCTCTGGGCAGCCAAAAAAAAAAAAAAAAAAAAAAACCACAACAATAATAATAAAAAAAAAATAGAATAGAACAGAATTCAGACCAAGTTTAGCAAATCACATCAACATCTTGTAAATTTAAATAATTTTTTTAAGCGCTACCAAATAATTAAGAAGTGGACCACAAATCAACGCGAGACAAGGGAAATTGGAAGAAGATAAG
This sequence comes from Piezodorus guildinii, assembly GCA_023052935.1. Taxonomy (NCBI): domain Eukaryota; kingdom Metazoa; phylum Arthropoda; class Insecta; order Hemiptera; family Pentatomidae; genus Piezodorus; species Piezodorus guildinii. The sequence continues at coordinate 128,582,999 of CM041296.1, read as the reverse complement.
CTGAGGACAAATATTACAAATTCGGCCCAATAATAAAAAATTGTAACCTTTTGTAAGACTGTCCACCTACATTAGTTTATAATTAAGTATGCAACAGACATAGAAATAATCATCACTAATCACTTACTCTTGAGTGAGCGGCTTGATCCAGTGGATATAGCAGTATTCTACGGCTCTCCGGGTTCCTGGATTCGAATCCCAGCTAATCAGAATATTATTTATTCGACTATTTCGGCCAGGGGGTGATCCTATGATATGGAGAACCTCCTATGGCTTACCCATCTTCTATGAAGTGGGTTATGATGGAAAAGTTGCTGTAACATCTCAAGCATAGACGCTCTTAAAATGTTATCGTTTTCACGCTAGAATTATCCGTCACACACACATCGACGGACACAAACCTTTTGGTGGTACTTGATTATTTGTACTTATTGGACATGGCTTCAGAAAGTTTTCTTTTTTTTTTTATAAAGGAAAATTTAACCTCTAAACAATTGAAAATAAATTATTGATGGTATAGATACCGAGAATTATCCACCAGACGAAAGCAATTAGTGGAAGCGAAGACAGGAGCTGACACGTGTCATCGGCCCGCCCAAGCGGCGCGGCATCCCTAAGCGAGCGGTGGTCGCCATTTACATAATTGAGTCAAAACAATTAGGTCCTCCTCAGAACCTCTTCTTCTACCTCCTGTCTTGGTGGTGGTTAACGGTTCTCCGACTCTACATTTTATGGCCTTGGACACGGTATTAAAGAATAGAAGGATTTCCGTCGGTTAGTAAATTATTTGGTGTTGAAGGCGTAAAACATTATAGCCTTACAAAACCTCTTATTTTTTAAATATAAAAAATGATAATAATAATAATAATAGTAGTAGCGAATAAAGATAAAATGAAAATGAATTAATTTAGAAAAAAAAAACAAAAAAGTCACAAGAAGCGACTTCCACTTCATCAGGTTGTTAAAATCAATTTAAGAACTTTAAAAAATTGAGTTAAAAAAAGTTGAATGAATAAAATTTAATTTTTATGGCCATGCATATCAGAATAAAAAATCTTACGATAGAAATACTGCCTTCAACAATGACCTCATACAACTAGATGTATTAGATACTTTTTTTTTCTATTTTTTTTTTAGCTTTGCAATGGTATACTAATATTTATAATAAACTATTCTTATGTTGAAAAAATCTCGTAGGCACAACATACGACTTTTTTCACCTCCGTCATTAAAATTAATTTTATTTTTTTATTTTTTTTTATTCGTATATATTACAGTTTGTCACAATGGACAATAATAATATTGCTAAAGGATCCCATTCATACAATATTTACAATATAAACAAAAGAAATGTCAAATTACATAAAATGAAACCAAACTAAATAAAAAAATTAATTTAATAATTGTCAAATACAGAGAAAAATAAAAGTAAAAAATTTTTAAGAAATAATTAATTTATCGTGGATGTAATTAGTTGACCGTTGAGAATTACTGGAAGGAATTAGTCCCGGTGGCGGTCATTAAATGAAACAACTAAATAGTTTTAACTATTTATTGTTTGCCAACTACTCAGTTTTTAACTATTTATTGTTTGCCAACTACTCAGTTTTAACTATTTATTGTTTGCCAACTACTCAGTTTTAACTATTTATTGTTTGCCAACTACTCAGTTTTAACTATTTATTGTTTGCCAACTACTCAGTTTTAACTATTTATTGTTTGCCAACTACTCAGTTTTAACTATTTATTGTTTGCCAACTACTCAGTTTTAACTATTTATTGTTTGCCAACTACTCAGTTTTAACTATTTATTGTTTGCCAACTACTCAGTTTTAACTATTTATTGTTTGCCAACTACTCAGTTTTAACTATTTATTGTTTGCCAACTACTCAGTTTTAACTATTTATTGTTTGCCAACTACTCAGTTTCCATTTTCCCACCATGCACCCTGATGATGACCCACAAAGGAGTCGAAATGTTGGCAAACAATAAATAGTTGAAACTATTTAGTTGTTTCATTTAATGACCGCCACCCGGACTGATTCCTTCCAGTAATTAATTTTTTCTCGATAGAAGCATGTGCTCTATTAAATAATCTATTATATTATTGTCTACAATAATTGGTTAGTTTTATCTACTTATCATTATTCTCTCATAATAATCACTTTTACAATTTAGTTTATAAGATTATATTTTTTTCTAAAATATTTACCTTTGTAAGTGCATATTATATATACCTATATTACGGTTGATATGTTAAGAAAAAAAAAACATTTAAAGATATCTCTCCTCTCTTCTCCTTTAGTAGGAAACTAAATTCGTTCATTGGAATATTTAACTGTTTTTTTTTCATTTCTAACAGTGATATGTTAATTTTCTCGAATTTCAAGATACTATTCACAAAGAAAATTTAAAATATCGGTAATAAGTCCTGTCAGACTATTTAAATAAGAATGAAACCTAAATTATATTAAAGTTAATAAAGTGGCTCTTGTTAACCGATTTAGTCAACAAAATCTGATCTAATATGTTACTGTAATACCTCTGGCATATAGGAATCTTAAATATGAAAGTTGAGTTATATAAGGCTTCTTCTTTTCGAGCTGGACTTACCTCACACACAGATCACTTTGTGAGACCTTGTCATTATGACTGAGAAGACCCAAAGTTGGATTTACGGCAATATATATGTCATATAAGAGTGAAAGAAAAAAATGTATATATCACAGTTATGACTCACTTTAGTATTGCATAATTAAGAGTCAAAGTTTCATCAGAGTTTACCAATCCCATGACGTCCTGTTACGTAAGCAACAATAATTTATACTTAAAACACTCTAAAAGTAATAGAAATGTAGGGAATTCGACACCTAATCCTAGTGAAACTATTTTAACGAGTAGAAAATCGAACTGAAATTAAAGAGTATTTAAGTACGCATAATTATTAATGAAAGAATTTGGATGCTAGGTAAATGGACCTTGTCACAGATGCGGTCGAGAGTCAGTAATTTCAGCACAAGGGTTGGGTTTAATGTCCTAACAGCATGCTCCTCGTTACAACCTGGCAGAAGAACATTTAAAGGCGAATCGCGGAACTTTTAGAGAGGACTTACACATGTTTTAACCGTAGGGTCTGGAAATCTGTAGATATTGTAACATTTCGTGGTAGGAAACGTGTTCACAACTAGTGAAAGGAATAAAGGCGAAAGATTATTTACAGTTAAAAGGCTGTGATGTTCCTTCATTTCATATTTCGTTTATAGGTAAGGTTATGTAAAACAAAAAAATAATAAAAATATTTTCAGCACAGTTATAAAACATAAGAACGGGTAAGAAGATTGGGTGAAGTACATTAAATAATAATAAGATAATAACGAAGTTAATGGTAGTAATAAGTATTAATGTGAGGTAAAATATAAAAAAAAAAAAAAAAAAAAAAAAAACATTTACCACTACAACCTATAAAGGGGCTTGGGCTCAGTACATATAGAGATTAGAGAACAGCTGTGGCATGAGGTACTTAAGCCTTAATCACGCTCAGCCGCCTGGATTTTCTCCCAAATTTTGGGTACCCACTTATATACGTTGAGTCTGCCCCAAGAGGGTCTTTATACCCTGGAGTCGCCTCCGAATGAATTAATAGAATAAATAATATTTTGCCACAGCCAGGTTTAGAACCCAGGACCCGGAGAACAGTATAATACTGCTCTGTCCACTAGACCACGACGCCCAATGTAAAACATAGCATGGTTAAATATTTTTTAAATAATTTAATTAATCGACCTATCTTCTTTGGATAGGAAGCTGACTATTTCTTTCTCGTTACCTAAAGATCTTAATATATTTAAGGGTATATTACATTCTTTTAATCCTTGAATGCAAAAATTTACTATTTCTTTTTATAACACTATCTTATATATATATATATATATATATATATATATATATATAATTAAATACTTTACTTGGCCTACAAACAATACGAATATCTATGAGTACTTAACCGGAAACCCTTCATGGGTTGTATGCTTTATAATTTTTTTTTTTAAGTTTCAGGTTGTTTTTTTTTTCAATTTTTATAGAAATTTATAACTTTATAATGCATATTATTTTTATTTTAATGCCATTTTAGGAGTTCTGCGCATGCCCATGTGTATAGCAGTCATCTTTCAAATCGGCTCTTGGATTTCATGCTTTTTCAGTTTGAATTCTCTTCAGTGCAATCTTGAAAACATCACCAGACTACAGGATAACAACAGCAGTAAATATTGGAGCAAACAACAGTAAGTTTTGTTACAATTTACGGTGTAAAGTGAATTCTGGGTAACCTCTTCACATCAGCTGATTGCCAATAGCTCGGCAAGGCCGGGATTGGTTTTCTTTTCTTTAGTTATTGTTTTATTACCAACATCTAGTTATTTTCTTATTATCTTCTTCACATGAAATGCGATATTTTCACCAAGTGATGTCCTCCAAAGCATCAACTAAAAGATCTAGATCTAGTGGTTCAATCACGTCTCCCATAAAACAAAGACCCCGCCGTGATACTAATAAAAAATTAAATCAACAAGCAATCCCTTCAGGTTCTAATACAGAATCTGAACCACAGCCTGGCACATCGTCACAGGGGATGACTGACGAATCTCCGTTTTTCACCCCAAATCCTTTTCAAATCCTACATAATGAAAAAGAAAACATGGAATCTGCTCCTACACCCAGTGAACCACGGCCTCCACCGATATTTGTCAAAAATATTAAAAATTTCCAGTTGTTATGTGCGCAATTAAACAAGATTACCGAATCCACCAGCTACTACTGTATGAGTAGAATCAATGACACCAAAATATCACCGACCACCGCCGAGGCATATAGAAAAATTGTGAAATACCTAACTGAAACTAAAGCGGATTTTCACACTTATCAGCTACGGCAAGAGAGAGCTCTTAGAGTTGTGATCAGAAATCTACACCCTTCAACACCAGTTGACGCTATCAAAGAAGAACTCATGGAGATGGGTTACAAAGTGCGACAAGTCACTAATGTCACAAAAGATAGAGTTCAACTTCCTCTATTCTTCGCTGACTAGGAACCATTAGCAGGAGTAGAAAAAATTTATGATCTAAAAAGACTGTATTATACAAGTGTAAGAGTCGAAAAACCTTATACAAAGAGAGAAATTGTTCAGTGTTACAATTGTCAGGCGTATGGTCATACCAGAAGTTACTGTCACCACATACCACGCTGCGTGAAATGCGGTGAACAGCACAAGTCTGTGGAATGTACAAAACCGAAGTCAACACCCGCTGTATGTGCTCATTGCCTCAAGGACCACCCGGCCAACTACAAAGGATGCCAAATCTATAAGGAGCTAAGGACCAGGTATCTAAAACCCCAAGTACTGGATGAAACAACAAGACAGGCTAGAACTAGAAGAGAACCCTCAAAATTAATCGATGCCAATGTATCATTTGCCCACTTACTTGGAGGTGGGAACCAATGTACTGAAGCCGAGGCCCTGCCGGAACTACAAAATGTACCTCAATATCCTCAATCCATTCCACAAATACCTCTTCCTCAAAATATAACCAATCCTAAAAATCCTAATCCACCACAGATCTCTCATATTCCTCCTCCTTCAAACGCCACAGACCTTACCAGTTTGATGACATCCTTTATCTCCGAAATCAAATCCCTTGTCATGCCCCTAATAACAATCCTCACGAATCTTGTATCAAATCTTATTCCTAACTTAAAAAATCCATAAATGACCTCACCTAACTCCTTATCTATTCTCCTATGGAATGCGAATGGTGTTAGAACTCACACTGACGAACTTACAGCCTTACTCCAAGACAAAAAAGTTGACGTTGCACTCATTACTGAAACTAGACTAACCACTAAACAGTACTTCAAAATACCTGAATACACAACATACCGAACAGACCATCCAGACGGCAAAGCCCATGCCGGTACTGCTGTCATTGTCAACCGATCCCTCTCCCATCACTTACACCCACTTCCCGCCCACGATTTCCTACAAGCCACCTCTATTATAATCAAGACCTTTTCCTTTCCGCTAGTCATCGCATCAGCATATTGCCCTCCTAAAAATTCTATTTCTATTACCCAATTTGGTTCCTTTCTCAACTCATTGGGGAATCACTTTATTCTGGGTGCAGACTTAAACGCGAAGCACCAACAATGGGGTTGCAGAACCACAAATACTCGTGGACGGACATTGCAGTCTGCACTCAACTCCAGACGCCTTAATCTCCTACCTCCCGATTCCCCTACCTACTGGCCAACAGATCCTAACCGTAATCCAGACATCCTCGACTTCTTCATCCACAGCGGATTAGGCTCCCTGAACTATTCCGTAACTCGCCTTGATGAACTATCCTCTGATCATAGTCCAATAATCCTAAATGTATCCATGACTCCTATTCCGAAACCTTTCCCACCGTCATTCATCAGAGGCCCCATCAACTGGAACCTCTTCCGCGAAATCCTCACCAATGATATCGACCTCAGAGTAACTCTCAAAACCCCTTCTGACCTTGATGATGCCGTATATTCCTTTACAACCTTGATTCAACAAGCTGCCTGGACTGCCTCCTTTCCTAAACAATCCCAAATTATTCCTTACAAATGCCATTTACCACAACACCTGACAGACCTCATCAACACCAAACGCCGAGCCAGAGCATTATGGCAACGCACCCGCCACCCAGAAGATCGCCGCTCTTATAACTTTTATTGTAGAAAATTAAAGCGGGAGTTGGCGACCTTTCGTTCCCAATCCTACAATTCCTACCTCTCCTCTCTCTCGACTCGTGACAATTCTCTGTGGAATGTCACGAAGAGAATCCTAAATACTCACACGATTTCCCATCCTCTCCTGCGCGGTGATAGTTCCTGGGCTGCTTCTGACAAGGATAAGGCCCAGGAATTTGCACAGCACCTTTCCAAAGTTTTCACTCCTCATCCTGAGTTGAATCCAAACCATACTTCAACAGTTGAACAGTTCCTTACTTCGCCAATACCACTCTCCTTACCTCCTAAAGCAGTTAATCCCTCTGAGGTCAAATATCTTCTAAAAAGCTTCCTCTCCGTAAATCCCCTGGATATGATCTCCTCACGCCTCAGATCTTAAGACAACTTCCACAGAAAGCCATTACATTCCTTACATATCTTTATAACAGTATCCTACGCACTACCTATTTTCCTCTCTTATGGAAACATTCAACTATCATCCTTTTCCTGAAACCAGGCAAACCTTCCAACAGCACGTCATCTTACAGACCTATTAGCCTACTTCCGATCCTCTCAAAAATTTTCGAAAAGCTCCTACTAAAACGAATCCTAGATAAATTTATTTTTATTTTTTTTTATTTTTTTTTTTTATTCGTATATATTACAATTTGTCATAATAGACAATAATAATAGTGCTACAGGATCTCATTCATACAATATTTACAATATAAACAAAAGGAAAGTCAAATTACATAAAATAAAATCAAAATAAGTAAACGTATACAATAACAAAATTAAGTAGACAAAATAAATACAAATAAATGAAGTTAACAAATAAATAAACAAAACATGTCACATTCATACCTATGTACAATATTTACAATCAGCTCGGGAACCCCGGACGGGGCTTGTCCCCCCACTTGTGGAAGGACAAGCAGAGTCCAAAGGATCCCAGCGCCTCCCTCTCAGCCGCATCACTGGTGAGAGCCAGCGGAAGCTAAGTGAGGGCGCCATAGCCACAATCACACCGCACTTGAGAGGAGAATCTGACCAGTGTCAGAACTCCATCATATGTATTTACAATATATCTCGGGGCCACTGCCGTTTTAACCTTCTAGGTGGGTTGTATGGATGAGTGGAGCTGGATAGGGATCGTGCTAAAGGATTAGGATGATGAATGAGGTTCTGATGGAATTTGGAAAATTTGGATGGAATTAGGTCTGAAATAAATGGAACATTAAGGTCATGGTGCAAGGTATAGTTGGATACATAATAAGGAGCATTTACTATTATTCGGAGGACTTTGGATTGAAAGGATTGAATGCGTTTGATGTTAAAACGTTTAGCTGTCCCCCACAGTTCAAGTCCGTAGGTCCAGATGGGCTTCAGTATTGTCTTATAAATTAATAATTTGTTGTCAACTGTAAGTTCAGATTTTCTGTTTAACAGTCTGTATAACTGTCCGAATCGTCGATTGAGTTCTTTTCTTTTAAGTCTTGTATGTGGGTTCCACGTCAGTCTTTTGTCTAGTAGTAAGCCAAGATAGCGGACTGTATCTGAAGGAGGAATAGGAATGGAATTGAAGTAAACTGGCGGACAGGACTTTCGTCGAAGAGTGAAGGTTACATGTTTGCATTTGGCCTCGTTCACCTTTATGCGCCAAGCACCACACCAGTCTTCGATAAGACAAAGGTGTCTTTGCAGGATTAAGGATGCGGTTTCGGGATCGGAACTGGATGATAGGATGGCGGTGTCATCTGCAAATGTTGCCAGAAAGGTGTCAGGATGATTAGGAATATCAGCTGTGTAAAGGATGTAGAGAACGGGTCCCAGGACGCTGCCCTGAGGAACACCGGCCTCAACGGGATAAAAGTTGGAAAATTCTACACCACAGCGTACTTGGAAGGAGCGGTTTGAGAGATAGGATCTTAGAATGAGGTAGAGAGACTGGGGTGAATGCGTTTTAAGCTTGAAGAGTAATCCAGCGTGCCATACCCGGTCAAAAGCTTGCGCTATGTCCAGAAACGCACCAGAACAATACTCTTTACATTCGAGGGCTGAGGAAATATGGTCTACAACTCGGAGTCCTTGTTGAACAGTAGAATGATGAGAACGGAAACCAAACTGGTGGGAAGGAAGGTTGTGAGATTCTAATATAGGCAGGATTCGTTTTAGAAGGAGCTTTTCGAAGATTTTTGAGAGGATGGGGAGTAGACTTATAGGTCTGTAGGATGAAGTGTTACTGGAAGGTTTACCTGGTTTTAGGAATAGAATGATTGTGGAATGTTTCCATAAGAGAGGAAAATAGGTGGTGCGAAGGATGCAGTTGTAGATGTATGTAAGAAAAATAATGGCTTTCTGGGGAAGTTGTCGCAGGATCTGGGGGGTAAGGAGATCGTGTCCAGGAGATTTACGAAAGGTCAGTTTTTGAAGAAGATATTTCACCTCAGATGGATTAATAGCTTTAGGAGGTAGGGAAAGAGGTATTGGTGAGAAAAGGAATTCTTGAACTGTTGTGGTATGATTTCTGTTGGATTCCGGGTGAGGAGTGAATACTTTGGAGAGGTGTGTGGCGAATTCCTCGGCTTTATCTTCATCAGACGCAGCCCAGGAGTCATCACCACGCCGGAGAGGATGGGAAACTTTATGGTATTTTAGGATCTTTTTGGTCACATTCCACAGGGAATTATCTCGAGCTGATAGAGAGGAGAGGTAGGAATTAAGGGACTGGGAACGGAAGGTCGCCAACTCCCGCTTTAATTGCCTACAATAAAAGTTATAGGAGCGGCGATCTGTTGGGTGTCGGGTTCTTTGCCATAATGATCTGGCTCGGCGTTTTGCATGGATGAGGTCAGCTAGGTGTTGAGGTAAATGGTTTTGCTGAGGAGTTCTATTGGAGTGCTTAGGAGAGGAGGCAGTCCAGACAGCTTGCTGAATGGCGGTTGTAAACGAGTAGACGGAATCATCAAGGTCATCCGGTGTTTTGAGGGTCACACTGAGGAGATAAATTTAAAAAAATTTTTCCTTCGCATCAGTTTGGATTTCGTTCTCAACATTCCACAGTTCAGCAAGGACTCCGAGTTGTGGATCACATTTCCTCTGCCCTTGAGTGCAAGGAGTATTGTTCGGGTGCCTTTCTGGACATAGCTCAAGCTTTTGACCGGGTGTGGCACCCGGGATTGCTCTTTAAGCTCAAAACCCATTTACCTCAATCCTTATACCTAATCCTCCGATCCTATTTATCAAACCGCTCCTTCCGAGTTCGCTGTGGTTCCGAATTTTCCAAACATTATACTGTTGAGGCCGGTGTTTCCTCAAGGGAGCGTCTTAGGACCCGTCCTCTACATCCTCTACACCGCCGATATCCCTACCGATCCCGATACCTTTCTGGCAACATTTGCTGACGACACAGCCATTTTATCATCCAATTCCGATCCTGAAGTAGCATCTCTAAATCTCCAAAGGCACCTTTCCCTTGTCGAAGACTGGTGTAAGGCTTGGCGAATTAAGGTGAACGAAAGCAAATGTACACACGTCACCTTCACCCTTCGACGTAAATCCTGTCCAACAGTTAAATTCAATTCCATACCGCTTCCTTCCTCAGACACAGTCCGGTACCTTGGCTTTTTACTAGACAAAGACTGACGTGGAACCCACATACGAGACTTCAAAGGATAGAACTCAACCGCAGATTCGGCCGGTTATACAAATTACTAAACAGAAAATCTCATCTTACAGTCGACAACAAATTACTAATATATAAGACAGTACTGAAACCTATATGGACCTACGGACTTGAACTATGGGGGCCAACTAAACATTCTAACATCAAACGTATCCAATCCTTCCAATCCAAAGTCCTCCGAACAATAGTTAATGCTCCTTATTACGTTACCAACTGTACCCTACACCATGACCTTAATATTCCATTTATTTTAGATCTGGTACCATCCAAATTCTCCAAATTCCATCAAAACCTTCTTCATCATCCTAATCCTCTTGCTCAATCGCTTTCCAGCTTCACCCATCCCTACAATCCTCCTCGAAAATTGAAACGGCAGTGGCCCCGCGACGTTTTGTAAACATTTATCTGGAGTTCTGACACTGGTCAGATCCTCCACTCATGTACTGTATGTTTGTGGCTATTCCGCTCTGGCTCGGCCTCCACTGGCATACACCAGTGAAGCGCTGAGTGGGAGGCGCTGGGATCTCTTGGATTCCGCTTCTCCCCCCACTTGTGGGGGGAGCAGCCGAGTCTAGGGTTCCTTTGGCTGATTGTATATATTGTATATAGTTAAGTATGCTTGTATGATTTTTATTTATTTCCCAACTTGTATTTATCTCTACTACAGGTTGTTGTTTTGATTTGTTTCTTGTTGCTTTTTTTTTGGTATATATTTGAATTTATTTATTTCCGATTTTATGTAAATTGACTTTATCATTATTGGCTGTATATATTGTATGAATGTGTACTACATCTCTATTACTACTGTTCATTATGCAACAAATTGTAATATTTCTCAATAAAAAAAAAAAAAAAAAAAAAAAAAAAAAAAAAAAAAAAAATGCCATTTTAAACCTTATCTTTTAGAATATTTCTACGGCGTAAAGTTATAATAAGCCTGCAACACTGTCAGGTATTTTCGGTGACATGACTTGCCCCTACGCTATTTAAAAGGATAAGGATTCTTAAAACTGTGCTGAGATTAAGAATTTCTAATCCTAAATAAATTCTATTAAAATTTAATTTTATCTAATAATTTATATAATTTTATAAAAAACAGTATAAAACTTAAATGTTTGCATGGCTTCATTTTTTTTTTTTCATTATTTCATTTTTACATAGGGTAATTTGGGCACCGAAATTATTTTTTTATCTCCACCAAAACCAGAGATATTAAATAAACGTTTTTTTTTTGTTTTTTTTATCAGAAGATTTCTTATTGTTTCACGCGATTCCTGGGGACCATTGGCTCCTTATATTTTTGAGATGCTAGATGCTAATTGTTTAATGTCTAGTCTCATCTAATAATATCATCAAAATCGGTGAGAAACCTTCGGGATCAGCATTTGTGAATATTGCAGCATTTAAATGGAAGTCAGTATGAAATATCTTCAATTTTCTTTTTATTTATTGTAATTTACAACTGTATTACATAATACAATGAGTAAATATGCAGAGTGAGGAAAAGTGGTAAAAATGTCTTGGGCAAGAACTACTCACTTCATTAACTATTTTAAGGCAGTAGGTACTGAGGTCACCTTCTTTTCAATCGCCTCGGAGGGTTATCAGGAATAACTAAGGAAGATAGATTACGATCAAGTGGATTTGTGTGGACAAGGAATTAAGAATGAAAAGAGGTGTATCTATAACGGGCTATGTCTGCAACAAATGGGATGCTTAGGTCATTATGGAGGAGTTGACTTGTGACACGGATTTCGGAGTGTAAGGTTAGGATGCGGGAGGAATTAGATGGTTTATTAGAGTCCAAAGCTCGATTCCATATCTCCAAATAGGTCTGATAATGGTGATTTAAATGAGTCTTTTGTAAATAAATTGGAAATTTTGAAAGTTTGTCTAGTAAGTAATCGGTATCTTCGAGCAGTTTCTTGTCGTTTCAGTCTTGTGTCAGGATTCCAAGTAAGGCGCTTGTAAAGATGGAGACCTTGGTATCGGTTTTGTTCTAGAGGAGTAAGTGTAATGTTATTAAAGGATAATGGGGGGAGGAAGTCGTCGGTTTGCGACGAAGGGTAAAGGTGATTTGATGGGATTAATTTTAATCCTCCAATCATGACACCATTCTTCAATTTCTGTGATGTGGAACTGAAGGGTTTGGGATGCAGTAGTTGGATCAATATGGACGGATAAGACACACGTGTCATTAGCATAAGTATGAGGACAGTGCGAGGATAGAGCGGAATGTGGGAGTAGAGGATGTGGCCTAAGATACTACCTTGAGGCACTCCAGCAGATTGAGACGATATGGATGAGTAGGAAAAGTTATGGTTTACCTTAAAGGTTCTGACAGCAAGGTGGGAACGCAGAGTTTGTAAACAGTATCTTAAAAAAAATAATAATAAAATTAAATTAATTTTATATATATAGTCAGGTAATCAAAACGTATATTAACCCATGATTGCTGATTTGGTCTAATAGATAATTATTGTACTTTTCAGAAACAATTCTTTATTGAGTAAAATTACAATCAATCCAATTTAGGACATTTTTAATAGTGAATGAAATACAACATTCATACTACATTCACACGATATATACAAAACAATATATGAGATAATTATTAATTTGTTGAGTCCATACAAAAAAAAAAAGATAACTTAAATTTTGTAATCAATTGTTAACAAAAAAAAAAGAATACATTACAAAAAAAAAAAAATAATAAAAAAAAATACTAGTACAGCTCCAAGACGAAATGACAACGAAATCCCACATAATAAATTAAAACAGCCATTAAACGAACTTTTTTTCATAACAAATGTAACGGACATAAGAGTAACTGATAAACGAAACGGCCACACGAAAATACCTGGTGAAATAGCCAGATGAGAGATCTAAGAATAGGTACTACCGAGTTACTATACTTCATGCCTAAGATTCCTGATTATCACTCTCATGAGCACGTTTGCCAATCGTTACATTATTTTGTAAAAACAGAGAATGAAACAATGCATCATGGATATATTATCTTAAATCATTCAGAGAAAAATTGAGTTTATGGATGGTTATAACAAATGAAAAATAAATAAAATACCAGAAAAAAAAAATTATCATGTATGTATATTAAAACATTGGTACAAACCAACATAGCTAGATTTGTCCTAAACGGAAAGTCCTAGCGACGAATCTGATGTCAAAAAAATATTCTCTATAACATTTTTACAGAAAAAAACATTTCAAAGTTTTTATATGACACCACAACAGAACTAAAGCATTTCAAAAACCCAACACTTAAATAATGAAGGTAAAATGTGACTTTTTAATTATCTTCATTCAAAGCAATATAGCTACGAAACAGTAGGCCCTAGCGAAAAATATATTACACAAATATTTTCCATTAGTTTACAAAAAAACTATCTTGAAATTTTTGATTCAAGAAATGCCAACTATAAAGAATTACCGATAATAAAAATACTAAAAAATTAATAATTATTTTATTATTTATTAAAATAACTAGTAATTTCTAACATCATAAATCGGAATTAATGAAATAGCTTGCCTAAAAAAAACATTTTTAGACCCAAAGTTTGTACTTGGGTTGACCCTGAACTGAGATTCTGCCTTGAAGGACAGTGACGCAACAACAGGAACGGTTCTTGTTATTTACTTTGCTCGAGGGGCCCCCAAGGGACAGTGTTATCTAAACCTCAGCGACGATTTGTCATCCTTCTTTCATAAAACACCATCATTCTTTAGAGAATCCTGAGATTATAAGTAAAGAAAGGATGTGGATAACGTAACATCTAAGTGAGGAATGCAGATTAAATAAAAGTTAGAAGAGTAGATGCTGCTAGGTTGTGTCTTACCTCAGTTTTTCTTATATAAAAAAAAAAAGTTAAAATGTTTATATTTCATCAATTTTGACTAACATGTATGCATTCAAATACATTTGACTTTTATTGTTGTTGACCTAATGTTTTTAATTTTTTTATTATGTAAAAATAAAGGAAATAAGAGAAAAAAGTAAGCCAACCGAAAAAGTTAACTTAATATACTGAAAGTAGTATAGAAAAAATGATCACGTTAATCCCAATATTGAAGATCAGCTGATGCGCTCTATGATAACAGTCATACGTTACTTCGTCTCTCAGATTTTTGCTTTTTTCAGTAGGAATTCGCTTGAGTTCAGTCTGGAAAACATCACTAGACCTCAGGAATACTACAGCAGTGAATATTGGAGAAATTTCGGTAAGCAAAGTTATAATTTACTTTGTACAATCACGAAAAAGTGAAAGGAGGGTCACTGATCAGCTGATTGCCGCTAGCTCGGCAAGCTCGGGCTTGCTTTTATTTTCCTTATCTTTCTTTTATTTGTTTTTTTTTTCCTTCTTATTCTTATTCCATTATATATTTATTCCTATTTATTTTTTTTAATCAATGCGATATTTTCATCAAGTGATGTCCTCGAAAGTTACAAGTAAAAGATCTAGATCTGCAGGTTCAAACTCGTCTCCCACAAAACAGAGACCTCGCCGTGATAATAATAAAAAAATGATTCCACCAGCGACTGCTTCAGCTACCTCTTTAGGATCTGAACCACAGCCTAGCACATCATCACAAGGATGATCTGAAGAATCGCCGTTTTTTACACCGAACCCATTTCAGATCCTTCAAATTGAAAAAGAAACAATGGAATCTTCTCCTATACCAAAAGAACCACAACCTCCACCAATATTTGTTAAAAATATTAAAAACTTTCAACTACTGTGTGCGCATCTAAATAAATTAACCGATCCTGACAGTTATTATTGTATAAGTAGAACCAGTGATACTAAAATATCCCCGACTACCGCCGAAACCTACAGAAAAATAGTAAAATATCTGACGGAGACCAAAGCTGATTTTCATACATATCAGTTACGCCAGGAGAGAGCTTTAAGGGTTGTAATTAGAAACCTACACCCTTCGACACCAGCAGCAGCTATCCAAGAAGAACTGACGGAGATAGGCTATAAAGTGCGGCAAGTCACCAACGTCCTAAAAGATAAAATTCCACTGCCTCTATTCTTTGTGGACTTGGAGCCATCAGCAGGAGTCGAAAAAATTTATGACCTCAATAGATTATACTATACTAGTGTAAGAGTTGAAAAACCTTACACTAAGAAAGAAATAGTGCAGTGTGACAATTGTCAGGCATATGGTCATACTAGAAGTTATTGTCACCACATACCACGCTGTGTGAAATGCGGTGAACAACATAAGTCAGAAGAATGTACAAGACCAAGATCAACACCCGCTGTTTGTGCTCTGTGCCTCAAGGACCACCCGGCTAGCTACAAGGGATGTCAAATCTACAAGAACCTCAAAAGCAGATACCAAAAACCTCAGAATCTGGATGAAACAGCTGAACCGATCAGAAGCAGAAGACAACCTTCAAAAACAATTGATTCCAATGTTACATTTGCCCATCTACTTGGAGATGGGAACCAGAACAAAGAGGCCGAGGCCCTGCCGGAACAACGCACACTTCAAAATCCTCAAACCGTTCCACAACCAGCTATTCCTCAAAATTTACCCAACCCTCAAAAACCTCATCCGCATCAAATTTCTCATATTCCTCCTCCATCAAATGTCTCAGACCTTACAAGTTTGATGACATCCTTCATCACTGAAATCAAATCCCTCGTTATGCCGCTAATATCACTACTTACTAATCTTGTATCAAACTTAATCCCTTCCTTAAAAAATCCTTAAATGACTTCACCTAACTCCTTATCCATTCTCCTATGGAATGCGAATGGTGTAAGAAATCATACTGACGAACTTACAGTTTTATTGCAAGACAAAAACGTTGACGTAGCACTTATTACTGAAACTAGACTAACCACTAAACAGTTCTTCAAAATACGTCAATACGTAACATACAGTACAGACCACCCAGACGGAAAAGCCCATGCCGGTACTGCTGTCATTGTGCACCAGTCCCTCTCTCATCACTTACTCCCACTTCCTACCTATGATTTCCTACAAACCACAGCCATAGTAATCAAAACTTTTTCCTTTCCGGTAACCCTTACATCAGCATATTGCCCTCCCAAACACTCCATTTCCAACACCAAATTTGTATCCTTTCTAAATTCCTTAGGAAATCATTTCATTCTGGGTGCAGACTTAAATGCCAAGCATCAACAGTGGGGTTCGAGAACCACGAATTCTCTTGGACGAAATTTGTTGTCTGCACTCAACTCCCGTCATTTCAATCTCCTACCTCCTGATTCCCCTACCTACTGGCCAACCGATCCCAACCGTAATCCTGACATCCTTGACTTCTTCATTCACAGCGGATTAGGCTCCCTCAACTTATCTGTAACTCAACTTGATGAACTATCCTCAGACCATAGTCCACTGATCCTAAAAGTATCTCTCACTCCAATTCCAAAACCTATCCCACCGTCATTTATCCGAGGCCCTGTCCACTGGAACCTATTTTGCCAAATCCTGACAGATAATATTAACCTCAGAGCGACCCTCAAAACCCCAGAAGACCTTGACGATTCCGTCTACTCCTTCACCACCGCCATTCAGCAAGCTGTCTGCACTGCCTCCTCTCCTAAGCACTCCAATATAATTCCTATCCAAAACCATTTGCCTCAACACCTTACAGACCTAATCCATTGATTGACAACCTCATGACAGATGTGAATATAAATGGGTCAAGATAAAAAAAGATAACAAAAAAGAATAAAAATGAATATTGATTTAATCAACTTGTTATTAAAAGATTTTTCGTTGTCTTTTGGCATAGGATTTAGGATAAGCGGTAGTAAGATTTCGGTGCGATAAATATTGTTTATGATTTTATAGCGACAAAATCATCAACTTGAATCAGTTAATTGAATTTGAATGAAGTTTATAATGGAATTTCCTCCAAGTAAAAACAGACAACTATATTTCATAAGTGTGAAATTAAAGGGGAAAAAGTACGGTGTATGACCGCACATTATAGGAGATGTAAAAGAAGATAAAAAAAAAAATAATAAAATAACTGATTTTAATTATTTTGTAGTGATTTATAGAAAATGTTTATAGGATTGTGAGGATAGGGAAAATACGCCGAAACTTTTATAGCTGTTTTTAATTTAAAATAAAATTGTTTTTTAAAGAATTAAAAAGAAACCCATTTTTTTCCTGGCCCAGTAAGAACTGTCCTGTTCAATAATAATAAATGTTCTCTTGAGTAATAATTCTTTCCGGTAATATAATAAAAATGAAATAATTACAAAAAAAGCTTTATCAAGCACTTAAATCCAGCCCCTTCAATGCTTGTGTTGGTATAATTTTTTTTTTTATTCAAAGTATAATTACATAAAAGTAATAGGAATAAAAGAGAATATTGACTTGCTAAAATCAACTTGTTATTAAAAGATTTTTTCTTGGATTTTGGCATAGAATTTAGGGAAGCGGTAGTTAGATTTCAGGATGATTAATATTGTTTAGTATTTTATTGCGACAGAATTGTCAATTGAATTTGAATAAAGTTTATAATAGAATTTCTTTCAAGTAAAAACAGACAACTGTATTTTCTAAATGGGATATTAAAAAGAAAAAACCAGGGACTAAGGTCGGATAGTATCGGAGACGTAATAGATGTTAAAAAAACATAACTGTTCTTAATTATTTTGAAGTGATTTGTTAAAAATGTTTATAGGATCTTGAAGGGAACACAAAAACCCCGAAACGTTGATCGCTATTTTAATTTTAAATAAAAATGTTTTTTAAATGAATTAAAAACAAGCAGTAATTTTTTTCTACCGCAGTTAGAAATGAAATTCTTCTGGAGAGTAAAATGAAAACAATTAATAATAAAAAAAGAACTTTACTCAGTATTTAATTCAAGTCTTTTCATTGCTTGTGTAAGTAAAAATTAAAAATAGCTAAATTAAAAGTACAATTACGTACAAATAATATAGACTTGCCTAACGAAGTTTTAATAACAAAAAAAATTAATAACAACTCGTTATTAAAATATTTTTTGTTGTTTTAGCCTAGGATTTAGGATAAGCGGGGTTCATATTGTGATGACCCAATAAATATTGTTTACAATTTTATTGCGACTGAACCTTCAACGCGGACAAGTTAATTGAATATAAATGGATTTTTTTCAAGTAAAAACATAAAACTTTATTTCCTAAATGGGAAATTAAAAGAAAAAAAAAACAATGATCCAAGGTCGGATAGTATCGGATACGTAATATATGTTGAAAAATAAAAAATAAAAACGTGTGAGCTACTTACAAATTAACAAGAAGGTTTTAATCATTCATGTTCAAAATAACTATTTTTAATGATTGCCTTCTTAATTCGAGCCTCTTCACCGCTAGTATTGGTACATTTTTTTTTTGGGTAAATTTAAAAGTTTTAAAAAGGTACAAGTAATTAGAATAAAAGAAAATAAGGAGTAGCCTAAATCAACTTGTTATTAAAAGTTTTTTTTGGCAAAGTATTTAGAAGAAGGAGTAGTGACAGTTCTGTGCAATAAATATTGTTAAGAGTTTTATTGCGACTAAATCTTCAACGTGGATCAGTTAATTGAATTTAAATGAAGTTTATAATGGAATTTCCTTCAAGTAAAAACAGACAACTATATTTCATAAATGTAAAATTTAAAGGAAAAAATACGTTCGCTGGTCAAAGACGCAATGTACAAAAAAAAAACAAAAAAAACTGTGAAATCTGCTGACAAATTAATAAGAAATTTTTAATTACCTATAGTAAAATTAATTGTTTTAAATGGTTTTTTTTTGAACGGTTAAAAATGTCTCTAGGATTCTGAAAATGAGAAAAGTGTCTCAAAACGTTAGTAGCTGTTTTTTATTATAATTAAAAATGTTTTAGAAATAATTAAAAACAAGCCGTATTTCCTCTACCCCAATTATGACTGTTATTATTTACGGTAATACAATAAATAATAAAAAGATAAGACACTTGACTAAGAACTTAATTCAAGCCTCTTCATTGCTTGTGTTAGTACGATTGTTTTTAAAATTAAAAAAATTATAATTACATACAAGTAATAAGAATAAAAGAGAATATTGACTTGAGTAATTCAACTTCTTATTAAAAGATTTGTGGTCGAGTTTGACAGAAGATTAAAAAAAAGCGGTGGTTTTATTTAGTTTAATACGAATAATTTAATTGATTTTTTTTCTCTTCACATATCTTTATTCACACCTGTCAGAAGCTATCTGACAATCAGGAAATGTGCTGTAAAAATGTGAGATCAGACATGGTAGGCTTGGGGAAGGAAAGTTCCCAGCAGCACTCCTTCCTAGGCTTTAATTTAGCAGAGGACGTCTCTCATCCAGCTTCTTTTTAGCCTCCTTCTAAATGGCATTTCAGTTATTGACATATTGTTAATAAGTCTATTTTCGTGTCCGTTATGTTTATGGTGAAGACGAGAATAGAGTGTATGTTGGTCAACTGTTGGTTGTTTTAAGTCCGTATGTAGGGTTTTGTTGTTTACGTACGCTGTCGTTATAAGTCTTAAAAAAATTGATTCAAATGAATGCAGTCTTTATATGTGAGTCTTTTTTGCTGAACCAAAATTCTGTAAAGAAAAGGTCCATATTAGTTTAAGTAGGTATGTGTATGTATTAATTATCTGTATAACTTTTAATTTTGATGATTTAGGTAAAAGAGTACTTTAGTTTCAGTCGGTGGTTGAGAGTCTGTCTCTTCATCTTGACATGTGGGCCCAATATTGAATTTAAATGAGGTTTATAAGGGAATTTCCTTTGAGTAAGAAAATACAACTGTATTTGCTAAAGGGATAATTAGAAGGAAAAAACTATGGTCTATGGTGGGATGGTATCTGGGACGTAATAGATGTTAAAAAAATATAAATAACAGAGATTAGTAAGAACTTAATAGTTGCCTACAAATCGACAAGAAGGTTATAATAATTTATATTAAAAATAACTATTTTTAATGATTTGTTAAAATATTTATAGGAGTTTGGAAATAGGGAAAATATCTCAAAATATTGGTTCAAGATGTTTTTTGAAAGAAGAAAAACTTGTCGAATTTTTTTCTGTCCCAGTTATAACTGTAATTCTTCTAGTTAATAAAATTAAAAAAAAGAAATAATTAAATAAAAAACATTACTCAATACCTAATTCGAACCCCATCATTGATTGTGTTAGTACAATTTTTTTAATTAAAAATTATTAAAAGATATAATTATTTACAAGTAATAAGAGTAAAAGAGAATATTGAATTGTGTAATTCAACATCTTATCAATGATTTTTTGTCGAGTTTTGGCAGAGGATTTAGGAGAAGCGGTTATAATAGCGGAAGAAGGATTACATTGCTATGGCGCGATAAATATTGTTTAAGATTTTATTGTGAGAGAATCTTCAACGCGAATCCGTTAATTGAATATAAATGAGGTTTATTACGTAATTTCCTTCAACTAATAAATAAAACTGAATTCCCTTATGGGGTAATTAATTAAAACGAAAAAAAATACGGTATATGGTCAATTAGTATTGGAGACGTAATAGACGTTAAAAAAGATCCAAATAATAAAAACAAAACAAAAAAAACAAGCCATTAAAGATTTTCATTGAAAGGCACATTAGATCCGTTCATTAGCGGCCAGTTTGTTACTGCAAATTAGCCCATCACCCCTCCCCCCGTTTACTCCCACCCCTACACCCCCCTCTTTCCCCTTTATCCCATACACCCCCTCCTTCCCTACATTTCATACCCCCTTCCGCCAACCTCTACAACCCCTCCCACCCCCTCTCTATACTCCTCTTTTTCCTCCCCACTCACACCCCTCTCCACTCCTTTATACCTCCTCCCACCCTTTACCACACTCCCCCCTCTCTCCACCACCAAAACCTCTCTCTCTCTATACATGTGTAATTTACCGGGAATCGAGTACTCTTTAATGTTCTATCTCACTTCAGTAGGATTTAGTTCAATTAAATTTCAGTATATTCATATTAATTGGCATAAATAACATACACGTATTTGGATTTGGTAAACGATTTTACCTGGAATCGGATCGTGGAGGTATTATTACTGTAATCTTTCATTCCGATGAATTCTAGTTAATTAAATGAGCGTTGAGCAGTTATCGTGAAATTCAACAGACATTTCCTCTAATTTAGTTATTAATAATTTCTTTAGTAATAAAATCAAAATTCAAAAATTTTTATAGTGATACACACACCCACATCTAGAAGGTCTTTAAAAATATTAACCCGAGCCATATTGTTAATTGCGCAATTTTCTAACCTGTGATTTTCTTTTTTTTTTTTTATATAGTAATTCAACACTGTACTAAAGAATACAATAAGTATATGAGTAGTATGAAAATAAAAAGTCATGAAAATGTCTTGAGAAAGAACTACCCAGTTGTGTAGTACCTCACTAACTATTGTAAGACAGGAGGTACTGAGGTCACCTTCTTTTCAGTCGCCTTGGAGGGTTATCAGGGATATCTATGGAAGATAAGTTACGGACAAGTGGGTTTGCGTGGGCAGGGAGTTTAGAATGGAAAGAAGAGTATCTATCACGGGCTATGTCTGTAACAAATGGGATGTTTAGGTCATTATGGAGGAGTTGATTTGTGACAAAATAAGGAGCATTCAGGATTTTGCGAAGGATTTTGGATTGTAAGGACTGGATACGGGAGGAATTAGATGGTTTCGTAGAGCCCCAAAGCTCGATTCTATATGTCCAAATAGGTATGATAATTGTGATGTAGATGAATCTTTTGTAATATACTGGAAGTTTTAAACGTTTGTCTAGTAAGTGTTGTAGTAATCGATATCTTCGAGCAGTTTCTTGTCGTTTCAGTCTTGTGTGAGGATGATTTTTTTTTTAGTTTGAAAATTACGGTTTGGTTTTTACACCATTTTTTTTTCATTCTATAATTATTTATTTCTATCGGTGAGAATAAATGTCAGCAAATGCGCAGAAGAAAAAAAAAAAGTTAAAGACATGGTAGGCATAAGGAAGAAAAGTTTCCTGCAACACCCCTTCCTAGGCTTTGATTTAGATGAGGTCTCTCATATACCTTCTTTTAATAGGGATTGCTGCTAATGACATGTTTTGTTGTTGTTCGCGTGTGTTCGTCCGCATGTGTTGTTCTGTTATTTACGTATACAGGAACTGTCGCTATGGGTCTTAAATTTTTTATTGAAAGTTTTATTGGAGTTTTTGTATCTTTCTTTTTTGCTCAACCATAAATCTGTAAGACGTTCATATGGGTTTAAGTATATATATATATATATATATATATATATATATATATATATATATATATATATATGTATTCAGCTTCTGACTAAAAATTTCAGTTTTGATGATATGGATAGAAGAAAGTCGCAAATTTTTCTTTGATCAAGTTTTAGTTCTAGGTAATGTACAGAGTTAATATGAGGAATTTAGAGGTCGCCGATCAAAATTTGTGGGCAAGTGTTTTATCGGAGGGTGAAGATTACATCTTTTGACTTGAAATGATTTAATTGAATTTTCCAATGAGAGTACCAATTTTGTAGGATCATTAAGTGGTTTGTACCGTCCATATGGATTTCTGTGACATGAGAGCGAGCTGAGACATGCATAAAAATTACATTTCCAAAACTTAAAATTTTTGAAATGAAATTCACTCAAAAAATAAAAAGGTTTAATTTTATTTTTCAAAAGTACATTTCATGCTTTAAGGATATTTCTCAAGAAAAAAAAAACACTTTCAAAGCATTATATTATCAATGACAAAAAATAATTATGCTTAATTTATTTCAAAATTATTTTTCAATAATATCTTGTACATAACATATTTTTATTTCAGTAAGAGCCTGACAGAAAAAAAAAATACAGTTTCCCCTAGACGTTTTATTAATGGACATTTTATAATGGAGTTCTGACACTAGTCAGATTTTCCTTTCGTGTGCTATGGCGACCTCACTCAGCTTCCGCTGGCTCATACCAGTGACGCGGCTGAGGGTGGCGCTGGGATCTCTTGAGTTCTGCTTGCCCTTCATAAAGTGGGAGGACAAGGCCTAGTCAAGGGTTTCCCAACAGATAGTAAATACAGGTAAGATATTGTGTTCATTTATTTGTTAATTTATATAACAATTAATTTTCTTAGTTATAAAATTAGACTTTACCATTGTTTATTTTATAAATATTGTGTGTATGTGATTTTTTAGCACTATTATTATAATTATCTAGTTGAGAAAATTGTAATATACCAGAGTAAAAATGTTATAAAAAAAAATAATAAAAAAGGAATAAAAAAATAATGAGTAATTTAAAAAAGCGAAAGCTCCATTGTCTTAGGATTTAAAACATTTAATTTTTAATAAACCTCACACAAAGCCTTTTTTTAATTAATCCTGCCGGAACTTACGTCTTATAGTCCAACCTGAAAATTAAATTACGTGTCCCCACACTTTTAATACACCAAAGAAAGAGCAAACGATTCATTATAATACTTAAGATTAGGTAAATTATTCAAATTTATATATTTATAACATTAAATGTTTTTGTTTTTTTATTATTTTGAATAATAATAAGTAAATGAGAATAATGATGTCTAATGAATTAAAGTCATAGTCCTAACTACTAATTTAACTTACCTATAAATGAAATAAATAGTAAGGGAATGTTATGTGGTTATAAAAATTTTTAGTTTTCAAATTATATGCACGTTTCTGGTTTCGTTAAATCCTTATAAACAAGTTTTGCAAAATAGTCTGCCCATGTCAAAATCAAAAGTTGTTCGAATGAGAAATTTCTTATTCAAGATTGTTATATCTTATAGATCTCAACTTTTTTCTTTCACCAAGATTTATCATATAATTACCATTTTATCAAAAAAGGTATTTATTTGTTTGAACTTATTAAAATAATGTATTAATTTTTATGTATTTTAACCTTTTTGTCATGAACTACTGTAAGGATTTAAATTCAACTCATTGATAGAAGCATTATGCAATTATTTTGAATCAGAAATATTTGTAGACTGCTTATAATGAATTATAATAGATGATGTGGATAAATATCAAATAAATGTAAAAATAAAGAAACAAAATAAATTACCACAAATTTTTATAGTAGATTTAGAATCTTTTATATGTATTTACATCTTACACACATTTTAATATTCTGTTACTCCTCTCCCACTCTAACCCACTAGTTTCAATCCTTTCTTCCTCTTCCATTCCTGACAACCCTCCGAGGTGTCTGAAAAGAAGATGGCCTCGAGGCCTTCTAGTTTAGAAAAGTTACAGGAGTGCGACTATTAGATAGTTCTTCTTCAAGTCTGTTTCATGTCGTTTATCTTTTTTCATATTTAAGTGTTGTATTATGAAGTACAGTTGTAAATTTCACTAGACGATATTAATATATATATATATATATATATATATTCTGTTTTTTGTTTTTTTTCCACTGTTAGGGCATGAATATAAGAACAAAATAGATTCTCGAAACGTAGCCAAAATAAAATTGCATTTATCGACTGAACCTTACGACCACTAGATAACATATACATATTGGAGACATGCAAAAAAAGGAAAAAAAGAATAACTTTATTTTTTATTATATATCAAAATTTGTTATACTATGAAACTATGAGGAAAAATACGTACGCTGTGTATATGCAACTCAACCAAGTTTATCTTTCTCAAGATGTGTGAAAAAAAAAAAAAAAAAACAGATATAAGTAGAGAAAAAAATATATTTATGAATTATTAAAAATTATAATAAATTCAAAAACAATATTCTAATTCTAACTGCTGAGCTAGAGTTTGTACAAACTTGGTGCGCGCAACTTACCACATACCTCACATGCCTCCGTTGTTAAAATCAATTAAAGAATTTTCAAATAAATTTAGAGATAAACATAAATTGTTAATTAATTAAATTGAATTTAAATATAAATATGTGTCTTATTAAAAAATCTATATTTTTATCTACAACAATCAGTTAGTTTCATCGGTTTTTCATCCCTCTCCATACACTTTTACAATTCCGTGTATTAGATAATATTTTTTCTTTAGCTAATCAACGATATATTATTTATCTGTATTACTATTCTTGTGTTCCAAAAACAAACAAATTTCATAAAGAAATATTTGTGTACTTTTCTCCTTCAGTTTTATATCAAATTCGCTCTACCTGCATATTTAACTGTTATTTATGAATGCTAACAACATGATGTGTCTAATTTTTGGAAATATACAAAATTAAAGATACTTTAGAAGAAGAAAATTTAAAATATCCGCATTTAAGTCCTGTCAGACTATTTCAATCTAAATGAAACCTACATCATATTAAAGGCTATTCAATTTTGAATAGATAAAGCGAGTTTAATAAAAATCGTTAGAACCGTTTTTGAGAAAATCGTAAAAAAGGTGCAAAATGCATGGTATATGGTGAATTAGTACTACAGCCGATTTTAGTGAAAAAGTTGCTGGCACATATCAGTCGTATAGTTGTCCTAAATATGAAACTTCAGAAATAATTTTAAAAAAACTTTACTCAATACTTAATCAAGTCTATCATTAGTTGTGTTAGTACAATTTTTTTTATTAAATTAATAATTATTAAAAAGTATTATTACAATTATAATTACAAGTAATGGGGTTACTAGTAGCATGGTGGTTAGCATAACAGCATCCTATGCCAAGGTCTCTGTTTCAAACTCGCAGGTGGCTCTTTTTTTTTTTTTTTTTTTTTTTTTTTTTTTTTTTTTTTTTTTTTTATTGAGATATATTACAATTTGTTTCTATATGAACATTAGTAATAGTGATATATGAACCCATTCACACAATATATACAATGATAAAGTCAAATAAATAAAATATATTATATATACAAAATAAGAAAACAAACAACAACCTATAACTGAGATAAATACAAATAAATGATATATATAGAATTAAATAATAATAAATATAAAAACAAAACATTAACCTATAATTGAGAAAAATAAAAGTTGCAAATAAACAAACATAACTATATACAAAATATACAAGTGCTATAGAGGGACCCCAGACTGGGCCTTTCCCTCCACTTGTGAAGGAAAAAGCGGAATCAAAAAGATCCTAGACCCTCGCTCTCAGCCGCGTCACTGGTGTGAATCAGTGGAGACCGAACTGGGGCGCAATAGCCACAAACATACATTACATGAGTGGAGGATCTGACCAGTGTCAGAACTCCAATTTAAACGTTTACAATACGTCTCGCGGCCACTGCCGTTTCAATCTTCGAGGAGGGATGGGTGGTACTGGATAGGGATTGTGCTAGAGGGTTAGGATGATGACTAAGGTTCTGATGAAATTTGGAAAATTTGGATGGTACCAGGTGGCTCTAGGATTTTTTAATGGGTGAAAAATCCCTTGGTTATGCCGTCCTACGGAAGGGAAGTTAAAAGGTGGTCCCGAGATTGTGCGATGTCAGGTCCTCATTAAAGATTCCTATCCTAATAAAACCTGAATAGGCAAAATTTAGGACTCCCACTGTAGCACCGTCCGATTAGCCATAGTAGCATAAAGTGACGTTAAATAAATAAACTAACAAATATATATATATATTTATATATATATATATATATATATATATATATATCAATGTAAATGTGTGGATATAAATATGTGAAACATAAAAATAGAAATTGATAGTTAAAGAAATCGAGTAATTATTTTTATTGATTTTAAATAGGAAAATAAATGGAAGTAATGCGATGCTTGCAATAGATTTTCGCTACTATTTTACCGCTATGTTTTGATTTATTTATGGATATATGGGAGGGCTCCCATTTAGAGAAAGAAAAAAAAAATAGCGAAATCCACCTGGGACAGAACCACTCTATTTTTTCCTCTTTCATTTTACATCTAAAATTACTACGCTACATCATCCTAAAACCGAACCTCTACCAACAGACGGATAATCTTCGCAGTGAAATAGGATACTCTTTTCTAAATAAAAGAGAGAAGGGCAAATATTCCGAGGGAGCCGTGACAATTACAGAGACGCCAAAACAAGTTAGGTCGAGGGACGAGGAAGCTGTAACTCTATACCGTAGGAAATGAGATTGTGTCCCCTGGGGTCTTGGCTATACGGCTATATACCTAGGCATCTACTTCATCTATGTATTTACTGAAAAGGATATTATGAATGTATAACTTTTTTTTTTTTTTTAATTCACAAATGTATTAAACAAACACAAGCAATCGTATAGTACAGAGTTTTAAAATAAGTTTTTTACTGGTGATTTATTCAGTAATAAAATCAAAATTCATAAATTTTTGTTGTACATACACACTCAACACACATCTAGAAGGTCTCTAGAAATATCAATATTGTTTATTAGTCAATTATAAGTTAGTGAGATTATTTATAAGCATGAAAATTACAGTAGGATGAAATAATCGGGAGTCAGTTGTTTTTTTTATTTTAATTTTACCGACGTTTCGGCTCAAACTTGTGAGCCATCATTTAGGCATTACTAATGAATTGCAGCTATTGAGTCAGTATTCTCTCCTTACTTAAACTTTTCTATGAAACCGTAAATATAGAGTTCATATATATTAGTTTTTCCAAGTCCGTACGAAGGATTTTGTTGATGCAACAAATGCACATAAGGCCATCTGAAGGTACCCCACGCTAGGGCCAGAATCCTGAGAGAAACATGAGAAAAAAAGTGAGACATTGTAATGTAAGCACATGTATCCATGTATCCACCTCAGCGAACTCCATAATATTATTTATAAGAATTCCTCAACGCTATAGAGGCGTAGGAAATAGGCACCGGCCGGCCCAGGAACTGAAGTAAGAGTCAAGAGAAGAGACCGCCCTACCCGAGCTCAGATATGCCAAGCAATAGTAAAATGTAACCTTATCTGAACTTGTTTCCAAATAACATCCACTGCATTTATAAACAACCATTCCTGATAATTATTATTAATGTTAAGAGTACCCTGGAACGCCCCAGGTGTTGAATCAATGATCCATAAAGATAAAATAAAAGTTACTGCGTCAAACTAAAACTTAATTAATTATTTTCACTTTTTTTTAATGGATCAATAAATAATGTCTATTCTAGACCTTTTGTGATTTTAAAAGCGCTGCAAATTATTACAAAATTGTTTATTATTTTAAAATAATGATATGGTATTCCGATTCCAAGTAAAGTAAATAATAATATTAATGGATTTTATTTATTGTAATTTACAAATGTATAAGTCAAAAACAACATGTAAATGTGTAGAACTGCGTTGTAAAATAAGTTCGAAGTTTTTTTACAGGTGATTTTATAAAAAACTTCAGATTCTTTTAAATATTTTTAAGCAGTAATATAAAAATATTCTTATTTGTACCGATGGACTGGAACGACGAAATAAATGATCGTGCAAGTGAGGTAATAGACATACCACCCACGCATAGGACCTTTTTGCGGTACTAGGTTGCCTTGGCAAGCTTCTGTACACTTTTGTTACCACTAAAACGGTTACATTTTTTTGTTAACATGTTCAGGCCAAGGCTTTTCATCACTATTTATTAACTTTTACAAGCTCGTATGAGATAAAACATTTTTCTAAATTGTTAGCTTTCAAACAGTATATTACACAGGTATATTAAAGTTCTTATGTTCAAATGAAAATGGCCAATGATTGATGCACGTAGCCCCACGGAATAGTAAAGTGTGACTTACCGGTGGGTCACGCCGCCTCACAAAACAGTTAAGTGCGACCCTCCGGTGGGTCACACTTGATGGGTGGTTGAACGTGTTAATAAAATAAAATATAACGTTACCCTAGAAACTGTATTGACACGGTAAGATAGAAGAAACCTTGAGCCTACAATAACAAAAGACGAAATTCAAGAGGAAAAGACGGTAAAGTAAAAGGGAATGCTTGTTATTTCTCCCTTTTTAAATTATTCAGTTTGTGCCTTCCAACTAGAAACATAAAAATAATAATTCTTCAAAGTATTCGTTCAAATTCGTTAAAAACAAAGAAATTTCTTTGTGTATAAGCAGCAAGGATTATATAATACATCTTCATAATTAGTAATGATGATACAATTATTTTTTAGGTTTTTGAAATTATTGAAAACAAATTGACCATCTGTCATACTAAATAGCGGTGGGTTTTGAGAGTATGAAAACAATTTATAATATATTTACAAGAAAAAAAATAAATAAATGAACACCCAAGATATAATAAAAAAAAAAAAAAAAGTAACTTGAGATGATAAGTAACTTTTACCACATACCGATTTTATATACCGATACACAATTGAGACTGCAAGAATCGCATGTGTCAAAGTTACCAAAAAATGAATATGATGTGACATGGTTTCATGGATTAGGGTCCAGGTCCTTCATTATAAATAAAATTATTAAAGTACTATACTTCATTTTCTTTAGTAAGCGGCATACAAAAGATACGTAATACGGTATAAAATTCTATCATAACACGAACGCTGGGTATAAAATAATATAACGAAAAAAATAAATAAGAATAGCCTCAAACTGCTCCTGGTTATTCCAGTACTCGGTACTTCAATCCATGTATTCGGGAAGAGGCTTCCTACGGGAATGGCTTAAAATTGGAGGGTCCCTCTATCTCATCGGTACTCATAATAGGCAGCGACACTGTAGGTTCACTTATATAGGATTAAGTTTAAACTTCAAGACACCGGGCGGACGGAAACAGAGCGGGAAAATAAAAAACTTGTTACAATAAATAAGACTCAAAATAAAGATAAAAAAATCTGATGCATGAAACGCACGACTTTTACTTACCCCCGTTTTTTCTATCAAATTATTTTAATTTTTTTTATAAACTTAGAGATGAAAAATTGTTAAATAATTACATTGAGTTTTAATGTAACTAAGCGTTTCATTGAATAACTTATTATGTTATTAAGTACAAAAACCACTTGATTTTATTTGTTTATCACTCTTCATTACGTTGTAACTTGTAAATGCAATAATATTTGTACTAAAATCTTCAGCTTTCCAACGGTATATTATACATCTATATTACTATTATGTTCAAACAAATAAAAGACAAAGAAAAAATATTTTTTCTTTTTCTTCCTTAGTTGGCTATAAAAGATAAGCATTATTTCTCTATTTCTAAAAACTACAAATGTTAATTAAAATACGAATACTAAGGACTATGAAGAAAAAAAAAAAATTGCTCGGACAACATACGACTTTCAATTAATTTAATAAAATAAATTTAAGAATTTTTAAATACAGTTCTAAATGGAAAAAAAATGAATGAGTTTTTTTTTATATTAGGGCATTTTAGCCACAATGGTTTTTAAATAAATGAAGTAAAATTATTTATAAACTTAAAAAAAAAAAAAAAAAAAAAAAACCTGTACCTCTACAACCCATGAAGGGTCTTGGGCTCAGTACATATAGAGATTCGTACTGTTTCTTGGCCAACGGCTGTGCAATGAGGTTACTAGGCCAAGATCACACTCAGCAGCCAGGTTTTTTCCCTACTTTTGGGTACCCACCTTATAGAGGCTGGGTCTGCCCCAGGAGGGTCGCCTCACGGCTGAAATAAATGAATAAATAATATTCTGCCATAGCCGGGATTCGAACCCAGGACCCGGAGCACAGTGGACTAACGCTCTATCCACTAGACCACGCCGCTCCCACTATAAACTTTAAAACTTCAATCAAAATAAGATTTAACTTAAATAAATATAGGGTATTAATTAAGGTTGACTTTCTAGGAGCAAATCGGGTTTAAAAAATATAGGGATAAATAAATTAACTTATAAAAATGTTAAAGAAGATCAGATTTTATTGCAATAAAGATTTTTTTCTGTTTCCTCTTCTCTTAAAAAATGGCGCTAATTGCTAACTGTAAAAATTGTATAATTCACTATTTAAAGTTTTAGAAAGTAGGGGACCTGTCTTGAGATGAAAAAAAAAAAAAGTCCCTAAAAATAAAACGCCTTGCCAGCCTCCTCTATTCCACCAATAGAAATGCTCCCTTTACTAAATCATTCATCCTTCGTGCTGCCCCTCAGTGGAATTTCTTACCGTTTCTCTCCATAAATCCTTTTCTAAAGCTTCCATAGCAAGCCATTTATTTAATCTTTCGCTTTATTATGAATGAATGTAACGAAAGAAGAAAATATTATTTATTTCGCCTTAAACAATTACCTTTCATTAATATACACGCTTCCTTTTTCACTTTCACTTATCCATATATAATATATATATATATATATATATATATATATATATATATATATATATATATAACATACATACATACATTTTTTTTAATTTTTCAGTAATTTTAATACCGTTTTTCGTTTTTACTGTTCTGCTTTTCTGACTCCAAGTCACTAAGTTCAGCAAAAAAAAAAAAGTCTGTTTGTGTATGTGTGTCTGAGTTTTTGTATAGTAAGTTTAGCAGGAAAACGAAAATCCGTACGAAATTGATATATCATATTTAAGACAACAATACACCCGAAATGTTACAGCAACGTTTTCATCACAATCTAATATCATGTAGGTTTCATTCTGATTTAAATAGTCTGACAGGGCATAAATGTCGATATTTTAAATTTTCTTAGTCTAAAATACCTTTAGTTTTGTACATTCCAAAAGATTAACCATATCAATTTAATGGCATTGATGAAAGACGGCTACATAAATAAGTTGGACAAATTTTATGACCAACAAAAGGAAAAAGGAGCAAAACTTTTTTTTAACGTAATTTTTGGCTTACTGATAATAAGAACAGTAACGAAAACATAAATATCTCGTAGGAAAGAGAAAGATTTTAGAAAAAATATATCTGATACACAGAGTTGTAAAAGGTAATACAAAGTGAAGAATATGGAATAAACTTATTTTCTGATTAACAACCTAATATAGTTATATTATTTAATCTAAATCATATGTTTCCAACGAAAATAAATACACGGTTAATTAAAATATAATATTTAATAGAAATTTTATTTTTAATAGTTTTTAAATTGATTATAAAAGTCGAGGTAAGTGAAAATAGTGTGTTGCCCGCACTAGATAACTTAAATGTATAGTAAGGGAAAGTATGAAGATCGTAAAAATTTTCTAATTAGAGTTTTCACCGGAAATACCGTTTTCCGTTTTTAATGTTCTGCTTTTCTGAGTCTTCTGCTTCTACTGTTACTGAGTCCCATCAGTCCAAATCACCAAAATCCGCAAAAAAAGTTTTATGTGTATGTGTGTCTGAGTGTTTTTGTGGTAAGTCTAGCAGGAAAACGGAAATCTGTACGAAATTGAAATATAATATTTAAGACAACTATACGTCCGACATGTTACAGCATTTTTTCACTAAATTCATAACATGCACTTAGCACATTTCTACGATTATACTTACTATATCAATAAAAAAAATTATGGACTTTAAAATTATATAGGTTTCATTCTGATTGAAATAGTCAGACATGGCTTAAATTCCTATATTTAAAATAATCTTCTTCTCAAGTACCTTTAATTTTGAAGATTTGAAAATATTAACTATATCATGTTATTAGTATTGATAAAGGACGGATAAATAGTTGAACAAATGTGTTACCAAGTAAGGGAGAAATGAGTAAAAGATTTGTTTATGTATTTTTTTTTATAATAAGAACAGTAAAATAGACGTATAATATACTGTTTGAAAAGCTAAGGATCATAGAAATAATATTATATTATACACAATGTATGTATAAGGTAATGAGGAGTAACAAAAAGTGGATAAAACGATCAGATTTTTGGAGGCAATAATATAACAGATTTTTTTATGAATCACATATTTCTACTGCACTGAATGTAACTACATTTTTCATCTCTAAATTTATTTAGGATTGTACTGCACGGGGGCATTCCTCGACGTAGAACAGGCCTTTGACCGAGTCTGGCACCCGGGATTGATTTACAAACTCAAAAATTTCCTTTCCCCTACATACTTCCTTATCATCAAGTCCTTTCTCATTGACAGATCCTTCAAAGTAAATCATAATAATTCCTATTCATTTATTTTTAGTCAGTTGGCTGGTGTTCCTCAAGGCAGTATCCTAGGACCTATTCTTTTCACAGTTTATACAGCTTGTATTCCATCACATCCTAACACTTTCCTTTCTACCGATACTGATGAAACTTGTGTGTTATCAGTAAATACTGATCAACAATAGCCTCTCAATCTCTCCACATTAGAGATATCAAATTATGGTGTCAGAACTGGAGAATTAAAATAAATGCCAACAAATCCAACCAAATCATCTTTACCATTCGTCGTAAACCTATAACATCCTACCCTACTGCTTCCTTAAATAATACTCCTCTTGTCCCGGTTAAACAGATCCGATACCTAGGACTGCACCTTTGGACTCTGCTTGTCCTTCCACAAGTGGGGGGACAAGCCCCGTCCGATGTTCCCTAGCTGACTGTAAATATTGTACATACGTATGAATGTGACATTTTTGTTTTATTAACTTCATTTATTTGTATTTATTTTATCTACAAATTTTGTTATTGTATACGTTTATTTAGATTAGTTTCATTTTATGTAATTTGACATTTCTTGTGTTTATACTGTAAATATGGTATGAATGGGATCCTTTAGCAATATTATTATTGCCCAGTGTGACAAACTGTAATACATATGAATAAATAAAAAAAAAAAAAAATAATAATAAAAAAAAAAAAAAAAAAAAAAAAAAAAAAAAAAAAAAAAAAAAGGACTGCACCTTAACAAACGTCTCACTTAGAACCCTCATAAATGACTGAACCGACCAGAAACTGCTCGACGTTTTCGACTACTTCAACACTTACTAGAAAAACATTCTAATCTTCCACTTAACTTTCTTTCCGTATCCAATCCCTACAATCCATAATCCTTCGTAAAATCCTTAATGCTCCATACTTCGTTACGAATAAACTAATCCTTAAAGACCTTAATGTTCCGTATGTTGCTGATTTGGCCCGATCTAGACATCATTCCTTTCATGACAAACTCCATTCCCACCCTAATCCTCTAGTTTCAATCCTTTCTTCCTCTTCAATTCCTGACAATTCTCCGAGGCACCTGAAAAGGAGATGGCTCCAAGACCTTCTAGTTTAGAATATTTTTAGAGGTGTTTCATGCCTTTTTATATTTCATTACAATTTACTTGTTGTATTCCATCATACAGTTGTAAATTCAAATAAATATTTTTTTTTTATTTATTTATTTAAAGAAATTTACAACTGTATTAAATAAATACAACAAGTAAATAGGTTTTATATATGATTAGTACACATGGTAGTCCTGAGAAGAAACTACCCATTGGTAGCACTCCAATGTCTTATGTTAGAAGGTCTCTTGGCCATCTTCTTTTAAGGCGCCTCGGTGGGTTGTCGGGAATAGATATGGAGGAGAGGTCACGGATAAGCGGGTTTGAGTGGGCAGGGAGTTTGGAATGAAAAGAGGTATATCTGTAACGGGCCAAGTCTTCAACTAATGGGATATTTAGGTCTTTATGGATGATTTTATTAGTAACAAAGTAAGGAGCATTGAGGATTTTACGAAGGATTTTGGACTGCAAGGATAGGATGCGAGAGGAATTCGATGGTTTAGTAGACCCCCATAGCTCAATGCCATAGGTCCAAATAGGCCTGATAATTGTGATATAAATGAATTTTTTGTAGTAAGTAGGAAGTTTTGAGCGTTTGTCAAGTAAGTGTTGTAGTAATCTGTATCTACGAGCAGTTTCCTGTCGTTTCAGTCTAGTATGAGGATTCCATGTTAGGCGTTTGTCGAGGTGGAGTCCTAAGTACCGAATCTGTTCAACAGGAGTAAGTAGGATACTGTTAAAGGATACGGTGGGGCAGGAAGTCATAGGCTTACGACGTAGAGTGAAGGTGATTTGATGGGATTTATTAGGATTTATTTTGATTCTCCAGTTTTGACACCATTCTTCAATGGCTGATAAAATAAATAAATTTAAAAAAAAAATGCATTAAACAGATTTTAAAAACGAAGGTAAGTGAAATTCTTGTGTTGCTAAAAAGATGATATGGTCAAATTTTTTTAAACTTAATTTGGACGATTTTGATGAAGAAGTTGGTGTAAAATCTCTGGCGTATAGTTGATGAATATAAAATATGTATAAAAGGGAAAGAATAATGTATCAAGAATCAGGTCAATATAGTTCCGTTTCATTCAAAGTCCCTTAACTTTTGAAGACCGATGCCTTCATTACGATAAGAAACAAGCGTTTTCTTATTTTAAATATAAAATAAAATTGGTTTAATATACGAGGTATATTTTTTTCTTCAAGGGCTACTATATAAAAGCCTTCTAAGCAACGTTTATTTCCCTCGAGACAGAAGAAAGATATCGTAAAATATTATGACGAATGTAGCGAAAAGAGATGAAGTAAGGGTTAGCGCTATTGGTAAACGATGAATCAAACAGGGCTATAGTGACCTCTCGATTCTTTGTCGTTCTCACCTGGCTTCGTATTCCTTATCGCTTTATTTTATTTTTTTTCAAAATATATATTATACTACATTATTCTTACCTTTTTTCCATTTTCCATTCCAAATATTAAATACACTATAATTAATCTATGTAAATGGCTATGTATCTATCTATATGAAAATAAAGTCTGAATTTGCTAGCTTTGCCTACGAAGCTTGCACGTCATGTAAGTATTTTTTCTTATTTATAAGGGTCTTTTTTCATCGCCCATTTCTTTCTCCCCCTTTCCATACTCATATATTTCTCCGTTACATATCCTGACATATAATTATTAGTTTAATATTACATTATTTTAAAATTTAAATTATTATTTTTTATTCATACTGTTTCTCTTTTGTAATGACTATATTTTTTTATATATTACCTATACTCTTAACTATGTTTTTAATATATTACCGTCATATATCAACTCATAATTGTTAATATTTAAAATTTTAATTGTTCACATATTTTTCCTTTATCATTTTTTTTCATTTACTGAGTCTCTATTTATATATTCTCATTACAATATTATCATCTCAATTATGTCTACTTCCATACTTTATAACTATCATCTTAATTTTGTTTATTTCCATACTTTATAACTGTCACCTTATTTCCATACTTTATAATTGTCATCTTATTATCATTTTACATTTAATATTATTTATGTTCCCATAATTTATTACTGTCATATTATTATTATATACCTAACGCATTATTAAGTCTAATTACATTGGCTGTTATCTTGTTTCTTTTAGCCCTGATGAAGGCCCACATTGTAGGCCGAAACGTCGGCACATAATAAAAATAACTCTTATTTTTAATTGTGTGGTTTTAATTTATGACCGCACCCCCAACCATCTTCCTCATCTATCTTTAATTTTGTACATTCCAAAAGATTAACCATATCATCTTAATGACATTGATGAAGGAGCTAAATATACAAGTTAGACGAATTTGATGACCAACGAAGGGATAAAAGAGCAAAACTATTTTTTAATATATATATTTTTTTTTTTTGTTGATAATTAGAACAGTAATATAGACGTATAATATACCGTTGATAAGAGAAATATTTTAGAGAAAAATTATCTGATACACAAAATGTAAAAGAAAAAGTGAGGAATAGAGAATAAACTGATTAACAAATAGTTATTTTAAGTCATCATTTAATCTAAATCATACATTTTGAACGAAAATTAATACACGTTTTATTAAAATTAAAATATATTTTAAATTGAAGTCTAGTTAATAGTTTTCAAATTAATTATAACTGTCATGGTAAGTGAAAGTTGTGTATTGCGCGCACCAGTATTGGTAGCCCATGGTTGAGTGGATAGCTCGCTAGTCCCTCATGCTATGGTTGTTAGTTCGAACCCCAGTCCCGGCGGGGCTTTTATTAGGATGTAAAAAAAATGGGAATCCACTCACAGCCTCTCCCCCGGGTATGTGAGACTTGTCGGCCAAATGGTGGCCACTCACAAAATTAGACGTTGGGAGTGATGAACCTACACTAAAAAATTGCATCGTGAAACGTGAGTGTAAACTCCTAGAAGTTTACACCGCGAGGCCCAGGGCCTACACGGCCTACCGCGCCACTGGAAGAAGAAGAAGAAGGGTAAGTGAACGCCGTGTATTGCGCGCACCACATTTTTTTTAAAACTTTATTAGAAATCCTTAAATTGATTTCAACAACGCATGTAATTCACTGATTGCTGATTTTCATCCTTTATTCTTTTTATGTACCTCCAACTTTTCCCCATTAATAGGCGGATCAGAACACAATAATGTTGATATTTTGATGTAATATTATTGTTTATTCCATTCTGTTGTGTTATTCTATATATCTAGTCTACTCTCTTAGTTATTCCTGACGCGGACTGGAATATTGAGGCTGCTTGTTGATTCGATCCTCTCTTCTTCACTATCTCCGATATCTCTGGACCAACCCTCTTCCAATCTTGGTGATCCTTGCTGCGTTACATTATGCACGCCAAGCTGGCAAAAAACGGTTCTGGAAGGAAAAGCTAGTGCATGCTATCGAAGTGATATTTGTTTTGAACACTACAACAAGGCGATTCCTACAGGATCAATAATAAGTGCAATCATCTTTAATGTTCATCTCTAAAACGGTTTCATAATTATTCCCTGAGTGTTTTATCAAACTTGAACGATTATTTTGAATGACATTACTTTTCTTCAGTATACTTATGCTTAAAGACTAAAACAAATCTATGATATTATTTCAAAGAAACTTAATGGTACTTTGCTATAGTTTGATATGCTATAAAGAAGATTTAAAATATGGGATGCCAAAGGTAATTATTATTAAAATTATTACCCAAAAATATTAATGGTAGTTGTTTTAAATGGAATTTATATCGAAATACATATATTCCATATATTAGGATAGGAATTTTGAAACAGTACTTAAAATAGCACACGGTGGAGCACCATTTAACGTTTCCGCCGAAGAACGGCATTACCAAATATTTTTTAAACTATTTAAAAATCCTAGCGCCTTCTACATGGTTTGTACCAGCGACCTCGGAATCGAAAGGCTGATGTACTAGCCACTACAATATAGGTTATCCTGATTAATCATTGTATTCAATGTAAGTTCAAATACTGTGCGAGTGATTACTTGTAGCTGGGTGGTTAGCATAACAGCCTCTTATGCCAAAGGTCACGGGTTCGAGCCCGCAGGTGGTCCTATGATTTTTTAGTGCGAGTAAAAAATCCTTAGTTATTCCGTCCTTTGGAGGGGACGCTAAAAGGAGGTCCCGAGCCTGTGCGATGTCGGGAACTCGTTAAAGATCCATATCCCAATAAAACCTGGATAGCCGAAATTTAGGACTCCCACTGTAGCATCGTCCGATTAACCATAGTAGCATAAAGTGACGTAAAATAAATAAACAAACAAATACTGTGCAATTCTAGGTATAGTTATAGTATGTATAGAAATATCTACTGTTATGTATTGAGGATGCTGAGGGCTCTAAATTTTTTATTAAATATTTATATATGTATATAAAGTTAATATTAATAAGCCTTTGTCGGCAAAACAACAAGAGGCGTTTACCTCCATGGGACCCTCCAGCGATATCTCGGGAAACTTCCTAGACACTAAGACAAAGGATCCCAAGCTTGGGGCACTTCCCATATCATCCCCGCCCGAGGTGACGACTATAAGAAGAAGATTTTAAAAAGTCAGTCAAGTTCTATCCATTAGAAGAAGTGAGTATTATTACAGCTACGAGAGTGGAAGTCCAACAAGAGGGGAGTCGGGGTCCATCTACAAGAAGAGGAAATGGCCGTCGGGGTTCTGAGAGCAGCTGGAGGGTGATGCCGAGAAGGGGCGCCTAAGACTGATTGATTCCACCTTCTCCAGCCGACTAAGTGTTTAAAAGGTATTTATTAATTCTAATATTGTATGAAAAGTTTAACTATAATGTTCCTCAGTATTCTCAGGCATTGTTTAATTAGACTGTATATGTTTAAGTTAGCTTAAATAATAATGTCAGTTATTAAAACATCTCTAATATTATCTTACCCTGCATGCCACCTACTGGGATTGGTAAACACCAAACCTTTCGAAAGGATATCCAATGGTTTCATTAAGTATAGTCTATATATGAATTAAAGATATCAAGTAAGCTTGCTTTTGAAGGTACCGCCAGAAAAGCAGCTGGACAAAAACATAGCACTACTATAACATATATTATATATATATATATATATATATATATATATATATATATATATATATATATATGGTATTAATTTTTTCCATCGCTCCCACCATCTTCTTCCACTATCCACTCGTAAACTCCTTGACTCCTAACTTATTTTCCCGCACATTGGCTACTGCTGCGATGTATATGGCGGCCTCTTGATTGTGCTCGAGGACAGGCTGGCTAAAGCGAATTATGAACATATTTTTAAGATTTGTTCTCGGCACACCGAAGAGTGTGCATGTGACTCATTTATACAGTGTGTTAAAGTGGTTCCTCCCCTCTATCCGCAGACAATATTTCCTAATATCATCATCATCATCATCCGTGGCGCTACAGACCGATGTGGTCCTTGGCCTCCTCAATAAGTCTTCGCCAGATGGTTCGGTCTTGAGCAGCCGCTCGCCAGTTGCGGGCGTCAAGTAGGCGAAGAGCTTACCATAAATGACGTTGGAAAGAACCTAATATCATACCTTTACCAAACCATTAACTCCCAGCTACCTCCCTATATCCATAGACTTCTGCAGTTAAAATCGTCAATCCACTCTCTTGAAAAAAGATCGCGCCATTCTGACCTTTACATTCCTATCTATTGAACAAAAACTTTTGATCATTCCTTTCTTGTCTGCCCTACTACTATCCGGAATTCCTTACCTACTCATATCCGCCATGCATCTTCCCTTCCATCATTCAAGTCCCAGCTGTTCCAGTAACGACTGTCGTCCCAAACAGACGCTCAACTAGCCTAATATCTCAAATTAAATATGATTTCATAAAGAAAATTTATTATTTATATTAAACTTTAGTTAATGAATCAGTTCCAATGTTTTGTTTTGTTCAACATTTTAATCTTTAAGAAGTTATTTATTTTATTGTATTAATTATAATCCTTTGATCTTTTGGTCAGACACATCGTATATCTTAATAGTACGTACATATCAATTGTTCTAAAGGGACCCTGTCCCAGAATAAAAACTGTTTTCCATTCTAAATATATATATATATATATATATATATATATATATATATATATATATATATCATTATTTATAAACAATTATTACATTAAAAACATTTATTTCATCATCTCTTACCTACAACATCTTGATAATAACTTCTGTATGTATGTATGTCATTAGGTAGGCATCATTAAAAATCTTTGTAA
Source organism: Piezodorus guildinii (assembly GCA_023052935.1). NCBI lineage: Eukaryota > Metazoa > Arthropoda > Insecta > Hemiptera > Pentatomidae > Piezodorus > Piezodorus guildinii. The sequence goes on along the minus strand of CM041296.1, from coordinate 128,542,131 downwards.
TTCGTACAATATAATATATGTAGGCCAAACATAGCAATTTACTATAGCTACCTGAGTTCTAACTGACAAAGATATAGTCTGACTTCAGTGAAAAAGTGAACTCAGTAAGAATGTTAGACACTTTTTCCTCATAGACTTATTTATCCCTTTTCATAGAATTATCAAATCATCCCACTATCCTGGTTACCAACATATTTACATGAAAAATATCTTTTAAAAATAAAATATAATTTTTCCTGAACGTTTAAATCCCCCCCCCCAAAAAAAAATACTTATCTCAACTGTTAATCTATCAAACATCAAAAAAACAAATTAATTCCTGTAAATTTTCGCTTTATATTTATAATATTTCCATCCAGTTACTTTGGGCCTAAAGGAAGTAAGAGATGACGAATGTCGACAAACAGAGCGTAAAGGAAAAATAAAGATACCCAATGACCTGGATCTTGATGCCAAAGGGAGCTTCTCTTTTTCCGGGAGGTTTTTGTGTACAACAATAAGGGAGGGATACGAGGAGCTCAGGTGGAACTGAAGGAATCCCTGATATGGCCGCATCAATGCCGCAGAATATCTTTCTAACATCGACATGTTTCACTTGATACCCACATACACATAAAGAGTTGAGCACAACACACACACACACATTTGTGTTATAAAATTGTAAAAAAGAGCAAATGCCATCGCTGTGTTACGATTGCTATCTTAAGCATTGTCTTAAATATGAAATTCCAGTTTCGTACAACTTTTCATAATCGTGCTAGAAATACCTCACATAAACAGATACAATGGCCTTTTCACGCAAATATTATTTAGACTCAGAAGACCCTAAAACGTATATTGCCGTTGAAAACTGAAATTCTTAGATTTTCGCGATCGCAACATATTTCCTTACTGAATATAAATCATGATTAGTATAATGTAGTGAGAATGATTGACCGTTGTTATATATGGGAGAAGTTAGTTCAGGGTGCAGTCAAAAGAACACACAATCAAGTATAAACTAAATTTACTGGTGCCGACGTTTCGGCCTAAATTTCCTTACTTTCCTATTTCTTCTTATTAGTTTTATCAGCTAGACGTTCATTGAAATAGAACAAAAATCTTTTCTTTTTTTTTGTGAGGTATTATTGCTACAAACGCCCTGCAGGCCTATAATTTAGGCCGAAACTTCGGCACCAGCTAGTTAAGCTTATACTTGATACTAGTATAGTTTAGATATAGATGGATTATGTCAAAACTAATATAGGGTGTGAGGAAAGAGGATAATGGAAACAGGAATGTAATAATGGATATAGAAAAAAATAAAAAACTGAACGCAAGAAAACAAAGAAAGAAAACTGGACGCAAAGAATTGTCAATCAATTAATAGATACCATATATTTTACGACTCATAATACCAGGTTCCTTTTATAAAATAATTAAGCCTAATTATATAATTATAAAATAATTATAAATAATTAAAATTTCTATAGGATGCAAAAAAATAGAACACCTTATATTTATGCCATTTATGAATGCATGTGAACGCACTATCCCTCATGATTTTATAACTACTTAAATACAAGATAAAAAGTTCAATTATACCTTGCACCACGACCTTAATGTTCAATTTATTTTAGATCTGATTCCATCCAAATTTTCCAAATTCCACCAGAACCTCATTCATCATCCTAATCCTCTAGCCCAATCCCTATCTAGCTCCACTCATCCATACAACCCTCCTAGAAGGTTGATACGGCAGTGGCCCCGCGACCTCTCATGTGCGGTGTGTTTGAGGCTATGGCACCCTCCCTCAGCTTCCGCTGGTTCTGACCAGTGACTCGGCTAAGAGGGAGGCGCTGGGATCCCTCGGATTATGCTTGTCGTTCCACAAGTGGGAGGGGAGGAGGCGGACTCCTTCCGGGGTTTCCCAGCAAATTGTAAATATTGTATATAAGTATAAGTGTTCATGTTTTGTTTATTTATTTGTTAATCGTAGTATTAACAAATAAATATTCATGGGGGGCGGGGTGGCCGAGCGTGTTACCGCGCGTTGCTGTGAGCACGCTTTGCCTAGCAACAGATCGTGCTGGGCGAATTTATCTCGGCATATATCCTCCGCCCTCACCCCCTGGCCCGAGAGAACCCCCGTATAGCCTTCAAAGGCGAGGTAGGGGTGGAAAAAAAAATCGTAGTATTTATTTAATTTATAAATTTTGTTATTATACACCTTTATTATTTTAGTTTCATTTTATGTAATTTGACTTTCATTTTGTTTATATTGTATGAATATAATCCTGTAGCAATATTATTATTGCCAATTGTGATAGATTGTAATGTATCCTTCTTCTTCTTCTTTGGCTTCTCCCTATAGTGCCGTGTCAGCGTAGGGAAGCATTTAACCACCGGATCCAATCCTCTCTATCCCCAGCGAGGTTCCTGGCCTGGCGAAGATCCTTTCCTCTTCCTCTGCAAAGTTTGTCGATGTACTCCAGGTAGGACATCCTTGGTCGACCCCGAGGCCTTCTCCCTTCTGGAACGTAATCCATGGTTTTTAGGGGGTCTCTGTGTTCCTCCATTCTAATGACGTGGCCGAACCACTTCAACTGACGGGTTTGCAGAGTTTCTTTTAATGGCGCAACCTCCAGTTCCTGGCGTATCCGTTCATTCCTGACACGATCTCTTCTTGTCTTTCCTGCTGTTCTTCGCAGAAACTTCATTTCAGCAGCTGTGACTCTGCTCTCCTCTGTAATGTATCCGAATAAATAAATATACATATATTTTTTAAAATACACGTAATATTTTCCAGTACACATATACTAATACATACATATAATTTTACTTTCCCTTACCTATACATGAAATATTCAGATTCTAAATCCGGAGAGTCTAAAACCTAATAACGATAGAAGAATAATAGCTCCTTGAATTGTCCTAATATTCTCAGAGATATTAAAATTTATTTTTCTGTATGACGTCGTGCTGCACATACGTTCTTATTATGAGGGTTTGACTTTAAAACCTTCACGGAAATTGTCTCTTCTTCTATTTAGTACTGCTGGTTTTACTTTCTGTCTTCATACATAAATATAAATTTAACATTGAGTAGCTATATTTGAGTTTTCTGAAGAAAACCAGGGATAACAGCAAAACTTAATTTTTCAAAATTTAATTTTCCGCCCTCCTTTACCATTGAGAATCAGACTATGGGTCATATGAATTTTTTTGTTCCAATAAAGACCTAGTATCTGCTCTCACAATATTAAGAGACATTTATGAGATATCCTGTATAAGTATGTAAATATTAAAAGAATCTTATTCAAATAATACTAAATAATTTTGTGGACAATTACTGGTTATTTATCTTTCATTTTTAACTGTTAGTTTAATTCAAAAGCATAACTTAGGACTGTTTATTATGATTAACGGTTATGTTAGCCCCTAGTTACGTAACTTGATCCTGAATAATGCATCGGCATGAAGTTTATGTTGATGTACGATCCGCTCTGCAGCGGAGTTACCTTAACAACATTATCTCTACGCAACATTTCACCGGCCCACGCTGGGCAAAATCACAAACTTAGGTGAACAAAAGGTCCTATAAACTGGAGGGGGATGAAAACTGCACTGTGTGCAATTTACAAAAGCCGGAAAATTTATATCATCTTTTGATAGAATGCCCAATGTATAAAGACCGTAGGAAGCACTATATATATATATATATATATATATATATATATATATTGAACAATAATTCAATCATAGGAAATCTACTAACAATTGATAATGTGCAGAAACTAAATGACAATTTTTACTACACAGTGGGTAGTTTAAAAATCAGATCATTTATAATAAACGAATAAAGTTCATGATATAGATTTTCCGGTTGATGCCTCATTAAATTTTTATCAAAATGTGAAGTGAGATTACTGTGTTTATTTGTTTTTTCTTTTACTTGTATGTAATATTGATTAGCATCGTTTAGAATAATTTACACAATATTATAAATTTGAAACATTTATATTTTCACTAAGAATAAATTTAAATTACTGAATTGTTCTTTTTTTGTGTGTGTGTGTGTGTGTGTTTTTGTTTTGATTTACATTTTTGTATTTGATTTCAAATAATACGCCCTATTTATTTATTGTATATTCACAATGCCTGTAAATAATCTCCAGTTGTTTTTATTTTTCTCTTTATAACATATGAACTGTATTGACCAACTCCTTTTGTATAGGGATTACCCCGAAAACAAATAAATATTATTTTATGAGAGAAGTTGGTTCAAGATGCAGTCAATTTAACACACAATTAAGCGTAAACTAAATCATAGGCCTTCTTGAGGGCTATAAGAAAAACAAAAAACAAAGATAACAACAAGCAGTGGAATACAATATATAAAGATGATAAGAAAAATAAATTGTACTGAAGATTACAAACAAAGTAAAAAAGTAGTAATAACGATTGACATTACATTTATCAATTATATCAATGTGTTAAATTTACTGCACCCTGAAGCAACTTCTCTAATATATGCACACAGTCAACCATTGTCACTTCAAAATATTATTATATTATATTATTATAGGTGGACAAAAGTCAAGTCAAAAGTTTGGAATTTTCTAGTACTTCACCTTTTTCTTATTAGTTGGTAAAACCCTTAATACTCATATTTCACGCTATACCATGTTTACAAATAAATAGTAAATGAGTGAATCATTCCTGTTCGCACTAGTGCCTAATAACAGGCAGTGGGATTATCTTTATTCGATGGCCATTTATTATGATCGAGGTGTGTTTAGCTCAGAGTCTTTTTGATTTTATTTAACAATGGACCTTGCTGAGACAGGTAAGACATTATATGTCCACACTTGTTATTGAATGAATATACATTGCAACCTCACCTGTAGAGTTAATTTAGCAATTTGTAAATGTATGCCCCTATTCAATACCGAAAAACTATATAACCCCCATGTTACCTAAAAAGGATTTGTTTCATCAATCCTTCTAGTCTTAAAACATTACACATTTCTTTTGCGTTTTGGGTGATACATATTTTTTCCAGACAGTCCACTACGAATCAAAAGTTTTACAATCTATAATTTGAAGAATTTCCTAAATGATATAAAATACATTTATTAGCTGGTTTTAGTGACTCCGTGCCATAATTAGATTTTTTGTATTATTTTTCCCGTATTCTGGGACGTAAAATGTAGAGAGGTTTTAAATTTAAGCAAATAAATTTGATGTTTGACCACTGTGCGCTCGCCAATCGAGTCAAAATATTAATTCGTTTTTATAATTTTTTCCGTAATCTGGAACCCTAAAAGTTAAATATGGACAAGTTTCAGAATTCTATCCATCTAAATCGGCCATATTTTCCATTGCGCGGCCTATCTATAAAAACGATTGACTGTCGAATACCAACTTTTCGTAATTGTTTTATTGTTATTCCTTTTATCTTATTTTATTTTTAATGAAAGTTCAGGTGTATGTCAGTAAATTATTACGAAAATAGAAAAAAAAAATTTATTGTACAAAAAACGTTTCAAGACTCACTTCGGGCCCTTATTAGGGCTGAAAATTAACAAAATAAAGGTTTACCCTTGTATATAGAGATAATTAATGAATAAATATATCCATAAAAAATTAAAATAGAGGTATGAAAAATAAAACAAAACAATATATATATTAAAAACAGAAGTGAGTTGAAAATTAAAAAAATCTGGTGGGCGCAACACACGATTTTCACCAACTTCGGCCATTAAAAAAGTCCTAAATTCCGCCTATCCTGCTTTAATCAGGATAGGGATCTTTAACGAGTACCTGTCATCGCGCAGGTTCGAGACCACTATTTTACGAGCCCTTCGAAGGCCTACATAAGCAATGATTTTTCACCCTCTTTAAAAAATCTTAAAACCATCTGACAGGTATTAAATCTTGACCTTGAACATGAAAGGTTATGTTAGGTCGTTATGCTATCCACTACACTACAAGTGACAGAACTAAGTTTTAATTCATTCAGGAAAAAATGTAGGATATATGTTTGGCCATTTCCAAAAGAAGTTGTATTTATGTTATTTTCGTATTGTAAAAGGTTGAAAAAAGCTTTCAAGTAAGGGTTTTGATTAAAGTAACAAGCTAAAATTTCTAAGAAAAGTTTAGATAAAAATAATATAAACATAGTCAGTCTTTACTTGTAAAATGTATCAGCTTCTTCGACTTTTACAAACCAAATTTCCATAACGAAAAAACTTACGGATTTTTAAGATGTTCAAACGATTTAAAAAGGAACTGAAATAATATGAAATGTGAAATGATCGCTGACGATAATGCTTCAGGATATTAAAACTCCATAAAAGTGTTATTAAGTTAAACTGTTAAAAAGGAACAGTTTCTAAAAATGGATTTTGTCTTAAAGAAGTTCGGTCGATTGATTATTTATTCCCATTCATTACAAATCGAATCCTCTTGAAAAGTTATGAAGTAGAAGTTTTTAATTAATGAATTAGAAATAAAGGAAGGAATTTCTCATGAGAAAAGTCCGAAGGAGAGCTGAAACTTTTTTATTAAAGCTTTCTTCATCAAGAATATAGAGACTTTGCGAAACATCATTAAGTATCCAACTGTTTTAATTTTATTATTATCATCTATTCTGTTTTTGAAAGTTCTTCGATATTTCTGAGACATAAAATTTCATTTAAATGTCAAGGAATCACACTTTTAAAGTATTTTTAGAAGTTGAAAAAATATTTAAAAGTAATGTAACATCATGGATTTGGACAGCATTGCTCTGACACTAAAAGCATTTGTCTTAAATAACTTTTGTTTCAGATTTTTAGACAAACATAAGTGTTTTCAAAGGAGCAGGTTAGGTTGATAGGCTGGACGATGAAGGATCGTTATCTTGGGAGATTCCTGTATAATAATTCCTGGGAACCTATCTGTAGCCGAATTATTTTAATCTTCACTTAAATATATATGAAATAAATAGTAAGGAAAAGTAATGCGATCGTGAAAATGTTCGTATTTGAGTTTTCAACGGGAATACTCGTTATAGGATCACCTGAGCCCAAATGACCAAGTCCTGCAAAAAAGTCTCTGTGTGTCAGAATTAGAAAATTAAAATCAATTCCAACAAATCCCACCAAATTAGCTTTACCCTTCGTACCTATGATCCTTTTCCCGGTTGAACATATTAGCTATCTAAGACCACTACTTGACAAACGTCTAACATAGAATCCGTACACTAAACTGAAACGACAACTAGTAGGTCTAACAAAAGCTTTACTAAACCATCAAGTCCTTCCAATATTCAATCCTTACAATCCAAAATCCTTCGAAAAATCCTCAAAGCCCCTTACTTTGTCACGAATAAGCTTATCCATAAAGACCTTGATGTTCCTTATATTACAGATTTGGCTCGGACCAGTTATCAATCCTTTCATAACAAACTCCATTCTCACTCTAATCCACTATTTTTCATCCTTTCGTCCTCTTCAATTCCTGATTATCCTCCGAGGCCCCTGAAAAGGAGATGGCTCCGGGACCTTCTAGTTTAGAATATTTTTAGAGTGCTTCCAATGGAAAGCTTCTCTACATGTAAATCATGTTATCGTATTATATAACTATCACATTTACTTGATGTATTTTTTGTGTTAATACAGTTATAAATATCAATACAAATGTTTGAAAAAAAAATTTTTGGTCGATTATAATGGTCTTATTGAAAATAATAAACCAAAAGGAACATTCCTAATATTTTTTATTTATTAAATTAATATTTTTGGGGCATATTGTTTTAAGTATATATGTATATTGTTTATTCATTTAACATCACTTCATGCTAGTGTGCTTAATCAGGATAAAGACCTTAATATTCCTTATGGAGCTGATTCGGCCCGAACCAGGTATCAATCCTTCCATGACAAATTCCACTCCCACTCCAACCCACTAGTTTCAATACTGTCTTCCTCTTCCATTCCTAACAATCCTCCGAGGGGTCTGAAAAGAAGATGGCCTCGAGACCTTCTAGCTCAGATTACCTAGTGGATTACTGCCTATGGGAATTCTCTCTTCACGTATTTTCTCTGTTAGCTAATTTACTTGATTTATTAACTAGTACAGTTGTAAATTTCAATAAATAATAATTAAAAAAAACATTACATAAATAAGGCATATAATTAACATAAAAATAAACAATTGATTTCATTTGTGCATACTAAACTAATACATTATTACATTCCACAGCAAATTAAGTAAAATGTTTTTCGCAGGTTTAAGTGTATAACATTTTAGAGTAGTCTTTTTATAGTCACCAATTTTTCGAATGATTGGGTTGTCAGAATTTGAAGTAAGGGGAAAATAAATTGTGCCAACGAATATATAAATTACTTAATCGATGGGAGTAGTTTTCATTAGAGCATAGATTTATCTGTGACAGCCTCAAGTAATGAATCTCGACCTACCCACCTAGTTGAAATTGGTTGGTACCTTATAAGATAGCACTTCCTATTTTTGAATACTCAAGTTGAGGGAAGAGTGTTAACATCGAGAGTAAGGGGAAAAATCAGCTTCTTTTAAAACTAGAAAGTTGAAATAGTGTTGCAGCCGTTTTAAGTCAGCTGACAATTAAAAACATGAGTAGGAAAAATCTCTAATTATGGTAATTTAGTGAATATTGAGTCAAAAGAAAATCTAACAATAAGATAAGGATATGCTTTATACATATTTTGTCCTTACAACATATTAACTTAAAAGTGAAAAAAATGGTTAAAGAAAATTCTCGAAAATTAGTAAAAAATTAGTCTTTTAACGAATTAAAAGTCTATAAAGGAAAAGACACTCACATTTGATTATTACTTTCACTTATCTATGTATGAAATATATAGTAAGAATACGCCTCTCTAGTCTGGAGCTCGTCCTTCCCGACTAATTTCCAAAAACTCGAGAGAATTCAAAACTTGTCAATGCGGATAATTAATAATTTCCCCCGATACACGAAAATATCATCAATGCTCCAAGACTTGCAGCTTCCTACAATCAAACAACTTGTCCATTCACCAACAGCTTCTTACTTAGTAAAACTCCAGTCTCTAAAAACCCATTAATAAAAGAAATCGGTAATTACAATAAATTTTCACTAAAACGATATACTCATAAAAGAACAAAACATGTATTATTAAATTAACTTACTTTCTTATGTTATAAATTTCTAAATTTTATAATTTTCAATAATACAAACAAGTATTTTCTATTAATTTTTGTATTTTCAATTATTTCATGTATCTTCAATTATTTTATGTGTTTTCAATTATTTCATGTATCTTCAAATATTTTATGTATTCTCAATTATTTTATGTGTAGTTTTTATGCGTAGGTTTTTGGTATAATTTTTCCTACAATCGCAATGTAACCTCAATTTTATTTCACCATATGTTTGCCATTTAGGCTAATGTACTATAATCACAAAAAAACAAAAATATTTTCTGATTGTAAGGATGACTCATCCAAAATCATTGTTAACATTTTGTCAATATGTAAATAAAGTTTATTTTATTATAGTAAGTGAAAGTATTGCGATCGTCAAATTTTCTAATTCCAGTTTTCAATGGAAATACACGTTATAGAGTCCCAAATAACCAAGTCCGTCAAAAAGGTCTGTGTGTCTGTGTGTGGTAACTCTAGCGCAAAAACGAAAAGTCATACGGAACTGAAATTTCATATTTAAGACTACTAGACGCCCGGAATGTTACAGCAACTTTTTCACAAAATTCGGCTGAGCGGAAGTCCTACATTATCCCATGCATTTAGCAACTATTTACGTTTTTCTCGAAAACGGTTCAAACGATTTTGATTAAATTCGCTATATCGAAGTAAGATTTAATGGGATTTAATATCATGTAGGTTTCATTCTGATTGAAACAGTCTGACAGGACTTAAATTTTATTCCTCTAAAGTACCTTTAATTTTGTATATTCTATAAAAAATAACCATATTATCTTATTACCATTGATAAAAAACAGGTAAATATATAAGTTGAACGAATTCGATATCCAACTAAAGAAGAAAACTCAAAAATGTTTTTTTAACGACATTGTTTCACCGCTTGGTCACCGTATGGCGCTGTCATCGCCGGACGCTCCAAGTAGTTCCAACACAGAGTGATAAAACACATCTTTCTATAAAAATCAATATAAATGATTCTTTAACAATTTATTTTCGTTTCTAAATTTGTTTAAAAATTCTTAAATTAATATTGATAACAGAGGTAAGTGAAAGTCGTGTGTTGCGCGCACCAGATTTTTTTTAATACATAGCTTAGTCACAGCCCTACTTCCTGTAAAAACGTTTATTTTGAGAACATAGTCCTTTTTTTAAATATAAATTTTTAAAAATTCGTTTTTTGCGAAGTTTACACGGAAATATCTCAAAAGGGATTGAGTTAAAAATTAGGAAATTAACACAGGTTACACATCTATACAATGTTTATAAGTCACATTTTTTTTTTTTTTTTATTTCTTTATTTCCAGATCGGCTGCGTGAGCCATACATGGCTAAGTGACATTAATTTTGTGACTGAGACTGAACTGGTACACGTGTCATACAATTCTCTCCGCTGCTAAAATGTTTTAGTTGTGGTGTGCATAAAACATGCAAAATTATTTGCTATTCTTATATATGTGTTTTAAAGAAAAAAAAAATACATTTAATTCTATTCCAATGAACGTCTGACTGATAAAAGGAAAAAGAAGAAATATAAAAGTGAGGTAATAGGAATTTACATACATAACGTTGAAACTTGCCTTCAGAGAAGAAGTCCATTGGAAGAGATCTGGTAGCCAAGGTTTACGCCCCAATAGCTAGTAAGGAAGCACTCAAAGTCTCTCCATCTTATTTAAGCTTTATTTATTTAATTTGCGATCCGATCGTAAAGACTGTAAAGAAACTCCTCATCCAAATGAAAGTTTGAGTTCAACTGCAGAAAGAAAACTCAATTTACCGAAATAGATTTAAGTTCCGACGGAATCTCTATTTCGAATTAGATCTTCCCGGAGTAAGAATGTCATCAACATGGGGAAAGGTTAATGCGGCTATTTTCGATTTGCAATCAACTTTAAAGACGTACTTGCTTCTATTGGTTAAAACATACTTTTAATTAAAAATATATGATTTAGTTCCTTAATACGTCACATTCTCTGTTAAAACTATAAATCATTTCGTTTTTAATAAATAAACTTGGTGTATCAAGCGGCATATTAATCAATATGGAAAATTTCATCAAAATAATTTGAATCGTTAATAACCGACATATAGGCATGTCCCTTAATTTTACGAAAATTATCAACATCTTTCTTTTTTTTTTAATTCTTAACTCGTGACTTTGGTGGTATCTTTACCTTTCTAGTTATAAGTTATATATTTTTTAAAACCTGATACTTTTTATAATCAGTTCAGATCCTTTGATTCAGATTTGAATCAAATGGGTAAAATATGTAATGTATTGAGGAGATACTGAGGGGAGTTCATTATTAAATAATTTTAATATTAAAGATTAAGAAGTCTTTGTCGGTAAAACATCAAAAGGTATTTCCCAAACCCCCTTGGACTGTCCGTGGGCTTGGGCTGCCTCCCGCGGTACGCCTGGTACCTTCTAGACAACGCTACAAGGGTGGACAAAGGCTGAACTTCCCTTATCAGCCCCGCCCGAGGTGGCGAGGATGAGGGTGAAGATCCGAAGAGGGAGTATTATTCCATCCTCAAGAAGAGGTGAGTCTTATTCCAGCAAGAGGAGAGTGGAGTTCCATCCTCAAGAAGAGGTGAGTCTTATTCCAGCAAGAGGAGAGTGGAGTTCCATCCTCAAGAAGAGGTGAGTCTTATTCCAGCAAGAGGAGAGTGGAGTTCCATCCTCAAGAAGAGGTGAGTCTTATTCCAGCAAGAGGAGAGTGGAGTTCCATCCTCAAGAAGAGGTGAGTCTTATTCCAGCAAGAGGAGAGTGGAGTTCCATCCTCAAGAAGAGGTGAGTCTTATTCCAGCAAGAGGAGAGTGGAGTTCCATCCTCAAGAAGAGGTGAGTCTTATTCCAGCAAGAGGAGAGTGGAGTTCCATCCTCAAGAAGAGGTGAGTCTTATTCCAGCAAGAGGAGAGTGGAGTTCCATCCTCAAGAAGAGGTGAGTCTTATTCCAGCAAGAGGAGAGTGGAGTTCCATCCTCAAGAAGAGGTGAGTCTTATTCCAGCAAGAGGAGAGTGGAGTTCCATCCTCAAGAAGAGGTGAGTCTTATTCCAGCAAGAGGAGAGTGGAGTTCCATCCTCAAGAAGAGGTGAGTCTTATTCCAGCAAGAGGAGAGTGGAGTTCCATCCTCAAGAAGAGGTGAGTCTTATTCCAGCAAGAGGAGAGTGGAGTTCCATCCTCAAGAAGATGTGAGTCGGGTTCCATCAAGAAGAAGAGATGTCCGTCTGGAGGTCAGAGAGAGAGCAGCGGGAGATCTAAGAGCCTAGAACTGATTCCACCAATGCCAGCCGACTAAGTATTTTAAAGGTATTTCTTTTTGAAATATTGTATGGCAAAGTTAGTAGTGAAAATATCCCTCAGTATTCTCAATCAAAGTTCTAAGCAATGTATTAATATAATGGATATGTGTAAGTTAATAACTATAATAATGTATTATAATTAAATCTTGTTTACTTTAATCTTACCCTGCATGCCACCTATTGGATTGGTAAACACGATACCTTTGGAAAGGAGATCCAATGGTATCATTAAATATAGTTTATTAATGGAATAAATATATCAAGTAAGCTAGTTTTTGAAGGTACTGCTGCCTTAGAAAAGCAGTCGGCCAAAAACATAGCACATAATATAACAGAAAATCATGCCTACTTACACCAGAAAAGTTATGGTGTAATAATAAAAAAGAAAGATATAACTTTTTATTTATTAACCTATTATTGTTTTTTTCACATTAACGTTTTACAATCCATATACAAAGTTTAATATATTTTCCATGAAATATCTATTTATTTTAAAGTGAAATATCTGTTTGGAGAGTGATAAGTATACTCCACCAAACAGTAGTAAAGTATAATTATCATTTAAGTGAAATATCTGTTTTCATAAAATAACCTTTAAAGTAGAAATGATAAATTACACTGTAATTTTATGGATTTATAACAACTTTCCATTCATTTTAACAAGTTACTAACGATTTATACGTAATATTGTTTCTAAAATCTTAAAAGAATAACACTGAATTCCATAAACTATCTAATTGCATACATTACAAAATATTCATGTTTCACATGAAATGCCCGTTTTTATAGTTTCTGAAATGCATAAAGGATTTTGCAGGTCTCTGTTGTTTTCTTCCGAATGTTTACATATTTAAAGTAAAAAGTTTACTAATCCTCTACCTTTGTATTATAAACATTATTATAACATTAGGAAGACCTCCGTCCGTAATAAACAACGACGTCCTCAAACATACAGTAGAAAGAAACCCCTACCAAACAGTTAAAGGACTCTTAGCACAACTAAATGCAAGTGCATCTACCGTTTCCAGACATTCAAAGTGTACTGGGAAAGTAAAAAAGCTCGATACATGGGTACTTCATCATCTCACTGAGCGGCAGCAAGACCCCATGTTTCAAAACATACCGAGCAAAAATTGAAAGAAATGGGCTACGAAGTTCTTCTGCACCCACCATATTCTCCCGACTTGTCTCCGCCAGATTACCACCTGTTCAGGAATTTAGAAAACTTCGTCAAAGGAAAACGTTTTGAAAATGATGAACAAGTGTAAAGTGCGTTTTCAGATATTGCTTCACTTCAAAGCTCAGAGTTTTTCAGTTCGGGGATAAAAAAGTTGGTGTCACGTTGGGAAAAATGTGTAGAAACAGAAGGTAAATACTTCGAATAAAATTATCTTTTTTTCATATCGTATTTTTAATAAAAATCCTTTACCTTGAAAACGGACGTTTCATGTGATACAACCCAATACTTACGATTTATACGTAATATTGTTTCTAAAATCTTGTGTACTGTGCAGAATATAACTGTACGGTGGCAACACTGAATTCCATAAACTCTCTAATTGCATACATTACAAATAATATATGGTTATAAGCTTATGGGCTGAAAACGACATTGTGTTAACTTGTACAACTACAATTGAATATAAACTTTTCTAAAATCTTTTGCTTCAGTTTCATGTCATTTTACGTCAAACTTGTTCATATTACCAAACCCTTATTTCTCTTCTCAACTTTACTGTTATCATTTCTACACATATTTTCCCACCTACATGCACCTATATATCATAGTTTAATATTTTATTTTATACCTATTTACCTTTATTACTTCCCTATTATATCGTGCTTTATGATACATTTCCTATATCGAAATATTTTCGTTTCTGGAAATAAACTATCAGTTCTACCTTTATCAGAGAAATAGCTCAAATTGCAAATTACTTTGTTTACGAACGGAGTCAATTTAAACTACAAAATTAGCCTTATATCCACTTGCTCTTAATTAATTTCATTTAGCACTCAAAGAGATAAAACGGTGGTTGGCTAGATAAGGCGGCCATTTCCTAAGATGGGACTGTTAATTAACTGGCAATAACACTAACTGATTTTCAAAGTAACTCGGACTGTAATCAAACATAACTATCGAGAAGAGAATCTCTCAATTTCATTCCCCATTTAGTGAGAAATATCTTAAGAATAATTATTGAGTGTAAATAAGCTTTCAATATCAGAGATAATTTTAATTTGACAGTTCTGATATCTTCCTATATATCCACTAAATTACTTGGGGTGACATGAAGTGTTTCGGGTTCCCGAAAAGGGTATTTCATGTTCACCATACAGATGGCTGCACTGCCATCTAGCGGCCTGTTACAGAACCACAGCGCCCCCAGCGGCCGATAAGGGAAACAGAAGTTGCAGGTCCTGGCTGGTTGTGCCAGATAGATTGCTCTAGTTTTTTTCTCCTGTAGCACCACCTTTTCTAACATGGAGTAGAAGAATTTAGAAGACCCCATGGCCAAAGGGGAGGAGGAGAGAAGAACAGTTTCACCATCTCAGATTTTATCATATTAACTATCTCAGATATCACATGTTTCAAATTTGCAATAGTACCAACTAACCCTATTAACACTTCAATCAATCAAATTCAAATGTACCATTTTTCTTTGTAATATAATTAATTTTATCCCCATAATGTGTTTCTTTTATCTAGGTCCAGACTTCTTTCAGTCAGTTTCAATTTCAATACAGTCCACTGTTATACTAAAAGGAGTGATCATTTTAAGCATTTAAGCAGGTTTAAACCTTATATACCACAGATCTAGGGTTTTTTAAAAAGAGCAAATAATTCTTGGCTATGATGTCCTTCGGAGGGGACGTGGAATTGTATTCTGGGTCCTATGCGATGTCAGGCATTCGTTAAAGATTTCTATCCTAATTAAACGTGGATAGGCAAAATTCATATCTTCCACAGTATCATCGTCCGATTAGACACAGCACCATAAACTGACGTTAAATCAAGAAACAGACAAATGAAATTGATTTACCAATTAATAAGTTTGTCTTTTATTGTACAACTTGAGGTCCTTATTAATACTTCTCAAACCGTATTTCATCAGAGGGTTGGCAATGGATTACATTTAACCATTTTAAAATAAAAGTAGTAATGATTTAATCAATACAATGTATAACTTTGAATTACAAACAATGACCAACTTTATTTGTATGGAGGATTTCCCAGAAGACATGTAAATAAATATTATAATTATTAATGATTTTAAAATATTATAATAAACGTTGTCATTCAATAAAATAATATTTAAAAAACGAGAAACAAACGAATTTAACATACCTCCGTTGTTAAAATCAATTTAAGAACTCAAGTTAGATTCGAAAAAAATTAAAAATTATATTGATTATCGTAGAAACATTGGTTTCAGATTAAATCATCTAACAAAATAAATTACTATGTGCAACAATGGCTTACTTTTGCCTACGATTTCGTCTCTCTGCATACAATTTTAAAACTTCGTACATAAAAAAATATTAAAAAAAAAAAGTTAATTTTTCAACGGTTTATTGTATATCTTATTAATAATAAAAATAACTTTTTTCTGGGACTATGTCCCTTAAGAATAACAATATCGTACAGTAAACATACACTTCAATATATACATGTCTGGCCGAGAGACCAATAAAATAAATTTTTATAGACAAATGACTAATAAAAAAATAAAAATAAAACCTATTTATACAGATATATACAAAATATATGGGATATGAACAAATAAAAAAAAATCTGGTATAAAATAATAGAGCTGAACAATTTCCAAATATATAAAATAAATGAATGAAACCATATCTCTAGGATTTTGATAAAATAAAAAATGTTGTCCTACGTTAAAAGTAGGATAGTGGATTAAGAATTTTAGATTTATTATTTATTCGTTTGGGATCCTAGAAGATGTTAGAAAAAATGGGATTTGAATAAGAGAAGGGAAAAAACATAGCGAATATGATTATTCAGGGAATTCTAGAGGGTCAGAGCGGATATAAAAGGTATTATCAAATGATTTAGTTCTATGGGTAGGAATGTAAAAGTCAGAATGGCGTGATCTAGTTTTAAGTAAGTGAATTGAGGATTTGAATTGAAAGATACCTGTGAATGTAAGGAGGATGTTGAGATTTAATGACTTGGTAGAGGTATGTTCTGAGGAAATATTGTCAACTTATGGAAGGTAGGTAGCCACTTTAATTCGCTGTATAAGTGGTTCACTGGAGACCTCCTGAAGGTATCGAAGATAAATCTTATAAATATATTCATAATCTGCTTGAGTCTATTGGTCAATTACTATTCTTATGTTCGGAAAAAAATGTTTTTGCTCCTTCCTTTTTTAATTGGTTATCAGATTCGTTAAACTTGTATATCTAGGCTTTTATCAATACTAATAGAATGATATGGTTAATTATTTGGAATCTACAAAATTAAAGATACTTTAGAAAAAAAAATTTAAATATCAGCATTTGTAAAAGGTTATGTTGAGTACTGTTTGACATTATTAGACTATCTACCACGTAGGTGAGTGAGTTTTGATTAGTAACTAACTGAATAAGTGGTGGTACTGCCTTAAGGCTGCCACGAGGCGCTTAATCCTCAGTTCTTATCACCAAGTTCTCGGTCGGCCTGGCAACCTACCTGCTTCCAGCCGGCCTCAGTTCGTATATAGACGATAGAAGTTCTTTTTTTTTTCCTATTTCTTTTTATACATTATTTTTTTAATTCTAAAATGTTCTTTTTGTTTGATTGTATATATTTATGTAAATAATTTAATTTTTAAGGATTTATTTAATTTTTTAAAATCATCTATAGGTTATACATTTTTTTTCTCTTCATTTTATTTTTTTCCGTATTACTTATATTTAATTATTACATCTTTTTCTTTTGTAATAATTAAATATGGATTTAGACCGAACCTCAAATGACGACTCTGAGGAAGAGACACAATTTTCGGAAATCAGCGAAACTGACTCTCAATACTTAACAAGACGTACTTTAAAAAAGAGAAATCGTCATTCGGCCCCAAATTCGGCTAGCAGTTCGCCGAATAAGAAAAAAAATAAATCAGCCAAAAATAAAATGTTAGCTCCTCAAAATAAAACTCAACCAATCACCCGCAGCCAATCGACTGCAGCCTTACCATTAGATATATCAAAACCGAGTACTTCAGCCAGCAATAACACCATTACCACACAAATTATACCAAATGCAATTCCAGAGCCTCAGGGTTTTACTGACCCTGAACCACCTCCTGTCTTCGTATCCAAAATTGAAAATTTCATACAATTCAGTAAAGAAATAGCCAATTTAATAGGACCGAACAATTTCAGATGTTTTTCTAGATTCAGCGACGTAAAAATAAATACTACATCCAAAGAGACTTATAAAACACTGATCAGTCATCTCATTCAAAGCACTATGATTTTCATTGCTACCAATTAAAACAGGAAAAATCTTACAGAGTGGTCTTGCGAGGTCTCCACTCAACCATCCCATACAACTATTATCAGAGAAGAATTAGAAGAAATTGGTCATACTGTAAGAAACGTGTCCTGTGTCTTACATCCAGCAGATAGACATCCGTTACCTCTATTTTTCGTAGATTTAGAGCCAGCCACTAATAATCCGGATATATTTAATGTTAACAGGCTGGTTTACTCAACTGTTAAGTTTGAGGAGCCAAGACAAAAGAACATTATTGTACAATGTACGAAGTGCCAGCAATTAGGGCATACAAAGGCTTATTGCTATCATCAGGCTAGGTGTGTGAAATGTGCTGACCCACACGAATCTAGTACATGTCCGAAACCAGAGAAGAGCCCGCAAAGTGCGCTCTTTGTGGGGAAGGCCATCCGGCGAGCTACAGAGGGTGCTCAATATATAAAAGCCTACTCAGGAACCGATCTCTAAATCCAGCCAGTAAACGACAAGAGAAGAGCAACGTCCAGCCTCCTGAATTTGAATGTTCAGAAACGTTTCCAGAATTGGAAAATACACCAACTCAAGCCACCATACCGCAGCCTTCAACCCCAGCAGCCCGTTATCAACCACCACAGAACATCAACCCTTACTTCGGAACGACAAGGAATCAACGACCACGACCTCAGGCGCCTCGGACTTCCCAATCCCAGCCCCAGACCTCTCAAACCAAGCCACAGACCTCCCAATCCAAACCACCGACCATACTTCCCAGGCTAAACCTCAGACAATTCCTCCCCATCACTTGTCATCGCGGGCTAAATTACACCCTCAGCACTCACAACCAAGTCCAACTCCTTTACCTATTCGGTCGAACCCTACCCGACCTTCAAAAACCGAACCAACTCCTAGTACATCACAACGTATCCAGCCCCCACCTACCCATTATAATCACATTAGCTATCCACCTCAACTTCCCGATCCCTATCCTCTTTACAACAACATGCGGTTGACATCACCTCCATTCTATCATCCTTCCTTTCAGATTTACAAGCAACCATCAGCCCCCTGATTTCTCTCATCAACAGACTCCTGACTGTCATTTCTTTTCCTATCTCACGATGAGTTTGAGGCCCCTTGCTATCGTTTTATGGAATGCAAATGGCCTACTTAACCACCGTGACGAACTTGACATATTTCTACATAATAATCACATAGACATTGCACTTCTGACAGAAACTCACTTTACTCAACGATCACATTTTTACATACGTGACTACATTATATACAGATCAGACCACCCGGACAACACTTCCCATGCCGGTTCTTGCATCCTTATCCATAAATCCTTACCCCATTCCCTTATTCCTTCTACCCCAACTGACGCCATCCAATCCACCTCAGTAATTATTACAACACGTCCTTACCATTTACCATTCTCAGCTGTATACTGTCCTCCTGGCAATGTCCTTTCATATAACCATCTTGAATCCTTATTTCGTTCCTTCGCGCGCTTTATTGCAGGAGGCGACTATAACGCTAAACACCAACGTTGGGGTTGTCGATCATCCAATTCCCGCGGTAATATCCTTTCTAATATCTCCCTCTCCAACTCTTACTCAATTATTTCACCCATGAACCCGACATATTGGCCTACATCTCTCAAAAAAAAAACCTGATATCCTCGATATATTTGTCACTTCCCAAATTTCCTCCTCCCAAGCCACAGTAAAATCCTTAGACGACCTTTCATCAGATCATAGTCCAGTTTTGCTTTTATTACATTCAAACTTCGCTCCAAGACCCTCTCCTCCTACATTAATTACAGGACGAATCAAATGGGACAAATTTCGAAATGATCTAGATAACAAATTGGACTTGAAAATTCCTCTCAAGACAACTAATGACATCGACAAAGCAATAGAAAAACTTACAACATCAATAGAGACCAGTATAAAACAAAACACATCGAACAAAACAGCTATTAACTCACCACAGACCAACTTGCCACCTCATATTTGCATCTTATTAAGGGATAAACGTAGAGCAAGAGTGAAGTGGCATAGGACGAGATACCCAGCCGACAAACTTTATTATACAAAACTGACTAACAAACTAAAATCAGAAATTCAAAAACACAAAACTCAAAATTTACTTAATCTCACTGAAAAACTTACCACTACTGACAAATCATTATGGACGGCCACTAAAAGAATCCTGAAGTTCAAAGACTGCAATCACCCACTCCTCACCGAATCCCAAAGCTGGACAAGATCCGACCAGGAAAAAGCCCAGCTTTTTGGCCATTTCCTTCACAAAACTTTTATTCCACACCCTGATATTCTCGATCCCGATCACGTTGAATGTATAGAAGCAGAATTGACTATTCCACTCCAAATGTCTCTCCCACCTAAAGCATTCCATCCTTCCGAAATATCTAACATCATTTACAAATTACCTTCTCGAAAAGCTCCTGGTTATGACCTAATCACATCCTATATTTTAAAAAAACTTCCTCAAAAAGCCATCCTATACCTCACCTACATTTACAATGCTGTACTCCGCACTGCATATTTTCCTGACTCCTGGAAATTATCCATAGTAAAAATGATCCCTAAACCCAAAAAGCCACCTGAAAATCCATCTTCCTACCGCCCTATATCTCTTTTGTGTATCATGGGTAAAATCCTAGAAAAACTCCTTCTGAAATGTATATACCCCATTCTTGATTCCCATCACATCATTCCAGACCATCAGTTCGGATTCCGAACCAGTCACTCCACTATCCAGCAATGTCATCGTGTGGTGGACGTTGTCTCTTCTGCATTAGAGCGCGGATTGTACTGCGCTGGAGCCTTTCTCGACGTGGAACAGGCCTTTGATCGAGTCTGGCATCCGGGATTGCTTTACAAACTCCGAACATTCCTCCCTCCTACATATTTTCTTATTATCCAGTCATACCTCAGTAATAGATCCTTTATAATAAATCACAATGGTTCCTACTCCTCATCCTTTTCTCAGTCTGCTGGTGTTCCTCAGGGTAGCATCCTGGGACCCATTGTTTATACAATCTATACAGCTGATGTCCCAACCCATCCTGACACTTTCCTTTCTACATATGCCGATGACACTTGTGTGCTATCAGTCAATAACGATCCAACTGCTGCTTCTCAAACTCTCCAATCCCACATCAGAGACCTTGAGGTATGGTGTCAGAATTGGCGAATTAAAATAAATTCCAACAAATCCTACCAAATAACCTTTACCCTTCGTCGTAAACCTATGACATCCTGCCCTACAGTATCCTTTAATAATATTCCGCTTGTTCCGGTTGAATAGATCCGCTACCTGGGACTTCTACTTGACAAACGGCTAACATGGAATCCCCACACTAGACTGAAACGACAAGAAACTGCTCGACGCTTTCGGTTACTTCAACACTTACTTGACAAACGGTCAAAGCTTCCTCTTAACTACAAAAGACTCATCTACATGACCATCATAAGACCTATCTGGACTTACGGAGTAGAGCTATGGGGGTCTACTAAACCATCGAATTCCTCTCGTATCCAATCCTTACAATCCAAAATCCTTCGTAAAATCCTCAATGCTCCATATTTTGTCACTAATAAACTTATCCATAAAGACCTTAATGTTCCGTATGTTACTGATTTAGCCCGAACCAGGTATCATTCATTCCATGAAAAACTTCATTCCTACTCTAATCCACTGGTTTCCATTCTTTCTTCCTCCTCAATTTCTGATAACCCTCCGAGGCGTCTGAAAAGAAGATGGCCCCGAGATCTTCTAGTTTAGGATATATTTAGAGTGCTGCCAATGGGTGGTGTCTCTACATGTATTTCATGCCAATTTAGCATATGTCCATCACATTTACTTGATGTATTTTGTATACAGTTGTAAATATCAATAAATATGTTTAAAATGAAAAAATGAAATATCAGCATTTAAGGACTGTGTGAATATTTTAAACAGAATAAAACCTACACGAAAATAGAACATTAAATAGTATATGCTTATCACAGCTCACGGATATCCTGATGATGGCTTACATTTCGAACCGCAACGTCCAAAAAATTAAAATAGTTTTCACATAATTGACTCCCAATTATTTCTACCTATGATAATCTCAACAATCGGTCAGACATCCTTATCATAAGAGCCACTTTTTACCATCGATTTGAACGTTCTCAAAAACAGTACTAACGATTTTGATTACACTCACTATATTGATGTGAAATTTAATGGTCTTTAATATGATGTAAATTTCATTCTGATTGAAATAGTCTGACATGCCTTTCATGCTGATATTTTTAATTTTTAATATAGGTATGAATGTGAGACATGTTTTGTTTATTTATTTGTTAACTTCATTTATTTGTATTTGTGGACAAAAACAAATTATGTTATTGTATACGTTTATCTATTTTGATTGTATTTTATGTAATTTGACATTCCTTTTGTTTATATTGTAAATATAGTATGAATGAGATCCTGTAGCACTATTATTATTGTATATTATGACAAATTGTAATATATACGAATAAAAATTTTTTTAATAACTCCGGCAATATACGTTAA
The DNA here is from genome assembly GCA_023052935.1 of Piezodorus guildinii. Taxonomy (NCBI): domain Eukaryota; kingdom Metazoa; phylum Arthropoda; class Insecta; order Hemiptera; family Pentatomidae; genus Piezodorus; species Piezodorus guildinii. Next base: position 128,519,550 of record CM041296.1, on the reverse strand, counting down.
TAAAATATGAATTTCAGTTTTGCGGGACTCAGTAATTTAGTCTCACATACCCTAAATGGTACATTTCCATTGAAAACAAGAATTAGAAAATTTACACAACAGCAATACTTTCTTTTACAATATATTGAATATATAGGTTAGCCAAGGTAAAAAAATTGGAAAAATAATTTTAAAAAAACAAGTAGTAGAAGTGAATGAAAATTGACTAAAGCCCATGAATTTAATTTTCTTTCAATTATTTCTACTTTGAAATGGTTTAATAAAAACAGAAACTTCCAGGGAAACGAAAGCGAATTTATTTCAGCAGAACGAAAAGATTTAAAATTTATAGTAACTAGTATTTCTATTCCGTACTTTCAATACCAAAAATCCATCCTACATTCTTGACCTACTCATCCCTTGTTCATCGGTACATTCGTTTAATACAAGATCCCAGTCCAGTAACCTATATATTCCTTTTCATCAAACATCATCCTTTAAAAAATCATTTAGTTTGCGTGCCACATCGTTCTGGAATTCCATACCTACCTCTATACGCAAAGCACCTTCTTTAACCTCATTTAAAAGCAAACTGTTCCTTCATCTCCTCAACCATCCATCTACAGATTGATTGTAAACAAAACGCTAGAATAGTGGTCATGTCACATTCTAAAATGAGGACCACAACAAACATGTAAACAATGTTTTAGATATATATTCACCTTTCTCTTTCTTTCTTCTGTTTTTCTCGGTGACCTTATTATACCATAAGAAGCACAATAGTAATATATCTTTAGATACACATTAATGATTATATAATTATAAACATATATGCATACTAAGTAATCGTAGTTATTTATTTAATTTTATTTATTCTTATTTTTAAATAATATTATATCTTAAGTTTGTATTTCTTTTATGTTTTTGTTTCTGTGCCAGACACAAGCCAAAGTTTTGTACTTTTTTGTTATTCTTAGGGGACTGAAGGTCCCAGAATAAAATTTAATTTCTTTCTTTCTTTCTTAGTAGTTGGTGAAGCTTCCGCTGGCTCTGACCAGTGATGCAGCTGAGAGGGAGGCGCTGGGATCCTCCGGATTCTGCTTGTCCTCCACAAGTGGGGGAAGGCGGACTCCGTCCATGGTTCCCCAGCGAATTGTATATAAGTATGAGTGTGTTCATGTTTTGTTTATTTATTCGTTAACCTAGTATTTATTTAATTTATAAATTTTGTTATTATGTACCTTTATTAATTTTAGTTTCATTTTATGTAATTTGACTTTTCTTTTGTTTATATTGTAAATATTGTATGAATGTTATCATGTAGCAATATTATTATTGTCCACTGCGACAAACTGTAATATATCCGAATAAATAAATATCTATCTATCTATAATATATATATATATATATATATATATATATATATATAAAAAAGTAGTTGGCGAAACACGTAATAGTAGTGAAGCGTAAAATCATCCCCATTATCTGGCACAACTTATCACCTCACCTGGGCCGCTCTCAGTAACCACCGCCAGTCGGCTCTATCTTGCGCAGCATTTCTCCAGCCCCTAACGCTGAGTAAGATCCTAGCATCTTCTGATACAGCCACAATCCACCTCAGGTAAAGCCTCCCAATTCTTCTTCTGCCTTGGATTTCTTCGGAGAGGATCTACTTGAGAATCGACATATCCTCTCTATATTTTCGCTACATGGCCTGCCCATCTGAGTGTCCCAATCTCGGAAACCTTGACAACATCTGGGTTATTAAGGAAAGTATAATGTTCTCGGTTACTGCGTCTTCTTCACGCTTCGCCTACTTTCATGGGTCCATGGATCTTTCACAGGATCATCCTCTCAAATATGCGATGCCTTTTCTTGAAAAGTGAAGGATAAAATAGCCGTTAAGAATAATTAGCAAGATTCGCACACCAGATTTTATCGGATGGAATAATGGAAAACAAATCTGAGTAATGAGAGCTCAGTACATTTCAACCGCTTTAAAATTATTTGTAAATTTTTGTGTTTGCTAATTTTATCACTCGACTATAACAATGTTATACTACTAATAATATGTCTGTGGTAAATCTTCAAATCGATTCAGACTGTTCAAACGCTAGAGGTTCAAACAGCACTATCTAGTGGACCTCTGAGTAGGCTTCTATCCAATGGGTCCAGCAACATCAAACGGTCTCTGTGCAAAATCCTCAACGTTCTGTACACGTGACATTACTGTCATCGATCAAGCGGAAGGTCTGCTGTAGTTCAATATCTATATATATATATATATATATATATATATATATATATATATATATATATATATATATATATATATATATAATCAAACAATTAACAATTATTATTCATAAGAATAAAAATTGAAAAAGGCTGCAAATTATTACACAATGGTTTAATATATCCAAATAACTATATTACGGTTTAAATGTTTATATAGCAGTTTAAAGGCAATTGACTAATATGAAGACCAATCACAAAAAAGAAAGAAAATGGTCAATAACTAATAATAATTTCAAAACTCGATATATCTGCAGTTTCAAAACCGATTTAAATGATTTTTTCCATTTTGGAGAAAATTTAATTATCTATCAAACAACACTGATTGGTTTATTACTTTGATTAGTGGACAAACAGTGGATTGTTTTTTTCCTTATTCGAATCTTAGAACGTTTAGAGGCCCTCCAATTTTGAAGAGTATTTTATTTTTTCGTCGATTACAAAGGTTTATTATAGAAAACAAGCATGTATACTAGACTTTTTTACTATTTCCTGTTCTTTTGATTTTCATTCAAATAAATTTTTTTGTTTCCAGAACACATTACATAATTTCTCCATTATTAATAATCACCAGTTATCAGGGAATAACATCTCTTACATATCGTGGCTTGGCCATATAATATTGGGTTGATGCAAAATTAATGCAGGTTTCCTCTATTGCAATATCTTAATTACAATTGTGTAAACAAAGCTAATCCTAACATTGATCATTATTATACTAAAACAAACCTTATCTAATACCCTCTCTTTCACCATGAATTTGTTTAGTAAAATCGTTTTGTTCAGTGTGTTCAAAGGTCTTGAATCGAAAATGTCAAAGTGCGATTTTCGTCAAATTTATTTTTACGAATTTAAATTAGGGCGCAGCGCTGCGCAAACGGCTCGTAATATTAATGAAGTGTGGGGTCAGGGGGCTATTAATGAGTGCACGGTGTAGCGTTGGTTCCAGAAGTTTCGCAGAGGAGATTTCGACCTCGAAGACAAGGAAGGTCGGGGCCGTCATCTTGCTCTGGACAATGACCAGCTGAGGTCAAAAGTGGAAGAAGACCCAACCAAAACCACACGAGAAATGGCGGCGGAACTCGGAACTCAAAAATTGCAACGTCTTTGCAGCATTGATGAATCGGAAAGGGCCGATCCTGCTCCACGATAACGCCAGACCACACGTTGCACAACCAACGCTTCGTTGGGCTACGAAGTTTGTGTTGTTCTTAGGTTTCAGTCAATGAATAAACAATTTTATCTATGCGAAACACATCGAAAATTCTCTAAATAAAATTAATCAAACATGTAAAATAGAAAATAAATACAGGATGGAGTTCAAAAAAAGGCATGATTATAAGAACAATAAATTCTCGAAACGTCGCATAGATAAAATTGTTTATTCATTGACTGAAACCTAAGAACAACACAAACTTAAATTATCAACAGTCGAGAACTGATCAAACAATATATATATATATATATATATATATATATATATATATATATATATATATTTTTTTTTTTTTTTTTTTTTTTTTTTTTTTTTTTTTTCGCTTTAGAGATTCTAAAACTCTGTACATATTTTTCTCTACTTTTAGCAATAATTGAGTTATGGCCGTATTTATGGGTAAAATTTCATTTTTTCCTATATTTTTCTTATTCAATTGATTTATTCTGATATATTACAATTCGGTTCAACGTACAATAATAATACTGCTATATCACATTCCTACAATATAAAAAAAAAGAATATAAAGTCAAATTACGAAAAATAAAAATAAAATAAATAAAGGTAAATAATAACGACATTTATAGATTAAATAAATACCAGGATAACAAATAAATGAACAAATCATGAACATAAACATACTTATATACTAAATTTACAACCCGCTAAGAAACCCTGGACGGGGGCTGTCCCTTCCACTTGTGGAAGAACAAGCAGAATCCGAGGGATCCCAGCGCCTCTCTCGTTTCACTGGTGAGAGCCAGCTGAATCTGAGTAAGTGTGTCATAGTCCTAAACATCGCTCATGAGAGAAGAATCTGACAAAAGTCTCACTGCCGTTTTAACCTTCTTGGAGGGTTTTATGGATGAGTGGAGCTGGATAGGGATTATGCTAGAGGATTAAGATGATGAATGAGGTTCTAAAATAATTAATCGCAATTTCTTAATTAGAAATGTCCATAATATTGTTCTCTATCTTCAAAAATAACTGAGTTATTGAATTATATCATTTTTAATTGGCCGCCATTTTCAAATGAATGATATCAACATATAGAAGTTAAAACCATTCTGTCCATATTATAACAGATCATTAAATAAATTAATTCTAACTTTTATAACTAGTTGGTCTAGTAGAGTATTTCCTTTATTACGGAGTATCACAAAATCTAGAAATAGTATCAAATTACATCCAATCATAACATTATGATGTTTCTATTTTTAATGAGGTAAAGGGCTTAAGGATATTTCTACCTACTGAAAGAGCTATTGAGCACTATATATATATATAGATCGTCCTTTTTAGGTTCGACAATGCACGCGCGCACACACGGTCAGCGGATTTCCTAACGAGATCCGAATCCGAAACCCTTTTGTAGCTTAGCTTAGCCTCAATTCTATCGAACATTTTTGGGCCCGGATAAGGGTCGTCATTCTTCCTCTGCTTTTCAGTGGAATTTTATCTTGGGCTATGCCATCCCACATTCTCCATCTTTGGTATCAGTTAAGGAGGCTTATCGGAAGCCAAAATAGTACAGATGTCTGATCCGATATTATCAACTCAAAGGACAAAATAACAAGTATTCGATCAAATCTGAAAATTCAATACTGCTATCATTCCTCTTGCCTACCAACCATGCATTAGTGAGCTTTATTTTCATTTAACCTTTGACCAAAATTTATTTAATTTAGTTTATTTAGATAAAGCTTTTTTTCTATCTTTTTTTTTTTTTTTTTTTTTTCTAAACCCCTTGGAAGTCGGGGTCGGAAACCGGAAATAGAGGAAGGAATTTGGATCTCTTTTTCTGTATTACATGCATTTTAACAGAGGACAGAGGATACGAAAAGTTTTCGGTATATGAGAACGACTGGGAGTCGCGTCTAGTGATGGGGCTCACTAGTCTTTCTGAGTCAGTCAAGTTGTGGTTTCTCAGTCTTTTCTGAGGATCTGTACATAGTCTTGCCAGCGCTGTGGCCGTCCTGTCGAAGTCAGTGTGTTAAACAGTGGGTTCGTGCAGTACCGGAGACTATCAATGAATTTGATATGTCTCCGGGAGATGAACTCTGTCACGGTCGGAAGTTCAAAGGTGTCGTGTATTTGGTCTGTCTTCGTCCTCTGTAGAGAAGTATGTCTCACTATTCGTCTCAGTACTCTATTTTGAAACTGGTGGAGCTTTTTTGCTATGGTTGGTGATATATTAGTTAGCACCAGTGCTCCGTATAGGAGGGCCGGTCTAATTAATGATTTATAGATTAATATTTTCAGGCGGAGGGATAAATTTGGCGACGTTAGTATATGATTTAGTCGATAGGACTTGGTCCTAGCCGAGCTAATCTTTTTGAGGCAGTGATTAGACAATGTGAGGTGCCTGTCTAGGGTGATGCCCAGGTATACTATCTTTATTGGCCGGCTTGTCTTTGATTCCCGCTACCTCGTAGGTCTTCGGTAGACGGCGCTTATTCTTCTGGAAAGAAAAATAATACAGTAGGTCTTCTTGGGATTAACTTAATATTTAGTCTCTCCAGCTTTTTTGTAATCTCATTACAAGCAAACTACGCCTGATATAGAGCTGTCCCTGCGTTCATCGAGCTACTGTAGATCGCTATGTCAGCGGCATAGGCCGCTACAGTAGCTGTTTTGTATTTTGCTCCAACAGTTTCAGCTGTGTAGATCTCCATACAATAGTATTGGTGATAGCACAGACCCTTGAGGAACTCCGCAGGTGAGGTCGATTTCCTCGGAGAAGGCTCCGCCAACCAGCACTTCTATCTTACACCCCTGGAGGAATGACCGCAAGAGGGTGTAGAGCTGCTCCGGAAACTCATTGTCCTGCAGTGTCTTACATAGTAGACTATGGGACACTGAGTCGAACGCCTCCGTGCAGTCTATTGATATCATTGCAGTGGCGTCATTTTTGAAGGAGCTCCGGCTCACTTCCGCTTGTAGCTACGCCAGATGGTGATCCGGTGGGATTAGGGCTAACCTCTGAGCAATAGGTCTTGAGATAATTAAGAATAATTTTCTCAAAAATTTTGCCCAAGTGTGGAAGCAAGCTGATCGGCTGTAGTCGGCTGGGTGGGCTCCATTCTTCGCGGTTTCAATAGCGGGAAAAGGATAGCTCTTTTCCATGCCTCGGGGAAGTATCTCAGCCTGAGACAGCAGTTGTAGAGGTTAGTCAAATGAGCTAAACCCTTCCTTGGTAGCTGTAAGCTTTTTTTATCTTTTTAACGTATTTTATACAACTATAGCTAATCGCTACAGTGGGAGTCCTAAATTTATCCAAAATAGGATGAGGATCTTTCACGAGTACCACACATCGAATAGACTAGGGACCAATTTTTTACGTTCTCTCCGAAGGAAGGCATAACCTTTACTTTCCTTTAAAAAAAAGGTTACAGGTTTAAGCCTGCAGACGGCCTTTACTAAGTAACCTAGGGCATAGAAGGCTGTTACGCTAGCTTCTACGCCACAGGTGATGTGATGCCATAACCCCATTTAGATAATGTTTAAGTGAAATTAAAATTAAATTAAATTCCAACTGAGCTTATTTAGACTCATTTCTTGATTTACTGGTCAGATGAACCTGAGGTAGATCAATATACAGCAAACAGTTCGTTTCATGTTAGCCAATTTTACAAAGTTAATGAATTAGAAAAGATGTACACAAGAAATAAAAAACAAACAAAACTCCTACAACAATATATTGGGTTGTAAAATAAGGTCGCACAAAGCGTATTCTATTAGGGATTTCAATACTCTATAACCTTGAGTGGTATTTTGCTTCCATTTTGATCAAATAAAATACTACTCAAAGATAAGGAATCTCGGTTGAAACTGATGATTAAAAGCACCTTAACTTATTCTTTTTTAATAATATGTAAAAATTATTAACCAAGTAAACATGATTTTATAAACACAGATAGAATTAAATTAAAATATTTAGAAACGCTACGAAATTATTTTACAACCCGATAACGCTTATTTCTCGTCGCAGGATATATATTTCAAGAAACGGTTTCTATTAGACCTTAAAAAAAATCTGGTGCGGGCAACACACGACTTTCACTTACCACCGTTTTTAAAATCGATTAAAGAATTTTCAAGTACAGTAAGAGATAAAAATGAGTGAAACCATTAAAGAATTAATTAAATTGAATTTCTATAGAAACATGCGTTTTATTAAAAAATCTATTATATTATTATCTAAAATAATCAGTTAGTTTATTCGGCTTTTCATCACTCTCTATTAACTTTTAAATGCTTGTGTATGAAATAATATTTTTTCTAAAATCTTTAGCTTTCTAACGGTAGTATAAAAACGAAAAATTGCGTTAAAAAATAATTTTTCTGTTTTCCCCTTTAGTTGGATATCGAATTCATTCAATTTATATATTTACCTGTTTTTCATCAGTAGTAACAAGATAATATAGTTATTTTTATAGAATCAACAAAATTAAAGGTACTTTAGAGGAAGAAAATTTACAATATTGGCATTTAAGCCCTGTCAAACCATTTTTATCAAAATTAAACCTACATGGTATTTTACACCGATATGGCGAGTTTAATCAAAGTCGTCGGAACAGTTTTCGAGAAAATCGAAAAAAGGTGCAAAATGTATAGCATAAAGTGCTCTCCTGGTAAGCTCATTTTGATGAAAACGGTTTGGTAATGTCTCGGGCGTATATTTGTCTTAAATATGAAATTTCAGTTTCATAGGCCTTACCGTTTCCGCCCGGGAGTTACCACACACACACACCTTTTTGCGGGACTTGTTTACTTGGACTCAGGGGACCCTAAAATGTGTATATCCGTTGAAAACTGGAATTCAAAAATTTTCACGATCGCAATACTATAGATAGAAAGTAATAAGGGGGAGGGGGGGGGTGGATGTGCTATACTCGGAAAAATATTCGATTGTTAAATCGCATGCAAAGTAATCAATTCATTTTCACAAGTTGGGCATCATCACGTGAGAGTAAATCAAATCTAATGAAGACCGCCGAAATCCATCTTTGGAAAAAGTAATCTCGTGTATACTGTCACAATATGCATTTCCTAATATGACGTCCTAAGACAAAAAATATGTAAATCCATTAGAACAAATTGGTTTTACATTATTCATAGCGTAAAGGACATATCAGGACAGAGGTATAAGAATATACAGGGCCGCGTGTTTCATATTAGATATGGATCAGGCATGAGGGTCTCTGAGGAACAAGTGGGAGAGTGGCCTCCTCCCGGGGAACATTCCTATGCAACGCTTCATGTTCAACACAAATTTATTCACGAGTAGTCTACCTCCCTTAAAGGTAAATTTTTTATGTATTCATAAATTTTACAGCATTATTATTAAACAAGATTATTATCGTGAAGAGAAAAATATATACAAAAAGGTAGTTTCGTCCTTCGTCCCCATCAACTCGAAATAAAATAGGGGTTCAGCGATTAAAATCTTTAATTGATTTAAACCTAATTTATTGTTCCACTTTTCTTTTTTTTTCTTATCCTCCAACTTATATTTACAAAATAAATACACAAAAATTCTATGTATATACAGTCCACGGCTCAGGCCTCGTATTGCCCGTTGACATTCTAAGGTCCCTTTCGCACTAAGCGCGGTAGGCGCTTGAGGAGTGGGGTGGCTTTGTGCCTGATTGTCCCACTATTTGCTGCGTTTGCCTTTATAGGTGAATTTTAGTAGGCCACAGATCTCCTTGGCAGTTCTTAAGAAATTTTGAGAGCATTCCATTGTTTCTCTGCGTCTCCATCTAAATACTGTTATGTATTGAGGATACTGAGGGAGCTATTATAAATAAGTTTAAAATTAACGAAGCAAATGTTTATAAGCCTTTTCGGCCAAGTTAAAAGGCTTGTACCTATACTCCCATGATATTTCCCATGGGCAGCCGAGATACCCCAAGAACGTACTAGACCCCAGCTACTAGGCTGGACTTCCTAGCCCCCGAGGTGACGAAAATGAGAAAGAAGATCCGAAGAGGGTCTTTTTCCAGCCACGAGAGTGGAAGTCTAACAAGAGGAGAGTCAGGGTCCATCTACAAGAAGAGGAGATGGCCGTCGGGGTTCTGAGAGCAGCTGGAGGATGACACTGAGAAGGGGCGCCTAAGACTGATTTCACCTTCGCTAGCCGAAGTTGTTTAAAGGTATCTCGTTATTTGTAATATTGTATGGCAAGGTTAATTGTAATATTATCCTCAGTATTCTCAATCATAGGTCTGGAAATGAGGTAAATAGAGTTTAAGTGTTTAGAACCTATGTAATAGTTATATTTAATAATAATTGCTCTTATTTAAATCTGTTGGTAATTTAATGTTCTCCTGCATGCCACCTACTTGGATTGGTCAACACGATACCTTTGGAAAGGAAATCCAATGGTTTCATTGAATATTAGTATATACATACATTAAAACTATCAAATAAGCTAGTTTTTTAAATTACCGCTGTCTTAGAAAAGCAGCCGGTCAAAAATAAAGCAATACAGAACTCTGATACTCACCTCTAATTTGGACGAATATATTTTTCTCTCATCTGGATCTTCTAAAGCACGAACTTTTATTGTTTCATACACTTTAGCGCTTGAGGCTTGCGGGTTCTTAAGATCCTCGTATCCGCGGCTGACAACAGATGATCTGTACTTATTTCTGCCCTGTTATTACTTTCACGTTTCTGAAATATATAGGAATAGTAGGAATTTCCTATATATAGTAAGAGATCATTGACGTCGCAGAAATTATTAAATATTTGGCCACTAATATTTTTAAATATTTCACCTCCATGAGGCCCCATCTCACCGAATAAGGCTCTGTAATCTCGTCTAATTCTCGCATTAAAATCTACACAGAAAATTACTAACCTTCCTTTGTCCCTGCTTCTATCAATCGCTTGTTGCAGGTCTGATTAGAAATTATTTTTCTCTAATAGAATCATCTTTATCCAGTATCCCAGCATCTTCAGTAGGAACATATACTTGGATGGTGATGGATGAACTTTCCATTGGTTACTTGGAGTTCTGCAACTATTATCCTGACATAGACTGGCTCCCATTCCTCAACTCTGTTATTTGCTGCAGAATACATTACAATTGCCACTCCATCTTTAGCACGAGCGCCCTTTGATGCACCTGCATATATCAAGAAATATCCGTCATCCAGCTCTACTTCTCCACTTCCTTTCCTCCTCACCTCAGCCATTCCCAATATATCAATCTTATATTTCCTTATTTCACCCACTAGCTCCACCTCTTTTCCAGGTCGTTTCTGTTTAGACAGTACATTCATTTACATACATACATATATATATATATATATATATATATATATATATATATATATATATATATATATATATATATATATCTATATCTATATCTATATATATATATATATATATATAATATATATATATATATATATATATATATATATATATATATATCGCCTTTTCCCTTGGTCATCACATCATGCGTGAACGGCTATACCGATTTCTTTAAGTCTTTTTTTATAATGTTAATATCCAGGTCACGAGAAGGATCTTATGAAAGAAAAAACAGAAAAGATACTAAGTTTTGGTTAATAGTTTTAAAAAAAAAATATTTTAAAGTCAATAATAATCGCTTTATCTATACCTATATGTAAAAATTAATCGTTTTTTCCCTTGGTCATCGCATCACGCGTGAACGGCTTGACCGATTTACCCAATTCTTTTTTTGTTATGTTTATATCAGTCAGTAGAAGAATCTTATAAAAAGAAAATACTTACATTAATAGATATATATTTTTAAATATGCTAAGGTAATAATAATCGCTCTCTCTCTCTCTCTCTCTCTCTCTCTCTCTCTTATATATATATATATATATATATATATATATATATATATATATATAAATAGGCATGAATGTGACATGTTTTGTTTATTTATTTGTTAACTTCATTTATTTGTATTTATTTTTTCTACAAATTTTGTTATTGTATACGTTTATTTATTTTGATTTTATTTTATGTAATTTGACTTTCCATTTGCTTATATTGTATGAATGAGATCCTGTAGCATTATTATTATTGTCCATTATGACAAATTGTAATATATACGGATAAAAAAAAAAAAAAAAAAAAAAAAAAAAATATATATATATATATATATATATATATATATATATATATATATATATAAATGAATCGCCTTTTTCCTTGGTTACTACATCACGCGCGGACGGATTGACTGATTTCACTAACTCTTTTTTTGTTATGTTTATATCAGTCAGGAGAAAGATCTTATGAATGAAAAAAGTTCCTTTGGTAGATAGTTATTTAAAAAAATACTTAAAGGTAATATATACAGGAGAAGGATCTTATGAAAGAAAAAAAGATAAAGATTAATTGGGTGAATCTCTTTTTCTACATATATAAAAATGAATACCTCTATCCCTTGGTCATCGGATCGGTCTGACCAATTTTGGTAAGACATAGTTCAAACAAAACATCGTGTGTCGGGTCATGAAGTGTAACATAAACATTTATTCTTTATTTTCAAGCCTTATTACTATTAATTTATGTAACTTTTTTTTACTAAGGCATTATATCACTTTTATACCATCTACAGTAAAAAACGGTGTTTTGTTTACTCAGCTAGATTCAAAGAGAGAATATACAATGGCTTAAAACATGTTAAAAAAAAAGTGTATGATATAATTTGAATAATTATGGATGAATGGATATTGAAAAAAATGGATCATACATGGATGAAAAATAAGTCTAAAATTTAATAATATAAATAAAAATATAATTAAAAAAAAAAGCATTATTATTTAAATTTTAGTTTGAAGGAGAGACGAGTGGGTTTAAGCTTAAAGCTAGTAGTGACGGGCTTAGCGAAGTACCATAATAGAGGACTCAACATCAAAGGAAACACTCTTTTAATCTTAGATATTAAAAAAAAATAAACTTAACTCCAACGATGTTTCTCACTGAGATTTAGAAGAAAAAAAACGAGTTACTATTAATATAGTAACTAATTAATATTAGTACTTCTATATATTATTTAATAAAATATTAAAGATAGAAAATAGGGTTTATTTGATATTTTGAGTAGGAAAAATTATATTATGTTCCATCAAAGTTATAAAAAAATTCAATAGAAAATATCAAATTTAAAATATCATAAAATAACCAAAAGTTTCTTTCTCACTTTCTGTTCCCAGAACAACTCCTATTCCATTTCTGCGCATACTTTTGAGTTATCACGTATCTTGGGTTTGTGTTCCAACGTTTTCTGTTTGTCTGTAGTTTTCTGTCCATGCGCAAAATACCTCATAGTTTTTCCTGACTGAAAATAAAACTAAGTTTTGTTGGAATAAATGACTGACTCCTTGATTTCTGACTTCTTAAGTGTTGTAACGGATGAAAACATTGTTGGTTTGTTCATTTAACGTCACTGTTATGCTACTCTAGGTAATCAGACAGTGGGGGTTCTTTTATCTTTTATTAGGATATTTATCTTTAGCAAGTACCTTACATCTCATGGACTCGAAACCAGCATTTTACGCCCACTCCGAAGGACAGCATGATCAAAGGATTTCTAACCCCAATTGAGAAAATCCTACTGTCACCTACCAGGTTAGAGCCCGGGACGTGGGGCAGAAAAGATTCTTATGATAGCTACTACACCACAGAAAATTCCTCTTACAGTAAAATATATCGCCATATAACCAACTTCCAATTCGGAGAAGAATATTTAAATCTTAGATCCAATATAAACAAAATAAGGTTAATCGCTCAACTAAGACTGGCAGGCGAGAAATCATAGAGGATAATAGTGAATGGATTATATTATAAATTTGAACCCAGCATGTCTTGCCCTCTATGTAATACCGATGGTTATGATAATATTCAACATTTTCTAATATCGTGTCCAGTTTTAGATCCAGTCAGAAGATTCTATTTATTTAAGTATGTTATGAAAAATTTTAATTTAGAAGACTTGTTAACAATTACCACCTATAGGAAGTTGAACGATTTATTTTTGTTTTCAATAGAAGCTTTAAAGATAAGAAGTTTTGTTACAAACGACTAGTACAAAATTTATATGCATTTGTTATGTCATTACTTTTTGTTTATATAAAATTGTTATCAAGATACGTATTATTTAAAATTTTTTTTGTAAGGTTTTCTTGAGTTTATTATTATTTATTTTTTATTTAAAGTTTCTTTGTTCATTATTTAATCAAGATTTGTATTCTTAGTTATTTTGTTAATTGTTATTTTTTTTTCTTATAATGTCGTTTCTAAAGTAGTTAGTTCAACTCTTATTTCAATATTTATAATATTTCCTTACTAAATGTAAAAAATAATTCTGTCTAAATATAATAGACGCCAAACCTCTTGCTAAAAGATGTAAATCTTAAAAGCAATAAAATATTATTATTATTATTACTACACCACAGATGACCTCACAAATGAAGAGTATCCTGCATGTCCTGGCAGATTTAAAACGGTATGTTGAAATTGTGAACAACAGTGATATAAATGTTTGTTGTTTCTTTATTCTCCAGCAACAAAAACTCCATTTGAGCAAAATTATTATTCATATTTAATATTTAAAGTATATTTGTTATTGATCAAAACGAAGAATGGTTAAACATTTCATATAAACAAAACTTAAGAGGAAAGAAATAAAAATTCGGAATTAAATCCGCGTCAAGCTGATTAAATATAAAATACCTACCTGATATTAAATATATATATATATATATATATATATATATATATATATATATATATATATATATATTTACATTGAGAAAATGGTATAGATGCCATAGTAGGTGGCATTGGTGTTGATGTACTGTAACTTTTCAACTCGTTTTGAAACTAGAAATACGCTCAACTGGACCAGTTTACAAATAAATTTCTTTAGCAAGAAATAGATATTTGTACTCAGTACAATCAGGACATGTGTGTTTACGTTCAACTTTCTTATGACAAAATCTTTTACAAACGCAATGCTTTCTCTTATTATATTTTTTTTTTAATTTTATTATATATTCTGAAAAGAACTATATTAATGATGTACGATCGGCTGTTGAATTTATCGTAGGTAGAAAAAATCAGGACTCAGTTATTTAAAAATATTTTAATTTTTTCAACATTTCGGCTTAAGCAGTTGAGCCATCATCAGGGTGACAGTGAGCTATGTCAAGAATAAACTGAAATCTATTTATGCTAAACATGGCTCACATCTTTGAGCCGAAATGTCGACAAAATTAAAATATTGTTAAACGACTGACTCCAGATCATTTCTGCCTGTTATATTCTAAAAAGAATAATATAGAATAGTAAGAATAAATCCCCACGATATTTTCCATGACTTCCATAGGAAGAAAACCTCTTCTTACAATATTGATCAATTCCTTTTACTTTCAATTACTATATATAGTAAGGGAAAGTATTGAGATCGTGAAAATTCTCGAATACCAGTTTTCAACGGAAATACACATTTTAGGGTACCCTGAGTCCAAATAACCAAGTCCCGCAAAAAGGTCTTGTGTGTGTGTGTGTGGTAACTCCCGGGCGGAAACGGAAAGTCCTATGAAACTGAAATTTCATATTTAAGACAAATATACGCCTGAGACGTTACAAAACCTTTTTCAACAAAATGAGCTTACCAGAAGAGCCACTTTATACCATACATTTTGCACCTCTTTTCGATGTTCTTGAAAACAATTGCGACGATTTTGATTAAACTAGCTATATCGATGTAAAATTAAATAGGCTTTAATATCATTTAGGATTTATTCGGATTAAAATAGTCTGACAGGGCTTAAATGCCGATGTTTTAAATTTTCTTTCTCTAAAGTACCTTTAATTTTGTTGATTCTATAAAAATAACTATATTATCTTTTTACCAATGATGAAAAACAGGTTAATATATAAATTGAATAAATTCGATACCCAACTAAAAGAGAAAACAGAAAAAATATTTTTTTAATGCAATTTTTCGTTTTTGAACATAAGAGCAGTAATATACATGTATGATATACTGTTGGAAAGCAAAAGATTTTAGAAAAAATATTATCTCATACAGAAGCTTTTAAAAGTTAATAGAGAGTGATGAAATGAAGATAAAACTAACTGATTATTTTAGATAATAATATAATAGATTTTTTAATAAAACACATGTTTCTATATAAATTCAATTTAATTAATTCCTTAATAGTTTCACGTATTTTTATCTCTAACTGTATTTGAAAATTCTTTCATTGATTTTAAAAATGGAGGTAAGTAAAAGTCGTGTGTTGCCCGCCCCAGATTTTTTTCCGTTTTTGTTTGAACTAATTTATTAAATACATTTTAATTTTTATGCTCCCATAACAGAGTGTTACCCCCAACGAAAGTTTAATTGAACTGAATGGAGTGAAATAATTAACACAATATTAAGACAAGAGAGACATAACGGAGAACATGAGAATACTATTATGGAAATAAGATGGGATGTAGTTGGTAATATGGTTATAAGTTCGAAAAGAAGTCCTATTTCAAAGTTAATCGTGGCGAAGTCTTACATACTTGAGCAACGCCAAGAAAAGCGCCAGTTGCATACAATATCCGCTTTCATATTGTCGTCCTATATTCCGTAGCTATGTACTATGAGTTATTCGGTTGCACGTGCAGCTTTGCATGGTGTAAATTCACAAATAAATGTAGTATGAGAATATTTCGGATAATGGTCAATATATGATTTTCAAAAATAATATAAATTATTGATTAATTCCATGCGAATTTATCCGGAAAATGTATGATCTAAGATATTCTTGAAATTTGGCACGATGAATCCATTTATTTTAAATATTATGCTGGTAAAATCTCCTTGTTGAAATTATTTCATATGGTAGCCAGTACCTTATTCATACTAGTATATTCCTACGAAAAAAAATGTGCCTAAGTCATTGATTTTGCTTCATAATATTTTTTCTTGTATTATATCATATTTTCCGGCTACATTTACCAACAAGAGAGAAATAAATATTTAAAAAAACATTAACCAGGTGAAATTCGATGATTTTTATTATAATATATGATATCTATAGATATCATAGTGCAACTAGTACAATCATAGGTTTTAAAAAAATCCATTATTCTGTTTAACTTATTGCTTTTGGTTCATGTATATTTTTTTTATTAGTTAACTGTTATGTTAATTTAAAATAATTTTTTTTTTAAATATTAAGCTGGTGAAATCCCATGATTTTTATTATTATATATGATGGCTATACTATAGCTAGTAAAATCATAATTCCTAAAAGCAAATCGTACTATTGCTTAAATCATTGTTTTCGGCTCATTATACTTCTTTTCTTTTTTTTTCTGGAACAACATATTTTACGTTAAATTTTCCAACTAGATAAAAATATATTTTTTAGACTATTAAGAAGACAAAATCCCATTATTTTTATCGTAGGCAATATTCTTGTGAGTACTGGGAAAAAAAAATCATTCTTCTGGTTAAATAATGGCATTTGGTTTATGATATATTTTTTCTTAAATGTCCATATTTTCAGTAAAAGTTGTTTATTTAAAACAATTTTTTTTTTATAGCAGGCAAGTAAAATCCCATCATTTTTATTATTATTCTTGGTAGCTCATAAAATAGTACGCAATTACTTTTACTTTTATAACATTTATTTTTTCAATTTAAATATAAATAATAAATAAACCTTTGGTTTATAAATAATTGTTTTTCAAACTATTAATTTTGCTTTACATTTTGGTTTATTATTTTTAATAATCAACCTTAGTAATCGACCAAAAAAAAAAAAAAAAAAAAATTACCTCTGCTTAAAATTTGAAGGTTTACGTTCCAAGATGCATATAAGAGAATCCGAATAAGGAATAAAAAACAAAATCCATTTGTCCCCCGTCCGCGGCATATCTCCGAAACTAAAGGACCAATTTTTTTTTAAATTTGCCACAAAGAGCTCTCCGTCTGTTTCGTTGATCTCCAGAAGGCTTTTGACAGAGTGAAGAAAGAAGATATAGAGAGGGCACTGTCTGAGCGAGGTGTAGACCGTGGAACAACCTTGGCAGTGATGAGTCTCTATAAAAAGATGAGGAATGTGATTAGGACCAGAAATCACATTTCAAAAGAATTTGAGACAACACTGGGTATCCGACAGGGCTGTAGCCTGAGTCCTTTGCTCTTCATCATGGTTCTGGACTTGGCACTAAGGAGAACTAAGCCTATAATGAGGAAATTCCAGCTGGGGCACAGGAACTTGCACCCTACCAGATATTCCCTGATGGCCTTCGCTGACGACATTGTCTTGCTGGCTGCCAACGATCGAGACCTCCAACACAACATAAATGTCCTCCAAGAGGAATTATCCGCAATAAATATGAAGATCAATCCGGGGAAGACGAAATGCATGCGTATTGGAAAGAAACCCCGAAGGATAATGAGAGTAATACGGGTTGGAGGAGAGAGATTAGAGCAGGTTGACAGTTTTAAATATCTGGGAGCTCATCTCAATGAGAGTGGCTACATAGACGAGGAAGTGGCCCAAAGAATTGGAGCAGCAGGCAAGATGTTCTGTATGGTCAGACGAGGTTTCCTTGGGAGAAGAGAAGTGACAAAGCGGACCAAGCTGGCAGTCTATAAATCGACATTCCTCCCTATTCTATCGTACTCCTCAGAATCGTGGACCCTCACCACAAAACACAGGAGTCAGATACAAGCGATGGAAATGAGGTATCTACGAAAAATTGAGAGGAAAACAAGAAGAGATAGAATAAGGAACGCCACCATACGGGCTAATCTCGATGTCAAACCGGCAGAGACCATACTGGAGGAGCAAAAACTGAGGTGGTTTGGACATCTTCTTAGGATGGATCCAGACAGAAATGCCAGGAAGACCTACGAGACCCGCACGGAAGGAAAAAGACCCAGAGGAAGGCCGCGCATCTCCTGGGAGGATAGTGTAAAGGAAGCATTCAGGAAACGAGGAATAAATTGGGACAGGAGAGCAGAGTTGGTGCAGGAGAGAGACAACTGGACCAGGCTCTATAAGCAGGACCCTCACACCGAACAGCGGTAGAAGGGGGAATGATTATGATGATGATGATGATGATGATGATTTGCCACAAATTAGTTTTAAAATGTCGGCATATTAAAAGGATTTTATTCAATAACTCAGTTATTTTTTAAGATAGAAAAGAAATTTATTAGTGTTTTTTAACCAACAAAACGCGAATAATTATATAAAAGAGAAAAAAGAAAAGAAAAAAAAATGGTATTTTCCACATAAAGACGCTCATAACTCAGTTATGCAATTTCAATTGCAACAGTATTTTGAATTGTGGCTGAGAGTATGCATTAATTACATCACACCCCGAATGTAATGTGCCTTTAAAGTGTATCGTGTACTTTAACAATTAAATCAATGAAATGTTAGTTGTTTTTGACGATAGAGAAAAGTATGTATCGAGTTTTAGAATCAGTAAAGCGCGATTAACAAAAGAAAAAAACGGAAAAATGAAAAAAATTGAAATCTCGCATATATACGCTTGTAACTACGTTATTTCGAAGATAATAAGAAAAAAAATTCATTATTGTTTTTTAACCGAAAAAACCGCGAATAATTATATAAAAGAGAAACAAGATAAACCATTGTGTAATAATTTGCAGCGTTTTTACAAATTTTTATACTTGATTTTTTTTTCATAATTGATGGTGAATTAAAAGTTAATTATTTATTTATGCCAGAAATGACTATAGTTTTCTTCATATGATCGTAGTTTTTCATGCTATTTGAAAGAAAAATAACAATAGGACAATTTTATTTCTTTAGTTAGAGAGCTTCTCTTGGAGCGACGATGTTGTGTGGCGCCAAATTTCAATTTAGAAATTGAAAACTAGAAATGATGGAGTACTAAAATTTGGTATATCATCCAAACTTTATGAAAGAATTTATTGCGCTTATTTTCATGAATATCTGAGTTAATGAAATTTCTGGTTGTATTCGGAATGACCTGACTCGGCTTCGTACGGGTGCAATTTGAATTAAGTGTCATTCATGTGTAAGGGTGTCTGATTTTTATTATTATATTTTGTAAATTGTTTATTGTTTATTTTTCATTTGCTGTAATTTTGAAAAATAAAAACAGACTTTTCTATCTATCTTTATCTATCTAGTGATAAGTTAATTAGTTATCAGTGTAATGCATATTGTATCATTGTTCATCCGATTCCAATATTCAAATATTATTGGGTTGTAAGAGAAGTTCGAAGCGTTTATCAATATTACAACTGAATCCTCTCTGTGCTAATTAAATCATGTTTACTAGATCAATAATGCTTAAATATTCTAACAAATGATTAGATGAGTTGATTTTATGCATTAGTTTCAACCGGATTCCTTAACTTTAAGTGGTATTTTTCTTTCTCAAAAGAAGAGAAAAAAAAATCATTTTCGTCATTTAATGATTTTTTTATTTCCGAAAAAGAAAATCCACTGCACAGACGGTTAACAAGAAGAAAACACTGACCGTATGTGGTTTGCTCGGTCCATGGCCGGAAATTTTGACGTGGAAGACGCAAACCGCCCAATACCTTAATTATAATATTCAATACCTTTATCTACCATTCCAACTTACTGAACTTAACTTATATTTGAGAAATAAATACTTCGAAAAAGAAAAAATAGGTAGTAAGAATAGTAACTTTTTTTATTTACTATGTACATAATTAACTTAGTAACTTAATTAACTTTGTAGTACAGTATGACAATCAAGAACTACGATAGTAAAAATTAATCGAAAACTTATTTACATTGTATCCGAAGCAGAGCCCAACATCAGGTAGGTCCCACAGCATTCCTGGGGAGTGAGATTCTCTGAATTCGTCCAGTTATTAAATTCCACAATTATTTCGTGAGGAGAAAGCGAGCGAGGTGATGAAAGTTGTTCATTAAGGCTTACGTTGTTTTCAGGAAAAGGGATGGTGAGTCTCTTTTTCGTTTTTATTTAGAGTTTAAAAATTAGAAATTTTCAAATTGATGTACTAAGAAGTAAATATTCTTTTTCTCTCTTCCCAAGTTTATTATACGGGTATTTTGATTGATTAGAGAAGTGATTGGTTGATCCAAAAAGGATTTTCACATTTTACAAGGAGGGAGTTATCGTTCATACATACAGCTTCTCTATGAAGATTCGCCAATTCCCAAACACTGCATATGGGTCAATCTACTCGTCCAGACATTGCCATTCGTCATTTTTGATTTTCGTGATTTTTTCACCAGTTATTCTATATCTTTTCGTAAATAAAAAAAATAAATAAAAAAACATAAATAAATAAAAATCAAGCCAATACACTTTTAGTATTGCAACCGTTTTAAGTCAGCTATGCAAGCAAAAACATGTAATAGGAGAACTTTTCTGATTTCAGTAATTTTTTAGATATCAAGTCAATACAAAAACAATAATCGTAACAAAAAATTACGAGCCAAAGGTTTCATTTGATGTCATTTTTCGGGATTTATTTCTTGAATATGCAAAATTACTGGAGCTAATATTTTTTTAATGAAAACGTTATTTTAACAGTTAAGAGAATTTTATAACTCCGCAACCAGCTTAGTTTCAAAGACCAAATTTATATCACGTAAACATATCGTCAAAAAAGGTAATCTGTATTAGTTTCATAATTTTATTACAGACAGTCACAAATAGAAGATTACATTAATATCTTTGGATAAATTAAACGACTTTATTGCAAATCATTAACTCGATTTTTTAAGATACCTTAAAGGAAGAAAAGAAAATATTGGGTTGTGTCACATGAAATGTCAGTTTTCAAGGTAAAGGATTTTTATTAGAAATAGGATATGAAAACAAGATAATTTTATTCGAAGTATTTACCTTCTTTTTCTACACATTTTTTCCAACGTGACACCAACTTTTTTTATCCCCGAACTGAAAAACTCTGAGCTTTGAAGTAAAACAAAATCTGAAAACGCACTTTTCACTTGATCATCATTTTCAAAAAGTTTTCCTTTGACGAAGTTGTCAAAATTCCTGAACAGGTGGTAATCTGATGGATACAAGTCGGGAGAATAGTGGGTGCGGAAGAACTTCGTAGCCCAATTCTTGCAATTTTTGCACGGTATGTTTTGAAATATGGGGTCTTGCTGCCGCTCAGTGAGATCATGAGATACCCATGTATCGAGCTTTTGTACTTTCCCAATACACTTTAAATGTGTGGAAACGTTAGACGCACTTGCATTTAGTTGTTCTGAGAGTCCTTTAACTGTTTGGTAGGGGTTTCCTTCTACTGTATGTTTTAGGACATCGTTGTCTATTACGGACGGAGGTCTTCCTCGGGGCAAGTTTTCCAAGTCCCCCCAAACGCCTTGCAAATATTGCTAGCGGCCTCAGCTGCTGAATGACCGAATTTAAACTCGTACAAAAATATTAATCGAAAATGGCGTGTTTCCATGTTCATATTTGGAGGTATACTAAAAAGTGGGTAATTGATTGGGAAGCTAATGTTTATAATACAAAGGTAGATGATTAGTAACTGTTTACTTTAAATATGTAAACATTTGGAAGAAAACAACAAATACCTGCCAAATCCTTTATGTATTTAGAAATTATAAAAACGGACATTTCATGTGAAACAACCCAATATATTAAGACGAGGGGTACTAAAAGCCGAGTCGAGTTTTATTACCAAGGATATCTTTTGGGTCTAAATGACTTCCTCATGTGAAATAATGTAGAAGGGAGGAATTACATTCTCTCATAAGGAAGAAAGCTCCCGGGCCAATAAGAATAGAGAAGCTATACATCTCCTCCAAGCTACTTATTTCAAGGCTCCTATTACCTAAAGCTTTTAAGGATCTAACTGCTAGTCAATTCCTACTATTCCCCTTTTTCATCAATGTTTTCCCTCTAAGGAAAATTAAAAATATATACATTTCCTTCAGGAAGTTTATAATTTGTTAATTTATTACGTAAAAATTAGTTAGAAGACCCATAAAATATCGCTTGTCTTAATATGTTCAAAAAATTTGGATGAATATTTTTCCCCCCCACAATCAGGAATTATTTGGCCTAAACCAGAATACGTATAAAAACTTACGAAGAATTTGGTGCGTGCAACACACGACTTTCACTTACCCCCATTTTAAAATCAATAAAAGAATTTTCAAATGCAGTTAGAGATAAAATAGTGAAGCTATTGAAAATAACAAGAATTTATGAAATTGAAATTTAATTTATATAGACATGTGATTTATTAAAAATCTATATATTATTATCTAAAATAATCAGTTAGTTTATCTTCTTTTCATCACTCTCTATCAACTTTTAAAATCTTGAGTATAAGATCATTTTTTCTAAAATCTTAGCTTTCCAACGGTATATCATACATGTATATTACTGTTCTTGTTCAAAAACAAAGATTGCATTAAACAATATTTTTCAGTTTTCTCCTTTAGTTGCTTTTCAAATTCGCTCGACTTGCATATTTAGCTGTTTTTCATCAGTGGTAAGAAGATAATATAGTTATTTTTATAGAATCAAAAAAATAAAGGTACTTTAGTGAAAGAAATTTTAAAATATCGGCATTTAAGCCCTGTCACACCATTTTAATCAGAATGAAACCTACACGATATTAAAGCCTATTAAATTTTACATCGATATAGCGAGTTTAAACAAAATCGTCGAAATCGTTTTTGAGAAAATCGTAAAAAGGTGCAAAATGCATGGTATAAAGTGGCTCTTCTAGTAAGCTGATTTTTATGTAACAGATTTTGTAACATCTAAGGCGTATAGTTGTCTTAAATATGAAATTTCAGTTTCATAGGACTTTTCGTTTCCGCACGGGAGTTACCACACACGGACACACACAGGCACAGACCTTTTTGGGGGACTTGGTTATTTGGACTAAGGGACCCTAAAATGTGTATTTCCGTTGAAAACTGGAATTCAAAAATTTTCACGATCGCAATACTTTCCCTTACTATATATACCTAAATACCTAAGTTATATATATTGGATGATATTTTTATTCATTACTAAATGTAGTTTTCCTGAAACCCTCCGCTTCGTTACCCATTTCCATTAGCTACATATTTTTTTATTCTTTTTCAAATTTGTATTTTCCTTTTTTTTTCCTGAAACTTTTATATATTTACGTGCAAGCCGGGTAAATTATTTAATTACATCTTCCCATTTAGCCCCAAAATATTTATTTTCTTTATATCCGACGTATCTTTTTGTTATATATATTACTTTCAATAATAAACCTTTGAAAAAAATAAAGTACACCCTCCCTTAAAATTTAAGGGTTTACGTTTCAAGATACGTAGAATTCGAAAAAACGAATAAAATAAAAAAATAAAAAATCCGTTGTTCGCTGTCCACGGCATTTCCCCAAAACTACTGGAACATCTTCTTTGAAATTTACCACAAAAATACTAGTTCATGCAAAGATGATCCTAAAACTTAGTCGTTGATATAAGCTGGTTATTTTTAAAATGGCAGTCGATTAATAGTAATTTAATTCATTAACTCAGTTATTTTCGAAGAAGAGAAAAAACTCATGAATAGGAGTTACTTTTCTCTTTCTCTTTATTTCCAGATCGGCTACGTGAGCCATACATGGGTTTATATAAAAAACAAAGTTATTAAATACAATTACTAGCTTTAGACAAAGGAGGGGTATAGTCTCATGCAAAGACACCCTTAACTATTTTATGTTTATAATTATACAAAACAGTTAAATAAAATTGTTGATATAAATCAAAACAAACACTTGAAATAATATTGAAACACAAGAGTGAAATGAAACTAAAAGTAAATAAGTTCATGTGAGATAATACATTAAAACATGTATAAGGTAATTAAAAAAAAGAAGAAGATAAAGTAAATGAAGCTTAAAAAGAATCAATGAATAAGTAATTAATTAAAAAAAAAAAGTAAAAATAAAAATTACATTAAAATAATAATAATAATAAATAAATGGAACATAATAGATTGGATAAATAAGAGTAATTTAGTAATTTATAGATAATAAATAGTAATTTAGGAAAGATAATTTAGTAATAATTAGTTAGGAAATTAAAGATTATGGACAAAAAAAAAAAAAAAAAAAAAAAAAAGAAAAGATTAATAGGAAGATCACAGAAGAACGTCTTGCAGAAGTCTGGGTTTGAGCCTGCGAATTGTCGTTTGAACCCCGATGTTGTAGGCTACGGCACCTCTTACTGCTGGGAGCTGTGTGTGGTATTTAGTGAAGCGATCTTTGATGAAGTTATCGATAGGTTCAATTTGAAGTTCACGGTGCAGTTGACTGTTTCTAATGAACCAAGGAGCATCAACTGATATACGAAGAATTTTGTTTTGAAAAGTTTGGAGCTTTTTTCTTTTAGTTGAGGAAGCTGCGCCCCACACTTCACAACCATACATAAGTAGTGGCCGAAGTACAGTTTTATAGATAAGTAATGTTGTAGCAGGTTTCAGATTAGATTTTCTATTTACGATAGGGTATATCATTGCCAATCTTGCATAGGCCTGGGTTAATTTGATATTAATGTGGTGGTTCCAAGTTAGGCGGCGATCGAGGTGAACCCCTAGGTATTTCACTGCTTCGTCGGCAGGGATCCATGGCAGCTTGATACCGTTGAGGATAAGTTCAGGTGGATCTGATGGTCTTTTCAGGGTAAATATTTTCGAGTTGCATTTTTTTAATGTTTAGAATGATCTTCCGTTTTTTACACCGAATCCATTTGAGATCCTACAAAATGAAAAAGAAACCATGGAATCTTCTCCTATACCCAGGGAACCACTACCTCCACCAATATTTGTTAAAAATATTAAACATTTTAAACTGATGTGTGCGCATTTAAACAAAGTAACTGATCCTAATAGTTATTATTGTATAAGTAGAACCAATGATACTAAAATATCTCCGACTACTGCTAAAACCTACAGAAAGATTGTAAAATATCTGACTGAGACCAAAGCTGACTTTCATACTTATCAGCTGCGCCAGGAGAGAGCATTAAGGGTCGTAATCAGAAACCTACATTCCTCAACACCCGTTGAAGCTATCAAAGAAGAACTGACAGAATTAGGATTCCAAGTGAGGCAAGTCACCAACGTTCTAAAAGATAAAAGTCCACTGCCTCTATTCTTCGTGGACTTGGAACCATCAGCAGGAGTCGAAAAAATCTATGACCTCAGTAGACTGTACTATACCCGTGTAAAAGTTGAAAAACCTTACACAAAGAAAGAAATTGTTCAGTGCCATAACTGTCAGGCATATGGTCATACCAAAAGTTATTGCCATCACATACCACGCTGTGTGAAATGCGGTGAACAGCATAAATCAGAAGAATGTACACGATCAAGATCAACACCCGCTGTATGTGCTCTGTGCCTCAAGGACCACCCGGCTAACTACAAAAGATGTGAAATCTACAAGAAACTCAGAACCAGATACCAAAAACCTCAGGATCCGAATGAAACAGCTGTACCAACAAGAAGCAGAAGAGAACCATCTAAACTTGTAAATTCCAAAGTGTCATTTGCCCACTTGCTTGGAGGTGGGAACCAGAGTCATGAAGTCGAGGCCCTGCCGGAACAACGTTTTCCTCAACATTCTCAATCTATTTTACAACAATCTATCCCTCAAAATTTACCTGATCTTCAAAAAACTCCTCAACATCAAATTTCTCATATCCTTCTTTATCTTACCAGTCTAATGTCATCGTTCATCTCCGAAATCAAATCTCTTGTTATGCCGCTTATATCACTCCTTACAAATCTAGTATCAAATCTAATCCCTGCCTTGAAAAATCCTTAAATGACTTCACCTAACTCCTTATCCATTCTCCTTTGGAATGCGAATGGTGTTAGAAATCATACTGACGAACTGACAGCGTTGTTGCAAGACAAAACAATCGATGTTGCACTTATAACTGAAACAAGACTAACGACTAAACAGTACTTCAAAATACCGCAATACATGACATACCGTACTGACCACCCAGACGGCAAAGCCCATGCCGGTTCTGCTATCATTGTCCACCAATCTCTCTCTCACCATTTACTCCCACTTCCCACTTATGATTTCCTACAAGCCACAGGCATAGTAATCAAGATTTTTCCTTTCCGGTAACCCTCACATCTGCATATTGCCCTCCTAAACATTCCATTTCCAATTCCGAATTTGTATCCTTCCTGGATTCCTTAGGAAATCGTTTCATTCTGGGTGCAGACTTAAACGCCAAGCATCAGCAGTGGGGTTCCAGAACCACGAATTCTTGGGGAGGAAATTTGCTGTCTGCACTCAACTCCCGAAATTTTAATATCCTGCCTCCTGACTCCCCTACCTACTGGCCAACCGATCCTAACCGCAATCCTGACATCCTCGACTTCTTTATCCACAGCGGATTAGGCTCCCTCAACTTGTCTGTAACTCGCCTTGATGAACTATCCTCAGACCATAGTCCACTGATCCTAAAAGTATCTCTCACTCCAATTCCGAAACCCATTCCACCATCATTCATCCGAGGCCCTGTCAACTGGAACCTTTTCCGCCAAATCCTGACCGATAATATTGACCTCAGAGTAACCCCCACAACCCCAGATGACCTAGATAATTCCGTCTATTCCTTTACCACCGCCATCCAACAAGCTGTCTGGTCTGCCTCCTCTCCTAAACACTCCAATATAAATCCTCACCAAAATCATTTTCCACAACATATTATAGACCTCATACATACCAAACGCCGAGCAAGATCATTATGGCAGCGCACCCGACATCCAACAGATCGCCGCTCCTATAACTTCTATTGTAGACAATTGAAGAGGGAGTTGGCGACCTTCCGTTCCCAGTCCTTTAATTCCTACCTCTCCTCTCTATCAGCTCGTGATAATTCCCTGTAGAATGTCACGAAAAAGATCCTAAAATATCATCAAGTTTCCCATCCTCTCCGACGTGGTGATGACTCCTGGGCTGCGTCTGATGAAGATAAAGCCGAGGAATTCGCCACAAACCTCTCCAAAGTATTCACTCCTCACCCGGAATCCCACATCAATCACACCGCGATAGTTCAAGACTTTCTTATGTCACCAATTCCACTTTCCCTACCTCCCAAAGCTATTAATCCCTCAGAGGTCAAATATCTTCTCCAAAAACTTACTCTCCGTAAATCTCCTGGACACGATCTCCATACTCCCCAGATCCTCCGACAACTTCCGCAGAAAGCTATTATATTCCTTACTTATATTTACAACTGCATCCTATGCACCACTTATTTTCCTCTGTTATGGAAACATTCCACTATCATTCTTTTTCTAAAACCTGGCAAACCTTCCAACAACACTTCATCCTACAGGCCTATTAGTCTACTCCCCATCCTCTCAAAAATCTTCGAAAGGCTTCTTCTTAAACGTATCCTACCCATATTAGAATCTCAAAATATTCCTTTCCATCAGTTTGGATTCCGTCCTCAGCATTCCACAGTTCAACAGGGGCTCCGAGTTGTAGAACATATTTCCTCAGCTCTTGAATGCAAAGAGTATTCTTCTGGTGCGTTTCTGGACATTGCGCAAGCTTTTGACCGGGTATGGCACACTGGATTACTCTTCAAGCTGAAAACCCATTTACCCCAGTCTCTATACCTCATTCTCCGATCCTATCTCTCAAACCGTTTCTTCCGAGTTCGCTGTGGAGTAGAATTTTCTAACCTTTATCCCGTTGAGGCCGGTGTTCCTCAAGGCAGCGTCTTGGGACCCGTCCTCTACATCCTTTACACTGCTGATATTCCTACACATCCTGATACCTTTCTGGCAACTTTTGCAGACGACACCGCCATCCTATCAACCAGTTCCAATCCTGAAACAGCATCCTTAAACCTGCCAAGACACCTTTCTGTTATCGAAGACTGGTGTAATGCTTGGCGCATAAAGGTGAACGAAGCCAAATGCAAACACGTAACCTTCACTCTTCGACGAAACTCCTGTCCGCCAGTTTACTTCAATTCCATTCCAATTCCTCCTTCAGATACAGTCCGGTATCTTGGCTTACTGTTAGACAAAAGATTGACTTGGAACCCACATACAAGACTTAAAAGACAAGAACTCAACCGACGATTCGGACAGTTATACCGACTACTCAACAGAAAATCTGAACTTACAGTTGACAACAAATTATTAATCTACAGGACAATACTGAAGCCCATCTGGACCTATGGACTTGAACTGTGGGGGACAGCTAACCGTACTAACATCAAACGCATTCAATCCTTTCAATCCAAAGTCCTCCGTACAATAGTAAATGCTCCTTATTATGTTTCCAACTATACCTTGCACCACGACCTTAATGTTCCTTTTATTTCAGACCTAATTCCATCCAAATTTTCCAAATTCCACCAGAATCTCATTCATCATCCTAATCCTCTAGCTCAATCCCTATCCAGCTCCATTCATCCATACAACCCACCTAGAAGGTTGAAACGGCAGTGGCCCCGCGACCTTTTGTAAATATATTGGAGTTCTAGCACTGTCTAGATTCTCCACTCAATGTGATGTATGTATGAGTGTGTGTATGTGTATATAGGTATAAGTGAATTCTTGACTTTATTGTATTGATTCATTATTGTGTATATATTTAATTGTAATTTTATCCCGTGTAAATATTGTATGAATCTAGTATGTATGATATCTTTCAGCACTACTATTGATGTCCAAATTAGGACAGATTGTAATTTTTAAAAGAATGATCTTCCAGTTGGTCAGGTATGTTTCTAATTCGTTGAGGTGGTTTTGGAGGGTATTTCGGGCAATGGTTATGTCTTCATGCTGGGAGAATATTGCCGTGTCATCAGCAAACATGGCTATGGAAGTATGAGTTGATTGGATGATATCATGGACGTAAAAATTGAAGAGGATGGGAGAAAGTACAGAACCTTGTGGAGTACCGGCTAGGATGGGTCTTGTTGTAGAGTTATTATTATTTATTCTCACAGTAAATGATCTTCTTCTTAAAAATGAGTAGAGGATGTCGTACAAGTATTTTGGAGTACCGATTTTCTTGATTTACTTTTACTGATTTACTTTGATTGATTGAGTTACTTTTGCTTTACTTAAGTCAAATATGTTAGGTACAGTTAATATGAATCCTGCTAAGTACCTAGAAATGATCATTTGTATAAGAAAAAACTGAACTAAGGTATTTATTTGCTAGGAAAGCGAATTTGTCACCTTGGTGATTTTGACCCATATATATCTTGGGTTGTTAAATAACTTCGAAGCGTTTTTTACAGGGTTATTTCAATAAAAATTTCAGATTCTTGTAAATAAAATATGTTAAGCGTTTTTGCGATATCCTGTGTCATTGATTTAGGGTTGTCTGTGACGTATGCTTGAATAAACAGTCAAAGGACGACCCGAACACCAATTCCAAGTTAATGTTTTCGGTTCTGAACCGAGCAAACCGCTTACGGACGGAGCTTTCTCCTAAAGCATCATCGCCATCACACTGCATATTTTATTAAACGTCTGTGCAGAGGTTTTCCTTTTCGGAAACAAAAAAATTATTAAATGACGAAAATAAATCCTTCTCTCTTCTATTTAAATCAAGCAATATAACCCTTATAAATCTATAATCTCGGTTGAAACTGTTGCATAAAAGTTCTTTAACTATTTTTTTCTTAGCATATTTAAATATTATTGACTACGTAATCCTAATTTTCATAACACGGAGAGAATTAAATTGAAATATTGAAAAACGATACGACCTTACTATCCAATAAATATTTAATTATATTCCAATCATTATATTTCATAAATCATTTTGTTTTTCAGTGGCGCGACAGGCCGTCCAGGCCCTGGGCCTCGCGGTGTGATCTGGGAGATAGTACTCGCGTTTCACGATGCGATTTCCTACGCCTAATTTGTGAATGGCCACCATTTGGCTGACGGGTCTCACATACCCGGGGGGGCTGTGAGTGAATCTCCATTTTTTTTTTTTTTTTTTTTTTTTTTTTTTTTTTTTTTTTTTTTTTTATTCGTATATATTACAATTTGTCATAATAGACAATAATAATAGTGCTACAGGACCTCATTCATACAATATTTACAATATAAACAATAGGAAAGTCAAATTACATAAAATAAAATCAAAATAAATAAACGTATACAATAACAAAATTTATAGACAAAATAAATACAAATAAATGAAGTTAACAAATAAATAAACAAAACATGTCTCATTCATACCTATGTACAATATTTACAATCAGCTCGGGAACCCCGGACGGGGCTTGTCCCCCCACTTGTGGAAGGACAAGCAGAGTCCAAAGGATCCCAGCGCCTCCCTCTCAGCCGCATCACTGGTGAGAGCCAGCGGAAGCTAAGTGAGGGCGCCACAGCCACAATCACACCGCACATGAGAGGAGAATCTGACCAGTGTCAGAACTCCAGAATAGATGTTTACAATATGTCTCGGGGCCACTGCCGTTTCAACCTTCTAGGAGGGTTGTATGGATGAGTGGAGCTGGATAGGGATTGTGCTAGAGGATTAGGATGATGAATGAGGTTCTGGTGGAATTTGGAAAATTTAGATGGAATCAGGTCTGAAATAAATGGAACATTAAGGTCGTGGTGCAAGGTATAGTTGGATACATAATAAGGAGCATTTACTATTATTCGCAGGACTTTGGATTGAAAGGATTAAATGCGTTTGATGTTAGAACGTTTAGCTGTCCCCCACAGTTCAAGTCCGTAGGTCCAGATTGGTTTCAGTGTTGTCTTGTAAAGTAATAATTTGTTGTCAACTGTAAGCTTAGATTTTCTGTTTAGTAATCTGTATAACTGTCCGAATCGTCTGTTGAGTTCTTTTCGTTTAAGTCTTGTATGTGGGTTCCAAGTCAATCTTTTGTCTAGTAGTAAGCCAAGATACCGGACTGTGTCTGAGGAAGGAAGCGGTATGGAATTGAAATGAACCATTGGACAGGATTTGCGTCGAAGGGTGAAGGTGACGTGGGTGCATTTGCTTTCATTAACCTTAATACGCCAAGCATTACACCAGTCCTCGATAAGACAAAGGTGTCTTTGCAGGATTAAGGATGCTGTTTCAGGATCGGAATCGGATGATAGGATGGCGGTGTCATCTGCAAATGTTGCCAGAAAGGTGTCAGGATGATTAGGAATATCAGCAGTGTAAAGGATGTAGAGGACGGGTCCCAAGACGCTGCCTTGAGGAACACCGGCTTCAATGGGATAAAAGTTAGAAAAGTCTACACCACAGCGAACTCGGAAGGAGCGGTTTGAGAGATAGGATCGTAGAATGAGGTATAGAGACTGGGGTAAATGCGTTTTAAGCTTGAAGAATAATCCGGTGTGCCATACCCGGTCAAAAGCTTGCGCTATGTCCAGAAACGCACCAGAACAATACTCTTTGCATTCAAGGGCTGAGGAAATATGGTCTACAACTCGGAGTCCTTGTTGAACAGTGGAATGATGAGCACGGAAACCAAACTGATGGGAAGGAAGATTTTGTGATTCTAATATAGGCAGGATTCGTTTTAGAAGGAGTTTTTCAAAGACTTTTGAGAGGATGGGGAGTAGACTAATAGGTCTGTAAGATGAAGTGTTGCTGGAAGGTTTACCTGGTTTTAGGAAGAGAATGATTGTGGAATGTTTCCACAAGAGAGGAAAATAGGTGGTGCGTAGGATGCAGTTGTAGATATAGGTTAGGAATATAATAGCTTTCTGCGGAAGTTGACGGAGGATCTGGGGGGTAAGGAGATCATGTCCAGGAGATTTACGGAGGGTCAGTTTCTGGAGAAGATATTTAACCTCAGAGGGATTAATAGCTTTAGGAGGTAGGGAAAGAGGTATTGGTGACAAAAGGAAGTCTTGTACTGCTGCGGTATGATTGCTTTGGGATTCCGGATGAGGAGTGAATACTTTGGAGAGGTGTGTGGCGAATTCCTCGGCTTTGTCTTCATCAGACGCAGCCCAGGAGTCATCACCACGCCGGAGAGGATGGGAAACTTGATGGGATTTTAAAATCTTTTTCGTGACATTCCACAGGGAATTGTCACTAGCTGACAGAGAGGAGAGGTAGGAATTAAAGGACTGGGAACGGAAGGTCGCCAACTCCTGCTTCAATTGTCTACAATAGAAGTTATAGGAGCGGCGATCTGTTGGGTGTCGGGTGCGCTGCCATAATGATCTGGCACGGCGTTTTGCATGGATTAGGTCTGTAAGGTGTTGAGGCAAATGGTTTTGGTGAGGAGTTATATTGGAGTGCTTAGGAGAGGAGGCAGTCCAGACAGCTTGCTGAATGGCGGTGGTGAAGGAGTAGACGGAATCGTCAAGGTCTTCTGGGGTTTTGAGGGTCGCTCTGAGGTTAATATTATCGGTCAGGATTTGGCGAAATAGGTTCCAGTTGACAGGGCCTCGGATAAATGACGGTGGGATAGGTTTTGGAATTGGAGTGAGAGATACTTTTAGGATCAGTGGACTATGGTCTGAGGATAGTTCATCAAGTCGAGTTACAGATAAGTTGAGGGAGCCTAATCCGCTGTGAATGAAGAAGTCAAGGATGTCAGGATTACGGTTGGGATCGGTTGGCCAGTAGGTAGGGGAATCAGGAGGTAGGAGATTGAAATGACGGGAGTTGAGTGCAGACAGCAAATTTCGCCCACGAGAATTCGTGGTTCTCGAACCCCACTGTTGATGCTTGGCATTTAAGTCTGCACCCAGAATGAAATGATTTCCTAAGGAATTTAGAAAGGATACAAATTCGGTGTTGGAAATGGAGTGTTTGGGAGGGCAATATGCTGATGTAAGGGTTACCGGAAAGGAAAAACTTTTGATTACTATGGCAGTGGTTTGTAGGAAATCATAGGTAGGAAGTGGGAGTATGTGATGAGAGAGGGACTGGTGCACAATGACAGCAGTACCGGCATGGGCTTTGCCGTCTGGGTGGTCCGTACGGTATGTTACGTATTGAGGTATTTTGAAGAACTGTTTAGTGGTTAGTCTAGTTTCAGTAATAAGTGCTACGTCAACGTTTTTGTCTTGCAATAAAGCTGTAAGTTCGTCAGTATGATTTCTAACACCATTCGCATTCCATAGGAGAATGGATAAGGAGTTAGGTGAAGTCATTTAAGGATTTTTTAAGGAAGGGATTAAGTTTGATACAAGATTAGTAAGTAGTGATATTAGCGGCATAACGAGGGATTTGATTTCAGTGATGAAGGATGTCATCAAACTTGTAAGGTCTGAGACATTTGATGGAGGAGGAATATGAGAAATTTGATGCGGATGAGGTTTTTGAGGGTTGGGTAAATTTTGAGGAATAGCTGGTTGTGGAACGGTTTGAGGATTTTGAAGTGTACGTTGTTCCGGCAGGGCCTCGGCCTCTTTGTTCTGGTTCCCACCTCCAAGTAGATGGGCAAATGTAACATTGGAATCAATTGTTTTTGAAGGTTGTCTTCTGCTTCTGATCGGTTCAGCTGTTTCATCCAGATTCTGAGGTTTTTGGTATCTGCTTTTGAGGTTCTTGTAGATTTGACATCCCTTGTAGCTAGCCGGGTGGTCCTTGAGGCACAGAGTACAAACAGCGGGTGTTGATCTTGGTCTTGTACATTCTTCTGACTTATGTTGTTCACCGCATTTCACACAGCGTGGTATGTGGTGACAATAACTTCTAGTATGACCATATGCCTGACAATTGTGGCACTGCACTATTTCTTTCTTAGTGTAAGGTTTTTCAACTCTTACACTAGTATAGTATAATCTATTGAGGTCATAAATTTTTTCGACTCCTGCTGATGGCTCCAAGTCCACAAAGAATAGAGGCAGTGGAATTTTATCTTTTAGGACGTTGGTGACTTGCCGCACTTTATAGCCTATCTCCGTCAGTTCTTCTTGGATAGCTGCTGCTGGTGTCGAAGGGTGTAGGTTTCTAATTACAACCCTTAAAGCTCTCTCCTGGCGTAACTGATATGTATGAAAATCAGCTTTGGTCTCCGTCAGATATTTTACTATTTTTCTGTAGGTTTCGGCGGTAGTCGGGGATATTTTAGTATCACTGGTTCTACTTATACAATAATAACTGTTAGGATCCGTTAATTTATTTAGATGCGCACACAGTAGTTGAAAGTTTTTAATATTTTTAACAAATATTGGTGGAGGTGATGGTTCTTTTGGTATAGGAGAAGATTCCATTGTTTCTTTTTCAATTTGAAGGATCTGAAATGGGTTCGGTGTAAAAAACGGCGATTCTTCAGATAATCCTTGTGATG
The DNA here is from genome assembly GCA_023052935.1 of Piezodorus guildinii. Classification (NCBI taxonomy): domain Eukaryota; kingdom Metazoa; phylum Arthropoda; class Insecta; order Hemiptera; family Pentatomidae; genus Piezodorus; species Piezodorus guildinii. The sequence continues at coordinate 128,484,732 of CM041296.1, read as the reverse complement.
ATGTGCTAGGCTGTGGTTCAGATCCTAAAGAGGTAGCTGAAGCAGTCGCTGGTGGAATCATTTTTTTATTATTATCACGGCGAGGTCTCTGTTTTGTGGGAGACGAGTTTGAACCTGCAGATCTAGATCTTTTACTTGTAACTTTCGAGGCCATCACTTGATGAAAATATCGCATTGATTAAAAAAAATAAATAGGAATAAATATATAATGGAATAAGAATAAGAAGGGAAAAAAATAAATAAAAGAAAGATAAGGAAAATAAAAGCAAGCCCGGGCTTGCCGAGCTAGCGGCAATCAGCTGATCAGTGACCCTCCTTTCACTTTTTCGTGATTGTACAAAGTAAATTATAACTTTGCTTACCGAAATTTCTCCAATATTCACTGCTGTAGTATTCCTGAGGTCTAGTGATGTTTTCCAGACTGAACTCAAGCGAATTCCTACTGAAAAAAGCAAAAATCTGAGAGACGAAGTAACGTATGACTGTTATCATCGAGCGCATCAGCTGATCATCGAATCTCCATTTAATTACATCCTTATAAAAGCCCCGTCGGGACTGGGATTCGAACTCGCAACCTGTAGCATGAGAGACTAGCGAACTAGCCCCCCCTATTTCAAAAATCATACTTTACAAAATACTGGTGCGGGCAACACACGACTTTTACTTACTTTGACTTTTAAAATAAATTTAATAACTATTATATATAATTCGATTCGAAAAATATTTTAAGTTAATTTTAATAAAACGTGTATTTATTTTTATAAAATTTAGATTAAATAATATAACTATATGAAATTGTTAATCAGTTTTAGGTTTATTACCCATTCGTCATTTTATATTACCTTTTACAACTTTGTTTGTCAGATATTATTTTTTTCTAAAATATTTATCTTTCTAACGGTATATTATACGTCTATATTATTCTGCTTACTACCAAAAGGGAGCGGCGTGGTCTAGTGGATAGAGCGCTAGTCTACAATTTTTCGGGTCCTGGGTTCGAATCCGGGCTCTGGCAGAATATTATTTTTTCTGTTAATTCAGTCGGGGGGCGACCCTGGGATATGGAGACCCTCCTGGGGCAGACCCAGCCTCTATAAAGTGGGTACCCAAATTAATTGGGGAAAAACCTAGCGGGTGAGCGCGATTAAGGCCTAATCACCTCATTGCACTGCCGTTGGCCTAGAAACAGTACGAATCTCTATATGTACTGAGCCCAAGACCCTTCTTGGGTTGTAGTGGTACAGGTTTTTTTTTTTTTTTTTTTTTTTATTTTTTTTTTACTACCAAGAAGAAAAAAATTACGTTTAAAAAATAGTTTTGCTTTTTTATCCTTTAGTTGGTCTTCAAATTCGTTCAATGTGTATATTTAGCCATCCTTTATCAATGCCATTAATATGATATGGTTAATCTTTTGGAATACACAAAATTAAAGATAGTTTAGAGGAAGAAAATTTAAACTACAGGCATTTAAGCCCTGTCAGACTATTTCAATCAGAATGAAACATACATGATATTAAAGCCCATTTAAATTTTACATCAATATAGCTATGCTAGTTTGATCAAAATCATTGGAGCCGTTTTTGAGAATATCATAAGAAGGTGTTAAATGCATGGTGTAAAGTGGCTTTTCTGGTTAGCTGATTTAAATGAAAATGTTGCTGTAACATCTCGGGCGTATAGTTAAGTGTATATAGGTAAGTGAGAGTAAAAATATAATAACTGATCTAAATCGACACAATAGATCAATTAAGAGTGGTTTACTATAGCAATGTAGACACAATGAAATTATTAAAAGAAAAAAATGATTTAACTACAAGTGGGAAAAAAGTAAAAAGTGAAATGACCATTCCTCTTATTCAGACCTAATTTTTAAAAATTCGAACATTTTACAATCGGTAATATAAAAGAGAACGACTTTTTTCTTGTGTTTTCCCAGTTAAATAACTTTTCTTCAACAGACGGTAAAAGAAAAAAAAACAGAGGCCTAAGTGGCATTATAATTCAAAACCTCCACTTTTTAAGCCTAACCTGAATAAAACAAGGGTTAGGGAGTGCTTATTTATCAAAGATAGTCCACGCCCTATTTAACATAATAGGCCTCCTGCTTTCAAAATATTCCACCTTTTTAAAAAAACGTTTTAATGTTTTAGCGGAAGTTTTCTCTTTTACACTAAGCAAAATACTAAATATGTTACATTGTATTATTTAAAAAAAGGTTTTAACTATATAGTGTATTTGCGAAGAAACTGCTGGTTTATTTTTTACTCCCGAATATTATCCAGTCGTCATGGAGGAGATTACATTTTGACATATTTAATGTTAGAGCATAAATAAATTATAATATAGCCTAAGAAAATGAAAATGTCATGTTAATTTTTTTAACATTTATTCTGGAGTTCTGACACTAATCAGATCCTCCAATCATGTACTGTATGTTTGTGGCTATTCCGCCCTAGCTCGGGTTCTGAATTGAGACAGATACAAAGTCTAAGGAGTATTTTAATTTTTTTAAATAATCTATCAGAAATGTATTCACAACAAATAGTGTTCATGACTTTTTGGTTATTGAAAAAAATGCTGTAAACTAAATCCAGACAAACGGATACAACTTTAGCTAAGATAAGAGCAAAATTAAACGATGCGAACACAATTGCGATTGAACACAATTTGTTGGGATAGGCTCAATCAGGGGGCTATAGGAGGTTAATGAACCATAATGTGTGATTTGCGATCCCCCGTACATAGTCTGTAATCAACTGTGATCATTGGCTTGTCTATAATGTTAGCTGATAATTCAACACGAACTTGTTCTACTCGTATCAAGATGTATTGGGTCGGGAAAGTAATCCATTATTTTGGTTTACAGAGAAAAAGAAATATTACCAAATGTTCTAGGTAAACAAAATTGTCTTCACTATTATCGATAGATTTCTGCAAACGTGTTTTTCGATTTTTTTCCATATTGAGATTTTGAAAATTTTTAGATTCGAATTTTCAAAAGTAATACTTTTTTTTTTTAACGTTACGGTTTTCCTCATTACAGTAACCCTGCAATGGGTGCATTTATTTCTACGCGTACTATCTTGCGATACAACGCGTATTTTTATTACATAATACAAATTATGTTACAGAACATTAAGTTACAGAATATAAAAAATTGTATAATAACTGTTAAATAAAACTAATAAATATAAACTGATAAATTGATAATTTGTTATAACGAATTAACAAAATAATATTAACTAATTGACTAAACAGAGAAACCAGCAACAAATAATAAATAATTCATTTGTTATAACTACTTAACGAAATAATACAAGTTTTTTTTTAACGTTATACGCGACGAAATAATTAATTTTCACAAAATCATGCGTGTGTGTAAGTCTAGCAAACAAAAAGTAAAAAAAAAAAATATATATATATATATTTAAAATAGATAAATGCCTAAAGGTTACAGCATCATTTTTCATAAAAATATAATGATGTGTAGCATTATGCTATGCATTTCACATATTTCGTAAGCCTCTCAAACTTGGCTCACTAGTTTCTATTAGACAACCGATTCATGTGAATATATTTGTACTCAGATGACAAAATGGTATAAGTCACACATATGAGAGTTTCCCACATTCTGGAAAGCCATGGTATCCTATCTATTATACCATTATTATGTCTTATGCTTGTATGATATATTTTAATGTATTTTGTATAATTCGTTGAACGAATAAATGGAAGACCAGAAAAAACAACAACATTTCTTTGTTTATGTTGAGCTTGTTAATTCGTATAAGATAGAGTTATTTACATATGGTCTGGAAGAGAAACTCTTATGACATTTCGTCTCTTTTTAAACATAATTAAAAGGGAGCGGCGTGGTCTAGTGGATAGAGCACTAGTCTGCTGTGCTCCGGGTCCTGGGTTCGAATCCCGGCTGTGGTAGAAATATTATTTATTCTGTTAATTCAGTCGGGGGGCGACGCTAGGGTATGGAGACCCTCCTGGGGCGGACCCAGCCTCTATAAAGTGGGTACCCAAATTAATTGGGGAAAAACCTGGCGGCTGAACGAGATTAAGGCCTAATCACCTCATTGCACTGTCGTTAGCCTAGAAACAGTACGAATCTCTATATGTACTAAGCCCAAGACCCTTCATGGGTTGTAGTGGTACAGGTTTTTTTAAACATAATTGAATCGCACTACAGAATTTGAAAATTTCTCATTTGTAGAAAAATTAACTTATATCAATTCGCTATCGGAGCAGAGAAACAACCATTGAAGTCATAAAAGTTTGAATACAGGATGTTTCGTAATTGCACGGCACTATTTTAGGTATGTGTTCAAACACAAAATTAAAAGAAAAGTTCATATTACCATATATCTCAAACTCATTTACTAAACATATATCTAAGGTAAAATATTTATTATTTATTTATTACATTCAGACCAACTGAACGAAGCTTGACGTGTTTAATACTAAAGAACAGGTTTTAATCATCTGATAAAAAATAAACGATAAGCAATGACAGTGGTTACTCATATTTTTGTCTAATTTTGTGTATTTTAGTGTATCAGCTCGTTATTTATGATCATTTGTCGAGTTTAAGTGTTAGTGAATACTGTGACATAGTTCAATTTATGAGTATCATGTGATACACCATAAACTTATTCACTATTGCCGAACAAACAGACATGCTTTTAACTTATGACAAGGTACAAAGAAACGGTGCTTCTTCTGTTCGAAGATACCGTAAAAAATTTCATAACCAGAGAATACCAAATCATAAAACGTTTGAGGCCATTGAAAGATGTCTGAGATATAATGGCATGTAAAATGTATAGGAGTAAACGTCGGTCGATAAAGATTTCAACGAACTGCTACTGAAACGTTGAAGAAGAAATACTTGATGTTCAGTCATCTCCTACTACTAGTACCAGAAGATTGTCATGTCATTTTGATGTTTCCTCTACCAATGTGTGGCGAACTTCACGCGAACAACAATGTATCCATTTCATGTATCGATTTGTTTCCACAAGATTATAACAAGCACAGAAATTTCTCCAAGTGGTTCAGTCGACAATGTACACGAGATACTCAAAAAAAAAAAAAAAAAATCCTCTTACGAATGCCGTTAGAAATTACCAACATTATTTTTCTGTTGCATTCAACAAAACGGAGACCTCTTTGAATAGTATCTCTAAATGTAATAATAATAAATAAATAATGTGTTTATTAATGAGTTTGAGAAATATGTTAACATAAACTTTTTTCTTTATTTTGTGATAGTGAACAAATAGCAAAAATAGTGCGATGAAATACGAAACGCACTGTATAATGACGATCTCGTATTGTAAAATGTATTATAAAATCAGACATAATAATATTATGTGCGTAATTCAAAATATTTTTACAAACAATAGTGCTGGTTGATATGATATTAACTTTTTATTAGTTCAAAACTAAGCTATATAATATTCTTCAATTAGTGCTCAATCTTCTAGTACTTCATATAATGAAGTTTTTAAAAGAGTTTTGGATTAAAATAAATCAATCAACTTCATTCCAAGTGACTAAAATCTATCATCATTAATCAGTCTTTTAAAATCGCGACTCTATAAGCTTTTCGGCCCTAACTCTTTTTTTTCGACTTAGTGCTTAAAAGAAGTTCTGTTCGATGCTTTACAATTATTTACATTTTGAAATTCCCGGAGGTATTAATACTTAACAAATTCTATATAATACACATGTTTGCAGAATGGACAAAAATCTTGTAAACTTTATATACAGAAAACATAAATATTAGAATTATTGGAATATGTACTATTAACTGGTATTTAATTGAAACAAAAAATAAACAAATTAGTCGCTTTGCTTACAATATAAGTAAAAATCTGGTGCACGCAACACACGACTTTAACTTGCCACTGATGTTAAAATCAACTGAAGAATTTTCAAAAAAAGAAAAGAAAAGGAATTAATTGAATTTTTCAGAGATGAAGTGAATTTCGAAATATGTGAAACATGTGGTTTATTAAATAATCTATTATATTATTATCTACAACAATCGGTAAATTTTATCATTTTTTCAGGTTTAATGTTTTCTGAAATCTTTAACTTTCCAACGGTAAATTAGTACACATCTATATTAATGCTCCTATGTTCCAAAACACAAAAATTGCATAAAAATATTTGCTCTTTTCACCATTGGCTTGTTGTCGTCCAACTTATATATTTACTCGTTTTTTATCAATGCTAACAATATGACATGGTTAATTTTTTGAAGTTAACAAAATTAAAAGTACTTTAGAGAAAGAAAATTTAATTTACCGGCATTTAAGCATTGTCAGACTATTTCAATCAGAATGAAACCTACCAGATATGAAAGCCAGTTAAATTTTAAATAGATTTAGCGGTTTAAATCAAAATCGTAGGGGCCGTTTTACAAAATTCATAGTATAAAGTAGCACTCTCGGTCAGCTGATTTTGATGAAAAAGTAGCTGTAACATTTCGGGCGTAAAACTGTCCTAAATATGAAATCTCATTTTCGTTCGACATTTCGTTTTCGTGCTAGACCTACCACTCACACGGGCAAACAGACCTTGTTACAGGACTTGGTCATTTGGACTCAAGGGACCCTAAAACATGTATTTCCGTTGAAAACTGTAATTCGAAAATTTTCACGATCGCAAGAATTTTCCTACTATATATTTCATATATAATATAGGCAGTGAAAGTAAAATGTCAATTTTCCAGGAACTCATATGTTCGATTGCTTTTGAATCCTTTTATCTATTGAAACCGAAAAAGGGGATTCGCATGAAAAACTGTTCAACCGTTTCTCGGAAATACTTCCTACTAAATTTAAATACATGGTACATGTGTAACGTTCGGGTGGGAGTCAATAAATGATTACTCATTTAATTTAATGATTAATTACATGATCATAAGTATGTATTTTGCTTTAGATTTCATTGTAATGAAATGAATTACGTAAATTATTTTCAACTGAACTCTCCTTTGTTATCATTATTAATATTATTCAGTGGCGCGACAGGCCGTCTAGGTCCTAGGCCTCGCATGTAGTCTACTGGGAGATTACAATCATGTTTCTCGATGTATTTTGTAGTGTAGGTTCATCACTTGCTACCCCTAATTTTGTGTGGCCACCATTTGGCTGACGGGTCTCACATACTCGGGAGAGCGGTTGCGAGTGAATCCCCATTAGTAGTGATGGGCAAATACTCAAAAAAATTGAGTACTGATTACTGTAATCAAATGATGCTCGCTGCTGATTACAAAATCTACTCAGCTTTCCTCCTGATTACTTCCTATTTTCCTCTGTAATAAAAATGTTCGTACTTTTGAGTACTTGATTACTTTTTTATATGAGGTGGCCAAAATAGAGTATATTACATACATCTATTAAGTTAATTTATATTAATAACTTCTTTAAGCCATCTTTTTTTTCATATTGTCGATTATTTAAAACTTTTCGTTAAAAAATTGATAAGGGTAATTTATTATTATTAAGATGGTGGGTTTATTGATTATTGTAAACTCTTCAGATAAAATCTATATCGGGGCCTATTATTATGCTTTTTTACACTTGGAATTTCATTTTAACTTTTTCGTATTTATTGTATACCAGGCTCGGTAGCTGGGTTCCCAAAGGTTTGTTACCGATTATGCTATTAATTTTAATCGCGCTCGCTCAAATATGGGTTTATTATAACTTTTTCGTAATTTAATGGATACAAGGCTAAGTAGTTGCGTTCCCAAAGGTTCATTACCGATTATACTATTAATTGTAATCGTGCTCGCTCAAATATGGGTTTATTGTAACTTTTTAGTATTTATTGGATACAAGGCTAAGTAGCTACGTTCCCAAAGGTTCGGTACCGATTATACCATTAATTTTAATCGCGCTCCCTCAAATTTATTTTTTTTATTTATTTTTTTCGTATTTATTCGCTATTAGGCTCAGTCGCTGCGTAACCAAGGGTTCGTTACAGATTATACTTTTAATTTTTATTGCGCTAACTCATGCAGAGGTTTATTTTAACATGTTCGTATTATTTTTATACTTGAAAATATATTTACTTTTTAAAGGATTTTGTTAATGGTATTTATTATTTCAGTTGGTTGCTTTAGAGTAGATTTTGTTTGAATTTTTTTCATCAAATAAAAATAGGCGTATATAATCGTTCTGTTCAGCTGATTTTTATCAAACTCCAAAATATTAACCAAATAGATAAATTGCTATCCTGATGAAAAGGATTAGCGGCAACTCAATAGATCAAAAGTTACAAAAAACACGAAATAAACATACATTAGACCAACTGACTAAAAAAACATTAACACATTCACTAACCTAAACCCCCCAAAACCCAATACAGAAATTAGCATAGAAAAGAAACACGAAGAAGTTAAAACAAATCAATTTTTATCCGAACGCACTTAAAACTAATAAAACGTTTATCAGCCAAACCGAAACCAAAATACTGAAATTAGTACTAAAATCAATCTATTCTGGAAGGAGAAATGTTAAAATTAAGTGTGATAATTATAAGAACCGTTGGTAACGCAGCTATTTAGTCTAGTATTAGATAAATACGAAAAGTTTATAATAAACCCATATTGGAGCAAGCACACGAATAATTAATAGAATGGTCGTGTTAGAACCCCCATAACGCAGCAGCTGAGCCTAACAGCGAATAAATACGAAAAAGTAATAATAAACCCATATTTGAGGGAGCGCGATTAAAATTAATAGTATAATCGGTAACGAACCTTTGGGAACGCAGCTACTTAGCCTTATATCCAATAAATACTAAAAAGTTACAATGAACCCATATTTGAGCGAGCACGATTAAAATTAATAGTATAATCGGTAACGAACCTTTGGGAACCCAGCTACCGAGCCTGGTATACAATAAATACGAAAAAGTTAAAATGAAATTCCAAGTGTAAAAAAACATAATAATAGGCCCCGATATCGATTTTATCTGAAGAGTTTACAATAATCTATAAACCCACCATCTTAATAATAATAAATTACCCTTATCAATTTTTTAACGAAAAGTTTAAAATAATCGACAATATGAAAAAAATGATGGCTTAAAGAAATTATTAATATAAATTAACTTAATAGATGTATGTAATATACTCTATTCTGGCCACCTCATATAAAAAAGTAATCAAGTACTCAAAAGTACGAACATTTTTATTACAGAGGAAACTAGAAAGTAATCAGGAGGAAAGCTGAGTAGATTTTGTAATCAGCAGCGGGCATCATTTGATTACAGTAATCAGTACTCAAATTTTTTGAGTATTTGCCCATCACTACCCATTAGTTAAATGCTTGAAAAAGCCCCGCCGGGACTGGGAATCTAACTCACAACGTTAGCGTGAGAGACTAGCACGCTGGCCACTAGGCCAAGTGCTTCCCTAATTGTAATGAAATGAGCTACGTAAATTATTTTAAACTTAACTCTTTTGTATGCTGTACGTTATCTTTGATTTCAGTTAATTCATTTGTTTACCTGAATTAATTAATTATGTAAGGGTATTTCAGGTATTAAACTCATCTCCCAACACGTATAAACGTATCTTGAGCTGGTTACTAATTTAGAGATATGGGGTATTTTGCTTTCTCTCGAGATGGGAAAACACAATCAAACTGACATGATGTTAAAAATATATCGACTGCAGGATGGCTAAAAGAGTGAGTAATTAACTATATAGTCTCGGGAATGTACATGAAGCTAATCTAACTATCTTCCGAGACATTATACCTAACCAAGGAATTCTGAGCCGGTCACAAGAAGAGAGGAAAATTTCGACTTCTCTTAATTGTGGAGGCCAACTCACATGATGTCAAAAATATTTTTGTGGAAAAATTACCATTAAAGAAGTCATCATTAAACAGCAACAAATTCCTTTTAAGTGCTAAAAACAAAAACCAATCCTGGTTTTATTGACTGCACACAAACCATCACATCCTTAATTATATACATAAGGTCAAATATTTAATAATCAATATACAACTTTTGAAATAATAAAATTCTTGTGACCTACCAAATACTTTATATTGTTCACAATGAATTCGTTATTATACATTTAACAACCGAAATAATTTACATGGCAACATAAATTTTGCAAGTCAGCTAGTTATATTATAAATTAAAATACAAAAAATATATTTTTACCAAGAGCTCCGATAAAGGACTAAGAATTACCCAGGGGCAGAAAGATTAAGGATATTAGAGTCTCAACGGGAACATTAAATTTTTATCCTTGGCTCCCTAAGGAAATAACTAACATTAAAAGACCATTATCTCGCATTCTGTATTCAAATAATGAAACTAAATTCCCAACAGAGATGTTAAACTGCTTCACAACAAATCCTCTTTAAGGTGTATATAAATGAATGTGCGTTATTATAAATAAAGAAATATAGATATTCGCTTATCCCTACATATTTATATTGTAAATTAAATGAATTTTTAATTTAAATATTTCGTTTTTGGTCGGAATAGTTTAAGAAATCAGTGGGAAGATCCATATTGGAGTGATTTAAAAGAAAAATTCTTTTTAAAACAATGAATTTGAATTTAAACATCCGGATATAATTGTTCTCCGATTATGCGGATGATATTATTCTTGCGGCGGACACAGCCGAAAAGAAATAAATACCAGCAAACGCAAGACACTACAAGTGGGAAGGCAGGTGGAAGATTCCCATATACATTGTAACGGAGAGAAAACGGAAGTGATTACGGATTTTACCTACCTCGGCACAGTAATAGAAAGATCTGGGAAAGTAGACTCAGAGATATCAAATAGAATAAGGAAGCCCAAATCAGTTTACTATCAGATCTGCGTTAATGTAATAGGGAAGCGATAGGTGGGTAGAGGTGTTAAGCTCCAAACCTTCAAGTCATTATATTTGCTGATACTCCTGTATGGAGCTGAAGGTGGATATTGACGGACCGGCGGGAAAGCAGAGTCACAGCTGCTGAAATGAAGTTCCGGCAAAGAACAGTGGAAAATACAAGAAGAGATCGGGTCAGGAATGAAGGGATGAAGGGGGCCAGGAACTGGAGGTTGCGCCGGTAAAGGAAATTCTGCGAACCCGTCAGTTAAAGTGGTCCGGCCACGTTATTAGAATGGAGGATCACAGAGATCCCCTAAAAACCATGGATTGCGTGCCAGATGGGAGAAGGCCTCGGGGGGCGAACAAGGATGTCTACCTGGAGGCTACCTGGAGTACGTTGACAAACTTTGCAGAGGAAGAGGGAATGATCTTGGCTAGGCCAGGGACCTAGCTGGGAATAGAGAGGACTGGATCACTAAAGGGAGAAGCAAAAGACGAAGAAGAAATAATCGTTAAATAAAAATGACTAAACACAATACATTTTGTTTATTGGTCCTTTGATCAATTTGTAGAATTGAAAATATTCACGATTTTATGATGTTATCTTTGATAAAAAAAATCTGGTGCGGGCAACACACGACTTTCACTTACCACCATTTTTAAAATCAATGAAAGAATTTTCAAATACAGTTAGAGATAAAAATAAAATGATATTTTTTCTAAAATCTTTAGCTTTCATTCATGTATATTACTGCTCTTATGTTCAAAAACGAAAAATTGCATTAAAAAAATATTTTTTCAGTTTTCTCCTTTAGTTGGGTATCGAATTTATTCAATTTATATATTTACCTGTTTTTTATCAGCGTTAACAAGATAATATAGTTATTATTATTGAATCTACAAAATTAAAGGTACTTTAGGGGAAGAAAATTTAAAATATCGGCAATTAAGCCCTGTCAGACCATTTTTATCCAAATAAAACCTACATGATATTAAAGCCCATTAAATTTTACATCGATATAGCCAGTTTAATCAAAATCGTCGGAACCGTTTTCAAGAAAATCGAAAAAAGGTGCAAAATGCATGGTATAAAGTGCCTCTTATGGTAAGCTCATTTTGATGAAAAAAGTTTTGTCACGTCTCGGGCGTATAGTTGTCTTAAATATGAAATTTCAGTTTCATAGAACCTACCGTTTCCGCCCGGGAGTTACCACACACACACACACACACACACACAGACCTTTTTGAGGGACTTGGTTATTTGGACTCAGGGGACCCTAAAACGTGTATTTCCGTTGAAAACTGGAATTCGAAAATTTTCACGATCGCAATACTTCCCCTTACTATATATAGTAAGTGAAAGTAAAAGGGGTACAAAATATACTAGATTAAAATATTTATTAGTGAAGGAAAAAGCAAACATATGTTTTAGGTTGTTTTTTTTTTTTTCTGAAAATAAGAATAGTAAAATATAGCTTTGGAAAGCTAAAGATTAAAAATAATGATATCTTAAATAAAAAGTCGTGGAAGGTAATGTTGAAAAGGGTGCAATCTGAAGTGATTATTGTACGTAACATTTTATATTGTTATATTATTTGATCTAAAACATATGTTTCCAACGAAACGTACAAAGAAAGGATCTCAAATGTGTCTCATCTATTTTAATGAATTTTCATTAGGTAAAACTTGCCAGTAAACCTTTACACTATGCAACACAGTAGGGGCTAAATATTAGCTTCTCAAGTCGTGTAAAAAAATGGGTTATTCCGCTTTATAATAGTGTAATTTTGCCACCCAACTTATTTTTCTACCTTCACTGAAACTAGGGATATTAAACAAAATGTTTTTTTTCGTGCAAAAACTCTCCGATTTTTTTTCGCGGCTCCTGGGGACGTTGGCCTTTAATATTTTACTGAGTTTAATCTTTTAATGTCTAGTTTTAATTAAAATATTTTTATCTAAATAGGTGAGACACATTTGGGATCATCTCCTAATAAGTAATTGTTGCTGATAATAATTTCTCCCTTATTATTCAACTGAAATAAAATTTTCCAACGAAACTTGTAATTCTTTAACTAGCGTAATTGAAAGTAGTACGTTGCGCGAAATTGATTTTTTAGTTATACGCTGACCCGGATACAAGTTAATAATTTGGAAGACAGTGCCCTAAATACTGAATTCAGTGAAGCGACAAGCAAAGGCCCTATTTGCATATGGAGCCTGCACCCTAAGGCCTCACTCAATTAGCAAACGCTGCATATGCAACGAAGCCACGAGACAAATTGCAATTCAACTTGAACCGACACAGTCCGAACCTCCTTTATGCATATCCTAACTGACCAGTTTCACCAATCAGTCCTTTTGAGTGTATGAATAACCTAAGCAAAGCAGTGCACTCTGTGTGGAAATCCGCGTTCCATACTCGTATACTCATTCGTAATGAGAATACATTTAGAAGAAAAAAATTGATTTTATTATTATTATTTTTTTTTACTCCACTGCATTATACAACATCGTATACAGTTTAATCAGCAATTTGAAGAAGAAAAATACAATAATTTCAGAAATATAGAAAACTAATTTTAACAGAAAAACAATATAATATATATATATATATATATATATATATATATATATATATATTTATTGTTTGATCAGTTTTCGATTGTTGCTAATTTAAGTTTCTACTGGTCTTAGGTTTTCGCCAATAAATAAACAATTTTATTGTTGCAACGTTTTGAGAATTTATTGTTCTCATAATCATGCCTTGACAGCGTAAAAACAAAAAATCTGGTGCGGGCAAAACACGACTTTCACTTACCTCTATTTTTAAAATCAATGAAAGAATTTTCAAATACAGTTAGAGAAAAAAATACGTGAAACTATTAAAGAATTAATTAAATTGAATTTCTATAGAAACATGTGTTTTTCACGAATCCCTCCCCATACCACGTTTATTATACCATGTTTATGGCTTTCCTCAGTTTATGCTTGGACATGGCTCAGTAATGGTACGTTTATATAGAATTTTCTTCTACTTCTGTATTAAAGTCTAAAGTTTTGTTTTTATGTTCATCATATCATATCATTATTTGTATCTATAATATTTAATTATGTTGGTATATTTTCTGTTTTATTTCAAATGTTATCATTGTCACTACATTCAAAAAAATTTCATTATCACATTAATATGTATCTCTTTTGTTCTGATGTTTGTAGCCCTAATGATGGCTCACAAGCTTGAGCCGAAACGTTGGCAAATTTTAAAAAAGGACTGAATCCTGATTATTCGACTATACATCTTTAAGTATTAAATACAGTTTCCTGGTATAAAACGTGACCATTCTTATTTCAACGTTATTCTCGCAACTTTTTGGGGGGTTTGAAAATTTTCCTTAACTTGACTACTTCGTTCACCGATCTTTTAGATAAAATTATAAGGAACACACAATAAGAAGGGTTAAAGTTTCCCTTATAATGATCGATGAGCTGTCAGCTTTCACGCTAGGAACAGAACATTTTGACAGTGACTTCGGGGATCTACAGTGGCTCAGAAATTATGAGGGGAGCTCCTGTATCTAAAATCCCGGCCATGGTGGATGAGGATTTTGGTGTTCTTTATGTAACACCAGGGATAAAAGAGACATATATCTTAGGCCGTGAAGTCTGCTGATCTTACCGCGAGAATTAAGGCGTATACCTGGAGAATCTTAAGTCAAACAGCTCGGCACAGTGGTTCCAAAAGCACTTTTACAGGACAAAATACCTTCCCAGGTCGTTCGGTTTATGATGTATCAGCCAATGAAACGCCATTTTGAAGCTTATTTATAATTTATAAGATATTTACGTTTTTACAGTTATTTAAAAAGATTTATATGACTAATTATTATTTTATAAATGTTTCCTTATTTCCATTAGATTATGATTGTAATGATATAGGTCATAACGAAGTATTAATTATATATATATAATTTACTCGACTAACTCGGTATACATATATTATAATAAATAATCTGGTGAGGGCAACACACGACTTTCACTTACCTCTATTTATTTTTTTTTTTTTTAGTAATAACAATTTTTATTGACAAAATTTTACAATCTGTCCCAATTTGGACATTAATAGTATTGCTGAATGATATCAAACATACTACATTCATACAATATTTACACAACATAAAATTACAATAAAATATATACACAATAATGAATCAATACAAAAGTCAATAATTCACTTATACCTATATACACATACACACACTCATACATACATCACATTGAGTGGAGAATCTAGCCAGTGCTAAAACTCCAATATATTTACAAAAGGTCGCGGGGCCACTGCCGTTTCAACCTTCTAGGTGGGTTGTATGGATGAGTGGAGCTGGATAGGGATTGAGCTAAAGGATTAGGATGATGAATGAGGTTCTGGTGGAATTTGGAAAATTTGGATGGAATTAGGTCTGAAATAAATGGAACATTAAGGTCGTGGTGCAAGGTATAATTGGAGACATAATAAGGAGCATTTACTATTGTACGGAGGACTTTGGATTGAAAGGATTGAATGCGTTTGATGTTAGAACGTTTAGCTGTCCCCCACAGTTCAAGTCCGTAGGTCCAGATGGGCTTCAGTATTGTCTTGTAGATTAATAATTTGTTTTCAACTGTAAGTTCAGATTTTCTGTTGAGTAGTCGGTATAACTGTCCGAATCGTCGGTTGAGTTCTTGTCTTTTAAGTCTTGTATGTGGGTTCCAAGTCAATCTTTTGTCTAACAGTAAGCCAAGATACCGGACTGTATCTGAGAGAGGAATCGGTAATGAGTTGAAATAAACTGGCGGACAGGATTTTCGTCTAAGAGTAAAGGTTATGTGTTTACATTTGGCTTCGTTCACCTTTACACGCCAGTTATTACACCAGTGTTCGATAAGGAAAAGGTGTCTCTGAAGGTTTAAGGATGCTGTTTCAGGATTGAAACTGGATGATAGGATGGCGGTGTCGTCTGCAAAAGTTGCCAGAAAGGTATCAGGATGTGTAGGAATATCAGCAGTGTAAAGGATGTAGAGGATGGGTCCCAAGACGCTGCCTTGAGGAACACCGGCCTCAACGGGATAAAGGTTAGAAAATTCTTCACCACAGCGAACTCGGAAGGAACGGTTCGAGAGATAGGATCGGAGAATGAGGTATAGGGACTGGGGTAAATGGGTTTTCAGCTTGAAGAGTAATCCAGTGTGCCATACCCGGTCAAAAGCTTGCGCAATGTCCAGAAACGCACCAGAAGAATACTCTTTGCATTCAAGAGCTGAGGAAATATGGTCTACAACTCGGAGCCCCTGTTGAACTGTGGAATGCTGAGGACGGAATCCAAACTGATGGGAAGGAAGATTTTGAGATTCTAATATGGGTAGGATACGTTTAAGAAGAAGCCTTTCGAAGATTATTGAGAGGATGGGGAGTAGACTAATAGGCCTGTAGGATGAAGTGTTGTTGGAAGGTTTACCTGGTTTTAAAAAAAGGATGATGGTGGAATGTTTTTATAACAGAGGAAAATAGGTGGTGCGGAGGATGCAGTTATAAATATAAGTAAGGAATATAATAGCTTTCTGCGGAAGTTGTCGGAGGATCTGGGGAGTAAGGAGATCGTGTCCAGGAGATTTACGGAGAGTCAGTTTTTGGAGAAGATATTTGACCTCAGAGGGATTAATAGCTTTAGGAGGTAGGGAAAGTGGAATCGGTGACATAAGAAAGTCTTGCACTTTTGCGGTGTGATTGATGTGGGATTCCGGGTGAGGAGTGAATACTTTGGAGAGGTGTGTGGCGAATTCCTCGGCTTTATCTTCATCAGACGCAGCCCAGGAGTCATCACCACGTCGGAGAGGATGGGAAACATGATGGTATTTTAGGATCTTTTTCGTGACATTCCACAGGGAATTATCACGAGCTGATAGAGAGGAGAGGTAGGAATTAAAGGACTGGGAACGGAAGTTCGCCAACTCCCTCTTCAATTGTCTACAATAGAAGTTATAGGAGCGGCGATCTGTTGGGTGTGGGGTGCGCTGCCATAATGATCTTGCTCGGCGTTTGGTGTGGATAAGGTCTATAATAGGTTGTGGAAAATGATTTTGGTCTGGATTTATATTGGAGTGTTTAGGAGAGGAAGCAGTCCAGACAGCTTGTTGGATGGCGGTGGTAAAGGAATAGACGGAATTATCTAGGTCATCTTGGGTTTTGAGGGTTACTCTGAGGTCAATATTATCGGTCAGGATTTGGCGGAAAAGGTTCCAGTTGACAGGGCCTCGGATGAATGATGGTGGAATGGGTTTTGGAATTGGAGTGAGAGATACTTTTAGGATCAGTGGACTATGGTCTGAGGATAGTTCATCAAGGCGAGTTAAAGACAAGTTGAGAGAGCCTAATCCGCTGTGGATAAAGAAGTCGAGGATGTCAGGATTGCGGTTAGGATCGGTTGGCCAGTAGGAAGGGGAGTCAGGAGGCAGGATATTAAAATTTCGGGAGTTGAGTGCAGACAGCAAATTTCGTCCCCGAGAATTCGTGGTTCTGGAACCCCACTGCTGATGCTTGGCGTTTAAGTCTGCACCCAGAATGAAACGATTTCCTAAGGAATCCAGGAAGGATACAAATTCAGAATTGGAAATGGAATGTTTAGGAGGGCAATATGCAGATGTGAGAGTTACCGGAAAGGAAAAAGTCTTGATTACTATGGATGTGGCTTGTAGGAAATCATAGGTGGGAAGTGGGAGTAAATGATGAGAGAGGGATTGGTGGACAATGATAGCAGAACCGGCATGGGCTTTACCGTCTGGGTGGTCAGTACGGTATGTCATGTATTGCGGTATTTTGAAGTACTGTTTAGTCGTTAGTCTTGTTTCAGTTATAAGTGCAACATCGATAGTTTTGTCTTGCAACAACGCTGTCAGTTCGTCAGTATGATTTCTAACACCATTCGCATTCCAAAGGAGAATGGATAAGGAGTTAGGTGAAGTCATTTAAGGATTTTTCAAGGCAGGGATTAATTCGATACTAGATTTGTAAGGAGTGATATAAGCGGCATAACAAGAGATTTGATTTCGGAGATGAACGATGTCATTAGACTGGTAAGATCTGTGATGTTTGATGGTGGAGGGATATGAGAAATTTGATGTTGAGGAGTTTTTTTAAGATTAGGTAAACTTTGAGGGATAGATTCTTGTACAATAGATTAAGAATGTTGAGGAAAATGTTGTTCCGGCAGTGCCTCGACTTCATGATTCTGGTTACCACCTCCAAGCAAGTGGGCAAATGACACGTTAGAATTTACAAGTTTTGATGGTTCTCTTCTGCTTCTAGTTGGTACAGCTGTTTCATTCGGATCCTGAGGTTTTTGGTATCTGGTTCTGAGTTTCTTGTAGATTTCACATCCCTTGTAGTTAGCCGGGTGGTCCTTGAGGCACAGAGCACATACAGCGGGTGCTGATCTTGATCTTGTACATTCTTCTGTTTTATGCTGTTCACCGCATTTCACACAGCGTGGTATGTGATGGCAATAACTTTTGGTATGACCATATGCCTGACAGTTATGGCACTGGACTATTTCTTTCTTTGTGTAAGGTTTTTCAACTTTTACACGGGTATAGTACAGTCTGCTGAGGTCATAGATTTTTTCGACTCCTGCTGATGGTTCCAAGTCCACGAAGAATAGAGGCAGTGGACTTTTATCTTTTAGAACGTTGGTGACTTGCCTCACTTGGAATCCTAATTCTGTCAGTTCTTCTTTGATTGCTTCAACGGGTGTTGAGGAATGTAGGTTTCTGATTACGACCCTTAATGCTCTCTCTTGGCGCAGCTGATAAGTATGAAAGTCAGCTTTGGTCTCAGTCAGATATTTTACAATCTTTCTGTAGGTTTCAGCAGTAGTCGGAGATATTTTAGTATCATTGGTTCTACTTATACAATAATAACTATTAGGATCTGTTACTTTGTTTAAATGCGCACACATCAGTTTAAAATTTTTAATATTTTTAACAAATATTGGTGGAGGTAGTGGTTCTCTGGGTATAGGAGAAGATTCCATGGTTTCTTTTTCATTTTGGAGGATCTGAAATGGATTCGGTGTAAAAAACGGAGATTCATCAGTTATTCCTTGTGATGATGTGCTGGGCTGTGGTTCAGAACCTAATGAGGTAGCTGACGCGGTCGCTGGTGGAATCATTTTTTTATTTTGTTCACGGCGGGGTCTCTGTTTTGTGGGAGACGAGTTAGAACCTGCAGATCTAGATCTTTTACTTGCAGACTTTGAGGACATGACTTGATGAAAATATCTCATTGATTAAGAAAATAATAATAATAAATAAATAATGAGATAAGAATTAAAGATAAAAGAAAGATAATTAAAAGAAAAGCAAGCCCGAGCTTGCCGAGCTAGCGGCAATCAGCTGATCAGTGACCCTTCTTTCACTTTTTCGTGATTGTACAAAGTAAATTATAACTTTGCTTACCGAAACTTCTCCAATATTCACTGCCGTAATATTCCTGAGGTCTAGTGATGTTCTCCAGACTGAATTCTAGCGAATTCCTACTGAAAAATGCAAAAATCTGAGAGACGATGTAACGTATGACTGTTATCATCGAGCGTATCAGCTGATCTCACCTCTATTTCTAAAATCGATTAAAGAATTTTCAAGTACATTAAGAGATAAAAATGTGTAAAACCATTAAAGAATTAATTAAATGGAATTTCTATAGAAACGTCTAAAATAATCAGTTAGTTTTATCGGTTTTTCATCATCCTCTATTAACTTTTAAAAGCTTGTGTATAAGATAATATTTTTTCTAAAATCTTTAGCTTTCTAACAGTTTATCATATATGTATATTACTGTTCTTATCTTCAAAATCAAAAAATTGCATAAAAAAAATATTATTCCAGTTTTTTCTTTAGTTGGGTATCGAAGTCATTCAATTTATATATTTACCTGTTTTTCATCGTTGGTAAAAAATAATATATTTATTTTTATAAAATCTACGAAATTAAAGGTACTTTACAGGGAAAAAAAATGTAAAATATCGGCATTTAATCTCTGTCAAACCATTCAATCAGACTGAAAACTACATGATATTTAAGCCCATTAAGTTTTACATCCATATAGCGAGTTTAATCAAAATCGGAACCGTTTTTGAGAAAATCGAAAAAAGGTGCAAAATGCATGATATTAAGTGGCTCTTCTGGTAAGCTCATTTTAAGGAAAAAGGTTTTGTAACGTCTCGGGCGTATAGTTGTCTTAAATAAGAAATTTCAGTTTCATAGGACGTACCGTTTCCGCCAGGGAGTTACCACACACACACAGACCTTTTTGCGGGACTTGGTTATCTGGACTCAGGGGACCCTAAAATGTGTATTTCCGTTGAAAACTGGAATTCGAAAATTTTCACGATCGCAATACTCTTCCTTATATTTATATATATATATATATATATATATATATATATATATAAATAATATAGTGAGAGTAAATAGAAAACAAAATAATTTTCCCTCTCTTCCATAATTACTTCTTTCACAAATTTTATAAGATACCCCGTATAAATATATACTCTTCGAAAGATTATATATTTATACCTCGTTGGAACACTGAGTTCCAAGTAAACATAAATTCCCACCTAGCTCGTGTTTCTAGCATCTGAGTAGGAGAGTTGAGGTGGAGAGATAGACGCTGTCCCCATCTTGTCCATTTGTAAACCCATTTCTTCCCTTTCTTCTATCCTGAGAGGACCATCAACTTGGATGGCCTATGTAACTAAAGGTGTAGAAAAAACTTAAAGGAGTTGATTGTTAGAGTTTTTTTTATTTCGATTGAATTCAGAAGCTGCCTAAGGGATCCTGTTCTCAATATTGAAAACCGTGAACTGGGATAAAAGAATTGTATGTTTTTTAAAATTTAGTTAACTAATAGATTTCTTAGTTACCTACATTATATATAAACAATTTAGAATTGTTTTGATAACTGACTAACTAGCAAATCGGAGGTCATCTGTGATATAGTGGCTACGATAACGGCCTTCTATTCCCAAGGTCGCGGGTACGAATCCAGAAAGTGGCTCTAGGATTTTATTAGGAATGAAAAATCCTTAGTTATGCCGTTCTTTGGAAGAGACGTAAAATGGTGATCCCGAGCTAGTGCGATGTCAGGTACACGTTAGAGATCCCGATTCTAATTAAAGCTGGACAGGATGAATTTAGGACTTCCCCTTTAGCATCATCTGATAAGCCACAGCAGTATAATAGGACGTTAAAAGAATAACCAAAAACATTAACTAATTAACAAATAGTCAAGTAATTGCATGAACTATAAAGAAGAAGAAAAAGGTAACTCAATTTTATTTTTGTAACCTGAGAAATAAACAATTTAATGTTTCGAACAAAGCAAAACATTACTAATTCAAAAAATAAAACAAATTTAGTTTTGTAATTTAGAGCTTTTTGCCTACATACATAGTGAATAATTGAAATGTTGAAAAATATAATTAAGGGACCGGAATGGACTAAGATAAAGCACAAGTCTTCTTTGCTCTGAGTTTCAGGTTCCAATCCCGTACATGGTCGAATAAAGATTCTGTTTTTTGGACTATCGGGCGACTCTGGGATATGGAGATCTTCCTAGGGCACATCCGACCAGTATTAAGTGGTTACCCAAAAATTATATAAAAACCTGATCTCGTCACGTCACCTCCTTGCACGACAGCTGACATTACCAGACTCTCTCTTTGGTTAGCAGAGGTAAAGGATACTTTGAAAATAAATAAAATGTTGACACAATTATTCTACAATCGGTTAAGCACCAGGCGCCACATAGCATTATCGTGTTTCGGTGAAATTTATGCACAAACATTTAATAGGGCAATTTATTGAGAATTTTAGTAGCTGTAGATTTTTTGTATCCTTGAATTCGAAATCGGGAGGTAACATAAAGCAAAATATACATATATAAATTTTGTAACATACTTTAAACAAAGATAACGAGCTACCGCAGCAAAATATATTTGTAATTTGGATTGCACTATCATATACTCAAATATGTATGTGTTAATTCATCATTTTAGTAGTATGTGTTAAATAACTCGAGAAAACGCCTAAACGCACACACACAGACCTTTTTGCGGACTTGGTTATTTGGACTCTGTGCTGGTCTGGACTGGAAATTTTTCACGATCTCAATACTTTCCCTTACTATATATAGTAAGTAAAAGTAAAAATATTTGTTACAAGTTTAATTATTTTTTAATGAGAACGTATAATTTTCAGGGGGGTTTTAATTTCAGGGATAACTGTAAAAAAATAGTTTTAAAAATAATTAATTTTTTAATTATTATAGAAAGAATTTTATCGAAAATCAGTGCTGGTACATATCCAAACAGTAAGGGAAACCTCATTAATCATTTTAGCTCCACAACCATTGTCAATTTTGATACTCCGATGACCACATAAATGAGTCTATGGTAAATTACTTTTATTAATATAGATGTAGCACAGAGGTAAATTCAGTTACAATGCTAAATGAATTTCTGCATTTAAAACAAACTTTGTAATAGCTCGGAATGCAGTAACATGAAGCAATAGGTTCTGAAATTCGAACAAAGAGAATTCCGCATGCGTTGGCTTTGTTCAAAGGATACACTAATTTCCATTTATGAATTTCGACCGTGATGTTGTATTCACAAAACACTTCCGTTACTCTTTCGAATACGCTCAAATTAACATTTCCCTTTGGCACCCAAACCAGTGAAAAATTTTATATACCTACTAGTTAAAACGTAGTTTAGTGAAAATTGATTTAATTTAGATAAAGAACGGAGTAGATTAAAAGTCTTTGTGATTGGATTTTTTATTCAATATCTCTCTAATAGTAAAGAAAAATTAGGTAAACAAATAGGCAAAACCCGAATATTGTTTTGCTTACTTGTTACGATGAACTTCTGATCCCTAAGTGATAAATTGTTAATTGGTCAAACAAACCTTTCTTAAACATAAATGACACAATATTTTAATTTAGCATAGCAGGAGCTGGTCCCTAGTTTAATATATATGATATATATATATATATATAATTTATATATATATATTATATATATATTATATATATATATATATCTGAGTTATATATATATATATATTATATATATATATATATATCATATATCTGAGTTATATATATATATATATATATATATATATATATAACTCAGAAGTTGGATTTATTTAGCCTTTTGCCAACAAAACATCAGTTTGTCTTTCTATACTTCGAATATTTAATATTTAAGAAATATCACTACATCAATAAATCAATTGATAGATCGAAGGTTTAAGGTATTTCATTTTGTTGAAGAATATGTTGAGATAAAGTACTGTCAGATCAAACCTACCCGACAATATTCCGGACGTGACTGGACGGAATGAGCGTACGTTCACGGTCGACGTGTTGTTAGAACTTTCAATTTAGCCTCTCTTTATTTCATTTCTTTAATGTCCGAGCTGTGGTGCAACGTCCGACCTACATTCTATCATTAACAGGTTCTCGCAGTTTTATATCTTCCTGTTTGTCCATTCTCCGTCGGGCGAGCAAATATTGTTCAAAGCTTAATAAAGTTCCTGACAAATACAGATTTATTACATTGGTATACCGATTAATTCCGCTATATTGTGAGGCACATTTGATGACCTGATGGCTTAAATTCTAATGATTGAGAAAATGTATTTATGAATATATGTATATATACATATGCACTTAAATTGGATATTATAAAGAAGAATTAGGGGAGATCTCGGGGGAATTTGTTATTGAAACAGGCGTGAGACAGGGAGACGGTATATCTCCTACCTTGTTTAATTGTTTCCTAGAAAAAGCGATGAGAAAATTTTCCAAAACTAACAGAAAGATTTTGTAGGCGGAGGAATATATATCGAATGTCTGACTTTCGCTGACGATTTAGCGTGAAGGAAATCGCAGAATGAACCGGATTACAAATCTCATTCAAATCTGGCAAAATCGAAACAGATAAGAATTCAAATATTTAGGAGAAATTGTCACTGCAAACGGGTTGGACATATTTGCGATAAACTCAAGAGCAAATTAAATGTTTAGTGCACTAGCAAGGAAGAAAAATCTATACCTCGGAACAGTAAATTCAGACACTACCACACAGTAATAAAGCTCGAAGCGCTATATGCAGCGGAAACGCTAGCCTTGGAAAACGAGAAAACTGGAAGACTTGGGAACAAACGACAAAAAAATCTTAGGGAAAATTTTGGACCAGCCGGAACAATGAGCCAATAGATGAAACGATTAGAAAGAAAGATTAAAATATTTCGGGCACGTTTGGAGGATGAAAGGAAACAGGATGGTTAAGAAATTAGTCCACAAACTGTTTGAAATAAAAACGGCTATAACTTAGGTTAAGGAAGTAAAACAAGATTTTGAACGAGCTAGTATTAGAAGTGAAGTAAAACGAACAGAAAACAATTGGACAAAAAAGACATGAACGGTTGTTTCCAAGTCGAACACAAGATGGTAAGAACGGGAACCAAGTGGACGGAAGAACGAAATAGCGGTTTTCTGAACAGATGAAGGCTTCTTGGAAGAGGAGAAGAACAAATAAGAAATTGTTAGGGGCTTCAAATCGTGATCTCCAAATGGTCTAATGTAAATTCTTTACTTTTTTTATTAAATATGGCAGTGGAATGTTTTTAGGAACTGTACTGCTTTCAAGTAGTGGTAGAAAAAAAAGAACTACGATAGTGTGTTGGTTTTAGAGAACGATCAGAAGTGTAGATGTCATAACAGCATAACAGCTTTCTTGGTCCAAGGGATGTTGGTGGAAAATTGTTGGTTATGCCTTCCTTCGGGGAGAGGAGGAGGGGGAGACGTAAAACGTTGGTACCTAGCCTAAGAAACTATATCCTAATTAAAGCTGGATAGGCAAAATTAAGGGATCCCACTGTAGCATTGACCTATTAGCAAAAGCAGCATGATGTGACATTAAATGAGTGAAACATAACTAACAAATGAGATAGCAACTTGAATTAAATGTTTTATTAAATAAATAATTAATTTATAGTAAGATAGTTTTTATTTGCACTGAATTTAATAAAGAGCCAATGCAATGTACTCCTATACAACATTTTTCTGATTTTTATCAAACTTTGTATGTCATTACTGAGCATACATTAGGCAGTTTAACAAAATTATTGGGTTTCACATGAAATGCCCGTTTTTATAGTTTCTGAAATACATAAAGGATTTTGTAGGTATCTGTTGTTTTCTTACGAATGTTTACATATTTAAAGTAAACAGTTACTAATCCTCTACCTTTGTATTATAAACATTAGCTTCCTAATAAATTAACCACTTTTTAGTATACCACCAAATATGAACATGGAAACACGCGATTTTCGAGTAATATTTTGTAAGAGTTTAAACTAGGCCATTCAGCAGCTGAGGCCGCTAGAAATTTTTGCAAGGCGTTTGGCGAGGGGAGTGTTAATGAACGGACAATTCGCCGTTGGTTTGCTAAGTTTTAAGCTGGGAATACCGACTTGGAAAACGCCCCGAGGAAGACCTCCGTCCGTAATAGACAACGATGTCCTCAAACATACAGTAGAAGGAAACCCCTACCAAACAGTTAAAGGACTCTCAGCACAACTAAATGCAAGTGCATCTACCGTTTCCAGACATTTAAAGTGTATTGGGAAAGTAAAAAAGCTCGATACATGGGTACCTCACGATCTCACTGAGCGGCAGCAAGACCCCATGTTCCAAAACATACCGTGCAAAAATTGAAAGGACTGGGCTACGAAGTTCTTCCGCACCCACCATATTCTCCCGACTTGTCTCTAACAGATTATCACCTGTTCAGGAATTTAGACAACTTCGTCAAAGGAAAACTTTTTGAAAATGATGATCAAGTGATAAGTGCGTTTTCAGATTTTGTTTCACTTCAAAGCTCAGAGGTTTTCAGTTCGCGGATAAAAAAGTTGGTGTCACGTTGGGAAAAATGTCTAGAAAAAGAAGGTAAATACTTCGAATAAAATTATCCTGTTTTCATATCGTATTTTTAATAAAAATCCTTTACCTTGAAAACGGACATTTTATGTGACACAACCCAATATTATAACTATTTTGTCACTGCTCTGCATAATTCACAATTCCACACAAAAAAAAAAATAAATAATAAAAATAAATTGCCTCCAGCCTCATAAAAGTACATTCCCCTAAAACTTTATTGTATACTTCCAAATTGGTTTTATTAATACTATGTAAATAGTTAATATATTTCTTAACGATAATTTTGAAGGAAAGAAGTCCATATCTTTGATTCAGTTCTTTACTTCTTTGCTTGAGGAGGCTTGCCCTCCCATATTAGTCGTTTGTCTAGGTAAAGGCCTAAATAACCAATCTCTCGGAAACTAGTATGGGAAGCCCCGAAATTATCTGGGTCAATTTAGGATATAAAAAAAAATCAATTGAAAGCTGCACGTTGCTAAGTAAGCTGAATGGGAAAAATTCATTGAGCACTCAGAAGTATCCAGAGGTTTTCTTTTAAAATCTTTGCCTTACATTGTAACTTCACATAAGGACCGTTTATTTGACATCTTTTTCCATAACTTAATGGTATACTACATGAATAGTGATATGATAATATATAAATGATAAAAATCAAAGAAATTATTGACTTTGAACACTTGAGCACAAAATAATGTAAAAAAACAAAACAATAGTAAAGCAATAACTAAATTGAATCAAACCAAAAAATAAAAATAAAAATAAATAATAATAAAGTAGAAATAAAATAAAAAATCTTTGGCGATAGAGTTTAAATCTGTGTTTTTAATAAATTTAGAAATGTCTGCATTCAATTTAGGGACCTATTTTTTTATTTGGCCAAATTCCGTTTTTAAGTGTTATACTTTTAATCAAATGAAATCTTTGTCTCTCTGAAATTCTGCTATCATAAAGTATGTGATTAAATTTTTAAATTCGTCCGTCTTCGTCAGATAAGTCGGTTTGTATTATGTTAAATCGTTTAAGATAGTGTTGTTTATTTCCGTATTCCGTGAGTAGTTGTTTTAGTTTATAATTATTACTATGTATAGATGTGTAATGTGAGGTCTGATTCCGAGTGAACTTGGAGACTTGCTGGAGCTCACTCACATCTGCTACCACCAGACCTTCTTTTATGCTATAAAAAAAAAAAAAAAAAATTGAAATACTCTTTTTATATTTTATTTACCTACCTGAATACTTTTTCAAACAGCGCATATAGAGAGTATAAAATCGCAGAAGTAGCCGTATTGAGAAATATGAAAGACCGGAGATACATTACAAGGTTATCCACACCCTGGGGCCAAAGTGGCTATAACCCAGCTTTTTGCCCCCTTACCACATGAATATTTCATGTAGCAACAAGCCATCAACTCTACATTTTTATTTATAATAATATTTTCCTCTTCTTTTTTTTAAATATAATTTTTACCTCGTCCCTTTTAGAAGCGTTCGTTAAATAGGCCGGGTTGACTAATATGGCGTAATTTAAACGAATTAGAAAAAAACAGATATTTTCTCAGGTTCGGAATTTTTTAAAAATTAAGGGTATATTAAATCCTCTAATTATTAATCAGACCTTCATTATCAATGCACTTTTGCCAACGTTCAACAAGCTTTCTTATTCCACCAGAAAAAAAATCCGAATCCCTGGACTCAATGAAATCACGAAAAGAATTTTCAATGTCGTCCTGGTTTTGAAAATTTTTCTCCCTCAAAAAGTTGTCCAGATGCCTGAAAAAGTGAAAGTCTGTAGGAGAGAGGTCAGGTGAATAAGGCGGATGTTGGAGAACTTCGTAGCCCAACTCGTGCAGTCGTCGAAGCGTTGGTTGTGCAACGTGTGGTCTGGCGTTATCGTGGAGCAGGATCGGCCCCTTCCGATTCATCAATGCTGGGCAAAGACGTTGCAATTTTTGAGTTCCGAGTTCCGCCGCCATTTCTCGTGTGGTTTTGGTTGGTCTTCTTCCACTTTTGACCTCAGCTGGTCGTTGTCCAGAGCAAGATGACGACCCCGACCTTCCTTGTCTTCGAGGTCGAAATCTCCTCTGCGAAACTTCTGGAACCAACGCTGCACCGTGCACTCATTAATAGCCCCCTGACCCCACACTTCATTAATATTACGAGCCGTTTGCGCAGCGCTGCGCCCTAATTTAAATTCGCAAAAATAAATTTGACGAAAATCGCACTTTGACATTTTCGATTCAAGACCTTTGAACACACTGAACAAAACGATTTTACTAAACAAATTCATGGTGAAAGAGAGGGTATTAGATAAGGTTTGTTTTGGTATAATAATGATCAATGTTAGGATTAGCTTTGTTTACACAATTGGAATTAAGATATTGCAATAGAGGAAACCTGCATTAATTTTGCATCAACCCAATATATTTTCCAATTATATTGCATAACTCATCTACTTAGGTCTATAATTAAAAGCTTATATAACTGGTAGATTTTTCTGTAGGGTTGAGGTTAAGTGGGACTTGCAAAACATTAACTTTTGAGCTATTTTCTGATCCTATTTTTTTCTTAATTTTGGGTGAAATAGAATCTAAATAAAGTAGAGACATTTCAGGGGCTGATATATCGACACAGAGTCAAAACCTCTGGGTGACTATTGGTGATGAGTAACCATTTAACTTCTTTTGGATATCTTTATTTACTATTGAATAATCAAACACATACACTTTGATAGTCTAAATCACACAAAATAAAGTTCATAACAGCATGATAAACACTTGTAAATTATAAAAACTTTGAGACTGACCTGAAGCGTGTCTTCATTATAAGAGTCCCGAAAAGCTGTCCAAAACTTAATTTAATTGTCAACCTAAAAGAACCAAAGCGACGCAACTAAGTTGTTTCAAATAGCCTAAAGTGGATCACTTGTAGCTGGATGGTTAGCATAACAGCCTCATATGCCAAAGGTCACGGGTTCAAACCCCCAGATGGTCCTAGGATTTTTTAATGGAAGTAATAAATCCTTAGTTATGCCGTCCTTCGGAGGGAACGTTAAAAAGTGGTCCCGACAGTAGCATAACGTGACGTTAAATAAATAAACAAACAAATAGCCTTAAAACTGATTGTTAGGTTAAAACCAGTGATCAACATAATAGCGGTGATTCAAGACGTGCTCAATGAACCAATAAAAATGCATAAAATAATGAAAACAATAAATTAATGGTGATATATTACAGGATTAGGTGCTTCTGCCGTATGTAAATATAGTACCTTTTGGAAGGAAATGAAAGGAAAGGTTATATCTGTTTACATAGGATATAGTACGTTTTGGAACGAAACATAGATATAGTACCTTCTGGAATGAAATAAAATGTGGATTTAGTACCTTTTGGAATGAAACGCCAATTTTTAAATACTTTTTTAAAGGATTTTTATGTTTTTTAGATAAAATTTGATGACGGATTTAGATAAAACCAAACCATTAAAACACAAAAAAGTAAAAATATCAATTTCGAAAAAAATTTCCAGTAGTACCTTTTGGAAAGCAACGTCTTAATTGCAGAAAGTCGAAAATGTATGATGGACTGCGGACTGGATAACTTGTTCAAGGAAATATACGTTTCGACGACGATTCGAAGGGTAAAGCCACTTCAACTAGTCATATAACACCTATTTCTAATATAATACCCATAATATGGTTAACTATATGTACATCTATATGCGATTGATGTAGAATGGAAGAAGTTAATATTTATTGTTAATAATGAGATTAATTTTGGCCTATATAGACAAAATTATATTAAAATCAACGTTTTAATACTTCATTCACAGGCGTCTTGAATTTATTTTTCATAATTTTACTTAAACTTATTCTTTACAATTATCATTATTTAGCCATAAACATTTATCTAGAAAGTTTGTTTATTTGTTTATTTATTTAACGTCACTTTATGCTACTATGGCTAATCGGACGATGCTACAGTGGGAGTCCTAAACTTTGCCTATCCAGGTTTCAATAGGATAGGGATCTTTAACGAGTACCTGACATCGCACAGGCTCAGGACCACCTTTTAACGTCCCCTCCGAAGGACGGCATAAATTAAGAATTTTTTACTCCCATTAAAAAATCCTAGGACCACCTGCGGATATGAACCCGTGAACTTTGGCATAGGAGGCTGTTATGCTAACCACCCAGCTACAAGTGATCCCGGTCTAGATTGTTCTCTAGTTATTTTATGTTCCTTTGAAATTTGAACGATGTCTAGACATCTTAAGGTTTAGTCTGAATTATGGGCGTCACGAGTTTGGGCGTAGGGTTCACACCAAGAGGCAGTAGGATGCGTACAAAACAAGATGATAGTCTTTACAGGGGATATAGGTGTCATGAATATATTATCTGTAGGCCTGCTGTGCCTCACAGGGATGTTTCAGGTCAGAGTGTGAATCATGGCATGCAAATATATCCTTTAAAACATACAAGCGTACGCGCAAACATATAAATAAAATCAACTATATATTCCTCTATATACATAAAAAAAATCTGGTGCGGGCAACACACGACTTTCACTTACCTCAATTTTCAAAATTAATGAAAGAATTTTCAAATACAGTTAGAGATAAAAAAAATACGTGAAGCTATTAAAGAATTAATTAAATCGAATTTATATAGAAACATGTGTTTTATTAAAAAATCTATTATATTATTATCTAAAATAATCAGTTAGTTTTATCTTCTTTTCATTACTCTCTATTAACTTTTAAAAGCTTGAGTATAAGATAATATTTTTTCTAAACTCTTTAGCTTTCCAACGGTATATCATACATGTATATTACTGCTATTTATTCAAAAACAAAAAATTGCATTAAAAGTATATTTTTTCGGTTTTCTCCTTTAGTTGTTTTTCGAATTCGCTCAACATGCATATTTAGCTCTTATTAATCAATACTAACAAGATAATATGGTTATGTTTATAGAATATACAAAAATATCGGCATTTAAGCCCTATCAGACCAGTTTAATCAGAATGAAACCTACATGATATTAAAGCCCATTAAATTTTACATCGATTTAGTGAGTTTAATCAAAATCGACGGAACTTGTTTCGAGAAAATCGATTATTTTATCGGTTTTTTGGACTCAGGGGACCCTAAAATGTGTATTTCCGTTGAAAACTGGAATTCAAAAATTTTCACGATCGCTACACTTTCCCTTACTATATAATTAAGGGAAAGTCAAATGAATTGCCTTTACCCTTGGTTATCGCATCACACGTGAACGGCTAGACCGATTTCGCTGATTATTTTTTCGTTTAGTTTACAGTCAGCTGAAGGATCTTATGGAAGAAAACAAGAGAAAGTTACGTTGATAATTAGGTTGTTGTCTTATTTTTTTTTTATATCCTAAGGTAATAATAATCTCTCAATCTATCTATCTCTCTATATATATAAATGAATCGCCTTTTCCCTTGGTAATCGCATCATCGATTCATCGACCGATTTCGCCAGGACGTAGTTAAGACAGGACATCGTCTGCAAGGGCCAGCTAGTATCTTATAAGTTAGGAAGTGTAAATTATTCAAAGAATTCAAAAGGTTTTTAAAGTAAAATTTAGCAATATAATAATAAAAAAGTTTATTTTTACTTACCAAGGTTCTTGAAGGGTTACACGAAATTCTCCCACTAGAAAATAAATATAAGAATTATTATTATATAAACGCTAGTAAAACATGGGAAAAAAGAAATTTTTAATGTCATAAATTACCAGAGTGGCAAAAAAAAAAAAAAAAAAAAAACAGAAATACACACACATACATATATATTATATATATATATATATATATATATAATCTCAATTTTCTTATGTAAACATCTGAATAATACACACTTAATAGGTGCTTATGACGTCAAGATTAAGTATAAAAATAAAATATATCATCACTATAAAATCATAAGCACACATTAAACCCGTCAATTTCAGATTTTTATCTAATACCCCAATAGAGCTATCACCGGTCAAAAAATAGAAACAATTAAAAAATCCGTTTTCAAAACTGTACAGTTCTTTAAGGCCAAACATTTAAGCATTGATATTCCATAGAAAGTAACTATTCTGTATAAAGTAACAGCATAAAAAATATTGAGCCGCAGAAGTTATCGTTTTTTTTTGAAAAACGTTCAAAATTGCAGGTTTTTTTTTTTTCAAATTTATGCTAATTACTTTCGAGTATTAAGAATACATCAAGAATTGTATTCAGCTGGGTAATATTTTTTTTTTTTTTTTTAACTTCTTTATTTAAATCAAAATACAGATATTTTACAGTGCAAGTAGAAGTCACTATCCCACTAAGGCGAGCCCTAGTGTGGGATAGGAGTTCACCTGCGGCAAATCAATAAAAGTACAATAACAAATAGTAACAGTACACAGGTACACAGTATGTGTACACTATACAATACTTAAATAATATAACACAATTTAATACTTTTTATTTGAGAGGCCTAGAGCTTCATTATTAAATGATTAAAAATACTGCATGTGCGAAAATGAACTTCCTTTCTTCAACGAAAATGGCCGCTAGTTCTAAAGGGCAAGAATCAGCTGATGCGCTCGATGATAACAGTCATACGTTACATCGTCTCTCAGATTTTTGCTTTTTTCAGTAGGAATTCGCTTGAATTCAGTCTGGAGAACATCACTAGACCTCAGGAATACTACGGCAGTGAATATTGGAGAAATTTCGGTAAGCAAAGTTATAATTTACTTTGTACAATCACGAAAAAGTGAAAGGAGGGTCACTGATCAGCTGATTGCCGCTAGCTCGGCAAGCTCGGGCTTGCTTTTCGTTAACTTATCTTTCTTTTATCTTTAATTCTTATCTCATTATTTATTTATTATTATTATTTTCTTAATCAATGAGATATTTCCATCAAGTCATGTCCTCAAAGTCTGCAAGTAAAAGATCTAGATCTGCAGGTTCTAACTCGTCTCCTACAAAACAGAGACCCCGCCGTGAACAAAATAAAAAAATAATTCCACCAGCGACCGCGTCAGCTACCTCATTAGGATCTGAACCACAGCCTAGCACATCATCACAAGGATTAACTGAAGAATCGCCGTTTTTTACACCGAACCCATTTCAGATACTTCAAATTGAAAAAGAAACAATGGAATCTTCTCCTACACCAAAAGAACCATCACCTCCACCAATATTTGTTAAAAATATTAAAAACTTTCAACTACTGTGTGCGCATTTAAACAAATTAACTGATCCTAATAGTTATTATTGTAAAAGTAGAACCAATGATACTAAAATATCTCCGACTACTGCTGAAACCTACAGAAAGATTGTAAAATATCTGACTGAGACGAAAGCTGACTTTCATACTTATCAGCTGCGCCAGGAGAGAGCATTAAGGGTCGTAATCAGAAACCTACATTCCTCAACACCCGTTGAAGCTATCAAAGAAGAACTGACAGAATTAGGATTCCAAGTGAGGCAAGTCACCAACGTTCTAAAAGATAAAAGTCCACTGCCTCTATTCTTCGTGGACTTGGAACCATCAGCAGGAGTCGAAAATATCTATGACCTCAGTAGACTGTACTATACCCGTGTAAAAGTTGAAAAACCGTACACAAAGAGGGAAATAGTTCAGTGTCATAACTGTCAAGCATATGGTCATACCAAAAGTTATTGCCATCACATACCACGCTGTGTGAAATGCGGTGAACAGCATAAATCAGAAGAATGTACAAGAACAAGATCAACACCCGCTGTATGTGCCCTGTGCCTCAAGGACCACCCGGCTAACTACAAGGGATGCGAAATCTACAAGAAACTCAGAACCAGATACCAAAAACCTCAGGATCCGAATGAAACAGCTATACCAATCAGAAGCAGAAGAGAACCATCTAAACTTGTAAATTCTAATGTGTCATTTGCCCACTTGCTTGGAGGTGGAAGCCAGAGTCATGAAGTCGAGGCACTGCCGGAACAACATTTTCCTCAACATTCTCAATCTATTGTACAACAATCTATCCCTCAAAGTTTACCTAATCTTCAAAAAACTCCTCAACATCAAATTTCTCATATCCCTCCACCATCAAACGTCACAGATCTTACCAGTCTAATGACATCCTTCATCTCCGAAATCAAATCTCTTGTTATGCCGCTTATATCACTCCTTACAAATCTAGTATCCAATCTAATCCCTGCCTTGAAAAATCCTTAAATGAATTCACCTAACTCCTTATCCATTCTCCTTTGGAATGCGAATGGTGTTAGAAATCATACTGACGAACTGACAGCGTTGTTGAAAGACAAAACAATCGATGTTGCACTTATAACTGAAACAAGACTAACGACTAAACAGTACTTCAAAATACCGCAATACATGACATACCGTACTGACCACCCAGACGGCAAAGCCCATGCCGGTTCTGCTATCATTGTCCACCAATCCCTCTCTCATCATTTACTCCCACTTCCCACCTCTGATTTCCTACAAGCCACAGCCATAGTAATCAAGACTTTTTCCTATCCGGTAACCCTCACATCTGCATACTGCCCTCCTAAACATTCCATTTCCAATTCCGAATTTGTATCCTTCCTGGATTCCTTAGGAAATCGGTTCATTCTGGGTGCAGACTTAAACGCCAAGCATCAGCAGTGGGGTTCCAGAACCACGAATTCTCGGGACGAAATTTGCTGTCTGCACTCAACTCCCGAAATTTTAATATCCTGCCTCCTGACTCCCCTACCTACTGGCCAACCGATCCTAACCGCAATCCTGACATCCTCGACTTCTTTATCCACAGCGGGTTAGGCTCCCTCAACTTGTCTGTAACTCGCCTTGATGAACTATCCTCAGACCACAGTCCACTGATCCTAAAAGTATCTCTCACTCCAATTCCAAAACCCATTCCACCATCATTCATCCGAGGCCCTGTCAACTGGAACCTTTTCCGCCAAATCCTGACCGATAATATTGACCTCAGAGTAACCCTCAAAACCCCAGATGACCTAGATAATTCCGTCTATTCCTTTACCACCGCCATCCAACAAGCTGTCTGGACTGCCTCCTCTCCTAAACACCCCAATATAAATCCTCACCAAAATCATTTTCCACAACATATTATAGACCTCATCCATACCAAACGCCGAGCAAGATCATTATGGCAGCGCACCCGACACCCAACAGATCGCCGCTCCTATAACTTCTATTGTAGACAATTGAAGAGGGAGTTGGCGACCTTCCGTTCCCAGTCCTTTAATTCCTACCTCTCCTCTCTATCAGCTCGTGATAATTCCCTGTGGAATGTCACGAAAAAGATCCTAAAATACCATCAAGTTTCCCATCCTCTCCGACGTGGTGATGACTCCTGGGCTGCGTCTGATGAAGATAAAGCCGAGGAATTCGCCACACACCTCTCCAAAGTTTTCACTCCTCACCCGGAATCCCAAGCCAATCACACCGCAACAGTGCAAGACTTTCTTTTGTCACCGATTCCACTTTCCCTACCTCCTAAAGCTATTAATCCCTCTGAGGTCAAATATCTTCTCCAAAAACTTACCCTCCGTAAATCTCCTGGACACGATCTCCTTACTCCCCAGATCCTCCGACAACTTCCGCAGAAAGCTATTATATTCCTTACTTATATTTACAACTGCATCCTACGCACCACCTATTTTCCTCTGTTATGGAAACATTCCACTATCATTCTTTTTCTAAAACCAGGCAAACCTTCCAACAACACTTCATCCTACAGGCCTATTAGTCTACTCCCCATCCTCTCAAAAATCTTCGAAAGGCTTCTTCTTAAACGTATCCTACCCATATTAGAATCTCAAAATCTTCCTTCCCATCAGTTTGGATTCCGTCCTCACCATTCCACAGTTCAACAGGGGCTCCGAGTTGTAGATCATATTTCCTCAGCTCTTGAATGCAAAGAGTATTGTTCTGGTGCGTTTCTGGACATTGCGCAAGCTTTTGACCGGGTATGGCACACTGGATTACTCTTCAAGCTGAAAACCCATTTACCCCAGTCTCTATACCTCATTCTCCGATCCTATCTCTCAAACCGTTCCTTCCGCGTTCGCTGTGGTGTAGAATTTTCTAACCTTTATCCCGTTGAGGCCGGTGTTCCTCAAGGCAGCGTCTTGGGACCCGTCCTCTACATCCTTTACACTGCTGATATTCCTACACATCCTGATACCTTTCTGGCAACTTTTGCAGACGACACCGCAATCCTATCATCCAGTTCCAATCCTGAAACAGCATCCTTAAACCTGCAAAGACACCTTTCTCTTATCGAAGACTGGTGTAATGCTTGGCGCATTAAGGTGAACGAAGCCAAATGCAAACACGTAACCTTCACTCTTCGACGAAACTCCTGTCCGCCAGTTTACTTCAATTCCATTCCGATTCCTCCTTCAGATACAGTCCGGTATCTTGGCTTACTGTTAGACAAAAGATTGACTTGGAACCCACATACAAGACTTAAAAGACAAGAACTCAACCGACGATTCGGACAGTTATACCGACTACTCAACAGAAAATCTGAACTTACAGTTGACAACAAATTATTAATCTACAGGACAATACTGAAGCCCATCTGGACCTACGGACTTGAACTGTGGGGGACAGCTAAACGTACTAACATCAAACGCATTCAATCCTTTCAATCCAAAGTCCTCCGTACAATAGTAAATGCTCCTTATTATGTTTCCAACTATACCTTGCACCACGACCTTAATGTTCCTTTTATTTCAGACTTGATTCCATCCAAATTTTCCAAATTCCACCAGAATCTTATTCATCATCCTAATCCTCTAGCTCAATCCCTATCCAGCTCCACTCATCCTTAC
Organism: Piezodorus guildinii; assembly: GCA_023052935.1. Classification (NCBI taxonomy): domain Eukaryota; kingdom Metazoa; phylum Arthropoda; class Insecta; order Hemiptera; family Pentatomidae; genus Piezodorus; species Piezodorus guildinii. The sequence continues at coordinate 128,447,950 of CM041296.1, read as the reverse complement.
AACCCACCTAGAAGGTTGAAACGGCAGTGGCCTCGTGACCTCTTGTAACATGTATATTGGAGTTCTAGCATTGGCTAGATTCTCCACTCACGTGCTGTATGCTTGTGAATTGTATATAGGTATGAGTGACTATTGTATATATTTTTATTGATTTTATTTTGTATATATGTATATTTTATTATTATTATTATATAAATTTATTGTTTTGTATATATCGTGTGAATGTAGTATGAATGTTGTACGTTATCACTATTAAAAATGTCCTGAATTGGACAGATTGTAATATTGCTCGATAAATAAAAAAAAAAAAAAAAAAAAAAAAAAAAAAAAAGTTCTAAAGGGCAAAAATTAAAAAAATATTTTTGACCCTAAGAAATATACCCTCAAAATATCTTTTTATTCTGGAATGGCAATCAATTTTTTCCAGCCATAAATTATTTAGGTCTCCTGTAGGTTTGAACCTCCGAGCTTGGACAAAAATGGCTGTCATGCTACTATCCTACTACACCAGAGGAGACTCAGAATTTTGTTTTAATATATACTTTAAGATTAACATTAAAAGTAATATTCTGTTTAGCATAATGATTATAAAGAATAGAATAGAAAATCATCTTTATTCTAGGACATAGAACAACAAATATGTACAATTAAGGTATACAGTTTATCTGGCCAAAAGACCAAACAATCATGATTAATTCCTATTTACAATGGTGTAAGAAATAATAAAATAAAAAAAGAAATATATCTATACACTAAAACAAAAGAGTAAAATAGATAAACTTCTTCAGATGCATACATTTGCTGAACAAAACTAAATTTAAAAAGATTAATTAAGTTAGGTATGAGCAACAAATAATATTTCCTTTTTACATTCAAAATCTGATGTTTGATATAAAACGTACTTTCTGTCACCATTGACAGTTGGGACTTGAATAATGATAGAGAAGAAGCATGGCGGATATGAGTAGGTGGGGAATTCCAGAGAGCGGACAAGAAAGTAATGATCAAAAGTTGTTGTTCTATAGGTATTATATATATATATATATATATATATATATATATATATATATATATATATGTTCTTCACAAATTTTACTATAACTTCATAATCAAGTAACGAATCTCAATGCTTATAAAATATATTAAACATGCTAATAAAATTCTCAGAAATGGTAAAAAACACTATAAGTACATAATGAAAATAATTTAAATATTAAAAATGCTCTCCTAGGAAAAATCAAAAAGTTTACATATTATGTTCTTCCCAATTTACCCTTTATTTAAAGTAATACAAGCTAAAAGGGTGATGCTTACATCAGCTATCGTGTGGTTAGGCTGACCGCAGGGTTATCCCCACCCAATTAAGGGAACCCAGTTGATGTATCTCAACATTGTAGTCGATCATGTATCGATGTAATATAATTTATAAATCATTAGTCGTAGACTTGACTAGTGTATTTATGCCTAGTATGTGTGTATGTATGTATGTATTTATAGTTCAGTTGTTTGGAGTCAAGGATCTCAAAATGGGAATGGTTCATGAAAGATAGGATGATTCGTGTTAAGGTAAAAAATACTCTCAAAATGTTTATTTTATTCGTTATTAATATTTTTTTCTAATAAGAACGATTTTAATCTTGCTTTGACGCTTAGCTCACGCAATTTTCACAGAAACCAAAATTAAGTTATGTTAAACAAATAAAATAAAATGAAAGAATAACAATTATTTTTTTAAAAATCCACCAAATCACTCACTTTTACCCTATGTCGTGAACCAATGACATCCTGCCTTACATTATGCTTGAATAACACTCCACTTGTTCCTGTTGAGCAGATCGTATATCTAGGACTCTACCATGACAAACCTCTAACTTGGAATCTTCATACAAGACTAAAACGACTAGAATGCTCGATGTTCGACTTCACCGCTTATTGGAAAAACGTTTAAGCCTTCAACTTAGCAACAAAAGGCTCAACTATATTGCTGAGGTAAGGCCGATATGTACTTAAGGATTTGAGCTTTAGGGCTCTACTAAATCATCAAAGTCTTCTCGTATTGAACCATTACATTAAACGATCCTCAGTGTTCCATACTGCTTTTTTTCCAAAACAGGTACCATCCCTTTCTTGACAAACTCTATCCCCACTCCGATCCAATAGTTTCAATCCTCGCTTCCTCTATAATTCCTGATAATCCTTCGAGGCGTCTGGAACGAAGATGGCTCCGAAACCTTCAAGTAAATAATACTTTGGACTAGTGCCAATAAGTGATTTCTCTATTTGTGTATCATGCCTTTTTATATATAAGTTTCACTTACATTTACCTAACTTATTATTGATACAGTTGTAAATATGTTCAAAGAAAAATTCTTATTGAAATTTCGACAGTATTTTTAATTCAAAAAGCAATATAGTGAAAGATCAATCATATAAATAAACTTTAGCGAAACTATCAAATGCCAGCAATCCAGTAATTTAACTTGAATTTGAAAATAAAAAGATTATTTCGAATTTCGATTTTATCAGTAAATTTAGATTAAATAATATTACAATAATATGAAGGAATATATAAAATCTTGGAATATAGTAAACTAATATTTACCAAGCAACCTTTCGACCCACGTTGCTTGTCTTCATAAAAGCTTATAGTGCAAGAGTCAAGAAACAACTGGTTTAGCATAGTTCTTTAAGAGCTGCCAATGGATAGTTTTTTTTTAATCACACTAAAAAATATAATTCTCGCATCCAATCCCTGCAAACCAAAACCCTTCGAAAAATCCTTAATGCTCCATACTTTGTTACAAATTAAATTATCGATAAAGACCTAAATATCCCATTAGTTGAAGACTTAGCCCGATCCAGATATACATCCTTCTATTCCAAACATCCTGCCCACTGAAACCCGCTTATCCGTGACCTTTCCTCAACATATATTCCTGACAATCCACCGAGGCCACTTAACAGAAGATAGCCAAGAGATATCTTACCGTAAATTGGACATTGGAGTTCTACCAATGGGTAGTTTCTTCACAGGACAATCATGTGTCTTAATCTCTTATCAATCTCATTTACTTGATGTATTGTATAAATACAGTTGTAAATTTCTTTAAATAAAAAATAAAAATAAATAAATATAATTTTACACATGCGCATACAATTTACAATACGAGTGCCCTTTTTCATACCTCTTGCGGGGTAAAAAGTAGAGCACTGGAGATAACAGCGCTTCTATCTCGACCACATAGAATGAGAGCAGGTGGAGGGTGCTGTAGCCACAAATGTGGCTCACTAGTGTGGAAATTGTGGCCATTACCAGAACTCTAACTGAAAGTTGGTTTGTTTGCCTTTTATTAAACGTCACTTGTGAAGGTACTGCTAATATTCTGATGATGAAACAGTGGAAGCCCTAAATTTTGTCGATCCAGCTTTATTTAGGTTATAAATAATAAGCAATAACTGATATTGCACCGGCTAGGAACCACAATTTTACGTCTCCTCCGAAGAACGTATCCAAGATTATTCTACTCTCTTAAAAATATACGTCTGTCGGTTTTAATGTCACGACCTTGAGCATTAAAGGCAGTTATATTAGCCACTACACTACAGGTACCCTTAAGACTACAAGTAATTGCAAAAGGTCTAAGATACACTGACAGCCATTTAACCTTATAACAGGATTGTATGGATGGGTTAAAGTAGATGTGTTAAGCACTTATATTATAAGTAGAAATAATCGGGAATTAGTCGTGTGAAGAATATTTTAATTTTGCTGAAGTTTCGACTCAAACATGTGAGCCTATGATGATGGCTCACATATTTAAGCCGAAACATCAGCAAAAGTAAAATGATTTCTACCTATAATATAATACTTAACACATCTACTTTAACCGATCCATACAATCCTGTTATAGGATTAAATGGCAGTCAGTATATCTCAGACCTTTTGCAATTACTTGTAGTCATAAGGGTACCTGTAGTGTAGTGGCTAATATAATATAACTGGTTAATATCAACAGTCAAACTTATAGTGAATATCATTCTGATGGGTTATCGATTGAATATGAAAACCATATTGTATGGAGCATCATATATTGTTAAAAGGAATCACTTTACTCATTTTTTAATAAATTAACATTTTTCCCCATATTGCATGTCTTCATCATGACTAAATAATAATAATAATAATAATAAGCTTAGCGAACCCGAAGGTTCGATGCCGATACCACCAAATTCCGCCTACACAGACTCGTCCAATGTCCACCGTTCAAGCCCAAGCAGAAAAGATAAGACTTAACGCAATCCTCCCATCGACGCTTCGGCCTACCTTTCGGATCAGCAAATACCAACTTTCTCGGAATCCGCTCCTCATCGAGCCCAACAACTTTACTCGCCCATTCGAGTCTCCGCGATACTATCAACTCAATTATATTCACAGGATACAAGTTCCACGATTCCGCGTTGTGCAACCTTCTAAACTCCCCAGTGGCCTCATCTCTCTTCGGACCAAATATTAAGCCGTTGTTCATTCTTCAAAGTAAGCGGCCACGTTTCACATCCGTGAAGAACCGTCGGAAGAATGATAGTTTTATAAATTCTAATCTTTAAGTTTTTAGATAGAAACCGCCAACTAAGTAACTTAGCAACTGAATAATAACATGCATTTTCCACCTTTAACCGTGACTTTATTTCTTCCATGGTTTCATTTTTCTTGTTATCATTGAACCTAAATACTCAAATTACTTGATCGCCACCGTTTCTGCTACTAATCATATATTTCGTCTTATCGGTATTTAATTCGAATCCTATTTCTTTACCGGTTTTTATTAACACACTTGTATTTAGTTGTATAGTTTCCGTGTCTTTACCTAGCAGTACCAGATCATCGACAAACCCCAAAACTGGAATCTTGTCACCCATATTTAAACCTTTCTCAGTACACATCACCTTTTCTATGACATATTCTAAAGCTATATTAAATAACACAGGTGAAAGGGAGTCACTCTTTATACATTTTTTCATTTATTTGATACTAGCGAACCGCCCATTAATGTTTATTACTTTAGGATTTCACGAGTTCATTGCAACGAAAAGTACACTTAGCAAGAAAATATTACGTTTAGTTTATAACGTCTATTAATTCTTATATTTAATGATCAGCAGAAATTAGAACCGTAAATTGGTCAAAAAATTGGTTTAGTTTATTTGTTTATAATGTTTAACGGTTCCTCTTTTATTCTGTTTGTTACAATTTAATAGGAACTTTTTTAAACTATTAATGTTAATTTAGTTTCCATGTAAGTCCCATTTACTTTAAAGTAAAACTACTATTTTTTTTTTAAATTATTTAAAAGTATAAATAATTATTAAAAGTATTAGCTTAGAACGACTATTCCTTTATTACATCTGTTTTTGTTTTTTTTAAATCTTTACTATTGTATGGAAGTATATAACGATCACGATGAATCACCATAACCTCCCTCATCCACAATTTGTTTATACCCATACGTTTATACGCTTATAACGCTTTCTATTAAATTGGTCGACTTATTTTATTGCATACTAACTTTTCTAAGATCTTGAGCTTTCCAACGTTATATTATACTATGTTACTACTTATATTTTAGGAATAATTTTTTGAAAAGATAAATTGCAATGTATTTTATTTATAAACCTTCAGGAAACTATGTCCTAAATGATGGTGAAAACCCTATCAAAATCCGCCAAGTGGTTCAGGAGTTAGCGAAAACCAAAATCCCGTTATCATTTTATATAGAGAGAAATCTCTTTTAGCACTGATGAACACGAGTAATCGGGGTCGAAACGTTAGTTTTACAATTACTGGTTAGGCTATTTTAGAATTTTATTATTATTTTTACGGTCCGTTGCGAAGCAACACTACCACCCGGCATGAAATATGTTAATGTGATAGTTAGGCAAAGTTTGCCGCTCGTACGATTATGAAGTCCTGTTCGCCATTAATCCCCTCGTCTCATGGACTTCGAATGCAAATTTATGCCCCTTCATTGCTGGCTTGATGCTAAGGAAGGGAACAATATAAAACGAATTTAGTTCGGATAGTTGTCTGTATGTTCTAGTTAGTGCTTTGTTGTTATTTAAACTAAGTCCAGTTGTATTATTACAATAGAAATCTATTTTGTGTGTATCTTGAAAAGGAAGATATTTCATAAGTGTAAAAGTAATATTGTAAAACATCTGGTGAGCTCAACACACGACTTTCAGTTAACCTCCGTTGTTGTTGTTTTTTGTTTTTTTATTTATTGAAATTTACAACTGTATACAGGAATACAACAAGTAAATCAGATGAAATATATAAAGGCATGAAACACATGTAGAGAAGCTTCCCATTGGAAGCACTCTAAAAATGTTCTAAACTAGACTAGGGCCATCTCCTTATCAGACACCTCGGAGGATTGTCAGGAATTGAAGAGGAAGAAAGGATTGAAACTAAAGGATTAGAGAGGGAATGGAGTTTGCCATGAAAAGAATGGTATCTAGATCGGGCCAAATCAGCAATATACGGAACATTCAAGGCTTTATGGATTAGTGTATTCGTGCCAAAGTAAGGAGCATTGAGAATTTTACGAAGGATTTTGGATTGTAGGGATTGGATACGGGAAGAATTTGATGGTTTAGCAGAGCCCCAAAGCTCTACTCCGTAAGTCCATATCGGCCTCATGATAGCCATGTAGATGAGTCTTTTGTAGTTAAGTGGAAGATTAGAACGTTTGTCTAGTAAGTGTTGAAGTAGTCGAAAACGTCGAGCAGTTTCTTGTCGTTTCAGTCTTGTATGAGGGTTTTCCAAGAAGACGTTTGTCAAGGTGCAGTCCTAGATATCGGATTTGTTCAACCGGAACAAGAGGAGTATTATTAAGGAGACAGTAGGGCAGGATGTCATAGGTTTACAACGAAGGGTAAAGGTAATTTGGCTGGATTTGTTGGCATTTATTTTAATTCTCCAGTTCTGACACCATACTTCGAGGTCTCTGATGTGGGATTGGAGAGTTTGAGAGGCAATAGTTGGATCAGTATTGACTGATAACACACATCATCTGTATTGACTGATAGTCATCAGCGTAGATAGAAAGGAAAGTGTTAGGATGGGATGGGATATCAGCTGTATAAACTGTGAAAACAATAGGTCCTAGGATACTGCCTTGAGAAACAACAGCATACTGACTGAAAATGGATGAATAGGAATAATTATGATTTACTTTGAAGGATCTGTCAGTGATGTAGGACTTGATGAAAAGGAAGTATGTAGGGGGAAGGAAATTGCGGAGTTTGTAAAGCAATCCCGGGTGCCAGACTCGGTCAAAGCTTGTTCTACGTCGAGGAATGCTCCGTGCATACAACCCGCGCTCTAATGCAGACGAGACAACGTCCACCACACGATGACATTGCTGGATAGTGGAGTGGGAGGTTCTGAATTCAAACTGGTGATCAGGAATTATGGAATCGGTATCTAGGATAAGATATAGGCGTTTCTGTATGAGTTTTTCTAAGATTTTCCTCCGTTGTTAAAATAAAAAAAAACCTGTACCACTACAACCTATAGAGGGTCTTGGGCTCAGTACATGTGGAGATTCGTACTGTTTCTAGGCCAATGACCGTGCGATGAGGTGATGAGGCCTTGTCACGCTAAGCCATCAGGTTTTTTCCCAATTTTTGTTACCCAGTTTACAGAGGTTGGATCTGCCCCAGAAAGATCTCCATACCTTTGTCTTATAGTCTATTTTAATGTCACGTCCAAATATGTTATCCTTGTATGATTTTGTTATAGATTTTTTTCTATTGTCCTACATGTATACATAAGTATGTTTTAGTTGGATGTTATCTTGTATTGGCACAAAACATCTCGGTCATCAGTGCTAGACATTCATTTTAGAAAATCAATTTTAGGTTAAACAGTGAAAAATGATTTTAGTTAAAAACAAATAACAACAAATAGTTGAAAACAAATAGCTATAAGAATAATCAATAGTAAGAATTAATATAACTTCATTAGTCAAAGATAAATATATATCAGGTTAAATAAATAAAAAATAATAATAATATTATTTTTAAATATAATAAAATGAAAAAATTAATTCGTCAATTCTATTTACATCGTTCCCTAAGATAACCGTGACATTGTGTGGTATCCCCTTTGGTTCAACTTTCTTGTGTAGAAAGGACATTCTTCAAATGTGATAAATGTCAGCGTTCTCCTGCACTGCTGACATATCGGGGGCAACTCCATAGATATTAGCTGCCCATGGGTTAACCTTGTATGTCCGATTCTCAGGCGGCCAGGACTACCTCCTCTCTGCGATTGATGCGATTTGAGGTTTTCCAAGACTTTGCCTCTTCTTAATAGCTTTTCAGCTTGCTTGGATAGCTGTTTTTCCACGTTTCATCCCATTTTTCAAAAACATTTTCGATTAGAGGGCGCGCTAGCTCTGATCGTGTCAGCAGTGCTTTACCACGACCATGGAGAGAGAGAGCCTCTTTGGCAGCCTTATCTGCCATTTCGTTTCCTTTCATTCCCATATGGCCAAGTATCCAGACATATGAATTATTTTTCCGTCTTCAGTCTTCGATTTGATTAATTCCAGGATTCTTAAAATTCCTGGATGACTGGAATGCATATTGTCAAGTGCTTTTAGAGCGCTCAATGAATCTGAGGCTATGATGACATTTTCTATTTGGAGTGTTTTAAGTTAATCAAGAGCCATTATGATAGCATCTACTTCAGCTGTATATGTATGCTTTTATTATTTTTAATAAGATATAATTTTTATCATGATGACGTGAGAATAGTTAAATATGCGAAGTAGAAACTTAATTAAGTTTTTTGATGGCCACGCCGGGTATAAACGTCTCACAAAATAAAATTTATCACTGTACAATTTTTCGTTTGAAAAGATATTTATTGCCTAATAATATTTTCTGTTTACAACATTATATGTCTAATGAGGTCACATCGACAATGAATGATCACTTTCGGTACGAGGAATGTCCCAGGAAAAATTCATCAATATCTCATTGTATTGCGAATGAATCATACACTATGGTTCATTAAGCCGTTTCGCTGGTTCGGACGAAAGGCAATTGAATGGTGTTTTGGTTCGTTAATTTTCCAGGAATATCCCCTCGAATCTGCTAATTATTTCGCAGAACAGTTCGGATGATCTGGAGTAATCTCATCCAATGTTATAATAATGAAGGATGTGTAATAATTGAAAATTATAATTAATTATATTAAATAATAGTTTTCATAAATAACAATTATAAAACAGCTAACAGCTACTAAACATACATCTTTAATTTACAATGGACATTATAGATCACAGTAGAAGTTAATAGAAATCTTTTTGGGAAATGTCACATTGAGAAAAATAAGTCTAAAATGATTCGTCGAATTTTAGCACGTTTTTAACATGCTTTATTAAATATCTGGTGTATGAATCATGGTATTTTCAGTAAAATATAAGATATTCAGTTGAATATATTCACTTTGAATGGATAATATAATATGAATATTTTGGCCAAAAGTAAAAATGATTAAGCAGAATATTTGGACATTCCTAATCATATTAGTTGACCAGAAAAAACTTTGCCTTAAAAATAATTTTACGGTTCAAAGGGGCAAAAAATTAAGTTTCCATTTGGAGCTTTGTACTTTATCTTCAATTAATTTAATTTCGTCATTCTTAGACCCTTTAGAAAAAGATAAGTGTTTTTTTTTTTCTAAAGTAAAAACATTTTACAATAGAAAACCTATAAAAAAAAAATTAAAAAATACTATATCCATTCTAGGATTTTACAGGAAGCGCGAAAATCTCTCATTAATATATATTATACCCACTTCTTTGATTATTTTCGCATTAAAATAGAATAGTTTTTTCTACTATATTATTAACGTTATTTTCAATTTATGGAATGAAATGTTTTAGTATGATTCGGAACGAAATTAAATGTGAAATTAGTTTTTTTAGAAAATTATTGTTTTTTTAATCCTGTGTTAATGCAATGAGTGTTTATTAGACAAAATCAAATAAATGCTGTAGAAAAAAAAATAAAATGATGAAAATACAAATATGTCATAATTTCAATTGCGTAAAAAATGTCCTTCAGTACCTTTTCGGAAATCAACGTCTCAATTGTGGTATATACTTATAATGAACGTTATCCTTAAATATCTTTATTTCATTTTAGCGTTTTTCCTATAGAAAATGTAGATAAGTATATATAGTTTATATTTAAAAAATCTGGTGCGGGCAACACACGACTTACCTCCATTTTTTAAAACAATGAAAGAATTTTCAAATACAGTTAGAGATAAAAATGCGTGAAACCATTAAAGAATTAATTAAATGGAATTTCTATAGAAACATGTGTTTTATTAAAAAAGCTATTATATTATTATCTAAAATAATCAGTTAGTTTTATCTTCTTTTCATCGCTCTCTATTAACTTTTACAAACTTGTGTATGAGATATTTTTTCTAAAATCTTTAGCTTTCCAACGGTATATCATTCATGTACATTACTGCTCTTATGTTCAAAAACAAAAAATTGCATTAAAAATATATTTTTTCGGTTTTCTCCTTTAGTTGTTTTTCAAATTTCGCTCAACATGCGTATATACCTCTTATTTATCAATACTAACAAGATAATATGGTTATTTTTATAGAATATACAAAATTAAAGGTACTTTAGAAGAAGACAATTTAAAATATAGGCATTTAAGCCCTGTCAGACTATTTTAATCCAAATAAAACCTAAATGATATTAAAGCCCATTAAATTTTACATCCATATAGCGAGTTTTATCAAAATCGTCAGAACCGTTTTCGAGAAAATTGAAAAAAGATTCAAAATGCATGGTATAAAATGGCTCTTCTGGTAAGCTCGTTTTGATGAAAAAGGTTTTTTTACGTCTCGGGCGTAGATTTGTCTTAAATATGAAATTTCAGTTTCATAAGACTTACCGTTTCCGTCCCTGAGTTACCACACACACACACGCCCAGACCTTTTTGCGGGACTTGGTTATTTGGACTCAGGGGACCCTAAAATGTGTATTTCCGTTAAAAACTGGAATCCGAAAATTTCACGATTGCAATACTTTCCCTTACTATGTATAGTAACTGAAAGTAAAAAAATAGATTTCCTTTTTTTACCATTGTACAATTACATTGTAACTAATTACAACCCCAGCTATGTACTGAACCTAAGGCTCTTCATGGCTTGAGTTTTGGAGGTTTTAAAATAATTTATCATCATACATTACTTAAAAAAACAACTTCAAATTAAAATAAATTTCTATATAAAATTAATAAAATTTGATTAAAAATTAATTATTAATTTAACATGATTATAACAAAAGAAAAAGAACTTTTTTTTTTTTTACACCAAAATATAGCAAGAGATATTTCGTGTTGCAGGTCCCTTTAGAGATAAAATAGCTTTGCCAAGCGAGGCTTTGATGTGGAGGGGAAAGAGGTGGTGTATCATTGGCTCAATCTCTTTGCTCTTATCCAATGAAAATCTTTGGTCACTGCGTCAGAGATATGTGTTGTTTCAACTCCACGCGCCTAAAGTGGTTTTCAGTATCTCCTCCTTTTATGAAATATATATTGAGGAAATGAATCGCGGTTGTGAAACTTTCAACAGAAATGTATGTATACGTTCTAGAATCTCCGAAACCCGGCTGTGGCATAATCTTTATTTATGTTATTTCATTCGTGGGAGAAACCGGGGTAGAGACCAAAAACCTAATGACTGAGTATAATCTTGATGTATGCACAGAACCCAAGACACTTTATGGCCTGTAGAAGAAGTAAAGTGATTTTGATTTTTACTAAAATAGGTACATCCGCTCGTGTTTTTTAAACTATTGATACTTAAATTTTCTTTCATGTGATATATACTAGGTTTTATCGACACTGATCCGAGAGGATTAATAATAAAACGGTAAAACTTTTTGTAAGTTAAGTTAATTTTTGGGACTCTTCCACGCAATCGAAACTGTCCGCCGGTTTATTTCAATACCATAACGCTTCCATCCTGAGAAACAGTCCACTACCTCGGCTTTTTACTAGTCAGAACACTGATTTAGAACCTAATTACTCAAATAAAAGACGAGAACAGATTCGGCGGTTGAGCTAATTATACAGCCTACAAAACACAGAAACTCTACTTTCGCTCGATAGGAAAGTTTACAAGACGATACTAAAACTTATATGAGCCTACGGGCTAGAACTGCAGTTCAAACATCATACATATCTAAAAATCCTTTCAGTCAAAAATTCTCCGGATATATTTAATATAATTCTTATTATGTTACCAACAAAACTCTACATCTTAACTTCAATGTTCCAATAATTGTAGACCTTATTCCTGTCAAATTCTATCAGAACATTATTCCGTCCTCTAATCTTGTAGTTCGATCCCTGCCTACCACCTTCCACTCTATATAAGAAAGGCATTACATATGAATCATGCTCCTTCAATTCGCATATAAGGTTCTGTTCAACATATTGTTTGCCAACTTCCCCGCATGTGCTGACAAAGTAATTGAATAATAACAGACTTTCTTACAACTAAAGGACAAATTTGCAGTCACAGCATAATTTTACAAAAAGCTTTTAATCACAAAATCACGACACATATTACTGGAAGTAAAACATCTGTAGTTATGCCGTCCTTCGGAGGGGCCGTTAAAAGGTGGTCCCGAGCCTGGTATTCGTTTAAGATCCCTGTCCTAATAAAACCTGGATAGCAAAATTTAGGACCCCCACTGTAGCATATTCCGATTAGCCACAGTAGCATAAAGTGAAGTTAAATAAATAAACAAACAAATTACGACACACCATTTGTTCATTGATTCTATGTCCGCCTATGACAGTATAAAGAGACCCCAGCTGTGGGCTGCTTTGCAAGAATTAGGGATCCCATTCAAGTTTATAAGATTGGTTAGGATGACAATGAATTACAGATGCTCCGTTAAATTTCAAACAGAGCTTTCAGGAGAATTCATCTCTAAGAAAGGGTTGAGACAAGGAGACGCATTGGCCTGCCTTTTATTAAACTTAAAATATAATAAAAAAGGTCATTAGAGCTTCTGGCATCCAAACCAGTTCAACATAATTTACCAAACCAGTGCAATCGTTAAGTTATAGAATGAGACTTGAATAATAAATAATATACAGTAATTATTAATAACTTACTTTGTCTATACCTAATACTACCACGGATAACCCTACACCAGGTACCTAAAAAGGACTGACCAAGTACCGACAGAGGACACATACCTGTACTTAAGACACAGTACCCACCTCCTGCACCTGAAAGCACTTACTTTGACCGCTCATGCCGCCTTCTCACCCCCCCCCTACAATGTCTTGCTATATGCACCTTTGATCTCAAACTCATCACTCTTGTTGTAACATTACTTGTGTCACACTCAAAGAAGGAGACCTCGGAATGTACACTTGTTGTCACCCAAATTCCTCAGCACAGTGTATTGTATTCGAATGTGTATTATGTCCCCATAATAAAAGCAGTATTTTAATGTCTTCCTGTGTGTGATTCATTAACTGTTAGCTTATACGAACGACATGATATTGTTGCTAGAACTCTCAGTGCTCCTCCAGAACTCTCAGCTACACCTAGGCTAAAAAGGCAGTGGCCCCGAGAGAGTTAGTAAATATTTAAATTAGAGTCCTGATACTGGCCAGATTTTCCTTTCAAGTGGTCCCGTATGTGACCATGGCGTTCTCAATTATACTTGACTAATTCTTACTAACGTGGCTGAGAAAGGAGCGCCGGGTTTTTTTTTTAGGATATTTTAAATATTGCATTCAAGTATAACTATCATTGTTCATTGTTAAACTAAAATTGATTTACATCGTTCCCCAAAGTAACCGCGACATTGTGTGGTATTCACCTTAGGTTCTATTTTCTAATGTAGAAGGGACATTATTCGAAAATGTGAGTAATTGACAGGATTCCCCTATAATGCAAAATTTGTATATTCTGTTTTTTCTTATCATGTATATTATTTTATTCATTATTATGTAATTTGACATTATGAATGTGGTCTAGAAGGATTATTATTACTGTCCAGAAGGAAACAAATTGTAATTTTTCTGAATAAAAATTTATTTAAAAAACAATTGATAAATGTTGAACATTTATCGCTATAGTGTATTTTTCCTGCTGATATTCCTTTCCAGAATTTTCTTCAGGAGAAAAGGCAAAGCTTATGCCGCAGTCTGTTCAGGACCAGCAAGCATGCGGAAGGAAACATCTGCGGATCGTAAGGGCTCTACCTAAGGAAAGAGGAACGGAATCTCTTTATGCAAGGAAATGGATAGAGGAATACGAAGAGCCATATCAGAGGAAAACGGGAAAAATCATTTCCCAACGGATAATCTGAAAGGCTTCTTTCAGCGTGAAGGCTCGAGTCAGGTGTCTGGATTAGCGAAGATACAGTCTGTATATAAGAGTAGAACAAGACTACTATATTCAATTCATATTATCTCTGCATAAAAAAACAAGAAATGTACATTGTAAAAACAATATTAAAACACATAGCAGTCTTGCGCTGATAAACGCCTCTGATTCTAAGATGAAAATTAGTTCGCTTTGCGGAAAAAAAAAAGGTAATATTTTAAAGCCTTGTTTTACCTACTTTTCAACCTACATTAGCGGTCGTCTTTAGGGCTAAAATAACCACTAACATTTTAATTTAGTAACTCGTTATGCTCATAGAAATATGTAACCCATCTGACTTAATAGCATATCAAATATTCTATTTGGGATATTGTATTCTGCATAACATCCTTTTATGTCCAAGTTCTTTTTTTTTTTTTTTTTTTTTTTTTTTTTTTTTTTTTTTTTTTTTTCATTGAGCAATATTACAATCTGTCCAATTCAGGACATTTTTAATAGTGATAACGTACAACATTCATACTACATTCACACGATATATACAAAACTATAAATTTATATAATAATAATAATAAAATATACATATATACAAAATAAATCAATAAAAATATATACAATAGTCACTCATACCTATATACAATTCACAAGCATACAGCACGTGAGTGGAGAATCTAGCCAATGCTAGAACTCCAATATACATGTTATAAGAGGTCACGAGGCCACTGCCGTTTCAACCTTCTAGGTGGGTTGTATGGATGGGTGGGGCTGGATAGGGATTGAGCTAGAGGATTAGGATGATGAATGAGATTCTGGTGGAATTTGGAAAATTTGGATGGCATCAGGTCTGAAATAAAAGGAACATTAAGGTCGTGGTGCAAGGTATAGTTGGAAACATAATAAGGAGCATTTACTATTGTACGGAGGACTTTGGATTGAAAGGATTGAATGCGTTTGATGTTAGTACGTTTAGCTGTCCCCCACAGTTCAAGTCCGTAGGTCCAGATGGGCTTCAGTATTGTCCTGTAGATTAATAATTTGTTGTCAACTGTAAGTTCAGATTTTCTGTTGAGTAGTCGGTATAACTGTCCGAATCGTCGGTTGAGTTCTTGTCTTTTAAGTCTTGTATGTGGGTTCCAAGTCAATCTTTTGTCTAATAGTAAGCCAAGATACCGGACTGTATCTGAAGGAGGAATTGGAATGGAATTGAAGTAAACTGGCGGACAGGAGTTTCGTCGAAGAGTGAAGGTTACGTGTTTGCATTTGGCTTCGTTCACCTTAATGCGCCAAGCATTACACCAGTCTTCGATAAGAGAAAGGTGTCTTTGCAGGTTTAAGGATGCTGTTTCAGGATTGGAACTGGATGATAGGATGGCGGTGTCGTCTGCAAAAGTTGCCAGAAAGGTATCAGGATGTGTAGGAATATCAGCAGTGTAAAGGATGTAGAGGACGGGTCCCAAGACGCTGCCTTGAGGAACACCGGCCTCAACGGGATAAAGGTTAGAAAATTCTACACCACAGCGAACGCGGAAGGAACGGTTTGAGAGATAGGATCGGAGAATGAGGTATAGAGACTGGGGTAAATGGGTTTTCAGCTTGAAGAGTAATCCAGTGTGCCATACCCGGTCAAAAGCTTGCGCAATGTCCAGAAACGCACCAGAACAATACTCTTTGCATTCAAGAGCTGAGGAAATATGGTCTACAACTCGGAGCCCCTGTTGAACTGTGGAATGCTGAGGACGGAATCCAAACTGATGGGAAGGAAGATTTTGAGATTCTAATATGGGTAGGATACGTTTAAGAAGAAGCCTTTCGAAGATTTTTGAGAGGATGGGGAGTAGACTAATAGGCCTGTAGGATGAGTTGTTGGAAGGTTTGCCTGGTTTTAGAAAAAGTATGATAGTGGAATGTTTCCATAACAGAGGAAAATAGGTGGTGCGTAGGATGCAGTTGTAAATATAAGTAAGGAATATAATAGCTTTCTGCGGAAGTTGTCGGAGGATCTGGGGAGTAAGGAGATCGTGTCCAGGAGATTTACGGAGGGTAAGTTTTTGGAGAAGATATTTGACCTCAGAGGGATTAATAGCTTTAGGAGGTAGGGAAAGTGGAATTGGTGACATAAGAAAGTCTTGCACTGTTGCGGTGTGATTGGCGTGGGATTCCGGGTGAGGAGTGAAAACTTTGGAGAGGTGTGTGGCGAATTCCTCGGCTTTATCTTCATCAGACGCAGCCCAGGAGTCATCACCACGTCGGAGAGGATGGGAAACTTGATGGTATTTTAGGATCTTTTTCGTGACATTCCACAGGGAATTATCACGAGCTGATAGAGAGGAGAGGTAGGAATTGAAGGACTGGGAACGGAAGGTCGCCAACTCCCTCTTCAATTGTCTACAATAGAAGTTATAGGAGCGGCGATCTGTTGGGTGTCGTGTGCGCTGCCATAGTGATCTTGCTCGGCGTTTGGTATGGATGAGGTCTATAATATGTTGTGGAAAATGATTTTGGTGAGGATTTATATTGGGGTGTTTAGGAGAGGAGGCAGTCCAGACAGCTTGTTGGATGGCGGTGGTAAAGGAATAGACGGAATTATCTAGGTCATCTGGGGTTTTGAGGGTTACTCTGAGGTCAATATTATCGGTCAGGATTTGGCGGAAAAGGTTCCAGTTGACAGGGCCTCGGATGAATGATGGTGGAATGGGTTTTGGAATTGGAGTGAGAGATACTTTTAGGATCAGTGGACTATGGTCTGAGGATAGTTCATCAAGGCGAGTTACAGAAAAGTTGAGGGAGCCTAATCCGCTGTGGATAAAGAAGTCGAGGATGTCAGGATTGCGGTTAGGATCGGTTGGCCAGTAGGTAGGGGAGTCAGGAGGCAGGATATTAAAATTTCGGGAGTTGAGTGCAGACAGCAAATTTCGTCCCCGAGAATTCGTGGTTCTGGAACCCCACTGCTGATGCTTGGCGTTTAAGTCTGCACCCAGAATGAAACGATTTCCTAAGGAATCCAGGAAGGATACAAATTCGGAATTGGAAATGGAATGTTTAGGAGGGCAGTATGCAGATGTGAGGGTTACCGGAAAGGAAAAAGTCTTGATTACTATGGCTGTGGCTTGTAGGAAATCATAGGTGGGAAGTGGGAGTAAATGATGAGAGAGGGATTGGTGGACAATGATAGCAGAACCGGCATGGGCTTTGCCGTCTGGGTGGTCAGTACGGTATGTGATGTATTGCGGTATTTTGAAGTACTGTTTAGTCGTTAGTCTTGTTTCAGTTATAAGTGCAACATCGATTGTTTTGTCTTGCAACAATGCTGTCAGTTCGTCAGTATGATTTCTAACACCATTCGCATTCCAAAGGAGAATGGATAAGGAGTTAGGTGAATTCATTTAAGGATTTTTCAAGGCAGGGATTAGATTTGATACTAGATTTGTAAGGAGTGGTATAAGCGGCATAACAAGAGATTTGATTTCGGAGATGAACGATGTCATTAGACTGGTAAGATCTGTGACGTTTGATGGTGGAGGGATATGAGAAATTTGATATTGAGGAGTTTTTTGAAGATTAGGTAAACTTTGAGGGATGGATTGTTGTACAATAGATTGAGAAAGTTGAGGAAAAAGTTGTTCCGGCAGTGCCTCGACTTCATGATTCTGGTTTCCACCTCCAAGCAAGTGGGCAAATGATACGTTAGAATTTACAAGTTTAGATGGTTCTCTTCTGCTTCTGGTTGGTACAGCTGTTTCATTCGGATCCTGAGGTTTTTGGTATCTGGTTCTGAGTTTCTTGTAGATTTCACATCCCTTGTAGTTAGCCGGGTGGTCCTTGAGGCACAGAGCACATACAGCGGGTGTAGATCTTGATCTTGTACATTCTTCGGTTTTATGCTGTTCACCGCATTTTACACAGCGTGGTATGTGATGGCAATAACTTTTGGTATGACCATATGCCTGACAGTTATGACACTGAACTATTTCCCTCTTTGTGTAAGGTTTTTCAACTTTTACACGGGTATAGTACAGTCTACTGAGGTCATAGATTTTTTCGACTCCTGCTGATGGTTCCAAGTCCACGAAGAATAGAGGCAGTGGACTTTTATCTTTTAGAACGTTGGTGACTTGCCTCACTTGGAATCCTAATTCTGTCAGTTCTTCTTTGATAGCTTCAACGGGTGTTGAGGAATGTAGGTTTCTGATTACGACCCTTAATGCTCTCTCCTGGCGCAGCTGATAAGTATGAAAGTCAGCTTTGGTCTCAGTCAGATATTTTACAATCTTTCTGTAGGTTTCAGCAGTAGTCGGAGATATTTTAGTATCATTGGTTCTACTTATACAATAATAACTATCAGGATCAGTTACTTTGTTTAAATGCGCACACATCAGTTTAAAATTTTTAATATTTTTAACAAATATTGGTGGAGGTAGTGGTTTCCTGGGTATAGGAGAAGATTCCATGGTTTCTTTTTCATTTTGGAGGATCTCAAATGGATTCGGTGTAAAAAACGGGGATTCATCAGTTATTCCTTGTGATGATGTGCTGGGCTGTGGTTCAGATCCTAATGAGGTAGCCGACGCGGTCGCTGGTGGAATTATTTTTTTTATTTTGTTCACGGCGGGGTCTCTGTTTTGTAGGAGACGAGTTAGAACCTGCAGATCTAGATCTTTTACTTGCAGACTTTGAGGACATGACTTGATGAAAATATCTCATTGATTAAGAAAATAATAATAATATATAAATAATGAGATAAGAATTAAAGATAAAAGAAAGATAAGTAACGAAAAGCAAGCCCGAGCTTGCCGAGCTAGCGGCAATCAGCTGATCAGTGACCCTCCTTTCACTTTTTCGTGATTGTACAAAGTAAATTATAACTTTGCTTACCGAAATTTCTCCAATATTCACTGCCGTAGTATTCCTGAGGTCTAGTGATGTTCTCCAGACTGAATTCAAGCGAATTCCTACTGAAAAAAGCAAAAATCTGAGAGACGATGTAACGTATGACTGTTATCATCGAGCGCATCAGCTGATTTCATGTCCAAGTTCTAGGATTCAAACCCGGTTTATAGTCATATGATTTTTGTAAGGAAGTGAAGTCCTAGGTTATGCCTTTTCATGACACGTCACTTTTTATGCTAGCAAACTCTTTCCTAAAATATTTAGCTTTATAAAGACATATTGAACATCCATGTTACTATTCTTCTTTGCGGAAAAAAAAAATTAAGTAAAAAAATATGTTTGGTAATCAAATTTGTTCAGTTTGTATACATTGCCATCTTTTATTAATGTTAACAAGATGAAACTGTTAATTTATTCAAACCTACAAAATTAAAGGTACTTTAGATGAAGGCAATTTACAATATTGCCATTTAATCCCTGTCAGTCTACTCAATTCAAAATAGTTTAAGCCTTTTTAAGAAAATCAAAAAAAGGTGCAAAATGTGTAGTATGAAGCGGCTTTTCTGGTTCGTAAATTTTAGTGAAATTTCTTAGGCATGTGCGTTTATAACACTTAAAATTTCAGTTTAATATAACTTATCGTATTTTTGCTAGACTTACTACATCCACAAAGACCTTTTTGCAGAACTAAACTACTTGAACCAGGAGGATCTTAATAATAATAATAAATTATTTATTTATTCTGGGACTATTTCCTCTAGAATAATACTAAAAGAAAATTAAAATGAAAACTTTAATTTCTTTGAGTAAAAAACAAGCAAACAAAAATGCAAAATAAATTACAAATATACATATCAATAATAAATTAAGAAGCAACCTCTAATGATAATATATATATTTTTTTAAACATATTTATTGATATTTACAACTGTATTAAATAAAAATACATCTAGTAAATGTGAAGGTAATATATAAAACTGTCATTAATACATGAAGAGACACTATCCAGTGGCAACACTCGTAACGATAATATTTTTTTTTATTCATATTTTATTGAGTTTTACAACTGTATTAACATAAATACAATAAGTAAAACTGTTGAATTAGAGTAAAGGGCGTGAAAGGCTTGTGAAGAAACTACCCAGCGGTAGAACTTCGATGTTTATTTAAGTAAGTAGATCCCGAGGCCATCTTCTTTTCAATCGCCTCGGAGGATTGTCAGGAATACGCGAGGTTGAAAGGTTGCGGACAAGAGGGTTTATATGGGCTGGGAGTTCGGAATTAAAAGTGGTATATCTGGTATGAGAAAGGTCTGCAACAAATGGGATATTAAGGTCGTTTTTAAGGTGATTTTATTTGCGACAAAATAAGGAGCATTTAGGATTAATGATAATATTAAAAATTAAACTAGATAATAAACAAAATAAGGGATATTTACATATGTACAATTTTAAAAAGAAAGATATTGTTGAGGGAACACTGCCCTAGACAAAAGTGTGATTGCATAGGTGCTCCAAAGTGCACATAGGGAAATCTGGTGGCGACTGACGATACCCCACTCTAGAACCAGAATCCTCTCAGAAAGAAAAAAAAAAGGTGAGAGAAATTATAAGCACATGATCTATACCCCAGGGAACTCTATAATATTATTTAGAAGAATTTCTCAAGGTGATGAAGGAGTAGAAAATAGGCGCTGCCGGCCCAGGAACTGAGGAAAGAGTCAAGAAAAGAGACCGTCCCCACCTAAGCTCAGATATGTTAAGCAATAGGAAAATTTAACTTTTTTTGAACTTTATATCCTGCAGAACTTTGAACTTTATATCCTGCATCCTGTGAATATAATTGAGCTGATTGCATCGCGGAGACTCAAATGGGCGAGTAAAGTTGTTGGGCTCGATGACGAGCGGATTCCGAGGAAGTTGGTATTTGCTGATCCGACTGGTAGGCGTCCGAAAGGTAGGCCGAAGCGGAGATGGGAGGATTGCGTTAAGGCTGATCTCGGGAGCTTGGGCTTGAATGGTGAACATTGGACGAGTCTGTGTAGGCGGAATTTGGTGGTATCGGCATCGACATTGTGGTATCGGCATCGGTATTTTTGGTGGTATCGCCATCGAACCTTTGGATTCGCTAAGCCTATTATTATGGAACTTTATAACAACCTAAACATCATTATATTTCCTTTAGCTCTAGATACAGATTATAACCTAATATCATATCGTAAACCAAATACAATCCACTGCATACATAAATAACCAACCCTATTATTATTATTATTTTTATTTTATAAAATCTTCCGCTGGCATTAGCACCTACCCGGACCTAGGTCTAGGGTGAAGCTAGTGACATTTATTCCTTAATGTTCATTATTTTTCTAACGATACTCGCAATACCGAGTAACACAACTTTCGGCATCTCATTCAGAATGTTGAGGGGAAGATCCAGCTCCTTTATTGAATTTTTTTTTTTTTTTTTTTTTTTTTTTTATTGAGAAATATTACAATTTGTTGCATAATGAACAGTAGTAATAGAGATGTAGTACACATTCATACAATATATATAGCCAATAATGATAAAGTCAAATTACATAAAATTAGAAATAAATAAATTTTTTTTATTGAATTAACAGTCATCTCTGGGATCAAGCCATCAAGCCAGCACTCTCACTTTTTCGAGCTTGTACAACTGCTTCAGCTCTTCACCCAGATCCTGGTATTTTCGGACCATTTCTGCAACTACTTTGTGCAGGTTGTCATCTGATGGCACCCCTACCTATCTCGATGATCTTCCCATGTTTTTCTCTCTTAAGCATTAGTTAAATATCAGGCTTGTTATAATTCCGCATAACCGTTGCATCATCGGTACATCAGCCACAATCTATCTTAACCGTTTTAACCAATACGCAGTTTTGCAGTACCCCAAATAGTTTTCCAGTAATTAGTCAGGAGCTCAGTGTTTGGAAAATTGTCGCTTTTCCTCAATTTTCAAGATGATAACCGCCGATAGAAAAGCTTTTCTGTATTGGCAAAACATTTGTTTTGCTTCCTCCTTTCAGATAATTCAGTGTATCTCCTTATTCTATTCGCATATCCTGTCAGTCTTTGTTTCGTATTTTCCACAAGTGTAGTTAATGCTAGGTTCATTTCCGATACTTGTACCCCTCCAATGTGTGAGACAATTATTCCATCTATCTTCGTCTTTAGTTTGAAGCGTGGACTGGGTTCCTTAAAAAATTGGTAGGAATTTCAATTTTACGATGAAGAGATTCAATCTTATTTAAGAGTCTTCTCTTCCATGGAGGGTTTTTATCCTTATCATGTTTAGTGCGGTTCTCTTTATCTGTTGGTTCTCTAACTAAACCTAGTTTTAAGGAAACTGTTCTGGCAGCGGCATATATCCAATGACAGATTTCTGAAACCATCATTATATTCGTCATATTATCTGACAAAACTTGGTTAACGATTTTATCAATTTTTAATGTAGTTTTTCCATAAGGTACTCGAGGCAACGACGGTCTGTTTTGAAGAGAAATACCTTCATATTTAATGTGTTCTCCCACCATAATTTCCTTCATATCTAGCTTTAATTTGTCATCTTGCTCACCCTCGTTTCTGGTTGCTCTTGTGTAAATGCTGCCACAGTAGACTCCAGAGCCTGATCAGTCAAAGAACTAATTGATCCATGATTAGTACAAGTATTGAGAGTACTTGCAATTTCCACTCTTATTTCATTTATTTCCGCTTTCTTTCGTTTCATGATTTGTTTAACTTGGTCAGAAAGCCGTTATTCAGATGTCACTTCAATCTCTGGTTACTGTGCACTCCAGTATTCAGTTATTCGGCTGAGGTATCCTGTTTTTTCCATCTCCGCTTTTGTAGCCAAGAAATATGCTCGGATTACTGTAAGGTTTATATTGCGAGTCCGCTTCATCCGAGGTTGCCAATTTCTTTGGCGATTTGCTCCTCTTCTTCGCGCGGGACGCTCAATGGGAGCTTCCAAGCTCGAAACAGAGTTTAAGATGGAGAGACTTATTATTATTATTATTATTATTATTAATGTTAAGAGTACCCTGAAACGACCTAGGTCTCGATACATTAACATATATTTACGATGATTTATGTTTTGTTTTAGTAATATACTAATATTATAAAATGTGCAAAAATATAACAAATAAATAAACGTTTCTATCTAATTTATTATTGATAGTGATCAAAATTAGCAAACTCATTAGGATTCTTCAGAAATCAGAGGGACACGAAGTGATTGAAAAAACGAGATTTGAAGGTGAAAAGAGTATTGAGGTCACGCATATAAGAAGGAATAGAGTTCCATAGGCGCTCGATGATAACAGTCATACGTTACTTCGTTTCTCTGATTTTTGCTTTTTTCAGTAGGAATTCGCTTGAGTTCAGTCTGGAAAACATCACTAGACCTCAGGAATACTACAGCAGTGAATAGTGGAGAAATTTCGGTAAGCAAAGTTATAATTTACTTTGTACAATCACGAAAAAGTGAAAGGAGGGTCACTGATCAGCTGATTGCCGCTAGCTCGGCAAGCTCGGGCTTGCTTTTCTTTTCCTTATCTTTCTTTTATTTATTTTTTTTCCTTCTTATTCTTATTCCATTATATATTTATTCCTATTTATTTTTTTTAATCAATGCGATATTTTCATCAAGTGATGTCCTCGAAAGTTACAAGTAAAAGATCTAGATATGCAGGTTCAAACTCGTCTCCCACAAAACAGAGACCTCGCCGTGATAATAATAAAAAAATGATTCCACCAGCGACTGCTTCAGCTACCTCTTTAGGATCTGAACCACAGCCTAGCACATCATCACAAGGATTAACTGAAAAATCGCCGTTTTTTACACCGAACCCATTTCAGATCCTTCAAATTGAAAAAGAAACAATGGAATCCTCTCCTATACCAAAAGAACCACAACCTCCACCAATATTTGTGAAAAATATTAAAAACTTTCAACTACTGTGTGCGCATCTAAACAAATTAACCGATCCTAACAGTTATTATTTGCATAAGTAGAACCAGTGATACTAAAATATCCCCGACTACCGCCGAAACCTACCGAAAAATAGTAAAATATCTGACGGAGACCAAAGCTGATTTTCATACATATCAGTTACGCCAGGAGAGAGCTATAAGGGTTGTAATTAGAAACCTACACCCTTCGACACCAGCAGCAGCTATCCAAGAAGAACTGACGGAGATAGGCTATAAGGTGCGACAAGTCACCAACGTCATAAAAGATAAAATTCCACTGCATCTATTCTTTGTGGACTTGGAGCCATCAGCAGGAGTTGAAAAAATTTATGACCTCAATAGATTATACTATACTATCGTAAAAGTTGAAAAACCTTACACTAAAAAAGAAATAGTTCAGTGCCACAATTGTCAGGCATATGGTCATACTAGAAGTTATTGTCACCATATACCACGCTGTGTGAAATGCGGTGAACAACATAAGTCAGAAGAATGTACAAGACCAAGATCAACACCCGCTGTTTGTGCTCTGTGCCTCAAGGACCACCCGGCTAGCTACAAGGGATGTCAAATCTACAAGAACCTCAAAAGCAGATACCAAAAACCTCAGAACCTGGATGAAACAGCTGAACCGATCAGAAGCAGAAGACAACCTTCAAAAACAATTGATTCCAATGTAACATTTGCCCATCTACTTGGAGGTGGGAACCAGAACAAAGAGGACGAGGCCCTGCCGGAACAACGCACACATCAAAATCCTCAAACCGTTCCACAACCAACTATTCCTCAAAATTTACCCAACCCTCAAAAACCTCATCCGCATCAAATTTCTCATATTCCTCCTCCATCAAATGTCTCAGACCTTACAAGTTTGATGACATCCTTCATCACTGAAATCAAATCCCTCGTTATGCCGCTAATATCACTACTTACTAATCTTGTATCAAACTTAATCCCTTCCTTAAAAAATCCTTAAATGACTTCACCTAACTCATTATCCATTCTCCTATGGAATGCGAATGGTGTTAGAAATCATACTGACGAACTTACAGCTTTATTGCAAGACAAAAACGTTGACGTAGCACTTATTACTGAAACTAGACTAACCACTAAACAGTACTTTAAAATACCTCAATACGTAACATACCGTACGGACCACCCAGACGGCAAAGCCCATGCCGGTACTGCTGTCATTGTGCACCAGTCCCTCTCTCATCACTTACTCCCACTTCCTACCTATGATTTCCTACAAACCACAGCCATAGTAATCAAAACTTTTTCCTTTCCGGTAATCCTTACATCAGCATATTGCCCTCCCAAACATTCCATTTCCAACACCGAATTTGTATCCTTTCTAAATTCCTTAGAAATCATTTCATTCTGGGTGCAGACTTAAATGCCAAGCATCAACAGTGGGGTTCGAGAACCACAAATTCTCGTGGACGAAATTTGCTGTCTGCACTCAACTCCCGTCATTTCAATCTCCTACCTCCTGATTCCCCTACCTACTGGCCAACCGATCCCAACCGTAATCCTGACATCCTTGACTTCTTCATTCACAGCGGATTAGGATCCCTCAACTTATCTGTAACTCGACTTGATGAACTATCCTCAGACCATAGTCCACTGATCCTAAAAGTATCTCTTACTCCAATTCCAAAACCTATCCCACCGTCATTTATCCGAGGCCCTGTCAACTGGAACCTATTTCGCCAAATCCTGACCGATAATATTAACCTCAGAGCGACCCTCAAAACCCCAGAAGACCTTGACGATTCCGTCTACTCCTTCACCACCGCCATTCAGCAAGCTGTCTGGACTGCCTCCTCTCCTAAGCACTCCAATATAACTCCTCACCAAAACCATTTGCCTCAACACCTTACAGACCTAATCCATGCAAAACGCCGTGCCAGATCATTATGGCAGCGCACCCGGCATCCAACAGATCGCCGCTCCTATAACTTCTATTGTAGACAATTGAAGCAGGAGTTGGCGACCTTCCGTTCCCAGTCCTTTAATTCCTACCTCTCCTCTCTGTCAGCTAGTGACAATTCCCTGTGGAATGTCACGAAGAAGATTTTAAAATCCCATCACGTTTTCCATCCTCTCCGGCGTGGTGATGACTCCTGGGCTGCGTCTGATGAAGATAAAGCCGAGGAATTCGCCACACACCTCTCCAAAGTATTCACTCCTTACCCGGAATCCCAAAGCAATCATACCGCAGCAGTACAAGACTTCCTTTTGTCACCAATACCTCTTTCCCTACCTCCTAAAGCTATTAATCCCTCTAAGGTTAAATATCTTCTCCAGAAACTGACCCTCCGTAAATCTCCTGGACATGATCTCCTTACCCCCCGATCCTCCGTCAACTTCCGCAGAAAGCTATTATATTCCTTACCTATATCTACAACTGCATCCTACGAACCACCTATTTTCCTCTCTTGTGGAAACATTCCACAATCATTCTCTTCCTAAAACCAGGTAAACCTTCCAGCAACACTTCATCCTACAGACCTATTAGTCTACTCCCCATCCTCTCAAAAGTCTTTGAAAAACTCCTTCTAAAACGAATCCTGCCTATATTAGAATCACAAAATCTTCCTTCACATCAGTTTGGTTTCCGTGCTCATCATTCCACTGTTCAACAAGGACTCCGAGTTGTAGACCATATTTCCTCAGCCCTTGAATGCAAAGAGTATTGTTCTGGTGCGTTTCTGGACATAGCGCAAGCTTTTGACCGGGTATGGCACACCGGATTACTCTTCAAGCTTAAAACGCATTTACCCCAGTCTCTATACCTCATTCTACGATCCTATCTCTCAAACCGCTCCTTCCGAGTTCGCTGTGGTGTAGAATTTTCTAACTTTTATCCCATTGAGGCCGGTGTTCCTCAAGGCAGCGTCTTGGGACCCGTTCTTTACATCCTTTACACTGCTGATATTCCTATTCATCCTGACACCTTTCTGGCAACATTTGCAGATGACACCGCCATCCTATCATCCAATTCCGATCCTGAAATAGCATCCTTAATCCTGCAAAGACACCTTTGTCTTATCGAGGACTGGTGTAATGCTTGGCGTATTAAGGTTAATGAAAGCAAATGCACCCACGTCACCTTCACCCTTCGACGCAAATCCTGTCCAATCGTTCATTTCAATTCCATACCGCTTCCTTCCTCAGACACAGTCCGGTATCTTGGCTTACTACTAGACAAAAGATTGACCTGGAACCCACATACAAGACATAAACGAAAAGAACTCAACAGACGATTCGGACAGTTATACAGACTACTAAACAGAAAATCTAAGCTTACAGTTGACAACAAATTATTACTTTACAAGACAATACTGAAACCAATGTGGACCTACGGACTTGAACTATGGGGGACAGCCAAACGTTCTAACATCAAACGCATTCAATCCTTTCAATCCAAAGTCCTCCGAACAATAGTAAATGCTCCTTATTATGTCTCCAACTATACCTTACACCACGACCTTAATGTTTCATTTATTTCAGACCTGATTCCATCTAAATTTTCCAAATTCCACCAGAACCTCATTCATCATCCTAATCCTCTAGCACAATCCCTATCCAGCTCCACTCATCCATACAACCCTCCTAGAAGGTTGAAACGGCAGTGGCCCCGAGACATATTGTAAACCTCTATTCTGAAGTTCTGACACTGGTCAGATTCTCCTCTCATGTGCGGTGTGATTGTGGCTATTTCGCCCTCACTTAGCTTCCGCTGGCTCTCACCAGTGATGCGGCTGAGAGGGAGGCGCTGGGATTCTTTTGACTCTGCTTGCCTTCACAAGTTGGGGGACAAGCCCCGTCTGGGGTTCCCGAGCTGATTGTAAATATTGTACATAGGTATGAATGTGACATGTTTTGTTTATTTATTTGTTAACTTCATTTATTTGTATTTATTTTGTCTACTTAATTTTGTTATTGTATACGTTTATTTATTTTGATTTTATTTTATGTAATTTGACTTTCCTTTTATTTATATTGTAAATATTGTATGAATGAGATCCTGTAGCACTATTATTATTGTCTATTATGACAAATTGTAATATATACGAATAAAAAAAAAAAAAAAAAAAAAAAAAAAAAAAAAAAAAAAGAGTTCCATAAGGATGAGGATCGAATAAGGAAAGATCTGTCGAAAGCTGCGGTTCAATCGGGCGTTATATACAGGCCTGAAGGCCGAATGGATGTTGAAGGAGTGGCTAAGGATTTGTAAAGAAAGATATATGAGTTGTACGACGAACGGCGGGATTGGAAAACTTGCAGGAGGAAGAATGCCAGAAAGTACAAAACAACAGTAGGAAGGGTAAACCCACTTTAACTCATCGTAAAATCGGGTGACAAAGGTGTCCCTCGATGTCCCAATGATGAAGCAGAAAAAGCAGTTAAATAATAAATAAAATAAGTATCAGTTTTGCTTCGAGATCCCCAGAGACACCCCCATACACAGTACAACAGCAGTCCAAGTGGGGTAATATTAAGGAACTAACTAAACGTGAAACAAATAAGTACGAGTATATTTTCAGTGAGAACGCAAATTAGAAAACAAAATTCAAGATCGCAATACTTTAGGGCGGGATGGCTGAATGGGTTGCTTTGAACACGCGTTGCCTTACAACCACAGAGAACCAACATTTGAAACGAAATAATTACCAGTTCGATTCTCGGTGCCGAAGGGCTTTTATATCAGCATTTATATCCCGCGCTCATCCTCTGGCCCTAGAAACCCCATATAGCCTTTAAAGGCGAGGTAGGGATGAACAAAAAGATAGCTATACTTTCCTTTACTTTATTTAATATATAAGTAAGTGCAAGTAAATATCGTGGTTATTCAGTACTAGTGAGTTTTACTTTTACTTACCTTTATATGAAGTATATAGTAAGGGAAAGTATTGCGATCGTGAACAATTTCGAATTTCAGTTTTCAAAGGAAATACACGTTTTAGAGTTCCCTGAATCCAAATAACGAAGTCCCAACAACAAGGTCTGTGCGCACGTGTGTGTGTGCATGGTAACTCTCGGGCGAAAACGAAAAGTTCTATAAAACTGAAATTTGATATTTAAGACAACTTTACGTCCAAGATGATACAGAAACTGTTTCATCAAAATTAGCTGACCGGAAGATCTACTTTATACCATGCATTTTGCATCTTTCTACGATTTTCTCAAAAACGGCTCTAACGATTTTGAATAAACTCCCTATATCTATGTAAATTTTGATGAGCTTTAATATGAAGTAGGTTTCATTCCGATTAAAATAGTCTGACAGGGCTTAAATCCCTATATTTTAAATTTTCTTCTTCTAAAGTACCTTTGATTTTGCATATTTAAAAAAATAAATAAAAAAAATTGGAACATCATCTTATTAACATTAATAAATAACGGGTAAATATGCAAGTTGAGTGAATGATTATTTTAATCTTTAGATGTATATAGAAATTCTTAAATTGATTTTAACAACGGAGGATAGTGAAAGTTGCGCGCGCCAGATTTTTTATTATACAACTTACTTAATGTCCAAGATACAATGTAAAATCACAGTGAAACAAGGGAATGAACTGAGTTCGATGGAGATGTTGAGAGCTACTGGAAGAGAAGTAGGGAGTTGTGGGAGCTCCCAGTCGTTATATAAAATTTTATGGCTGTCGCAACGAGTAAGGGTTTTTCCCCACTTCCTGCCATTTCTGCTTCTCTGCCCTCCAATCTGAACATCAACAATCTATTTTGTCAATATTTTGAGTTATAAATGTTCTTTTCCTATCCAAACTGTTGCATTATATAGTATAAATAGAGAACCCGGTTACACATAAGTGAAATTTTAATGCGTCATTTATATTGGGTTGTTTCACATGAAATGTCCGTTTTATAGTTTCTGAAATACATAAAGGATTTTGCAGATCTCTGTCGTTTTCTTCCGAATGTTTACATATTTAAAGTAAACAGTTACTAATCATCTACCTTTGTATTATAAACATTAGCTTCCCAATCAATTACCCACTTTTTAGTATACCTCCGAATATGAATATGGAAACACGCGATTTTCGAGTAATATTATTGTACGAGTTTAAACTCGGCCATTCAGCAGCTGAGGCCGTTAGAAATATTTGCAAGGCGTTTGGGAAAGAGAGTGTTAATGAACGGACCATTCGCCGTTAGTTTGCTAAGTTTTCAGCTGGGGATACCGACTTGGAAAACTTGCCTCGAGGAAGACCTCCGTCCGTAATAGACAACGATGTCCTCAAACATACAGTAGAAGGTAACCCCTACCAAACAGTTAAAGGACTCTGAGCACAACTAAATGCAAGTGCATCTACCGTTTCCAGACATTTAAAGTGTATTGGGAAAGTAAAAAAGCTCGATACATGGGTATTTCATGATCTCACTCAGCGGCAGCAAGACCCCATGTTTCAAAACATACTATGCAAAAATTGAAATAAATGGGCTACGAAGTTATTCCGCACCCAACATATCCTTCCGACTTGTCTCCAACAGATTACCACCTGTTCAGGAATTTATACAACTTCGTCAAAGGAAAACTTTTTGAAAATGATGATCAAGTGAAAAGTGCGTTTTCCGATTTTGTTTCACTTCAAAGCTCAGAGTTTTTCAGTTCGGGGATAAAAAAGTTGGTGTCACATTAGGAAAAGTGTGTAGAAAAAGAAGGTAAATACTTCGAATAAAATTATCTTGTTTTCATATCGTATTTTTAATAAAAATCTTTTACCTTGAAAACGGACATTTCATGTGACACAACCCAATACTTAGAAAAGTTCCGTCTGACCGACTAAGGTTTTTTGGTTTATCTTAAAAAAAAGTAATAATTAGCAAGAAAATATTTTTTATTTATAAAGTCTATACATTATTATATTTTATCATTGGAAGAAATGAAAAACATAAACCAAAATTGATTCAGTTGATTTGTTTGTTATTTTAAAGTGTAGCATAGATAACAGGAAATTTTATTTCCCCATGTGAAGAAAACTTGATTGCTATGTATGTATTCAAAAACTACAGAAATAACAACGGTTTCTATTTTATATAGTTTATTACAATTTTAAATTTCAAATGAACTATTTAAATTACAATTTAAAAGTTAAATTAAGTTTCCATAGGAATAACATTTAGTTTAGAGTGAAACATCTGTTTATGCGAAATAGCAATTAATAAAAAATAATTAATAACAATTTTAGTTTATAGATTTTTTCAACTTACCATTTCTGTTAATGATTTAATTACGATTCGGTACGTAACATTGTTTCTAAAATCTTGCATACTTAATGGCAGATACAACCTGCACGATCCTGTACATTTGACTATTATAACCTCCCTCTTTACCAATAACATATGTTCATAAGTTTGTGGTCTTAAAACTGTTGTATTTCAACTAGTAAAGGCGACGATACACGGTGAGAACACTATACTATTTAGTTGCTTTTGAAATGTCAGATTTTCGTTGCTATATTTCAAAATATTGTAGAACTCCAATTATCTAAACCCCAATTATCAGAATCAATCTGTAGTAAAGGAAAATAATAGTTAAGGCTCGCTGGACCGTATCAACTCGGAAACGAGCAATTTCTAGCAACTTCAGAATCTTCCAAGTGGAATGAAACAACATTATTGTATTGTTTATAAAAGTAAATTGTAATTTATGATACACTATACTGTGCGAACTTGATAAAACTTTATTTTTATATTTATGGTTTATTTATTGAAATTATACTAGTATAATACAAGCTGTATAATACTATAGTATAATACTAGCTAAACCAGCAAACGTTCTGCCACATAAATTGTTTTGTATTTTTTTTTTTTTTTTGATATTTTGAATTTTCTTCTTTAATAGTACCTATATTTTTTAAAATTAAAAATATTAACCATGTCATCTTATTAGGATTGATAAACAGCGGTTAAATAAATAAGTTGAAAGAATTTGATAAACAACTACAGAAGAAAAGATCATTTTTGAATTTTTTTTTGTGATGTCATTTTTTGATAAAAGGGACGGTAATATAAATGTATAATATACCATTGGAAAGCTAAAGTTTTTTAAAAAAATATTATCTTATATATAAATTTCTAAAAGGTAACGTAGAGTGGGAAAAAGAGCTTAAACGTATTACTATTATACATTACAATTTGATATTGTTACATAATTTTATCTAAATCATATGTTTCCGGTGAAACTGTATAAAGTTTTTATTTAAATTTATTTTAAACTTTTAAATAGTTCTTTAATTGATTTTAACAACTGATGTAAGATAATGTAGTGTGCTGTACGTACCAGATTTTAGAAATACAAAAGGTAGATAAATTATTTGTTATGTTGAACATATAAAAATACTAAAATTGCGATTAAAAATTATAAGAGTTGGGGAAAGTATGGAGAAAACCTGGGGTTATGAATATTTTTTTATGACAAATAAAAAAACATTTTCGTAAAATAAAAAAAAATAAAAAAAAAGTATGAGTAGGGACAACTGCATACCTAGAGGTATGTTATATACTTTAGTACCTACCAAATATGCATAAAACATTTCATGAAAATCTTGATAGAAATTAAATACTTCTTGCTGAATATTATTTTATTTTATTAATTAAAATTTTATTTTAAATTTGTTATGATAGTTACTTTATTTATTTTGTTCTATTTCATTTGAAACATTATTCTGTAATAATTGTTAATGTAATACTACTTTCATATGTAAATTAATATAATCATATTACCATTCATGTAGTATACCATTAAGGTATGGAACATGATGTTATAATAAACGGTCCTTATGTGGGGTTACCATGTAAGGAAAAAAGAAAAAAAAAAAAAAAAAAAAAATATATATTATATATATATATATATATATATATATATATATATATACATATAAACAAAACATGTATTTTCATATCATGACTTGATGATTAGATACAATTTCTAACAAAAAGAAAACTATAAATTTATCAGCCAATGTTAATTTACTTAGAAACAAAATGGCGTTGAAATAGCTTAATCTTAAACAGTACGGGCACGATGGAGTTTTGTCCGGAAAAAGTGCGTTTGGGGAAACTATGCGGCGCCCAATTTTAATGTTAGCCGATTCATGATTTGAAATTATTATTATTGATTGTATTATCAGTTTATAGCTTAGCCAATATTGTATGAATGTCGTATTTTATCACTATTATTAATGCATAAATAAGAACAGATTGTAATATCACTCAATAAATATTGATTTATTTAAGATTAAATTCACTATTTTAAGTAATATAACTTAAAATCAACGTTCTAAAATGAATATATCTGCTACTGATGACCGTCATGTTTTTTGTGAACAAAAGTAAAAACAACCAACCAACAGGAGAAATAATTCTGTCACAGACTGAATTCGAATCCGCCAGTGTTCTATTAATTAAACCACGCCGCTCCTTTTGTAAAATTAAATTTCCTCATACTCTGTAGAATTTCATTTTTTGTTATTAAATTTTAAAAAATCTATAAAGGAGGCATTTTTTTTACATAATTAGAAAAAAAACAAACAAAAAACGGAGGGACCAGATTA
The DNA here is from genome assembly GCA_023052935.1 of Piezodorus guildinii. Lineage (NCBI taxonomy): Eukaryota > Metazoa > Arthropoda > Insecta > Hemiptera > Pentatomidae > Piezodorus > Piezodorus guildinii. Next base: position 128,414,027 of record CM041296.1, on the reverse strand, counting down.
TAAACCATGGAATTGTATACTAAATATTATAGTTTAATTTTTACTTTCACTAACCTATGTGTGAAATATAAGAGTATAGTAAGGGAAAGTATTGCGATCGTGAAAATTTTAAAATTTCAGTTTTCAACGAAATACATACACATTTTAGGGACCCCTGATCCAAATGACCAAGTCCCGCAAAAAGGTCTGTGTGTGGTAACTCCCGCGGTAACACGAAAAGTCGTATGAAACTGAAATTTCATATTTAAGCATGTGGTGGTAAGCATGAAAAATAAAAGTTGTATAGAACTGAAATTTCATATTTTAAGAGCGTCTCTGCTTGAGATGTTCCAACATAATTTCTATCAAAATCGGCTAACCAGAAGAGCCACTTTATACAATACATTTTGAACCTTTTTACGATTTTATTAAAAACGGCTCTAACGAATTTGGTTAAACTCGCTATATCGATGTAAAATTTAATGGGCTTTAATATCATGTAGGTTTCATTCTGAATAGTCTGACAGGGCTTGAATGCCAATATGTTAAATTTGCTTCCCCTAAGTGCCTTCAATTTTGTTTATTCAAAAGATCAACCGTATCATCTTAATGACATTGATAAAGGACGACTAAATATACTAGTTGGACGAATTTGATGGCTAACTGAAGAATAAAGGAGCAAAACTATTTATGTATGTAATTTTGGTTTTTTGATAATAAGAACAGTAATAGTGACGTATAATATACCGTTAGAAAGAAAAAAAATATTATCTGATTCTCAAAGTTGTAAAAAGAAATATAAAGTGACCAATATTACTGATTAACAGTTTAGTATTTATTTAATCTAAATCATATGTTTCCGACGAAAATGAATACACGTATTATTAAAATCAAATTAAAATATTTTTACTTTCACTTACTATCCTCGCGCGGATCTCATTACCGCGTATGGGGAGCGTCCCACGGGTGGCGGATGTGGGGATGGTCGGTGGAATTTCCTCGGAAGCTCCTCCCGGCTAAGTCCGATGGACTCGCTGACCAACAATGAGAGCGGCCCCCCAGGCTTGCTGGAGGGTGTGACGTAGGTTCGAACGCCCTACTCACATATTTTAGTTCACAAAATATCACCAAAAGTCATGGATTCCTCTGAGGTAAAACGCTCATTATCCGGAGGTAAACTAGTCCCCCGTTCGGGTCTCCGGGTGGGGACTGCTTCAGGGGAATCATGGCGCAAGATGAAAATTAGGGATCTAACAATAGGGACGTGGAACGTTAGAAGTTTAAATACGGCAGGTGGGTTAAAGTCGGTCGCGAATGAAGTTAAGGGGTACCACTTAGATATCGTTGCATTACAAGAGGTTCGCTGGCCAGGGGAGGGTTCGTTAACAGAAGGAACCTATACTATTTGGTACGGGGGGAGCGTTAATTATTGTCTAGGTACCGGGTTTCTAATTAGGAATAGATTTCTTTCTGCATTACGGGACGTACAGTTCTTTAGTGATAGAATATCGGTTGCTATATTTCAAGGGCGTTGGTTTAAAATCGCGTTTATAAACATTCATTCTCCCACCGAAGACAGTGATGATGAAGTAAAATGCGAATTTTATGATAAACTAGAGTCGGTTTACGATAAGTTACCGCGAAATTACATTAAGATAATAGTAGGCGACGCGAACGCAAAGGTTGGAAGGGAAGAAGTATATCGTCCTACAATCGGTAAAGAAAGTTTGCACGAATATAGTAATGATAATGGGACCCGACTAATAAACTTTGCCATTTCGAAAAACCTAGTAATCAAAAGTACTACATTTAAACATAAGGATATTCATAAGTATACGTGGACATCGCCGGATGGACAAACACGGAATCAAATCGATCATGTTTTAATACAAAACAGATGGCAAAGTAGCATAATTAACGTGAGATCGTATCGAGGTGCAGAATGCGGTTCTGATCATGAATTAGTAATCGCGAAACTTCGACAAAAACTAAATACAAAAAAGAGAACACCGAACTATATTCGTCCCGAGAATTTTGATTTAGTTAAATTGAACAACCTCGAAATTAGAAAACAGTTCGCGATAGAAGTAAAAAATCGGTTCGAAGCTTTGGAATCTTCAGACGAGGAACACGAAGATGTAAACAAATTATGGGAAGGGATCAGGGATAATATTAAAGAGGTCGGTAATTTATGTCTTGGAAAAATCGAAAATAAAAAGAACAAACCTTGGTTCGACAGGGATTGTCAAAATATGTGCGAAAAAAGAAAAACCGCTAAACTGAATTCCTTAAATAATCCAAGCGATAATAATGTGGCTTATTTTCGGTTAGTAAAGAATGAAACTTCAAAACTCTTAAAAAATAAGAAAAGAGAGTATCTTAAAGGCAAAATAATAGAAATAGAAAAACACAGAAACGAAAATAACGTAAGAGAGATGTACAAAGGTATAAACCAATCGCGTAAAAGATTTGAACCTCTATTGAATGCGGTTAAAGATGCAAATAACAATATAATTGCGGATCCTTCTGAGATATTAAATAAATTTAAACAACACTTTGACGGCATCTTAAATACGGAAAATAATAATCAATCTCCTCTCTCTGAATATCAGAGCGCTGAACCATGGATAGACGCACCGAGTAAAGAGGAAGTCGAAATGGCGATAGGGAAATTAAAACGTTATAAGGCTGCAGGAAATGATAATATCACGAGTGAATTAATTAAGGCGTGTGGAGAAGCGGGCGTTTCCAAAATACATTTTTTAGTTAAACAAATCTGGGAAACTGAAAAAATGCCCGATGAATGGAAAGAATCAATACTTATTCCGATTCACAAAAAAGGACCGAGGTCGGATTGTAACAACTATCGTGGGATCTCTCTTCTCCCAGTATGCTATAAAATATTCTCGTCAATTCTAACTAGTCGAATCACGGAATACGCTGAGGATATTATCGGAGATTACCAATGTGGTTTTAGGCGGAATCGCTCGACTATTGACCAAATATTTTCCTTACGTCAAATATTAGAGAAAAAATTGGAATACAACGGTGTAGTCCATCAACTTTATATCGATTTTAAAAAGGCTTATGATTCAATAGACCGTCAGAAGCTATATAATATCATGATTGAACAGGGAATACCTAGAAAGTTAGTAAACCTAGTAGAGATGTGTTTGTCGGAAACATTCCATAAAGTTAGAATCGGTCATAATTACTCCGAGAGATTTGAGGTTCGATCGGGTTTGAAACAGGGTGACTCCCTTTCACCTGTGTTATTTAATTTAGCTTTAGAATATGTCATAGAAAAGGTGATGTGTAATGAGAAAGGCTTAAATATGGGTGACAAGATTCCGGTTTTGGGGTATGCCGATGATCTGGTACTGCTAGGTGAAGACACGGAAACCATACAACTAAATACAAGTGTGTTAATAAAAACCAGTAAAGAAATAGGACTCGAATTAAATACCGATAAGACGAAGTATATGATTAGTAGCAGAAACGGTGTCGATCTTGGTGATATTGATGTATCAGGTCATACTTTTGAACACGTAGAGAAATTCAAGTATTTAGGTTCAATTATAACTAGAAAAAATGAAATCCAGGAAGAAATAAAGTCCCGGTTAAAGGTGGGAAATGCGTGTTATTATTCAGTTGCTAAGTTACTTAGTTCGCGGCTTCTATCTAAAAACTTAAAGATAAGAATTTATAAAACTATTATTCTTCCGACGGTTCTTTACGGATGTGAAACGTGGCCGCTTACTTTGAAGGATGAACAACGGCTTAAGGTTTTCGAAAATAAGGTATTGCGTAAAATATTTGGTCCAAAGAGAGATGAGGCCACTGGGGAGTTTAGAAGGTTGCACAACGCGGAATTACGGAACTTGCATCCTGTGAATATAATTGAGCTGATTGCATCGCGGAGACTCAAATGGGCGAGTAAAGTTGTTGGGCTCGATGACGAGCGGATTCCGAGAAAGTTGGTATTTGCTGATCCGACTGGTAGGCGTCCGAAAGGTAGGCCGAAGCGGAGATGGGAGGATTGCGTTAAGGCTGATCTCGGGGGCTTGGGCTTGAATGGTGAACATTGGACGAGTCTGTGTAGGCGGAAGTTGGTGGTATCGGCATCGAACCTTCGGGTTCGCTAAGCCTATTATTATTATTATTATATTTCACTTACTATACATAGTATTGCGATCGTGAAAATTTTCGAATTCCAGTTTTCAACGGAAATACACATTTTAGGGTCCCCTGAGTCCAAATAACTCAATCCCACAAAAAGGTCTCTGTGTGTGTGGTAACTCCCGGGCGGAAACTAAAAGTCCTAAGAAACTGAAATTTCATATTTAAGACAAATATGCGCCCGAGACGTTACAAAACCTTTTCCAATAACATGAGCTTACCAGAAGATCCACTTTATACCATGCATTTTGCATCTTTTTTCGATTTTCTCGAAAACTGTTTCGACGATTTTGATTAAACTCGCTATATCGATGTAAAATTTAATGGGCTTTAATATAATTTAGTTTTCATTCTGTTTAAAATGGTCTAACAGGGCTTAAATGCCGATATTTTACATTTCCTTCCTGTAAAGTACCTTTAATTATGTAAATTTTGTAAAAATAAATATATTATCTTGTTACCACCGATGAAAAACACATAAATATATAAGTTGAACGAATTCAATATCCAACTAAAGGAGAAAACTGAAAAAATATTTTTTTAATGCAATATTGTATTTTGAACATAGAAACAGTAATATACACGTATAATATACCGTAGGAAAGCTAAAGCTTTTAGAATAAATATTATCTAATGAACGAAATTGTAAAAGTTAATAAAGAGTGATGAAAAGCCGATAAATCTGATTATTTTAGATAATAATATAATAATTTTTTTAATATAACACATGTTTCTATAGAAAATCAATTTAATTATTTCTTTAATGGTTTCACGTATTTTAATCTCTAACTGTATTAGGAAATCCTTGCATTGATTTTAAAAATGGAGGTAAGTGAAAGTCGTGTGTTGTCCGCACCAGATTTTTGTTTTTTATTCAAGAAGTAAAAGTGAAAGGTGTAGGAAAATAAAACCCACACTTTGAAATTTTTGTTTTAAAGATATTCGACCTAAGTATAGTTACGAAAGAAAGGATCCTTTGAAAGATGCTAGGAGCCCAATAACCCCTGTCAAGTAAATTAAGGAACCTCTACTTAAATTTCGTATAAAAAAACAAGACCCTTTTTGTTTATTTGGCAATGATCAAAGAGGGAGTAAGTTTATAAATATATTTTTGATATAAGAAGCATCAATCACCACACTATAAATTATGGTGTAATTTTAATTATTTAAAATAAGTTACTTTATATTTCTTAAATGAAATTGCTTTTTTTAGCCCCTCCTTTATACTAAAATACTTTTTAGTTTTATTATACTTTAAGAAAGCTTTGAGGCAGAAAACATATGATGGGAATCGAATATATACATTAAAAATAACCTAATTCTAATAGGTAATTTAGTTTTGATTTAGGAGTGAGAAACACACTAATGCTCTGCACAAAAGCGTACATTCTTATCACCAAATGAATTTCTCATTCCTTCTTCCAAGTCATTTAAGTAAGTCTAGTGAGATTTGTCTTCGTCCTACCGGATTAAGCTGAAAATAACCTGGACGATGTTATCCTAAAATTTAAAAGTTAAAATGGATTTTTAACAATTTATTAGAAAGGTGGTAACAATTTTTAAAGAATCTTGGAGAGAAAACATTATACTAAACAAGAAAAAGTGAGTATTTTCTGAACAAATAAATATTAAAAAATATATCAAGCTGTTTCTACAGAAAATACTAAGTAAAAAAAATGTATTATAGTACCAACTGAAGTTTAAAGTTCTGATTTCATTATAATTCCGGCACTGAATTAAAGTATGATTATTGCTATAATTATAATATGCTTAACCTTTGGCATATAAATTGGAACGGCTATTCAAATTACTATAATTAATTAGATTATTGATTTAGTATGGAATAGTGTGGTTGACACTAAACAACAATAATATTGTTTTATTGGGGTCACATGTGGTGTATTGGCTAGCATAACACCCTTCCATATCCATGGTCCCGGGTTCAAAACTGACATATGTCCTAGGATGTCTTAAAGGGAATAAAATAGTCAGGGCTCGTGCAAGGACGGGTACATATTTGTTAGCTTGTCTATTTAACGCCACTTTACTTTATGACGATGCTCTACAGTAGGAGTCCTAAATTTTGCTTATCCGGGTTTAATTAGAAAAGGGATCTTTAACGAGTACCTGACATTGGACTGGCTCGGATCACCTTTTTACGCCCCCCTCCGAAGTACGGCATGTTTAAGGATTTTTTACTCCCATTAAAAAATCGTATGACCACCTGCGGATTTGAACACACGACCTTGGCATAAAAAGACTATATGCTAGCCACCCTCCTATCCCCAGATACATGTTTAAAATGTCTGTTTTAATTACAGCTGGATATGGGTCAATCAATTCGAAATCATCCAGACCTTACCGCTCAACATTTTTGATTTTCGTGAATTTTTGACCAGTTATTCTTTATTCATTCTTGAAAATAATTCCACAAATTATTTTGTTCTTGTATTGTCAATACTTTTAGTGACAAGCCGTTCTAAACCAGCGTCACAGCTGAAAACGTATAGTAAAAATCTTTCTAATTTTAGTAATTTTCTAGATATCAAACAAAACAAAAACTAACAATAAGATAGGCACATGCTTTGTATTTTTTGTACCCACAACTCAATACCTAAATAGTGAAGAAAGTGATTTAAAAGTTCTCGAAAACGGATAAGAAACGAGACTTTTGATGAGCTTACTCATAGTCGTACTTTCTGTAAAAAAATCGATCTTGAGAACTTGGTCTTTTTTGTACATAAATTTCCAAAATTGGCAAAAATTCGTTTATACGAAATATCTCAAAAGGGACTGAATGATAAATTATGAAACTATTACATATTACACATATATACATTGAGTTTAAGTGATATCAATTTCGTCATTGAGACAAAGCTGCTTCCTCAGTTATAAAATTATCTTCACTGTTAAAATAACGTTTTATTTATAAATATTAACTGCGGTAATTTTGCATATTTGAGAACAAAACAAAAACGAAGATGGTAAGAAAAATACACAAAAACTAATTATAACAAGTAATTTTACTTTCACTTATTATATATAGTAAGGGAAAGTATTGCGATCGTGAAAATTTACAAATTCCAGTTTTCAACGGAAAGTGGTAACTCCCGGGCGGAAACCAAAAGTCCTATGAAACTGAAATTTCATATTTAAGACAACTATATGCCCGAGACGTGACAAAACTTTTTACATCAAAATGAGCTTACCATAAGAGCCATTTTATACCATGCATTTTTCACCTTTTTTCGATTTTATCGAAAACGGTTCCGACGATTTTAATTAAACTTGCTATATCGATGTAAAATTTAATGGGCTTTAATATCATGTAGGTTTTATTTGGATAAAAATGGTCTGACAGGGCTTAAATGCCGATATTTTAAATTTTCTTCCCCTAAAGTACCTTTAATTTTGTAGATTCAATAATAATAACTAGATTATCTTGTTAACGCTGATGAAAAACAGGTAAATATATAAATTGAATATATTCGATACCCAACTAAAGGAGAAAACAGAAAAAATATATTTTTAATCCAATTTTTCGTTTTTGAAACATAAGAGCTGTTATATACATGTATGATATACCGTTGGAAAGCTAAAGATTTTAGAAAAATTATCATCTCATACACAAGCTTTTAAAAGTTAATAGAGAGTGATGAAATGAACATAAAACTAACTGATTATTTTAGATAACAATATAATAGATTTTTTAATAAAACACATGTTTCTATAGGAATTCCATTTAACTAATTCATTTAATGGTTTCACAATTTTTTTATTTTATCGTATAGTCTTATCATTGCACTACTTGTAGAAATTTTGATCGAGTAGGATTGTCTTTTTTTATATAATTTTTCAAAGATGGGTCATTGCCAAGTTTAGAAAAATAAAAAGCAGGTTATCATAAAAGGGACTGAATTAAAACTGGTGAACTTTTTACAGATTATACATTTATATGATAAATATTATAGAATAAAATGTAGTGGCTAAGACCCAGTTTGTTTTCGTAATTAAATTCTTCAAATATTACGTGCATTGCCTGAGTGGTCCTCATCTTATAAACCAAACCAAATTAATAACATTAGAACCAGCCGAGTCTCAGCAACTAAATTGCTTACTTATTTATGATGATTGGAGGATCAGCTGATGCGCTCGATGATAACAGTCATACGTTACATCGTCTCTCAGATTTTTGCTTTTTTCAGTAGGAATTCGCTAGAATTCAGTCTGGAGAACATCACTAGACCTCAGGAATATTACGGCAGTGAATATTGGAGAAGTTTCGGTACGAAAAGTTATAATTTACTTTGTACAATCACGAAAAAGTGAGAGAAGGGTCACTGATCAGCTGATTGCCGCTAGCTCGGCAAGCTCGGGCTTGCTTTTCTTTTAATTATCTTTCTTTTATCTTTAATTCTTATCTCATTATTTATTTATTATTATTATTTTCTTAATCAATGAGATATTTTCATCAAGTCATGTCCTCAAAGTCTGCAAGTAAAAGATCTAGATCTGCAGGTTCTAACTCGTCTCCCACAAAACAGAGACCCCGCCGTGAACAAAATAAAAAAATGATTCCACCAGCGACCGCGTCAGCTACCTCATTAGGTTCTGAACCACAGCCCAGCACATCATCACAAGGAATAACTGATGAATCTCCGTTTTTTACACCGAATCCATTTCAGATCCTCCAAAATGAAAAAGAAACCATGGAATCTTCTCCTATACCCAGAGAACCACTACCTCCACCAATATTTGTTAAAAATATTAAAAATTTTAAACTGATGTGTGCGCATTTAAACAAAGTAACAGATCCTAATAGTTATTATTGTATAAGTAGAACTAATGATACTAAAATATCTCCGACTACTGCTGAAACCTACAGAAAGATTGTAAAATATCTGACTGAGACCAAAGCTGACTTTCATACTTATCAGCTGCGCCAAGAGAGAGCATTAAGGGTCGTAATCAGAAACCTACATTCCTCAACACCCGTTGAAGCAATCAAAGAAGAACTGACAGAATTAGGATTCCAAGTGAGGCAAGTCACCAACGTTCTAAAAGATAAAAGTCCACTGCCTCTATTCTTCGTGGACTTGGAACCATCAGCAGGAGTCGAAAAAATCTATGACCTCAGCAGACTGTACTATACCCGTGTAAAAGTTGAAAAACCTTACACAAAGAAAGAAATAGTCCAGTGCCATAACTGTCAGGCATATGGTCATACCAAAAGTTATTGCCATCACATACCACGCTGTGTGAAATGCGGTGAACAGCATAAAACAGAAGAATGTACAAGATCAAGATCAGCACCCGCTGTATGTGCTCTGTGCCTCAAGGACCACCCGGCTAACTACAAGGGATGTGAAATCTACAAGAAACTCAGAACCAGATACCAAAAACCTCAGGATCCGAATGAAACAGCTGTACCAACCAGAAGCAGAAGAGAACCATCAAAACTTGTAAATTCTAACGTGTCATTTGCCCACTTGCTTGGAGGTGGTAACCAGAATCATGAAGTCGAGGCACTGCCGGAACAACATTTTCCTCAACATTCTCAATCTATTGTACAAGAATCTATCCCTCAAAGTTTACCTAATCTTCAAAAAACTCCTAAACATCAAATTTCTCATATCCCTCCACCATCAAACGTCACAGATCTTACCAGTCTAATGACATCGTTCATCTCCGAAATCAAATCTCTTGTTATGCCGCTTATATCACTCCTTACAAATCTAGTATCGAATCTAATCCCTGCCTTGAAAAATCCTTAAATGACTTCACCTAACTCCTTATCCATTCTCCTTTGGAATGCGAATGGTGTTAGAAATCATACTGACGAACTGACAGCGTTGTTGCAAGACAAAACAATCGATATTGCACTTATAACTGAAACAAGACTAACGACTAAACAGTACTTCAAAATACCGCAATCCAAAATACCTCACATCTGCATATTACCCTCCTAAACATTCCATTTCCAATTCTGAATTTGTATCCTTCCTGGATTCCTTAGGAAATCGTTTCATTCTGGGTGCAGACTTAAACGCCAAGCATCAGCAGTGGGGTTCCAGAACCACGAATTCTCGGGGACGAAATTTGCTGTCTGCACACAACTCCCGAAATTTTAATATCCTGCCTACTGACTCCCCTACCTACTGGCCAACCGATCCTAACCGCAATCCTGACATCCTCGACTTCTTTATCCACAGTGGATTAGGCTCTCTCAACTTGTCTTTAACTCGCCTTGATGAACTATCCTCAGACCATAGTCCACTGATCCTAAAAGTATCTCTCACTCCAATTCCAAAACCCATTCCACCATCATTCATCCGAGGCCCTGTCAACTGGAACATTTTCCGCCAAATCCTGACCGATAATATTGACCTCAGAGTAACCCTCAAAACCCAAGATGACCTAGATAATTCCGTCTATTCCTTTACCACCGCCATCCAACAAGCTGTCTGGACTGCTTCCTCTCCTAAACACTCCAATATAAATCCAGACCAAAATCATTTTCCACAACCTATTATAGACCTTATCCACACCAAACGCCGAGCAAGATCATTATGGCAGCGCACCCGACACCCAACAGATCGCCGCTCCTATAACTTCTATTGTAGACAATTGAAGAGGGAGTTGGCGAACTTCCGTTCCCAGTCCTTTAATTCCTACCTCTCCTCTCTATCAGCTCGTGATAATTCCCTGTGGAATGTCACGAAAAAGATCCTAAAATACCATCATGTTTCCCATCCTCTCCGACGTGGTGATGACTCCTGGGCTGCGTCTGATGAAGATAAAGCCGAGGAATTCGCCACACACCTCTCCAAAGTATTCACTCCTCACCCAGAATCCCACATCAATCACACCGCAAAAGTGCAAGACTTTCTTATGTCACCGATTCCACTTTCCCTACCTCCTAAAGCTATTAATCCCTCTGAGGTCAAATATCTTCTCCAAAAACTGACTCTCCGTAAATCTCCTGGACACGATCTCCTTACTCCCCAGATCCTCCGACAACTTCCGCAGAAAGCTATTATATTCCTTACTTATATTTATAACTGCATCCTCCGCACCACCTATTTTCCTCTGTTATGGAAACATTCCACCATCATCCTTTTTTTAAAACCAGGTAAACCTTCCAACAACACTTCATCCTACAGGCCTATTAGTCTACTCCCCATCCTCTCAAAAATCTTCGAAAGGCTTCTTCTTAAACGTATCCTACCCATATTAGAATCTCAAAATCTTCCTTCCCATCAGTTTGGATTCCGTCCTCAGCATTCCACAGTTCAACAGGGGCTCCGAGTTGTAGACCATATTTCCTCAGCTCTTGAATGCAAAGAGTATTGTTCTGGTGCGTTTCTGGACATTGCGCAAGCTTTTAACCGGGTATGGCACACTGGATTACTCTTCAAGCTGAAAACCCATTTACCCCAGTCCCTATACCTCATTGTCCGATCCTATCTCTCGAACCGTTCCTTCCGAGTTCGCTGTGGTGAAGAATTTTCTAACCTTTATCCCGTTGAGGCCGGTGTTCCTCAAGGCAGCGTCTTGGGACCCATCCTCTACATCCTTTACACTGCTGATATTCCTACACATCCTGATACCTTTCTGGCAACTTTTACTGTTAGACAAAAGATTGACTTGGAACCCACATACAAGACTTAAAAGACAAGAACTCAACCGACGATTCGGACAGTTATACCGACTACTCAACAGAAAATCTGAACTTACAGTTGAAAACAAATTATTAATCTACAAGACAATACTGAAGCCCATCTGGACCTACGGACTTGAACTGTGGGGGACAGCTAAACGTTCTAACATCAAACGCATTCAATCCTTTCAATCCAAAGTCCTCCGTACAATAGTAAATGCTCCTTATTATGTCTCCAATTATACCTTGCACCACGACCTTAATGTTCCATTTATTTCAGACCTAATTCCATCCAAATTTTCCAAATTCCACCAGAACCTCATTCATCATCCTAATCCTTTAGCTCAATCCCTATCCAGCTCCACTCATCCATACAACCCACCTAGAAGGTTGAAACGGCAGTGGCCCCGCGACCTTTTGTAAATATATTGGAGTTCTAGCACTGGCTAGATTCTCCACTCAATGTGATGTATGTATGAGTGTGTGTATGTGTATATAGGTATAAGTGAATTATTGACTTTTGTATTGATTCATTATTGTGTATATATTTTATTGTAATTTTATGTTGTGTAAATATTGTATGAATGTAGTATGTTTGATATCATTCAGCAATACTATTAATGTCCAAATTGGGACAGATTGTAAAATTGTCTCAATAAAAAATTGTTATTACTGAAAAAAAAGATTTATGATTACTTTGATATATGTATGAGTTTCTATTTTTTTAAACTAAGCAAAATTGACTTTTTAATATAAAATTCTTGTACTGAAGCATGATTGACTAAAAAACGTGATTCAAAGCATCACTTAAATTTCAACTATAATTGATTGAAATCCAACTTAATTATAAATGGCTTAACTAGCCTCATCATAAAAATAATTAATATTTTATAAATGCTCATATATTACTATAGTATAATATTTTTTCAAATAAATATTCTTAAAAGGAAGATTTTACATAATTAGTAATTTTAATTAAAATTATTTAGTTATTTATTTCTTCTTCAGCTTAAAAAAATAGAAAAAAAAATAATGAATATGTTGTAAGCCATATCAAGTTTGCAGTCACTGTCAAGAACAGACTAACTTTCACAGGCAACATGATATCTCTATTTTTACTAGAAACAATTAGTTTAGTTTTATTTTAAAATTAATTAAAAGGGAAAAAATTGTTTTCTTACACGTGCACAGCTTTTAGCTCTTTATGCAATTTTCTCACTACCGTTTTTAAGGATTTGCGTCAAATTAAATAACCTTAACTATTATATTCCACCAGGAAAATGATTAAAAAAATATAATTACATATAAATATAATGACTTAAATTTAGATTAGCTACTGATCTGGGTTTAGAAGGAGCGTAGTTGTCTATTGGATAGAGCAACGCTCTCATGTTCTCCGGGCCCCGGGTTCAAATCCTGGCTGCATCAGGATATTTTTTTATTCTGTTATTTTAGAATTGGGCAATCCTGACGTGTGGAGCTAGGTAAAAACTGGCGGCTGAGGTTGATCTCGGTCTAATCATTTTATTGTATAGTCCTCGGCCTTCAAAAAAAAAAAAATATATATACATATATCTATCTGCATTTCCATTCATTTAGACTCTCCATGCGTTGAAGAGGTACTATGTTTTAATTGTTCTGTCTTTTCTGTTTTTAATTACGAAATCGTTGTATGTTGAACTTAATCCTTCAGATTCACGATCCAATTTAGTAAAATCATCTTTAATATTCTATTATTCGGCTTATTTAGTGTTTTTATATGAATAAGAGATTAAGCATTGGGGGAAAAATGAAAACTGATAAAAAAGTGACAATCTAGCAGTAAGAACACTGCCATATATAGTTTTGCTGAGAAACTGTTTAAATTACGTTGTTAATGAGGATTTTCAGGTGTTTTCTTTTCTTCATTTCCTGATATTTTGTAAAAATATGTATCTTAGTTGGGTGTTAACGGATTCATTACGCATTACTATCATTTAACATTATTAACAGTATTGTTAGGTTCTTTTTATTAAAATGATCCATTTTCATTCAACTAATTTAATTTCTTATTTTCTTCTCCATACGTTTCGGCTTTTTGCCATTTTCAAGGGATCTTTTAATATTACATCATTATGCACAAATATATATATTTTGTCACATTTAAAAAAGAAAATAATAATAAAACTATTATAGGCTGACCAGCCCTGTCATGGTTGTTATCACCAAGTGGCTTGAAAATGGTAAAAAGCCGAAACGTAGGGAGAAGAAAATATGAAATTAAATAAGTTTAATGAAAATGGATCATTTTAATAAAAAGAACCTAACAATACATTTATTCATCCAAACAACTTTTAATTGTAATAAAAATTAATTATTAACAGTATTTATTCTTTGAAATCAGTGTATATATACATACATATATATATATATATATATATATATATATATATATATATATATTCTTTTTTTTTCACTGTATATCCATATATTAAAAAAAATGTAATAACAACTTTTAAAAAGTTATAATTTGTTTCGTTATTCATTCAACGAAACTTAATACTAATATGTGTTTTGGGAGGATACTACACTAGGAGTCCTAAAATTTGCCTATCCAGGTTTAACTAGATTAGGAATCTTCAACAGAAGTACCTGACATAGGCCTACCATTTTACTTCCCAACCGGAGGATGGCATAACCGTGAATATATTTCTCCCTTTAAAACATTCCGAAACCATCTGACGGATTTGACCTTGCGACCTTAGGCATAATAGTTATGCTAGACATTGAAGCACAGTCAGAATTTTATTTCTATTCAAAATAAGCAAAATCACTAATAAAAACGAGTGAAGACTAAGTTTTAAAATTAATTACAAAATTCATCAATTTAAATAAGAGGGACGCTGCAAATTGCACAATTCAATTAAAACTAGCACGAGACTAATGATGGAACTAATCTGCACGAACTAACAAATGAACTAATGGGTGCTAACTTTTGCAGGGAGTACAATATAACCATGTCGAGTAGGGAACTAACAGCCTACGAATGGTATGGAAAATTACAGATATATTCAAAATCAATAAAATATTGTTGTGTGTGTTAATATGATTGTAATTAAAATTAAATGGAGGGCATACACAAAAAATAAATAAATAGGTAAGTCAATACTTCTTTTTGAAAAAAAAATTCTAAAATACATAAACAGAATCCAAACAAGCAAAGGGCCCAACGGAATAAGCATTTTAAGTCTGCCCCAACGTATAACAGAATCAAATTTATACCATTAATACAAAGAAAAAAAAAATTCAATTTTTTAGCCCCTTAACCCTTATGAGAGAGAAGTTATGGAAGGGAAAATAAAAAAAAAACAAAAAAATTGTTTCCTCCTGAACAGCTAAACTGATTTTCATGAAAAAATGTATGTTAGGGATTGTGAAAGTTGGTTGATCCGTCCAGGAGAAAAAAATTGTTTTATTTTTCAAAAAAATTCTAGGTGTGTGTGCGTTTTTATATGTATATATTTGCTAAAAATCGGTTGAGCTGTTCAGAAGAAATTTGTTTTCCTTTTTCTTTCCTCCTCCACAACTCCTCACCCTTAAGGATTAAAGGGCTAAAAAAATACTAGAGGTGGTTTCTAATAGGTGTGAATCAATGGAATAAATTTGGTTCTGATATGCGTGGTGGGAGCAGATTTTACCCATTATGGTATGCATAAGTAACTTCATGTAAACAGCATATTTTTTTACTGCCGCTTACATATTTATAACGTAATCAGATCGCGTAAAATTTTTGAATGTCAGTTTTTAAGGAAAAAAAAACTATTTAGGGTTCTTTAATTATAAAATATCAAGTTTCAAAATATTGGGTTCTTTCACATGAAATGTCCGTTTTTATAGTTTTTAAAATACATAAAGGATTTTGTATGAACATGGAATATAAACACGCGATTTTCGAGTAATATTTTTGTACGAATTTAAACTCGGCCATTCAGCAGCTGAGGCCGCTAGAAATATTTGCAAGGCGTTTGGGGAAGGGAGTGTTAATGAACGGACCATTCGCCGTTGGTTTGTTAAGTTTTCAGCTCGGGATAACGACTTGGAAAACTTGCCCCGAGGAAGACCTCTGTCCGCAATGGACAACGATGTCCTCAAACATACAGTAGAAGGAAACCCCACCAAACAGTAAAAGGACTCTCAGCACAACTAAAGGCAAGTGAATCTATCGTTTGGAGACATTAAAAGTGTATTGGGAAAGTAAAAAAGCTCGATACATGGGTACCTCATGATCTCACTGAGCGGCAGCAAGACCCCATGTTGCAAAACATACCGTGCAAAAATTGAAAGAACTGGGCTACGAAGTTCTTCCGCACCTACTATATTCTCCCGACTTGTCTCCAACAGATTACCATCTGTTCAGGAATTTAGACAACTTCGTCAATGGAAAACTTTTTGAAAATGATGATCATATGAAAATTGCGTATTCAGATTTTGTTTCACTTCACAGCTCAGAGTTTTTCAGCTCGGGGATAAAAAAGTGTCACGTTGGGAAAAATGTGTAGAAAAAGAGGGTAAATGCTTCGAATAAAATTATCTTGTTTTCATGTTGTATTTTTAATAAAAATCCTTTACCTTGAAAACGGACATTTCATGTGACACAACCCAATATTTAGGGTTCTTTGATTATAAAATATCAAGTTCCGCAAAATAGTATGTGTGGGAGTGTCTAGTGTTTGTGTAGTAATCATTCTCTCCTAGAAAGAAAACATCATAAGATATTATAATTTGATATTTAAAACAATTATAGGCCTAGGATGATATACCGATAGTTAATTTCATATTTTAGGGGCGTATACGCAGCACCCTTTTCACTAAAAGGAAGTGCTACTTTATAGCATGCAAATCGCACACTTTTAAGATTTTCTCAAAAACAGCTAAAACAATGTTGATAAAACTCGCTAAATCGATGTAGAATTCAATTAGCTTGATAATAATATGATATATTATATAATCTGAAACACAAGTTGCCATTAAAACATAATGGAAGTCTCTAACTTTTTTTCAAATTTAACTTTATTTATATTCTTAAATTCACTTTAACCTCGTATGTTAATTGTTGTGTTGCGCTCAACAGATTAAGTTTCTCGCAAATAATGCCAGTAATATAAATAAAACAAATTTTTTCTTCATTCGCACCTGTAAGAGTCTATCAGAGAATAAGCAAATGTGCTGAATAAATAGTGAGATCAGACATGATAGGCATGGGGAAGTAAAGTGCCCAGCAGTACCCCTTCCAAGGCTTTGATTTAGCAGAGGAGGTCCCTCATTCAGCTTCTCTTTAGCCTTCTTTTGACTGGAATTTCAACTATTTACATGTTGTTAATCAGTCTATTATCCTGTCTTTGAAGGTCACTATAAAAACAAAAATAAAGTTCGTATATGTTGGTCGACTAGTGGTTGTTGTAAGTCCGTGTGTAGGGTTTTGTTGTTTACGTCCCAAGGATGTGTCGTTTTGAGTCTTTTTTTTATTTATTTATTTTTTTTTTATTATTAAAATGATGGCAGTTTTTGTAGTGAGTCTTTTTTGCTGAGCCATAAATCTGTAAAGCGCAAGTCCTTATTGGATAAAAACAATTTTAAAATATACAATGTTTCTCCTTCAATTAAAATCCTCAGTCCACTTGCTTGGAATAAGATCGCGCCACTCCGACCTTTATATCCCATCCCACAGAACTAAAGCCTTTGATCGATCCTTTCTTGCCAGTTCCACTGCATTCTGGAATTCCATTCCTCCCAATATACGTCGTGTTTCTTCCTAATCCACATTTAAATATCTCCTTTTTCAGCATATATTATCCCTCACAGACGCTTGTTGATCTTAAATCTGATAATTTATTAATTATAATGACTAAATGCTTATTTTACATTTTACTTTGCTTTTTTTTTTTTTTTTTTTTTTTTTTTTTTTTTTTTTTTTTTTTTTTTACAAAATTAGTTGTTTTTATTTTCTCATTCATTTTACTTATTATTATTATTACTTTGTGAATTTTGTATGTATGTATGTATGTGTGTGTATATATATATATATATTTTTTTTAATATACATTATTTATGTAAATAATTAAGTTTGTAATAATTCAATCAATTTAATTTATTTTGGCCAGAAGAGCTATATTTATTTGTAACATCAATGTTTTTCTTAAGGGACTATGTCCCAGAATAAAGTTCATTTTTCTATTCTATTTCTATTCTATTCTATTCTATATATATATATATATATATATATATATATATACGGCTTATTGCCACTGTCTTAAGAGCTTTGATTTTATAAAGTATTCTTTAAATTTATCGAATTAAAGAATTTATTCATAGATATATTTCATTGAAACGATATAACTGTTTTATTTTAGCTTATGTTTATTTTTTATCTTAAATTCAAGAAGTGATGTAAGTGAATGCTGTGCACTAGATTTTTCTCTTCAACCCTTCTATTAACTGATCCCAACTAGGGACAATTGGAAACTAGGACGGGTGAGTCAATGGAGCGTGCCGAGAGGGGTAGTGCTAAAGACTTAGGGAGGAAGTTGGCGATAGTAACTCTCGGGAGGAGAGAAGACTCGAGGCCATTAGCCACAGCGGGCGGTCATCAACTTCTTGCATTGTCTGTCCTCGGGTCGGCTCGGGGTGGCCTTTGTGCGTCCCAGCCTCGAGGATATCGCCGGCTATTAAGTGTCATTGTCGAGGATCATCAACTCATCGCACCTAACTACGGTCATCAAACTTACCTCCAGGTGACGTCTTCCAAGTCCGCACTTTTCAGCCTCTGTTCTCCTGTAACAAAAAAATTAAAATAATTTAAACAATTGAAAAATCAAAATTAGGTAAATAACATATAATCCACATTATTTCTTAGATATCATATGTTTAAATCAAGCGCAATCACTTAATAAAGTTGTTGTTGTTTGTTTTTAAGACCTTTATTATTTGAATTAGTGTTTTATTCACAGCTTACACTCTTTCTTCATTATTATCCACATTATTCAAAGATTTTTTAAAATATGTTATAATTTTTTTTAAGTGAAAAAGTCTTTTGCTGCACCACACACAATTTTTTTCATCGGACACAAGTGAAAGGCTAGATTGGATGAACTCGAGACCGCCGAGTGTTCCCGAGCAAGAAAGATACAGTCCGCTGCTCTTCACTGTTGTGTCGCTGTGTTTACAACTTTAATTTATTTGTAATATTTGTTATTATTAAGTGTTATCAATAATTCAATAGTTTTTAATAGTTATTATTGATAGGTCATAATAATTATTATTCGAACAATCGTTTGTTTACATTTTTGGTTTATATTCTGATGTTAGTGTATGTAGTTAGTAGGGTATTAGTGAAAAATCATTAAAAAAAAAAAAAAAACCTGTACCACTACAACCCATGGAGGGTCTTGGGTTCAGTACATATAGAGATTCGTACTGTTTCTAGGCCAACGGCAGTGCAATGAGGTGATAAGGCCTTAATCACGCTCAGCCCCTAGGTTTTTCCCCAATTATTTTGGGTACCCACATTATAGAGGCTGGGTCTGCCCCAGGAGGGTCTCCATATCCTAAGGTCGCCCCCCGACTGAATTAACAGAATAAATAATATTCTGCCTCAGCCGGGATTCGAACCCAGGACCCGGAGCACAGCAGACTAGCGCTCTATCCACTAGACCACGCCGCTCCTGGAAAATCATTAAACATTATAAAAAAACATAATTATTGTTATCGTTATCATTAAGAGAGATTAGATAATATAGGTAAGTCATTTCATGTTTAAACACACACATACATAATTTATATATAATTTAATTAAAAGTTAACCTTTTCTTATTTGTTAGCTTTTTTTCTCCTATATCAAAAAATCAGGTGCGCGCAACACACGATTTTCACTTACCTCCCGCTTTTTAAATCAATTTAATAATTTTCAAATACATTTTGAGACAAAAATAAATTTTTAAAGAATTATGTAAATTGAATTTCAATAGAAACATGTGTTTTATTAAATGAACTATTATATTTTTTATTTACAACAATCAGTTAGTTTCATAAGCTTTTCATCACTATTAACTTTTACAATTCCGTGTATTAGATTTTTTCTAAACTCTTTTGCTATCCAACGGTATATCAAACATCAATATTATTATTCTTGGGTTCAAAAACACAAAAATTACATAAACAAATATGCTTGCACTTTTCTCCTTTAGTTGTTTATCAAATTCGCTCAAATTGCATATTTAGGTGTTATTTATCAATGCTAACAAGATGATGTTCCTAATTTTTTGAAATCTACAAAATTAAAGATACTTTACAAGAAAAAAATTTAAAACATCGGCATTTCAGCCCTGTCAGACTATTTCAATCAGAATGAAATAAAACATAGGACTACAGTTTTTCCATTGCAAGGTTTTGAATCTGGCTCCGACGGGATAATTTATTTATTCTGTTTTTTTAACTGAGCGATGACCCTCAAAGAAGGAAAAAAAAGAGAATCTGGAGATGAAGCGAAATTTTGGCCTAATCCCCTCATCGGATTGCTATAGATCTAGTAACAGTTCAGATCCCTTAATGGAAGAAGGATTGTAGAGGAGAAAGTTTTTTTTATTGTTTATTTTCATTAAAAAATCCTTTCGATTCAAAATCTTTTGAACAATACCTTATGCTTCTAGACCTTATTAAATTATCCAAATTCCATCAGAACCTTATTCATCACCCCAATCCTCTAGCTTAATCCCTATCCAGCTCCCGGCCCTAAGATCTTCCTAGAAAATTGAAACGGCAGTGGCCCCGAGACCTCTTGTAAACATGTGTATTGGAGTTCTAGCACTAGCTGGATTCTCAACTCAATGTGCTGTTTGTATGACGCTTGTATATAGGTATAAGTGATTTCTAAACTTTTTATACATTTTCTTGATTCCTTGTTTTTGTATTATTATTTTATAACTCCATTTGTGTGTAAATATTGTACGAATGGTGTAATTCATCACTACTATTGATGTCTAAATTAGGACATATAATATCACTCCATTAGGTTAAAATTGGAAATTTCGTAAGGTATATACATTTTTTTTCGGATAATGACCATTATTCTTGGTTCTTCAGGCACTTTGATATAGAACTAAATCAAAATGTAATATTTTACAATTGATTCTATTCCCGTTCGTATTTAAACTGTATCCGGAATAAAAAGGTAATATGCTGGTAACAATGTGTTTCTTTAAAACCTTGACAATGGAATAGGGAGGAAAACGTTCACAAGAAAACAAGCTACGTGGCTATATTGGGCCCCCACGTGTATATTTCTGTGAAGGCTAGTCGGAAAATACTTAGCATTCGTGCACAAGTAACTTGTTGGGAAAAACAACACGAAGCGAACTGTTTATATCAGTAAAAACTTTCAAACGTCACTAGACATTGAGTTATTAATAATCAAGTTATAAATATAGCTGATTAAAAAAAATATTTTTAGGAACATTTAAAAAAGCACATACTGCCTTCCATTCCTCATAAATTCACAAGTCTTTAAACATTTTTTTTCATCCTAGTCGACGTTTCGGGGTTGTTTCCCCATTTTCAAGACTTATTCCTTTTTCCTTATAAAATTGCTACATCATTTTTCATCTTTCATTACATCTCATAGCACACTACTTATGTAGTTAAAGATGAAAAATTTTAGCAATTTTATAAGGAAAAAGGAATAAGTCTTGAAAATGGGGAAACAACCCCGAAACGTCGACTAGGATGAAACAAAATGTTTAAAAACTTGTGAAATAAAGTGACTTTATGAGGAATGGAAGGCAGTATGTGCTTTTTTAAATGTTCCAATTAAGAAAACTTTCAAAAAAATTAAAAAAGAAAAGAAAAATATTTTTAGAAATTTATAATCAATGTAAAATATTAATGCATCCAGTAAATTGAAGATAAATGTGAAACGGTGGCTAGAGAAACTACCTATTGGTAGTACCACAAAAACTATAAACACAGGGGGTTACCTGTGGCATGATGGTTAGCATAACAGCCTCCTATGCCCAAGGTCTCGGGTCCGAACCCGCAGGTGACCCTAGGATTTTTTAATGGAAGTAAAACAGCCTTAGTTATGCCGTCCTTCGGAGGGGACGTTAAAAGGAGGTCCCAAGCCTGTGTGATAGGTACTCGTATCCTAATTAAACCTGGATAGGAAAAATTTATGACTCCCACTGAAGCATCAGATTAGCCAGAGCAACAAAAAGAGACGTTAAATAAATAAACAAAACTTTAAAGAAGCTCCGTTGGAAAAACATATTTTAGATTAAACCTCTTCGCGCGACATTGTTATTTGGACTCAGGGGATCCTAGAACGTATATTTCCGTTAAAAATTGGAATTAAAAAACTTCTACGATCGCAACACTTTCTGTTAACCTTTAACTGGTGAGGTGATATTTATATACAAAATCGGTGGGGTGGGTCCCTCAGACCCCAGACCTCATTTTTTTTAAATCTTAAAACATTTAGAATTGTTTATTCTTGTAAAATACGTCAGTTCAACCTATTTCCAAAAGGTACCATACGAAAGGATGCTAAAAAACTGAATAAATGCCTGATATTATTAATACTTTTTCGTTTTTTTTATAATGTTATATTCTAAGCAACTAAAACATTTGTAAAATAATATATAAACAAGTCCTTATCTTAAAGTTTTATATATTTAAAGAAAGGGAAATGATTAGAAAAATTAAACGTTAATATTGCAAGGAAAGTATGCACAGATAAAATTAGGCACAGTTTTTTCAATAGCAAAACCGAACATTGCCCACAAATATTTTGTTCACATTTAATACAAACTATAGATGACTTCCTATCCTTGTTTCATGGGAAAAAATATCATCTCCTTTTCTTCGGAGGTTCCTCCTACTCATATGTGTTAGATTTTTCCGAGTTTTCCCTCTAATATTGATTGAGCTTTAAACCGAAGCTTCCGGGAAAGTCTGGGATTTTCTGTCCGTCTGGTCATGTGGTCATTTAACAAAGATGATCCCAACTTCTTAATAAAATTAAAAAGGTGCGTAAAATAACACAATCACGAGACATTTCTTTGAACATATTAGAACCTCACTTTCAATAAATCCGAACAGTAATGGTGAGGGTCTATAGGAACCCAATAACACTGTCCTAAAGTAATACCGGACAAAAACTAAATGAAAAAGGATTCTTTACTAAAATCATGTCGAGATGTCAAATGTTAGGTTTTCACAAGCCGATCGGACCGGGAAAATGGGATTCACAAAACTTTAAAGAGGCCCTGGGGTCCTGCAGACCCACCTCACCAGTTAAAGGTTAATATATATATTTTACTATAGAAGTAAGTGAAAGCAAAAATTATGTTATAACATTTTTTACTTTCACTTACTATATGTAGTAAGGGGAAGTATTGCGATCGTGAAAATTTTCGAATTCCAGTTTTCAACGGAAATACACGTTTTAGGGTTCCCTGAGTCCAAATAACCAAGTCCCGCCAAAAGGTTGTGTGTGTGTAAGTGGTAACTCCCGGGCGAAAACGGTAAGTCCTATGAAACTGAAATTTCATATTTAAGACAACTATACGCCCGAGACGTGACAAAACTTTCATCAAAATGAGCTTACCAGAAGAGTCACTTTATACCATGCATTTTGCACCTTTTTTCGATTTTCTCGAAAACGGTTCCGACGTTTTTGATTAAACTCGCTATATCGATGTAAAATGTAATGGGCTTTAATATCATGAAGGTTTTATTTGGATAAAAGTGGTCTGACAGGGCTTAAATGCCGATATTTTAAATTTTCTTCCCCTAAAGTACCTTTAATTTTGTAGATTCAATAATAATAACTAGATTATCTTGTTAACGCTGATGAAAAACAGGTAAATATATAAATTGAATAAATTCGATACCCAACTAAAGGAGAAAACAGAAAAAATATTTTTTTAATGCAATTTTTCGTTTTGAACATAAGAGCAGTAATATACATGTATGATATACCGTTGGAAAGCTAAAGGTTTTAGAAAAAATGTCATCTCATACGCATGCTTTTAAAAGTTAATAGAGAGTGATGAAATGAACATAAAACTATCTGATTATTTTAGATAATAATATAAAGGATTTTTAATGAAACACATGTTTCTATATAAATTCAATTTGATTAATTCCTTAATAGTTTCACGTAATTTTATCTCTAACTGTATTTGAAAATTCTTCCAAAAGTTGCCCACACCAGATTTTTTATGATGGATGGCGGTGTATAGAAATTAAAAAAAAATAAAAAAAATCTAAGATCTAAGAAGTCCTTTATATGATAAATTGTAATGAAATGAAAAACGAATTCTTCTAAGAGAGGAATTTAACTTTTTTCCCCCTGTCCAATGAATAGGATTCATAAAAGCTGAAGGATCTGCCAGCTACAGAGCTAGGAGGACCACTTATAAAAGTGAATTATTCTACAACTTTTTCAATATTAACTTTAAAAGTAGAATTTCGCTAATCGGATAGTAGAGGCTTAAATAGTTAGCAAAGAGATTAGTAGGTCACCTTGAGTTCTTATTCTTGAGTATTAATTAAAAGTTAATTAGGGTTAGTGTACTTATAAAAGGATTACTTTTATTTTTTATATGAATGTAAATGTAAAAAAAAAAAGGATAAAGGCTTATGAAACGAAGTGGGGTAAGGTGGATTAGTTGTTTTGAAGGATTAGGGCATGGTTTTTGATGGATCGTTTTTCATAATCTGAATCAACACTCGTATTTATCTTCATACCGATGTTATGAATTGCTTTTCATGGAACTTTGAATATTATTTATTTGTCCCATAGCCTCTAGAATATATTTAATCCATATTGAAAGCGTTAAAAGATAGGTCTAAATGACTTGAAGGTTTGCCACATATGGAATTAATTATATTTTTATAATAATAATTTTTATGTATTTATTTTTAGAGAAGAACCCCTTACAAAAGAGTACACTACTAGTACTAAAGAGTACACCATCTATGCAACAATCTTTCTTAACAACTTCTAAAAAAGTTTAATAACCACTTAAATAATTTTTTTTTTTTTTGTGGATATAATTAGTTGACCGTTGAGAATTACTGAAGGAATTAGTCCGGGTGGCGGTCATTAAATGAAACAACTGAATAGTTTCAACTATTTTATTGTTTGGCAAACAATAAAATAGTTGAAACTATTCAGTTGTTTCATTTAATGAACGCCACCCGGACTAATTCCTTCAGTATTTTTTTTTTTATTTCTTTTATTCGTATATATTACAATTTGTCATAATAGACAATAATAATAGTGCTACAGGATCTCATTCATACAATATTTACAATATAAACAAAAGGAAAGTCAAATTACATAAAATAAAATCAAAATAAATAAACGTATACAATAACAAAAGTAAGTAGACAAAATAAATACAAATAAATGAAGTTAACAAATAAATAACAAAACATGTCACATTCATACCTATGTACAATATTTACAATCAGCTCGGGAACCCCGGACGGGGCTTGTCCCTCCACGTGTGGAAGGACAAGCAGAGCCCAAAGGATCCCAGCGCCTCCCTCTCAGCCGCATCACTGGTAAGAGCCAGCGGAAGCTAAGTGAGGGCGCCATAGCCACAATCACACCGCACTTGAGAGGAGAATCTGACCAGTGTCAGAACTCCAGCATACGTATTTACAATATATCTCGGGGCCACTGCCGTTTCAACCTTCTAGGTGGGTTGTATGGATGAGTGGAGCTGGATAGGGATCGTGCTAAAGGATTAGGATGATGAATGAGGTTCTGATGGAATTTGGAAAATTTGGATGGAATTAGGTCTGAAATAAATGGAACATTAAGGTCGTGGTGCAAGGTATAGTTGGATACATAATAAGGAGCATTTACTATTATTCGGAGGACTTTGGATTGAAAGGATTGAATGCGTTTGATGTTAGAACGTTTAGCTGTCCCCCAAAGTTCAAGTCCGTAGGTCCAGATGGGCTTCAGTATTGTCTTATAAATTAATAATTTGTTCTCAACTGTAAGTTCAGATTTTCTGTTTAATAGTCTGTATAACTGTCCGAATCGTCGATTGAGTTCTTTTCTTTTAAGTCTTGTATGTGGGTTCCACGTCAGTCTTTTGTCAAGTAGTAAGCCAAGATAGCGGACTGTATCTGAAGGAGGAATAGGAATGGAATTGAAGTAAACTGGCGGACAGGAGTTTCGTCGAAGAGTGAAGGTTACGTGTTTGCATTTGGCCTCGTTTACCTTTATGCGCCAAGCACCACACCAGTCTTCGATAAGACAAAGATGTCTTTGCAGGATTAAGGATGCTGTTTCGGGATCGGAACTGGATGATAGGATGGCGGTGTCGTCTGCAAATGTTGCCAGAAAGGTGTCAGGATGATTAGGAATATCAGCGGTGTAAAGGATGTAGAGAACGGGTCCCAGGACGCTGCCCTGAGGAACACCGGCCTCAACGGGATAAGAGTTGGAAAATTCTACACCACAGCGAACTTGAAAGGAGCGGTTTGAGAGATAGGATCTTAGAATGAGGTAGAGAGACTGGGGTAAATGCGTTTCAAGCTTGAAGAGTAATCCAGCGTGCCATACCCGGTCAAAAGCTTGCGCTATGTCCAGAAACGCACCAGAACAATACTCTTTGCATTCGAGGGCTGAGGAAATATGGTCTACAACTCGGAGTCCTTGTTGAACAGTGGAATGATGAGAACGGAAACCAAACTGGTGGGAAGGAAGGTTGTGAGATTCTAATATAGGCAGGATTCGTTTTAGAAGGAGCTTTTCGAAGATTTTTGAGAGGATGGGGAGTAGACTAATAGGTCTGTAGGATGAAGTGTTACTGGAAGGTTTACCTGGTTTTAGGAATAGAATGATTGTGGAATGTTTCCATAAGAGAGGAAAATAGGTGGTGCGAAGGATGCAGTTGTAGATGTATGTAAGAAAAATAATGGCTTTCTGGGGAAGTTGTCGCAGGATCTGGGGGGTAAGGAGATCGTGTCCAGGAGATTTACGAAGGGTCAGTTTTTGAAGAAGATATTTCACCTCAGATGGATTAATAGCTTTAGGAGGTAGGGAAAGAGGTATTGGTGAGAAAAGGAATTCTTGAACTGTTGTGGTATGATTTCTGTTGGATTCCGGGTGAAGAGTGAATACTTTGGAGAGGTGTGTGGCGAATTCCTCGGCTTTGTCTTCATCAGACGCAGCCCAGGAGTCATCACCACGCCGGAGAGGATGGGAAACTTTGTGGTATTTTAGGATCTTTTTGGTCACATTCCACAGGGAATTATCTCGAGCTGATAGAGAGGAGAGGTAGGAATTAAAGGACTGGGAACGGAAGGTCGCCAACTCCCGCTTTAATTGCCTACAATAAAAGTGATAGGAGCGGCGATCTGTTGGGTGTCGGGTTCTTTGCCATAATGATCTGGCTCGGCGTTTTGCATGGATGAGGTCAGCTAGGTGTTGAGGTAAATGGTTTTGCTGAGGAGTTCTATTACTTAAATAATAAAAAAAAAATCTGGTGCGGGCAACACACGACTTTCACTTACCTCCATTTTTAAAATCAATGAAAGAATTTCCAAATACAGTTAGAGATAAAAAATACGTAATAAAGAATTAATTAAATTAAATTTCTATAGAAACATGAGTTTTATTAAAAAATCTATTATATTATTATCTAAAACAATCACCTAGTTTTATTGGTTTTTTATCACTCCCTATTAACTTTTAAAAGTTTGTGTATGAGATAATATTTTTTCTAAAATCTTTAGCTTTCCAACGGTATATCTTACTTGTATATTACTGTTCTTATGTTCAAAAACGAAAAATTGCATTAAAAAATATTTTTTCTGTTTTCTCCTTTTACAAAAAAAAAACAAAAAAACTGGAGATTATTTACAGGCATTGTGAATATACAATAAACAAATAAAGCGTATTTTTTTAAATCAAATACAAAAAAGAAAAAAAAAACAAAAAAAAAAGAACAATTGAGGAATTTAAACTTATCCTTAGTGAAAATATAAATGTTTCAAATTTATAATATTGTGTAAATTATTCTAAACAATGCTAATCAATATTAAAAGTAAAAGAAAAAACAAAAATACATTACAATCTCAATTCACATTTTAATAAAATTTAATGAGGCATTAACCGGAAAATCTATATCATGAACTTTATTCATTTGTTATAAATGATCTAGTTTTTAAACTACCAATTGTATAGAAAAAATGTCATTTAGCTTCTGCACATTATCAATTGTTAGTAGATTTCCTAAAATTGAATTATTGTTCTCATTAATATATTTATATATATATATATAGTGCTTCCTAAGATCTTTATACATTGGGCATTCTATCAAAAGATGATATAGATTTTCCGGCTTTTGTAAATTACACACAGTGCAGTTTTCATCCCCCTCCAGTTTATAGGATTTCCCCTTACTGTACACTACCGGTCTTGTCAAGTTGGCTACCCTAAGCTGGCTCACTATTCGATGCTTCTTGATTGGTGTTCTGAAATTTATGTATTCTTCAAATTGGAGAAAGCTGTTTATGTTTCTGAATTCTGGATTATATTTTGAGTTAAGCGCTGAGTTAATATCTATACTTAGGCAATGATTTTTAAATCTATTGGTTATGTCTTCATTAAAGGTACTTTAGAGAAAGAAAATTTAAAATATCGGAAACCTACATGATTTGAAAGCCCATTAAATTTGACACTCAGACCTTTTGCGGGACTTGGTTATTTGGACTCAGAGGACCCTAAAATGTGTATTTCCGTTGAAAACTGGAATTCGAAAATATTTACGATCGCAATACTTTCCCTTACTATATATAGGAAGTGAAAGTAAAAATGAAATACAGTAGTTGCAGAGAAGCAGAAAAGGGCATTATCAAAAAGAATGAGGGAATATTCGAGGAAACGCATGGAAGTCCATCCACCAAAAACTAAGAAAAAAATAATTGATTTCAATTAGTCCAAAGTGGATGTAAAAAAAAGATGTTGTAAAATTGTAAAAGATGTATTATTGCATCATTTGTTATTATTACATAATTTGTTAATAACTTTTAGAAGTTGAGAATAATTTAATAGCTTAAGTTAATTTTGAAATATTTCACGCATATCGTTGAGCTAACCACAATAGATACAGTTTCTGAACTAAAAGACAATAGCACAATTCATTAACAAAAAGTAATATCGATATAAAATAGTGACAATGGAGAGTGTGACAGTTATATATTTCGACCCTGAAAAAAGACTCTGAAAGCTCTAAATCATATGGAAAGAATGGATAGTTTTTTCTCCGAGCTTTTTCCCTTGGTAATTTTTCTCGGACCCGAGAGTATCTGAGGTGTGGAAAGCGTATCTCTTAGTCATTAATTTCTTTCGAGCTTTTCCATTAATTTTATAAAAGACCCTTCAGTCTCGTGAAAGAAAATTAGTTTAGCGGAGGACTACGTGCCCGAACTACAAGATAAATGTTTCGAAGAGGTTCGCCATCACTAGGAATATGGTCAGTATCAAGCTGCAACATCATTTATTTAGGAGGCTGAGCGACCCCGATAACTAAACAGGAGATCGATCGATAATCAGGTCTTCAGGTGGGA
The DNA here is from genome assembly GCA_023052935.1 of Piezodorus guildinii. Lineage (NCBI taxonomy): Eukaryota > Metazoa > Arthropoda > Insecta > Hemiptera > Pentatomidae > Piezodorus > Piezodorus guildinii. Next base: position 128,384,581 of record CM041296.1, on the reverse strand, counting down.
ACAAATACATACTTAGCAACCTTTTCAAACAGTCACGCCAAGAGATCGTTCGTTTCGGATTAGAACTCATCATGATTTGCAAGTATCTACGAGTATTTATAATGCAATCATAATTTATTCGTTCTCAAAACTGTTCTAAGGCTCAAGGCGAAAATATTTCTATTTATTTATTTTTTTGTATCATAAAGCGCAGACCTTACCGACAAACAGCACGAATACAATACGAAATATTTGAAACAGCAATAAGGTGCTTTATTTTATATACTTCGATTATTTGGACCCATTACATGTAATAATAATTCTTTATTAATTCTGGGACTAGTCTCTTAAGAATAATATTACACGATATAAAAAAGAATCTTAAGACTAGAGGCGTTGGGTAAAATCATTTACAGCAACAAAATTAAATTAATAAAATGAAAAAATAAAATAAATCGAAACATAACTTCTAATATAATGTGGAAACAAGAAAAAAATCTGGTGCGCTTGTGTTTTATTAAAAACTCAATTATATTATTATCTACAATAATCAATTTTTTTTTTATCGGATTTTTATCATTCTTTATTCAATTTTATAAGTTTGTGTATAAGATAATATATTTTCTAAAGTCTTTCTCTTTCAAACGGTATATTATACGTCTATATTACTGTTCATATGTTCAAAAACAAAATTGCAGCACTGTCAACAAGAATTTTCCTTTTCGGGAATAAAAAAAAAAAAAAAAACAGTTAGTTTTATCGGCTTTTCATCACTCACCACTACCCTTAACAATTTCTTTTTTATAATTTTTTTTTTTAAATCTTTAGCATCCAACGGTATATTTTACATCTATATTAATATTGTTCAAAACACAAAAAATGCATACAAAAAATATGTTTGCACTTTTCTTCTTTATATGTTTATCAAATTCGCTCAACGTGTATATTTAGCTTTTAATTATCGATGGTAACAAGATAATATAGTTATTATTATAGAATCTATAGAATTAAAGGTACTTTAGAAGAAGAAAATTTAAAATATCGGCATTTAAGCTCTAACATACTATTTTAATCAGAATGAAACCTAAATCATATTAAAGCCCATTTAATTTTACATCATATAGCGAGTTTGATCAGAATCGTTAGAATCTTTTTTGAGAAAATTATAAAAGGTGAAATGCATGGTATAAAGTAGCACTTCCGGTCAACCAAAAATCGCTGCAAATTATTACACAATGGTTTATTATTTTAAAATAACTATATTAGGGTATAATTGTTTATAAGCTGTAGATAGGCAATTAACTAATATGAAAAGCAATAAATAATTCAAAGGAAAATGGCATAGCAACACGGCTAATTTCTCTGCCGTGATAATCTCAGCTAGTTCTTAATCAATTTCAATGATTCTTTTTTGATTTTTTAGATAATTTAATAATTTTAATTATTTAATTCTTAATTAGGAGAAAAGTATTTTTTTCATTCGATATTTGGGCTCTACGCCTCTTGAAACGATTTTTTTTTTAGTTGCTTACAAAGGATCATTATTGAAAATAATAAACTAAAAGCTATTACACTAGACTGCGTTACGATTTTCTAATTTTTCTTTTCTTTTGATTTTAATTCAAATAAAGTTTCCTGATTCCAGAACACATTACATTTTTCCTCTATCGTCAATAATAACCGAGTTAGCAGGTAGTCACATCTCTCATAAGTTGTGGCTTGAACATATAAGTTTTTTTTCTCTTATTTTTGTCCATCGCCGCGTTGTCAAATCAAAAGTCTTTTCGATTTTTCTTCATATTTAATAATAACCGATTTTTAGTGGAATTACATCTATTATAATTTGTTACTTGAATATACATACGGATTTTTTTTAATTTACCGCGCTTTACTGATTCTAAAACTTTATATACATTTTTCTCTATCCTCAAAAATGAGATATGGACGAATTTATAGAAGAAATCTAAATTTTTCTTCTTTTCTTTTATCTCTCTTTTCTAATTTTTGGCTTTTTTTTATCAGCCAGAGAAATCCCGCGGACGGTGGACAACGGTTTTTTTTTTTTTTATTCGTTTTCAGATTTTACGCATCTTGAAAAGTGATTCCTCAAATTTTTATAAAAGGGGAAGGCATTTTTTTGAAAGGAGAGCAACTACTTTTTCATTTAATTGGTTCGTTTCTCAATCTAGACTATGTCTATCATGTCTATTTCTATGCCTATTTTAAAGTAAATTTTTCAGGATTTTAATCAAATTGAAAATTTAAATATTAATATTAATATTACCTTTTAAAAAAATCTGAATAAACATTATTAAGTAGGTTCTTTGGGGAGTAACCGGTATCAAGATTTGATTATGATGAGACCGAGAACCTCGAAGATTATTTAGTGAGGGGGATTGGGAGATTGGCTCCGGTGATATTATAAAATAGACCGAAGGAAATTTATTCAACAGAAGCTATCTTCCGTTACGATAGGCGTCACGGAGTTAGTCAACTTCGATAAGCTATGCGATTCCAGATAATGCGATTTGCTAGTTTTATGGATGAGCGAAATATCTAGGGCACAGCCTTACTGAAGATTGGGCTAGGTAATTTCATTTGTAGATACACAACTGCTGTGATCTGTAATGTGTGACATTGTTGATTGGTATTACGCCAGAGGCCATTAATGGTTTAAAATTAAAATTAAATGAAAATCTAGAGGTACAAAGCTTGAATTAATTTATTTTCTTAGAAGCGTGACACAACAGACATTACAGACAGAAATAACACTAAATAAATATAAAATTTAAAAAATAATTAGTTTTAAAAATAAGGAAAAAAATATAGTGGAGACAACAAAGAACTTTTACTTACCTCGCCTGCTAAAATCAATTTAAGTACTAAATAGCCAATTTAAAAAAAAAAAATTGAAGTAAATTTAAATAAAACGATTATTCAGTTTCGTTAGAAAAATATGATTAAGATTAAATAATATAGCAATATCAAATATTTACGTACAATTATTAGTAATGATTTCATGCCCCACTTGTCACATTACAACTTAGTATAAAATAAAATAAAATTGAAGGCTAATGTATAAAATTGCATTAGAAGCTGAAAACTCTATTACTAGAAGGCCATTCTAATTTGTTCCTATTCCCTCCTCAGATTCAATATCACATTTCCAAGTCTCACCTTAAATGATCACCCGATCATCTTCACTTCCTCTATCAAAAACCTGGGTGTTACCATTGACCAAATTTCCCGAAGAACAATAAGTACCCTCAAATATTTCCAACGCTCCCGCCATCTTCTTCCACTACCAAACGTAATATCGTTGTATCAGAACCTATTTTCCCCCACTTTGACCACTGCTGCTTAGTATATGGTGGAGGACAGACTAAAATGAGTTATGAACATATTTTTAAGATTGGTCCTCAGTACTCCGAAGAGGTCTCATGTGACCCATTTTTACGGCGAGTTAAAGTGGCTCCTTTCCCCAATCCGCAGACAATATTTCCTAGGATCAAACCTTTACCAAATCATCAACTCCCAACACCCTTGATACATCCACAGTCTCCTACAGTTTAAATCTTCAGTCCCCTCACTTGAAAAAAGATCGCGCTATTCCGACCTTTACTTTCCTACCCATAGGACTAAAACTTTTGATAGTTTCTTCCTTGTCCGCTCTACTACGTTCTGGAATTCTCTACCTACTCATATCTGCCATGCTGCTTCTCCCTCCTAATCCAAATTCCAACATATCCAATACATTTTATTATTCTAAAAAGACGCTTAAAAAATGTGATATTTATATTCCTGACTTCACACTTTGAATGAAGAGTAATATTTATTCATTGTCAACATTCAAACGCTGTTATCTATTAATTTATTTTTAATTTTGTTCAACACAAAATTTTCTAATTGTTTTTATTTTATTTTATCATTATATATATATATATATATATATATATATATATATTATATATATATATATATATATATATATATAAATTTTTTTGCATTTATATGACTATATGCGTGTGTGATATACACACATATATTAACCCATAAGTCTATTGATAACCCATAAGTAATTGATTATGATCCTTCTGTCTGTTGGCCAGACGTGTTGTATATTTCAACTGTACACAAACTTGATATTAGGGGACCCAGTCCCAGAATAAAAATTATTTTTTATTTTAATTTCTAGAACTTCTCTGTTATTACATTCTAATTTATTCTTCTAGACTCTTTTATTACATATTAATGTAGAACGTTTCGGCTAAAATGCTATCCTCAGGTGCAAAAGACCAATGTCTGAATAGGAAGTATATATATCAGCCCCCAATTTTATTCTCAGAAATTGTCTTCACCTTAAGGAACCTACACCTTATATAAGATAGTGTTTTTTCTAAAATATTCAGCTTTCCAACGGTATATTATACATTTACGCTGCTGTAATTATGTTTAAAAAAAAACGGAAATATTAAAAAATATTTCCCTCTTTTTTTCTTAATTTGATTATCAAATTCGGTCAACTTTTGTATTTAAACCGGTTTTTATCAACTCTAATAAGAGTTTTTAATTCTTCTGAATCTGTAAAATTAAAGGTATTTTGGGGGAAGAAAATTTTTAATGTCGGCATTTAAGCCGTGTGAGACTATTTCAATCAGAATGAGCTTTATTTCGATATTTTCTCATACTTCCGAATGCGATGGTGTCCAAACAGGAACCACACTATTATTGATTAAGATAGGGATCCTGTAAATACAACGGAATCTTTCTCCTCAGTTTGTATGATATTGTACAGTGCTGCACCAATCGCGAAACTATCTCCTGCAAAGCTCCTAGCTGAATGTGGAAGTCTGTACTTCACTATATTGGGTTCAATAACTGACATTCTATTTTATACCTTTACTAGCTGACCCAGCAAACATTGTTCTGCAATCGGTATTATTTCCTCCTTTTTACAATTTTATCAAAAACGGTGTAAAATTTATTGTACTTATCTCATTTATTTGTAATATCGTGTAGGTTTTATTTTGATTAAAATAGTCTGATAGGAATTAAATGCCCATATTTTAATTTTCTTCCAATAAATTACCTTCAATTTCAACTGTATTAAATTCAACAAGTAAATATGCTGATTAATGATAACACACATAAACATACAGAGAAACTGCCCATTGCAAGCACTCTTTAGTAGCAAGTCTAAACAAGAAGGTCTCAAGGCCATCTTCTTTTCAGACGCCTCGGTGGATTATCAGAAATTGAAGAAGAAACAAGGATTGAAACTAATGGATTAGAGTGGGAGTAAAGTTTGTCATGGTAAAATTGATACCTGGTACGGGCTAAATCTTTATAATTTTGTGAAGATTTTAACAACTAAAAACAATCTGGTGCGGGCAACACATGACTTACACTAACCTCCGTTTTTAGAATCAATTAAAGAATTTTCAAATACAGTTTGAGATAAAAATGAGTGAAGCCATTAAAGAATTAATTAAAAGGAATTTCTATAGAAACATGTGTTTTATTAAAAGATCTATTATATTATTATCTAAAATGATCACTCAGTTTTATCGTTTTTTCATCACTGTTTATTAACGTTTAAAAGCTTGTGTATCAGATAATATTTTTTATAAAATCTCAAGCTTTCCAAAGGTTTATTAAACATGTATATTACTCTTCTTAAGTTAAAAAACAAAAAATTGCATTAAAAAAATATTTTTTTCAGTTTTCTCCTTTAATTGGGTATCGAATTCATTCAATTTATATATTTACCTGTTTATTATCAGTGGTAACAAGATAATAAAGTTATTTTTATAAAATAACAAAATTAAAGGTACTTTACAGGGAAAAAATGTAAAATATCGGCATTTATGCCCTGTCAGACTATTTTAATCAGAATGAAACCTACATGATATTAAGGCCTTTGAATTTTACATCGATGTAGCGAGTTTAAACAAAATCTTCGGAACCTTATTTAAGAAAATCGTAAAAGGTGCAAAATACGAGGTATAAACTGGCTCTTCTGGTAAGCAGATTTTGTAACATCTCGGGCGTATAGTTGTCTTAAATATGAAATTTCAGTTTCATAGGACTTTTCGTTTCCCCCCCGGGAGTTAGCACACACACACACACACAGACTTTTTTGCGGGACTTGGTTATTTGGACTCAGGGAACCTTAAAACGTGTTTTTCTGTTGAAAATTGGAATTCAAAAATTTTCACGATCGCGATACTTTCCCTTACTATATATAGTAAGTGAAAGTAAAAAATCGTTAATTGAAAAATCATGTAGCTGCATAATGCAGCTTGCATTTACCTACAAAGACGAAATCAATTTTAAATATTTGGGTATTCTGTTGAAAAGGTCTGATACCTCGAACCCTAGCTTAAAGAACGTCTAACTTGAAATCTTCATACAATACTAAAACAACAAGCAACCGCAGGTTGTTTTTGGGTGCTCTATTTCTAACAATATAGACACTCTTGCCATCCACTTATATACAAAAGGCTACATTATCCGAACATTTTTAGGCCTACCTGTATTTACTGAGATCCCCTTAGCCATTATCCGTAGCAAATCCAAAATCCTTTAAGCTCTTTACTTTGTCATGAACCAACTCGACAATAATAATCTCAATGCTAATTACGTTGCTAATTTAGCCGCAACTAAGTTATGATAAACTCCAATCCTATTTTTGCTGCCATATAGATTTCTGATATTCCTCCGAGGCGCTTGAAATGAAGATGAAGTCAACGAGTTCTTCTGAATTATAATTCTGAAGTCCTACTAGGGTAATTTCTTTTCATTCCCAAGCATCAATAGATTTATGTTCGATCGGAGGATTCTTACAGGACCAACGCACTTAAACTAAACAAGAGCACTGACAACTTCGTGGAGCCCCGAGATCAAGATGCCAGGTTAATGAAGCATTTGGACCCCTCTGTCGCAGATACGGTCAAGAGTCATAAACTGCACATGTGTTGGGTAAATGTCTACTTCCTTCTCGTTACCCGCCGGCACAGTGGCATAAAGAAGGAGATAACAGAACTTTTGGAAAGGAAAAAATACAAATGTTTTCAAGAGGTGTTTTGCCTTGATACTGGAGGGTCAACAAGATTTGTGGATATCATGGCATTTATTGCCACAGAAAAAGAAGCACTGATAGTAGATCCCTTCAATGGGAGAAAGAAAACATTTATACGAAATGTATTCCATACCTGCAAGAAAAATTTCGTGAAGAGTTTAGCGAAAGAGAATTTACAGTCATGGGACTTTGGTTCGGAAGCAGGAGACCATCCTAGTAGATACTATAATAGGTATGAACTAGAAAGAAATCAGTTGCAAAACATAGCGGAGACCATAATCCTGGACACACTGGGAATTTCTTCTTTCTCATATTTCTTGAGTTTTTTTATCTATTTATATTTTCTTGGTGTATTAACAAATAGAACAGTTAATTTCAATAATTAATTTTCGTTTAAATAGCTAAGCGATTGCTAGATATGATAATTTTTATGGTTTTATTATTTAAACTAATGATAAAGTAGCATTGTTTTATAAAGGGTGGTAAGAAAAACTGTGTGTAACACGCAATATTTTTATTTAGTTAATTGAAAACGTCGGAAGCTAATAAATGCAGTATTCATATTATCTTTCTTGTCAAAGATTGAATTTACATACGTTTATATAGATATATAATTAGCATTTTACTCATTATAATGAAAAAGAAAGGACATAAATAAATTAATTCTACTAAAAACAGGAATCCAAAGCCGACAAATAAGGGAAAACGTGGCTAATTTATAAGGAATATAAGGATTGGATTAAATCATTCCAAGCACGTGCTAGGTTACATTAGCATTCTACAACAAAGCTTTCTTCTCCGGAGTCCTACCATTACGAATGGATGGGCTCTTTATTCCTTCAGAATAAATAATGTATATTGAATAGGCTGGAGTTTTAGTCAAGTATTAATGTAATATTCATAATCAATCATTACAATAATATAACGAAAATTACAATTTTCAATAGTTTAAAAAATTACAATTTTAATATATTTGGTAATATTTTACTTTTACTTACCTATATAAAAATACCTATGTAAGAGAAGGCATTGTTCGATAATTTATATCATGTTAGTTTATGCTTCGCTTGGACGATGCTATGCTATTGTGGGAATTCTAAATTTGGCCTTATCCAGGTTTAATCAGGATAGAAATCTTTAACGAGTACTTACATATGACCACTTTTACGCCATCTACGAAGATCAGCATAAATAAGGATTTTTTACTCCATAAAGAAATCCTTGGGCCACTTCCAGGTTCAAACCAGTTATCTTTGACATAAAAGGCTGTTATGATATGGTACAGGTGATCCCTGTAAGGGAAAGCAAGGTCAATTTTTTTTTTTAATTCCAGTGTTCTCTTGAAATACAAGGTTATAATGCGCTCAATCCAAATTACCAGTCCAGCAAAAAATAAAAATAAAGAATAGAAATGGCCCCGGGATTTCTAGTTTAGAATAATTGTATTCCAATGGGAAGCTTCTCTACATGTATATCATGTCATTGTACTATATAACACATCAAATTTACTTCATGTATTTTTTTTTTGTTAATACAGTTGTAAATACCAATAAAATGATTAAAAAGAAAAAAAAAAGTTTGTGGAAAGTCAAGCGATTCAAAAGTGCCAATTTCATACCATGTAAATTTTGCACCATACAATTTTCTCGAAAGCAGCACTAACGATTTTGATTTACCTCCTTCAATCGATTTAAAATTTAGTAGGTTTCATTTTTATTCAAATAGTCTGACATGGCTTAAATGCCAATATTTTAACTTTTTCCTCTTATATAAAAAATAATACAAATCATTTTTTGTGCGTTGATAAAAGACGGCTAAATATACAAGTTGAACAAAACTGATAGCCAATCAAAGAAGAAAACAGAGAAAATATGTGCATAGATTTTTTTTTAATCGGGGTCGGAGGAGAAATTTTTTTTTTTCGTTTTTCGGGTTCTACAAATTTGAAACGTAAGTCCTCAAATTTTGAGAGAGGTTAATTTTTTTTTTTTTTTTTGGTTGATTACAAATGTTTCATACTTATTGAAAAAATTAACAATAATAGGTAGGTCTAGAATGCAGTATAATTACAACCCTGCTAGGTTGGACATAGAAAAGGAAAGAATCTCGAGAAAATGAGTAAAAAGGCGCAAGATGGGAAGGACAGGCTCCAGGCGGTGGAGGCTCGAAGGAGCATATGGACGCTGAAAGGCTTTAAGAGTAAAGGAAATAAGAAGAAAATATAAATGGATATATGTGCGTGTTCCAAGTGTGTATAAAGGTGTGTACAAAATCGTACCATACATAACTTCAAAATGTATTCCTAAACCGTATAGCCGCCTCTTGATGTAGTGGACTTGGGAGCCTCCTGATGTCCGGCGGGCCTCCGGTTCTCGCTTCCTCGCTCTCTCTCGACTCTGGATAAGTGAGTATCCAAAACCAGATGTTGCACAACGTCAACGGGCGTTAATGACATCGTAGTAAGCCAAATGGATCAACTGAAAGCCCTAAATGTAAACAGACAACGCCATTTCTTTTTATTTTTTATTTTTTTTTTTATTTTTTTTTTTTATTTTTTATTTTTCTAAGTCTCGGTCTCTGAATATTTTCTTTTTTTTTTTTTATTTTAATTTCTAATCTATTTCAATTTTTAAATTCCCAATCTACGAGGAGTTCAAAGATGCTGGGCTCTCCGTGTATTCAATTCTGAGCAACTTTTAACACGATTAAAGTCCTAAAATAAATTTAAGAAACATAATATTAGGCTTGATTGTAGAAGCGGCTTTATTTCCTCGATCATTTGAGGTTAATAAGGTTTAAAATATGCATTGACTCGAGTCTAATATATAATACAACGCGGTGACATTATTAATAGGGTGAATTAAATTGGCGAGTGATGCAGAGAAATAATTAGAAGAGGAAGACGGAAGACCGACATTCTCGGCAAAATTACTTTCCTATTAGATCTCATCCATCTTAGTCAAAGCCAAACAATTTCTAACGAAATTCCGACTTGATCGTCGGCTGATATTAGTCCCGGCGCTTGTTTATAAAATATTAAGACATGAATAACATACCCATAATGCAGTAGCATTTTATTTATTTTATATAGACTGGAAAACAATGGTGTGATACCAAAAAAAATATTTGAAATTAGAAAGGAAATAAGAAGAAAACAATAGAATAATAAATATCCCATTCTCTAAAAGAAATCTCTCTAACTTTTCTAACTGAACTTAACAAACATCAGTACAAAATAGTCCTATATACTGGCTGTTAAAGAACCTACGATATGTGCTGTGTTCGGCGGTGACAAAATGAACAAGTACAAACTGAATAGTAACGGGTTGTATTTTCACATGAAATGTCCGTTTTTAGTTTCTGAAATACATTAAGGATTTGCAGGTCTCTGTTGTTTTCTTCCGAATGTTTACATATTTAAAGTAAACAGTTACTAATCCTCTACCTTTGTATTCTAAACATTAGCTCCCCAATCAATTACCCACTTTTTAGTATACCTCAAAATATGAACATGGAAACACGCGATTTTGGAGTAATATTTTTGTACGAGTTTAAACTCGGCCATCAAACTCAGCAGCTAGAAATATTTGCAAGGCGTTTGGGGAAGGGAGTGTTAATGAACGGACCATTCGCCGTTGGTTTGCTAAGTTTTTAGATGGAGATACCGACTTGGAAAACTTGTCCCGAAGAAGACCTCCGTCCGTAATAGACAACGATGTCCTCAAATATACAGTAGAAGGAAACCCCTACCAAACAGTTAAAGAACTCTCATCACAACTAAATGCAAGTGCATCTACCGTTTCCAGACATTTAAAGTGTATTGGGAAAGTAAAAAAGCTCGATACGAGGTATGGGTACCTCATGATCTCACTGAGCGGCAGCAATTGAAACGACTTGAGACCTGCGTTTCTTTGCTTGCGAGGCAAAAAACCGAGCCTTTTCATGAAAGAATAATTACCTGCGATGAAAAATGGATCGTTTGGGAATAAAAAAAGTTGGTGTCACGTAGGAAAAAATGTGTAGAAAAAGAAGGTAAATACTTCGAATAAAATTATCTTGTTTTCATATCGTATTTTTAATGAAAATCCTTTACCTTGAAAACGGACATTTCATGTGAAACAACCCAATAATTGTTCACTCTGGCTCACTTAGCACTCTCAATTTTTCAATATGCTTTCTGAAAATTCCATAGTACTGGAAATACACTACGCAATCATACAAACGAAGGACTCATCTAGAATTCTGGGTTCTTAATCATTCCGGGAAGTCCGGAAACGAGCAAGCCGATCAAGCAGCAGCAAAAACACATTTATTAGTAGAAATAACGCCCCTCTTATGTTTCACTATGAGAGTTTTTAAAACCCCAAAAGGTAAAAATCTTAAATGAATGGCAACTGATCTGGAATATGTTTGGTAATAATAAGCTTAAATACATAAAATCCACTGTCGGATCACACCATTCAGAAAATTCTTGATAAGCCTAAATCCCAAACAAGTAAGTCAGAGTTATAGAGCTGGTTGAAATGTCATGAGTGTATATTATGTGAAATAATGGAGCGAGAGACCCCTGAGGTAATCCTGCTACGGCTGTTCTGATTAAAGATAATTTTGAGCCTTGAAAGACAGGGAATAACCTATCAGCAAGAAAGAAAGAAAGGACGAGATAATATGTTGCAGATCATATACCCTTTAGTTTAAAGACCCTTATGAAAAACTAGATTAAATGCTTAAACGATATCTATAAACACTCCTGTTGTGTACAATTTGTGATCTATGTAATCAATCACTCAGTATAGTTAATGAGTGGTGCTCTAAAACCAAACTGACGGTCGGGTATTGTGTAATAAATTACATTATATTTCATTTTGAAATTCCAGGCTAAATCCCAATCAATCTCCAAAGTAACGTATAGTAAATTTAATATAATTTTTTTTCAATATAAATTTATACTTTACCCTAATTCAACTACACTTACAAAAGCTAAGAGTTCTTGCGATTGGTATCAACATATTTTAACACGTAACCACCGGTGAGTCACACTTGTCTATGTGTCACACTTCAGGACAATTTAGTTGCTAATCACTGGCGTCAAAATGGAGAGGGAATTATTCAAATTACGGCATTTAAAATACTTCCCTAAACTTTCGCATTGACATTTCTAATTTCGCGTAAGGAAATAATCCGACTCGTCACGGTTCTGATTACATTTTGATGATATATTGTATCAAAATGTGATGATGAATTTCAACTGAAATCATTTTTCGTAAATAGTTACGTGATCAGAATATTTCACAGATGATTATTCAAAAATAGCTTGAATTTTAGTTTTCTTTTCGCATCAAATGCAACATTAATAATTCATGTTGAATATATGATTTGGTATAAATGTAGATGTTTTTGTTTTTAAAATGTCGAATAGTTAAAGAAATATACATCCTCTGGAATAATATATGCATTTAGGTAGGTAGGTAAGGTGTTTTAGGGCGATAAATTTCTAGATTATTACGCCCGTAAATCGTTTACTCAATATATAATTTCTTAATTTAGAATAATTAACCTGTATAATTTCTTTACAATGCATAGTTGATAATGATAGACTTAAATTAATAATAATTACAATTTTTTTTTTCTTCTTTTGTTTATCGTTTTGTCTTTTATTTATTTTTAAATGTATGTATATATATTTTATTATATGTACAATATATGCATTTATGATAATTCTCTATAAAAATAAAACAAAGCTTTCTGAACAGGACTTTTATTACATAATCAAAGTAAATGTTTCCAGAGAAACCCAAGGAAAGCTTAGTTTGTCCAGTAGAAAAAAATCTAATGCGTGCAAAACACGGTTTTCACTTACCTCATTATAAAAATCACGTTCAGTTAGGATGCGTTCATTTCTGAATATATAATATAACAATAAAAAATGTATATAAAAAATTGTTTTATTTTTCTATAAACTGATCTCTTGCTCAGGTATAACAGCTCTTTTATCTTGTTTAAATACGATGTTATTAGGAAATTTAGCTCCAGTCCCAGAATTACGTTGCACTTTTTTTTATTTATATACAGTGGGAAAATAATAATATATACATGCGCCTGGTTTATTTGGTAAAAATCGTTTACATTGGGTAAGGCTCACGAAAAAAAATTATGGTATTTGAAGTAAATATCATATATTTTAAATTAAAATATACAAAAGCAATTTGACGTCTGTAAAATCGAAATAAACATAAATTATATAAAAAAATAGTTGCAAAAAAACTCATAAGGTACCAACATTAATTAATAATATATATCTTATTTACGTAAATACTATACTAAACAAAACTTTGAATTAGATGGCAAAAGGGAATAAACAAATTGATAATAATGAAATTAAAATATAAAAAAATCTGTACCCATGAAGGCTTAGCAAACTAAAGGAATGGTTTATTACTATTTGCTACATAATATTATATATATATATATATATATATATATATATATATATATATATATATATTATATTATATTATATTATATATAGGTACCTAGAATACGACTCTTCTACCTCGTGGTTGGATTTCTACTCCCCGATTTCCTGGTATTTTCTGTATTTCCTTCAACTCCCTCCTTTTTCTGAAAATTCCTATTTATTTTTTTTTTGGGGGGAAATGGCACGCCTACTCATACCTTATTGAATGCTGTGACAAGTCCTTTAGTAGAGAGGGAGTGTTAGGCATTTTCTTTGAAGATTAAGGCCGCCCCAAACCTAAAGCTCAAGGGGATATATGATCGCCCGAGGCCCAAGGGTGAGTTATACATCTGGTTCGACCTCGACCAGGTAATAGGGGACAAAAAAGTCCCGAGAGATATGAGCGATCCTTTCATCTTTTGCCCCCAAAAAAAGGTTTTATCACTAATTAGTTTATTGTTACAATTTTGGTATACTATTTTCAATAATAAACCTAAATGATCGACCAAAAACATTATCACGTCTCAAAATTTGAGTACTTACGTTTCAAGATACGTAAAGCCCAAAAAGAAAATTTTATAAAATTCGTTTGTCCTCGTCCCTTGTACACTAACTACTCGAGTACTTTTTTTTAATTCAGCACAAAATACCAGAGCACTCAACAATGACCCAAACACCTAGACGTTGATGTTAGTCGCTTAGTTTTAAAATTACAGCAATTAGTTAATTCAATAACTGATAATAATAATAATAATAGGCATACCAAACCAGAAGGGTCGATGCCGATACCACCAAACTTCGTCTGCACAGACTCGTCCAATGTTCACCGGTCAAGCCCAAGCCCCCGAAATCAGCCTAACGCAATCCTCCATCTACGCTTCGCCTACCTTTCGGACGCCTACCAGTCGGTTCAGCGAATACCAACTTTCTCGGAATCCGTTCCTCACTAAGCCCAACAACTTTACGCGCCCATTAGAGTCTCCGCGATGCTATCGACTCAATTATATTCACAGGGTACAAACTCCGCAATTTCGCGTTGTGCAACCTTCTAAGCTCCCCAGTGGCCTCATATCTCTTCGGACCAAATATTTTACGCAGTACCTTATTCTCGAAAACCTTAAGCCGTTGTTCATCCTTCAGAGTAAGCGGCCACGTTTCGCATCCGTAAAGAACCGTTGGAAGAATAATAGTTTTATAAATTCTAACCTTTAAGTTTTTAGACAGAAGCCACGAGCTAAGTAATTTAGCAAATGAATAATAACACGCATTTCCCACCTTTAACCGGGACTTTATTTCTTCCTGGATTTCATTTTTTCTTATTATCATGGAACCTAAATAATTGAATTTCTCTACGTGTTCAAAAGTATGACCAGAAATATTAATATCATCAAGATCGCTACCATTTCTGCAACTAATCATATATTTCCTCTTATCGATATTTAATTCGAGACCTATTTGTTTACCGGTTTATATTAACACAATTGTATTTAGTTGTATAGTTTCCGTGTCTTAACCTCGTAGTAGAAAGGGTGTCTTCGGCATACCCCAAAACCGGAATCTTGTCACCCATATTTAAGCCTTTCTCGGTACACATCACCTTTTCTATAACATATTCTAAGGCTATATTAAACAAAACAGGTGAAAGGGAGTCACTCTGATTCAAACCCGATCGCATCTCAAATCTATCAGAGTAATTATGACCGATTCTAACTTTATGGAATGTTTCAATAACTGATAGATAATTAAATTTCCTAGAAAACAAAAAAATAATATCAAATAAGCAGAGATATAGCGTTTTAATTAAATCAGTTCTAATATCATTTTAGGCCATTTTCCTATGAATTATTTATTGCTTTTCATATTAGTTAAATATCCATAAATATCTTTATAAATAGATATGCCCTAATATATGTATTTGGAAATAATAAAGCATTGTGAAATAATTTTCAGCGTTTTTACTTTCACTAACCTATATATAAAATAGATAGTAAAGGAAAGAATTGCGATCGTGAAAATTTTCGAATTCTTGTTTTTAACGGAAATGTTTTAGGGTCCCCTGAGGACAAATAACCAGAGGAAACGAAATTATTCTTAAATTCCATATTTAAGACAACTATATATGTTACAGAAATGTTTTCATCTTTCACCTTTTTACGATTTTCTCAAAAACAGCTCTAACAATTTTGATTAAACTCCCTATGTAAAATCTGATGGGCTTATATATGATGTAGGTTTCATTCTGATAGAAATAGTATGACAGGGCTTAATTGCCAATATTTTAATTTTTTTTCCTCTAAAGTACCTTTTATTTTGTAGATATAAAAAAACAAAACAATATAATCTTGTTGTCAACGATAAAAAAAACAGGTAAATATATAAGTTGAACGAATTCGATTCATAAACAAAGGAGAAAACTGGAAAAAAATTAATGAAATTTTTCGTTTTTGAACTTAAGAACAGTAATATAGATGTGTAATATACCGTTGGAAAGCTAAAGATTATAGATAAAATATTATCTTATACACAAGCCGAGTGATGAAAAGTCGGTAAAACTAAGTGATTACTATTTCAGATAATAATATAATATATTCTTTTATATAACACATGTTTTTGCTGAAATTCAATTTAATTAATTCTTTATTAGTTTCACTCATTTTTTATCTATAACCGTATATGAAAATTCTTTAATTGATTTTAACAACAGCGGTAAGTCAAATTCGTGTGTTGCCCGAACTATATTTTTTAAATTCCTTCCAGTATTCTTAATACCTAACATATAGGACATTTATAAATTTCACCATATCTCAGTCCTGTAGCACATCTTTACATTTAAAGTTTCAAAATTAAGATGGTGAAACCTGATAATTAGTCATGCTTTATGACGAAGGATAAAGGACTTTAATATCGCAAACTGTTGATTTAGCGTTATAAATATGGGTTTGGAGTAATGATGGTGTCAAAATCAGTTTAGGTGAGTATTGTTAATCACCAGCAGGCTCCCGTGACAGCTGCATCGTAAATCTGTTGAAGCGCAGACCCCCACCCCAAACCCCACCCCCTCCCTTCCTATGCCAGGTTCTTCATCATTATCATCCCCCAAAGGCAGGTGCCATTCCAAATGTCGTCCCATCATACATCCACGATGGGGAATGGGAATCTGCTCTTGGCAACTGGCACTATAGCATTCCTGAACAAAAAAAAAAAAATTCAGGCAGTCAAAAGGACTGCCGATAGAAGTGAATTTATTTTCTTAATTCATATTTAACACTGGAATTTCGCTGGAGAGAAAAGTACTTTTGTACAAATAGATTACGTTGAGAATGCTTGTTTTGTGATTATTGTTTCATTCAATTAAAAAACACCATTACCTTATAGAGATACATCATCTTGAAGTATGCCATCGTAATCTGAATGTGTCTGTAGACTTTATGATTTGGTGGCACATACATTTTATACACAAGCTTGTAAAAGTTAATAAATAGTAATGAAAAGCGGATAAAACTGATCATTTTAGATATAACAGATTTTTTAAATAAAACACATGTTTCTATAGAAATTTAATTTAATTAATTCTTTAATGATTTCACTAATTTTTATCTCTAACTTTATTTAAAAATTCGTTAATCCATTTTAAAAACAGAGGTACGTAAAAGTCGTGAGTTGCCCGCACCAGATTTTTTTTTAATGGACTTGCTATTTGTATCATGAAAATTCGGAATTTCAGGAATATGCTTTATAACTGCTTCAAAGGATTGATTTATCCGTGAAACAATTAAATTAGTCGCTCTTATTTTTTGTCTTTGTTGTTGATTTTTTTCCTATATTGATATTGACGACCCTTGATTTTCTCTTCATCTTGAATTTCTGCATCATAATTCAAATTATTTTATGTTTTAGAAGATTAATCAACTCGTATCTTGAGATATTTTCATGCAAAGTAATATTTTAATAATATTTATAAATATCGATATTTTAATGTCAAGAGAATTAACATTTTCATGATATTAACATTCTATGCTGTAAGAGGTAAGTTCTAAGACATAGTTTATCTACTATGTCTTTACTCATTACATTTACTACTGGTTTTAATTCAATTAAATATTGAAATAACGATATTATAAAAATAAATATTTTTGTCCCGATATTACACCGGTATACATAACGTTCGCGGAAACTGATATTGACATCATATCTCTAGTGGACAGGCATGCTTAGACCTTGGCATGGACCAGTTTAGAGGATGTTGATAACGCAAACCGTCACCATGGTAGTAAAGTAAAAGCTTTTACCTCTGCAAAAAAATGCATAACTCGCGTAAAGAGGTTTTTACTTAAAAAAAACAAATAATGGAGAACATGATTAGAGATTTGGTCATCAACAATTAATATGGAACACTTATTGTATTCGTGAGCCGACAATAACTTTTGTATCGGTAATCAAAATTTGTTTTTTTAAAATCTTAACTTTTCTACCCAGAGAATTTCTTTCTTATTAATGTTCTATGTATTTTTTTTTTCTTTCGTTAGAGCCAGTGTAAATATTGTTCGACAGTTAGATATAGGAAAAAGTAATATACATTTGTTGTTTTCTGTAGATTCATATCTTACTAGTGGAATATTTATATCTTAAATTTACTTTTTCATATAAATTTAATTTTTAAATTAAATTTTCTTCCCACACACCTATTCCATCATATAGTCTCAACAGTCAGACGAAACTCTAAGATTAAAAAAAAAACGAACGTTTAGACGAAATAAAAGTAAAATATCATGATATTAAGGGAATTTGATTTATTAATTTATAGTGAATCTTTGAAATTTATAAAAGAAAATCTTCCTGAAAATTAAAAAAAAATTTTGCGTTTCAATATATTCAAAATACAACCCAAATAACGAGAAAAAACAAATCGTCTTCCTGTTGAATGGCCAATAGCCGTTTCGACCATTAGCATTCCGTTATTGCTAATACCTAGAGAATAAAATCCACTAAAATAAAAGAAAAATAATAATAATTATAATAATGAGTTAAGAAGAGATATAGGTTATTGTACATCTGAAAGGCATGTTCTGGTTCGTCTGTCTTGAACTCATTGATACATTTATTGCTAAACATATAACTTTGTTATATGTGTTCCCTAGATAGTCATAATAACTATAATACCATCATATAATTCATCGGAAATAACAGACCATTAAGGTGCAAAATGTTATTTAATAGGTGTTGCGAGCAAAAGATGTGTTTTCTTCTAAATTTCCAATTCATTCAACATACAATATACATAATATCAGATTCCTTTACTCTAAGCATTGTAACGAATATTGATAATTTAATATGTTCTTCGTAGGATAATAGAGATGCTAGAAAATTACAGAAACCTTCATCAGTCTGATCTAACCATAAAGATATATTTTGACATTAGGAAAATGGAACCGATTAGTTACATACAAATGAAAATATATTTTGAGTACATAAGGTATTTTTCACAGAGATTTACAATTAAGTAATCGATAATAACTGGATTAAATCAAACTTTCAATAATTCGAAGTTGAAAAAACACAGCAGCTACTTAATTTTTTTTTTCATATTAGGGAAAAGATTTATTCTCGAGCGGACTATAGAAAAAAATATTTTTTCCAGGAGAACGAATCGGAAAAGCTCCAGAAGAACCAGAGATACGCAATTATTTAGTGTCTGTTTGTTTCTATGCTCCAGTGCTGCTCACAGTACAGTGAAAAATCTTTTTTTTTCTTCTTTTTTTTTCTGTTTGTTGATTTTTCTTTTACTGCAAAGGATACGGATCACCAGAAAAACAAATAGTATATCCTAGTTTTTCCTGAATATTTACAATGGCCCCAGCGAAAGAACATTTATGTTAAGCGTTCCTCCACAAATAAATAATATAAATACTTTCAATTCAGGTAGTTTAAAATTAAAAGAAAAAACGAATTAAAAAAACTCCTGATTTAAGTATAATTTACTTGAAAATTATTACACTAAAAATGCCATAATACTTTTATTATGTGAGGTATTAAGATATATTAAGCATTTTCCTTCTGTTAATGGTGAAAAATAGGGAACATAGAAGTGGACTAAAGAGGTAATTAGTGAGAGACGCCTAAGTACCTCACCAACATGACCTACCGGTGTTGCGGGCATGGTGTAACCTTACGCCGTTATTAAAGATAAGGATTTTTTGTTTTTATGAAATATGTATATTACTATTTAATATAATGATTTTAATTAAATATAAAATGCAGTAATTTACTCCTTACTTTACTTTTTTAATTTAACAGTTGAAAGTTTAGAGTAATTTGAATCACATAAAAAATATGGGCATTTAAGCTAAGTCAATCTATTTCAAGCAGAATAAAATCTGCAATACATTGAAGCACTAAAATTTTTTCATCGATATAGCGAATTGGAGCCATGTTTTAGAAAATCGTATAATGGTGCGAAATGTATGGTAATAAATGGATCTTCTGATACATCGATTTTAGTGAAAAAGTTACAGTCTTCAGGTGAAAATTCATTCCAAATTTTGCAAATTATTGTATAAAATGGTTGAATCATCTTATCCAGCTCCTTTTGATCCTTCTCCAAGACCGCGCAAAGCTAACTAAACCCTCCAAATGGACAAAAATCAAATAATGATTGACCGATGAACTCCGCCACATAAAAGCCTTGAAGTAAGTAAAATATCCTGGACAACATACATTAAAACAACCTGACGAGAAGACGGGTACTGTCCTTACTCATGTCTGACATACATGTTATTATAATATATTATTTTTTTATTTCATTTCCTGGTTGACGCAATAATACTGACAGGTGAGAATTAATAAATAAAGTGAAAAAAATGTATTTGAAAATTCTTTAATCGATTTTAATAACGGTGGTAAGTGAAAGTCGTGTGTTACCCGCAACAGATTTGTTTGTTAATTAATTGTTACCTAAACTCTTCCTTGTAAAGGTTAAATATACATATAGTATCTCTAGGCGTTGATGGCCTTAGGATTTTACGCCTTAAAACAGAACTAACACTAAGTTTTTAAGATCTCAATCTCTATCCCTTACTACTTATTTCATATATATATATATATATATATATATATATATATATATATATATATATATATATATATATATATATATATATATATATATATATATATATATATATATATATATTATATATATACTAAATATATATTATATATATATATATATATATATATATATATATATATATATATATATATGAAAACAATTTAACTATAATAACAACTGTGTTTTTTTTTTCACACATTGAATCTTGTAAATATGGCGTTATTGGTCTTGATATCTACTGGACATCTAGAATTATTTTTGAATAAAGAAACTTAAGTCATGAATTTAGGTTTAATATTTTTTATTTTAAAAATATGGAATCCCTGTTCGTGATACGGTATTTTAAAAGGTCTCGAGAATAGCTGACACGTTAAATAAGTTGGAGAGGGCGATCGAAGGGTAGCTTGTTGCGCGACCACTTGTCGCTCTTAGTCTCTTACTTCCAGTTTTACCAGATTATCTGTTTGCCTGTCATGCTTCTTTACGGCTATAATGTCGGGCGGAACGTCAAACAAGCTTATCTCTTTAACAAGGTATATCAAGTTTTATGGATTTACAGATATACCGCGAATTTTTAAATCAAGTCAATACTTTTTTATTCCTTTTTTTTTTAAATATTTTTATTGAAATTTACAACTGTATTTTGTTGGCAAAGATAAAATACATGAAAAAAACATGAAGAGAAGGTCTTAAGGCCATCTTCTTTTCAGGCGCCTCGGAGAATTGTCAGGTATTGAAGATAAAGCAAGGATTGAAACTAGAGGATTAGAGTGGGAGTGGAGTTTGTCATGGAAGGATTGTTACCTGGTTCGGGCCAAATCAGCAACATATGGGATGTTAAAGTCTTTATGGATGGGTTTATTTGTGACAAGGTAAGGGGCATTGAGGATTTTTCGAAGTATTTTGGATTGTAAGGATTGAATACGGGAAGAATTTGATGGTTTCGTAGAGCCCCAAAGCTCTACTCTGTAAGTCCAGATAGGCCTTATGATGGTGATATAGCTGAGCCTTTTGTAGACAAGTGGAAGGTGGGAGCCTCTGTCCATTAAGTGTTGTAGTAAGCGAAATCAATACAAAGTTCATTTAACCTTTTACTTTCCCTTACTCATACAGAAATTTATAAATGTAGATGGTGACTCATAAATATCTCAGCATATTGTAAAAGCTGATACTAGACATTTAATGGAACAAAGAAGTTCATGTGATCCATAGTCCGATTCTTAATGGTAAAGGAGAAAAATTAGATTGTGGGATTTTCGAAGTTATTATTTACGCAGTTGAACAGCAAAAATCTTAAAATTTTATTTTTCTCCTTAACCATTGACAATCGGACTATGGTTTATATATAAACTTTTTTGGTTCTCTAGAGTTCTAGTACAGGTTCCCTGAATATGACTAGACATTTTTGAGACCCACATTAAACACAATATTTGGTCTTTGCTGTGTTTTTTTTCTATCTTTTTGGTCAGCTCAACATCCTTGATTGGCTTATAAAGGTAGTTTTTGTTGCACTATTTTAAAGCTAATTAAATTAAAAAAGTTTTTCTGAGATACAGAAAATCTAAAACCAAACGATAAAGGAGTAATAGCTCCTTGAAAAGTCCGAATAATGTTAGAAATATTTAAATTTAATTTTAATGACGTTTTTCGATACTTACTTTCTTATTTTAACGGTTTGACTTGATAATCTTATGGAAAAACTTTTGATTTTTGTAATGGGTACCACTTGTTTTTCTGTGCGAACCCGCCAAGTAGATCTATTCGAGTCTGATGAAAACCCTGGATAACATCTAAACGGAAAATTTGATTTCCTACCTAACTGTTGAGAATATGAATATGAGTCATACGAACTTTTTTGTTCCACATCTACATTCACTATATGAAGAGACCCTGTATAGTAAGTGAAAGTATTGCGATCGTAGGGGGTAGTTTAGTGCGATAGGGTAGTTTTGCTTATTAATTCACACCTGTATATATATATATATAAATATATATATATTTTTTTTTTTTTAATTTGTTTTATTGAGAGATAATAATACAATCTGCC
Source organism: Piezodorus guildinii (assembly GCA_023052935.1). NCBI lineage: Eukaryota > Metazoa > Arthropoda > Insecta > Hemiptera > Pentatomidae > Piezodorus > Piezodorus guildinii. Next base: position 128,361,909 of record CM041296.1, on the reverse strand, counting down.
ACCTTCTGGGGCAATGAGTATTAGAGATAGAATAAATCATTCATACCATATGTACATTGTAAACAAAATTAAAGAAAAAAATAAAAATAAAATAAAATAATAAAGACTAATCAAATAAAAGAAAAAATATATATATACACAAAATTAAATAAATACTATAAAGAAAATAATAATAACAATCTTGTTCACATTCATACCTATTTACAATATTTACAAACTGCCCCTGGGATCACTGGATCAAACCTCGAGATCCACTAGTGGATGTCGAGTCACAATGCCAGAAGATCCCAGCGCCTATCATTCAGCTGCGTCACTGGTCTTGAGAGCCAATGGAGGCTGCTCGAGGGCGCTAGAGCCACATACACTCAGGGCATGAGTGGAGAAGCTGGCCATTGCCAGCACTCCAATAACATATTTACAAAAGATCTCTGGGCCACTGCCGCTTCAAACTACGAAGAGGGTTATAGGGATGTTTGGAACTAGATAGAGAGTTTGCCAAGGGATTAGGAAGGTGAGTAAGCTTCTGATGGAAGATTATGAATTTGGAGGGGATTAGTTCAAG